>JARHVA010002594.1:1175000-1842500 GCA_037957365.1 Torreya grandis | reverse complement strand
TCCAAAGAGACCTTTACCTTAGACACTTGGTTGATGTTAGCTGTGGACTAAGTGTCAAACTTTAGAATTGATTTTGCCTCAACTTTGTTAGTCTTAGACACCCTTTTATGCATGACTCAATCAAATTGAGCCAAGTGGATATCAAATTACTCCCTATCAAGAAGGTTGTCATCCAAGTGGAAAATAACTATGATGTTAACTTCTCATAAGTATGCTAGCATTTGTTCTTTATTATTTTATGAGGGATCAATTACCACCTAGGATGATAATAACGACTCTTCAAGAGATGTTATCATGTTTATGTTGTGAGTTTGGTGAGGCCTAAGTCTACCAAAGTTATTAGTTTAAACTTTGAGAAATTATTTATACTTAGTATCATCATGTGATTCATACACTTATTATCTATTTGAATTATTTGGTCCAAGTAATCATGAGTGGATTATATGCGATGTCTGCATGTGGAGAAGGCTTTAGTGACCTTCCTGAGAGCTTTGAAAAACTATGTCAAATCGTTAGCTACCATTCTAATTAGATCCATAGGGAATGATCTCTTCACTTATGATTCAAGTACTTGAACCTGATCCTTCATATTCTCCATGATAATATTAGACATGTAATGAGTAGCTTAGATCATAAAGATTAGGTCCTCAAACACCTTCTCCTCCCTACCAGATGTCTTCACTTTGGTGAGGGAGAAGAGGTTGTGTGTGGTTTTCCATAACATTAGGTCTCCCTCTTGAGTGAATATCTACATAAGAATCCTCCTCATGTTCCCATAATCTTTTTAAAACTTCCATTGGACCTTTGGGTCACCTTGAAAGATCATCTTTGGTCCCTAAAATCTTGAGGGTGCTAGGGATTTGACCCAACTTGGAGCTATGATAACTCCCAAGGTATAAGAGGATGAAGTTGGGGACCTAGGAGGAGGAATGCATGAAGAAAAGGGGAGGAAGGAAGAGAGTAATAGAGGAGGAGAAGGCATGGTGGAAAAAGGGGAAAGGATAAATGGGGAATCCCATATAAACATTTAGGAATGTCATTAGATTTGGGTCAATTTGACTCATGGGGTTATGACACTAGGGAGAGTTTTATATAATAGGAATGAGTAAATTAGTTGGTTAAATCCAAATCCTCGGGTACCTAGGATGATGGAAAAGGAAAACTTGAGAGGGACAAGAGGAGTAACTAGGGACTAAGTAGAAGGCTGAGAGGGAGTTACCTTTTGTTTTTTCTTGGGCCTTTTGCCTAGATCAGCTTATTCTATAATATTATAAAGGTTTGTGGTGGAAATAGTGGATGGAGTTGATGGGGGAGTCTATAGAGTAACCATATGTGTTACTAAAGTGGCTGGATTTTAATGAACTACACACATTGGTGTACTCATTATTGGGGTTTCCATCAAAACTATTGAACTCAAAGTGCCTGGAGGTAGTTTAACCTGATGAGGGATCAAAGGGAGTGCCAAATTAGGAGCCACCATTCTTGTCAATGTTGTAAAATTGAGGCCACTAGTATTTGAGTTGGTGTAGGTCCTGTAGTATCCACCCACTATGTAGTAACATTGTGGGTATTAAAGGCCAGGCAATAGAAACTCCTAAAGATAAGAGGAGAGCCATAGAAAATTTTATAGATGGAATGGGTTGAGTGGAAGGAAATTAGGATGTGAGGATGGTATGGTTGAAGCTAGAGATACCTACGTGAATTATAGAGGGGGTAGAATGGGAAATAGGGGAGGCACAATACGAGTGAGCCAAGTAGGGATAGGGAAAATAGGGGGTGCCCTACTGGGCTATTGAAGGATGGAGGAATTGAGAGATGGCATCCCCATGTGTGCCTACTATTGGTCATGATCTAAGATTGATTTAAGGTTTTTATTGATGTTGAACTATATTACCTATATAACCATTAGTTGAGTAGCCTAAATCATGACAGATGGTAGAGCAAGATCAAAGGTATGAAGAGGTGAAACTATTAGTGTAGGTTTTATTTTTCCTATTATTTAATTAGGGAAATTATTTTTTGTGCATACATGGAGTTTTCCTACATTTGTGGGATAGGCTAGCTTATGTGGAGATGTGTCATAGGTGTCATAAGAATGTCATAAGTAACACCCTTGATGGGAGTTACTTCTCTATTCTTAGCACCTTGTCACCACCTTTCATGGAGGAGTTATAGTCTATTTTTGGGGTGCCTTGACCACCTTTTATGGAGGAGTTACTTACATGCTCTTCTATATGTATTCTTCACTTTGGCCATCTCATGTTAATCAGATATTGAGTTTTCTCCTATTTTATCTTGTGCAATTTATCTTCTTGTATAATTTCAAATTAGTTTAGCATTTATGTGGTGTGCACTTGCTTCATCTCATGTGATCACGTCTCCATTGCATTCGCATTATTTGGATTCTGGTAACAACTTCGATATGGTATCAGAGCCACCCCGGTAATCATGTGTCTGGTTATGCTAGTAGTTTATTCTGAAATTCTTACTTTGATTTCTTAGTATTTTTTTGTTTAACTCCATTGCATTTGAGAGTTTTGGTAGAGTTTCTTGAAAACTCATGCAAATCCATACAAAAATATATTATTAAAAAAATTACTTCTGTTGAGTTTCATTCAGATCTCCCTTTAGATATCTGAGTTAAAATTTGCCAAGACATCTTGTATATATCTGTTGTGGCTACAACAAGGCAATTTGTGGAAATATCAGCAACTTTGCATCCTTTTCCAGTAGCTTGGCGTCCTTTTCGAACAGCTTGGCATCCATTTCCAGCAGCTTGGCATCTTTTTTTCTTGCATTAACTTTGTCTCTTGCCTGCTGTGCATTGAGCTCTGTCAGGTCTGCAGATTCAATATATTTCTTTTGCCCAGCAAAATCAGAATGGTGCCACTGCCTGCAATTTTTTTGCTGTCAAGAAATTAGAAGTGCACCCTTATTTTGGTGAGAGAATTCTGCACCTGCTATTTTTTTTGAAAATGGCACCCTTTCCTGCACTTGGCATCCTTTCCCTGCACTTGGCATCTTTTTCTAGCATTTGATTTGTCTCTTCTGTGTTAAAGTCTATGTTGGAAGTGTTAAACCCTGTGTTGGAAGTGTTAAAGCCTACGTTGGAAGTATTAAAGTCTGCATTGCGTTGGAAGTGTTAAAGTTTGCATTGCGTTGGAAGTGTTGGAAGGGTGCATGTTCATTGGTAGAAGCCCTGATCTCATCTTCTTGGCAGTGCCTATCAAGGCCTAAGACATCACAACAATAGCTATCCACCCTTCTTTCCTCTTATAAAAAAAACTAGCTGGAAATTCTTTTTTTTTGCCTTGCTAGTATTTTTTTTACTAAAAGAGGAAGGTAAACTTGCTTTCACGCATATCGAGACAATTAGTTAAACATACTTTTACAAAGACATTTTTTAGATTCCTCACTCTGTGTCGAGTCCAACGAGTGGTTGGAAGGCCACTTTTTCTCTCAAAATAGGCATTTTTTTAATGTTTTAGTGCTATTTTTTTGCAAAAACACTAGATTACGAGAAATTGAATCTTTAATATCTTGCAAATGGTAGCTCAGATTTGGGTTCCATTTTTTGCAAAAGTGTTTATAATTTAATTATCCATAGTGTAGGCCTATTTTTTGTTAAAAACACACTACTTTATAAAGTGCCAAAATTTTGGGTCTCCCAGGACGCATTTTCGGCTGAGTCCGACGTCTTGTTTGCTTAAAATCTTGCACTGATTTCTCTAAGACACATTCTTAGCTGAGCCTAAAGTATTTTGAGTGTGAACTTGCATATTTGGAGGGGGGATCAACATTTTTGGGGGGGTGTGATTTCTTTTTAGCACTTGTAATTTTTGCTTTCATTCTCCTTTCTACATAATTTCACAACTTGCAATCAACACAGCTTCACCTAAATTCAGCTTAAAATAGATTATTTTCAACTTAAACCCTTAACACCCTTCAATTATCATGAATGGAAGGTTAAAATGTCAGTCATTCTTAGAAGCAAAGTGTTATATAAGATCACCATAGGTATTGAAGTAGAACCTAGCACTGATGTTGAAAAGGTTAAGTGGTACAACCGTAGTGATGAAACCTATGGATTACTGAGCTTGTCTGTGTCTTCAAAACTTTTCTTCCATTTAGAAACCTCCAAGACTCCCAAAGACATATGGGACACCTTAGAACTCTTATTTGGGAAGCTTGATGAGATGAGAGGTCATGAGCTCGAAAACAAACTCATAAGTCTAAGTCCTAACAACTTTGACACCCTATAGGACTTCTTCACTAAGATTAAGGCCCTTAGATTGCAATTGAAAGAATGTAGAATAGAGAATAAAGATGATCAACTCATCCTTTCTATTCTCGCAAAGTTAGGTCCAAGCTATTCAGTCTTTGTATCCACTTTCCATGCCACAAAAAGTGCCATTGGCACTACATGGAAAATGCCTTCTTTGGATTCATTCATTGCCGACTTGACTAGGGAGTAAGATAAACTAATCCAAATGGGCACAATGAATTCTACTCAAACCCAAGCCTTGATAGCTGGAAATGGTAAGGATAAGACTTCAATAAAGGAGAAGAAGAAAAAGAACAAGGACCAGGAGAAGAAGAAAGAAAACAACAATCCTACCAAAAACAACATTGAGTCTTCCTCCTCCAATGCTAAAAATAAAAAGGAGAAGGCTAAGTGTGCCTATTTTAAAAATATAGGGCATGATGAACACAAATGCATGAAGAAACAAATAGATCACCTAACTCATATTCTAGAGAAGCACAACATAGGTGTTCCTGAGTTCATCAAGCAGAATTCATCTACCCAAGATTCTACCAAGGCAAAAGGCAAGGGTAGGGAGAAAGAAAAGGGCAAGGCCCTTGTAGCTACAATAGCTTCTACATCTTCATGGGTCATTGACTCAGGTGCTTCTCACCACATGGGCTCTTCCCTAGTTGAGTTTTCATCTTTGGAACCGTGTAGCATGACTTCAATTAGTTTGGGTGATGACACATCAGTTTCCATTGTAGGGAGAGGGTCAATTAAAATGGAAGGAGGAACATTCAATAATGTTCTAAGTGTTCCTTCTCTTTCAACCAATCTCCTATCAGTGTACCAAATCACTCACATTGGTCAGGGCATGAGAGTTGATTTTTCACCAAATTCAGTGGCTATCAGGGAGTTGCATAATGATACTATAGTGGCAGTGGGTAGGGCAAATCACCAAGCAAGGTTATACACCTTCTCACATTTTGCACCTGATTCTTCTCCAACAGCATTGTTGACTCATTTAGATGGAGTTATCAAATTATGGCATGAGTGGTTTGGCGACCTTAACTACCACTACCTTGAGCAACTTTGCAAAAATGATATGGTCATTGGCTTGCCTCGAGTCCAATTCTCAAAAGGACTTTATGAGGGGTGCTCCCTTGGAAAGCATCTTGAAGCAAAATTTGACAAAGGCAAAGCTTAGAGGGCTTCACAACCTTTGGAGTTAGTCCACAGTGATGTATCAGGACCCTTTTCCAAACCATCTTTCACAAGGGCCAAGTACATCTTCACTTTCATTGATGATTTCTCTAGGTACACTTGGATATATTTTCTCAAACAAAAGTTTGAAGTGTTTGAAAATTTTCTAGACTTCAAGGCTCTTGTTGATAAATAGAGTGAGAAATACATCAAGGTTCTTTGAACTGATAATGGAGGGGAGTATATCAGCATCAGGTTTGAGCAATTTTGTACCATAGAGGGGATTGATTTGTAGTGCACAGTCACTTACAATCCTTCACAGAATGGGATTGTAGAATGGAAAAATAAGTTCTTGAAAGAGATGGGTAGCTGTATGATTCACTCCAAATCCTTAGCACTACATTACTGGGATGAAGCCATCAATTGTGCTTGTTACATTCAAAACAGGGTTCCTCACAAAGCTTTAAAAGGGATAACACCCTTTGAAGCTTGGCATAAAAGGAAACCTGATGTTGAGCACCTTAGGGTTTTTAGATCCCCAACCATGGCCCACATTTCAAAGCAGAAATGCAAAGCTATGGAATGTCAGTCCAAGCCTTACAACTTTATAGGATATCTAGAGGGTATTAAGGGGTATCACCTTCTAGATCTAATCACTCATGAGTTGTTCATCAAGAGAAGTGTCCATTTTTAGGAGAGTCAACACTTGGCACTTCTTCTCCCTCATTGGATCTACTTCTTCATGATGGTTCCTCATTAGATTCAGATCAGCCACAATAGGTTCTTGAGCTAGAGACATCTTCTTCTTCTTTGAGTTCAGATAGCAAGGACAGTGATGCAGAGTCATCCACCTCTAGTCAGTCAGAGGATGAGGAGTTAGCACCTGACTCACCCACTTTCAGGCCACTTTGGGCTAGACAGACACTTGATAGTGCTGGAACTTGGGTAGGAGATTTTGTAGATGACAGACATACTAGGGGGGATTTTTAGAGAGATCCACATACCTTCTTTACTTTAGTTTCAGATCCATAGACTTTTTGAGAGGCATCGAGGGTACCTGAGTGGGATAGTGTTATGGAGGATGAATATTCTTCCTTAATCAAAAATCACACTTGGGATTTGACGTCACTTCCTAAGGGAAGAAAGATGGTTCGATGTAGGTGGATATATCAGACCAAGTTTACAGCAGATGGGTCAGTTGATAAGTACAAGGCACGACTGGTCACCAAGGGTTTCTCACAGGTGGCAGGCATTGACTACTCAGAGACCTTTACACCCATTACAAATATGAATTCTATCCAACTCACCTTGGATATTACCACAACACATGGTTGGGATGTGCACTAGATGGATGTGAAGAGTGCCTTTCTTCATGGAGACCTAGAGGAGGAGATCTACATGGAGCAGCTGTCAGGATTTGTTTAGGATTCTTCCTTAATATGCAGACTTAAGAAATCTATCTATGGCCTCAAACAAGCCCCTCAAGCATGGTACGCCAAGATGGATTCCTTCCTTCTCATAGTAGGTTTCACTAGTTGCCATTCTGATCCTAATGTCTACTTTATACAGCAGGATGACTCGCTCTTGTTTCTAGTTTCTTATGTTGATGACCTTTTGATCATCTGGAGTTCATCAGCTATTGCAGTGGTGAAGGCATCTCTCCAAGATAGATTTGACATGATAGACTTGGGTTTGTTACACTCCTTAGCATCAAGATCTCACAGTCAGATTTAGGGATTTCTCTTGCACATCCTAAGTATGCTCTTGACTTATTAGCTCAATTTCACATGGCTAATTGCAAGCCATCTCTAACCCCCTTTCTATCAGGAGTTAAACTTGAGGCTGACTGTTCTTCACCATTGGTTGATGCCACTCGGTATCGACAACTTGTTGGCAGTCTCATCTACTTGACTCACACCAGGCTTGACATATCATATACAGTGGGACTTGTCTCCAAATTTATGTAGGAACCTCATGAGTTGCATTAGAAAGTAGCTAAGAGGATCGTGCATTACATACAAGGCTCACATAGATATGGGATTCATTATATATTTGGCATAGAGGTTGACTTGGTTGGATATATAGATTCAGACTGGGCTGGCAATTCATAGACTCACAAGTCCACTTTTGGTTACAGTTTCTCTCTAGGTTTTGGTCTTATCAGTTGGTCTAGCAAGAAGCAGAATGATATTGCTATATCATCCATAGAGGCAGAGTATAGGGGAGCTATTAATGTAGCTGCTGAGGCTATTGGATTTAGAGGATACTTTTTGAGTTTGGCATTCCTATCAGGTAGCCCACCATCATTTATTGTGACAACTAGAGTACCATTTAGATTTGTAAGAATCCAATTCAGCACTAGCAGACCAAGCACATAGAGATTCACATGCATTTAATTCAAGAGCTTATTCATAGTCAAGTCATTGACTTGATATTTTGCTAGTCTTCAGAGTAAGTTGTAGATATCTTCACCAAACCTTTCACTGAGAGCAAGTTCATTCATCTATGAGCTCTTCTTGGGATGCAATCCACATTTGTAGTGGCATCATCTTTGGGGGGCCCACGAGCCTCTTCATTTCTTTTATGTCTCTCTTTTGGGGGAGAGTTTTTTTCCTACGGGTTTTCTCCTTTTCTCGATCTTATGGGAGATTGCATTTGTACATGGGTAGCTCATCAGGCCTAATTGTTGGGACCCATTTTATATTTCCACACTGCCCACCTAAGCTGTGCTTATGGGGGGTATTAGTGTAGGTTTTTATTTTTCCCTATTATTTAATTAGGGAAATTATTTTTTGTGCATACATGGAGTTTTCCTACATTTGTGGGATAGGCCAACTTATGTGGAGATGTGTGTCATAGATGTGTCATAGGTGTCATAAGAATGTCATAAGTAACTCCCTTGATGGGAGTTACTTCTTTATTCTTAGCACCTTGTCACCACCTTTCATGGAGGAGTTACAGTCTATTCTTGGGGTGCCTTGACCATCTTTTATGGAGGAGTTACTTACGTGCTCTCCTATATGTTTTCTTCACTTTGGCCATCTCATGTTAATCAGATATTGAGTTTTCTCCTATTTTGTCTTGTGCAATTTATCTTCTTGTATAATTTCAAATTTCTTTAACATCTATGTGGTGTGTACTTGCTTCATCTCATGTGGTCACGGCTCCATTGTATTAACATTATCCAGATTTTGGCAACAACTCTAATAGAAACTCATAGAGGAGAAGGATCTAGTAACCCCTATATTATCCTCATCAAAAATAAAGGTGTAGTCATTTAAAAAACTCCTCTATCCTAATTTTTTATAGGTAGATCAAGGATACTTTGAGAAGATCGACTGAGTTGGATGTTCTTTCCTTTCTTCTTCACTTCAATCCTAGCCAACCCTATTTTTAATCAATATGGTTGAGGTGAATCTTTTCATCAATATGGGGAATATGGTCAGATTTGATGTTGAGCAAGATTGGTGTTTTATCACATGGGCCCTAATGACACCATGGGGGTCCCATTATTAGTGCTCTACTCTACCCAAGGCATAAAAATCCCAACCTATCACCATCTTCTATAGTGGAGGTAGATTATTATACATATATTGGTGGATTATGATGGGGAAGGCTAGGTAAGCCTTCTGATAGTGGCTAAATGAGTGTTTAAAAATGCATTCCACTAGTTGATAGGTGATTCCATACTTGGCCAATTGGCCTAAGACCTAATAGGGTAGGATGAGGGAGGCCTTATAGATGATTGATACCCAAATGATGGTGTCATCTTGATGATAATAATAATCACTAATGAGGATGAGGGAATGTCTAATATCACTTGAGAGATGAGGCATGGTCATCTCATTGATGGCCATATAGACCACTAGTAGAATGACTCACAAATCTCTTATATGTGATTTGTGTAATGGTTATTAAATAGCTTATAGAAAACCACATTCACCATATCACTCGAGGGGTCCATGGTGGGAATGTAAAAGGTTTAAACACAAGGGTGACACAAATGGTGTCTACCAAGTAACTCATCATGTATAAATTACCACCATCTTGTTCTTCATTGACATGGTGTACTAGCCAAAAGTTGATAGTGCTCCCAAGTTTTGAGATCTCCTCTATTTTGAGGATGATACTAATCAAGGGTAGTCAAAGAAGATCTATGTGAATGTAGTTTCTTTCCCTAAACAAGTGATTCATCAAGATCATGCTAACCTAAACCCCTTCTAATAAGGTATGGATAGTGTAGGAGTCAATGTATTCCCTATTGACCCACTTAGCATCAGGGTTAGTCACTTTGTCCTAAAAAACCTCATATATCTCATGCATCTACAATGGTAGTTTAATAAGAATCTATGTAAATTGGTATATTTTAATATAATTTAAATTTAACCCTAAAAATATATGTAATCCTATGTTTAGACCATGTAAAGTACACCACATCTTGGGTAGCATCTTGCACTCATTTATAAGTGAGCAATATAGTTTCAAAGAGGTCAGAACATGGAAAGACTTCAATTTTGGTCATAACCTTATGTAACTCTCACATTTTATATGCCCTAAGGGTATCCAAGAACCCAACCTCATCTTCATCATCACTAGAGGAAAATTTAGGCGCAACTTCGATGTCCCTAAACATCTCATTGTAATGCTTAAAACAAGTAAGTACATAGGGAAAGTGGTATCCCTATATTCATGTTCAAGCCTAGGGTTGGAGGATGAAAAAATAATGGTGAAAATTTTAATCTAGACAGGAGAAAAATTTTAGTAAGGATAATACAAAGGGCATTGGAATGAGATAAAAATTAGAAGATGAACTCTAGGAAATTGGGAGAAATAATGGTAAATTAGCTTGCCTTTAAGGCACTTATAGGGATCCATAAAGATGGCCTACATTAATGGCCTTTGATAGCTCACCTAATGTGAGTTTAAATTTGAGTTGGTGGCACAAACCACCCATTAATTTCTTAATATATAATTAACTCAATAATTTCAAACATGTGTTCCTCACTTAGATTTGGTGAATATGATGGAATGTTTTAAATCATCCAATTAGGGCCCAATTTCCCATTTAATTAATGTGAGGATCATGGTAGGCACACAACTATTTTACCTATGTGTAATCTTATATGGATTCCACACATGCCACATGTTAGTCATCAATTGGTCTTATTTTGAATGGATGTCACCTAAGCATGGTTGGGTGCTACACTTTTACCTATTCAAGATCCAAAATTGGCCACATGGACTAACAAGGTGGCATATGACACACTCTGATTAGATTTTGATTTTGAGTGTATTTCATTTTGAGTACATTAGAAAAGATTTAGGCCTTTCATATGATATATATGGTCATGCCACATGGTTTTTTCTCATTCATCAAACTCTCCTAAGATCTGACACCTCTATCAAGTCTAGGAGACTGCCACATCTGATAGGTTCTACATGGAAACTTCATTGGTCAAGCTCTACCAATATTTGACACCTATAACATGTCTAAGAGACTGACACATATAATAGGTTACATGTGGTGTTTCTTTATTGTTCAAGCACTCCAAATATATAACACATCTGACAAGTTTCATGTGGTGTTTCTTCATTGGTCAAGAGCTATAAGATTTGACACCTCTGACAAGTTCAAGAGATAGATACATTTGATAGGTTTCATCTCTTTGGATATATCACCTCTAATAGGTTTAGGATACTGACATGTCTAACAAATTCCACATATTATTTCTTCATTGGTCAAGCTCTCCTAGGATCTAACACCTTTGAAAGATTTAGGAGACTAACACATATGATATATTCCACATGGCATTTCTTCATTGGTCAATTTCTCATGTGATATTTCACAAAAAGTGAATAAGTTAAAGTAAAGCCACATAATCAATTAAAAGCTCACTTGTCTATTGTTAAATATTTATGAAACACTAAGTAGAACTTCAAGATACTAACAATCTGAAAAATAAGCATGGGTCCAGTTTTGTGAAAAAACACCATTAGTACATGGAAATTTATAAGTATGAAAACCCTTTGTTATTTTAGAATTTAGTGAGTAATAAACTATATTTAAACTCATAATACTATAGGGATCTTCAATAAACACCAACTCATCATCATAAATATCGTGAAATGTTTGGTAGATCAAGGGAGAATAGAGGCTTGAGGCTCGAGGCTCCACAAGCTCCAAGGCTGATTGGAAAGGGATTGAATCTCTAGGAAATATTTGATCTAATAATTTCAAGTGGGCTTCCCCAACTTCTTTGAATAAGTGGGAGTGTTTTCCACAACAAATGGTGACTTTGAGGAAAAAACATTTCCCTGATATTTATAACCTAGACTATGAACATCAAGTATTGAATATAGAGATAGGCAAGCCAAACTCCATCTGATATACTTTTAGTATGAAAAGTGGTCAAGTATATTTCAACAAGTAAAATACTAGGCTCTAGCTCCATTCAAGGCCACTTTGTGTGTTATTGTTGGATTCTTGTTTATTTGATGGATGACTTTAGTAAGCTTAGGCATGTTTAGGATATTAAAAGGTTTATAAAAGGGCATGTGTCTCACATAATTTTATCTAAGTGGGAAGAGATTTATCATTAATATACTACTAGCTAGGAATTTATAGCCCTGATAGAGATACTTTGGTCCCACTCCTAGCCTTGTTCTATTGCTAGCCAGGTTAGAAAGCTTGTGATAGAGATTACCAAATTCACCCTTTCTAAGGAAGAAAATTTATATATATATATATATAATGTATGTATCTATGTATGTATACACACACACATATGTACATATATATATATATATATATATACATATATATATATATATGTATATATATATATATATATGTATATATATATATGTATATATATATATAGATATCTATATATATACATATATATATATATATACATATATATATATACATATATATATATACATATATATATATATATATATACATATATATATATATATATATATATATGTATATATATATATGTATGTATATATATATATATATATATATGTATGTATATATATATATATACATACATACATACATGTGTGTGTGTGTGTGTACACACACACACACACACACACACATACAATAAGAAATTCAAACTTCCTTTAATCTAATATTTAATTTTTGATATAGGAGGGTTGGATACTATTGTATCGAAGGTTAATGGTATTCTTAGTAGGCCTCCAATATCTAGATGATTGTTTGCTTATTCAATTGTTTATAATATTTAGGTTCTTTTCTCTCAAAGTGTTTATGATGGCCTTATCTAAAGTATACATTTTCTCAATTTACTTGTTCAATTTTGAATCAATGGCTTTTAATTCCCTTAGTGCTTAGATAATTACTTTGCTTTTTATTGTGTTTAATATTGAAGGTTTGCCTTCTATTTTCTAATTCTAGAACAAGTTCCCACTATTTGGTCATCCTTTAGAGTATTCATAATTTTACCTAAACTTAGTTCCTCCTTGTGAATAATTTGGGGAATGGATGATCTTATGAAATCCTAAGATCTGACACTTGAGATCAAAATCATGTCAAGGTTAATAAAACAATCACAGAACACAAAGACACACAAAACAAAGAACAAAACAACACCACAAAATCAAACACGTAATAGAAATAAACACATAAAAAATAAACTAACCTAAGATTAATATAATATGTACATTACCACCTCACTCTAATCATATTTTGAGATTATAGTAGAAGGGATAGCTGAGAATTAGTGCTTCATTAACTATTTATTTATAAGCAAATCATTACCTTCGAAGTCCTTAAAGCAGAATAAATTCCATCCAAGTAAATTATGATATTTGATATGGGTCAATCCATAAAAATTCTAACTTAGAGTGTTGGCCTTTATTTTCATCAGTTTTATCTCATATTATTACTAAGTCATAAATCTTGAAGGACTTCCCCTTCACTCTCTTATCAAACCATCTTTTAATGGTGCCATGGTGCTTAATGAAATTTTGGAGGGATTATTATTAATAATATTATAGATGGATGATATATAATTGTCTTGAGTATACCTTCTCACTATTTTCCATGTACTCTTTCATAAAACTATAATTAGGAAATCTGAGGGTAATTGGGAAGACATGATCTAACCCATATACCAGTAGGAATGATGAACTCGTTAGGGCCTATTTACACTAGGTTCAATCATCCCAAAGGGTGTATTTTATAAATGAGTGAAATTCTTAGGGATTTATTTTATTATATTTCTTGATCACATTAATCAAGTTCTTGTTTGCATGTTCTTCCAAATGTTTCCCTTATGGTTAGTAGTTAGACGAGAATCTCAATGCGACTCCATGTGCATATGCCCACTCTTTAAACTTTAAAAATTGGAATGTAGGTCCATTATCATATACCAATGACACCAGTGTGCCAAATAAAGTGATTGTGTTTTCTTCTATAAATTTTATCGCCTCCTTGGTGGTATTTTTATTTTTGACCACTAACTTGGTCCACCTTGTGCTATAGTTAGCGACATGTGACCAACTAAGGAGTTTGGATTGATAACTCCAATGAAGTAAAGTCCCCACTATGTAAATGGATTTACTTAAATAATAAGCTATAATGGAATTACATCATGAACCTCTAACTTATAAAAGGCTTGGCATTGATGACATGAGCATACATGGGCATGCACATCCTTGAAAATAGTGGGCCAATAATATCTTGCTCGTAGGATTTTATGTCATTGCATTCTTAGAGTGATGACCACTACCGATATTCTCATGGAAATTAATCATAACATATTTGGATTTTTCCTTAAATAGGTGTTTGATATATATGAATTTGTAATTACTTATGTAAAGGACCCCTTTCTTGATCATGTAATAAATTACTTTCATCTTGAGGGCCCTTTTCTGGGTATGGTTTATTCTAGGGGTGGACTTCCACAGAGAAGGTAGTGGGTGATCAGAGCATAAAAATATTGAAAAAGTATTTATACTTGGTCCACATCATGTAGTGTAATTTAATTATAAATATCTATGGCTAATTTAATGAGACATTAGCCTTAGACAAGTCTATTAGGTCTAATCTCTAGATCATATTCTTATAACTTGGTCATCCATGGCCTCAATTCTCTCCTAATTCATTATGCCTAAGCATAAGTTTTATGATTTGGTTTGAGACAATGGCATGTACCTTATTCATAAGAATTTTATGCATGAATTTATTCATAACCTTGACAAGGGCATAGGTATGTTTTTTAAGGGTAGAATAGTTTAGCTCTACATCTTTAAAGTTTATGCTCATGAAAGAAACTAGGTGTTCTTCTTTGTTCTAATTCTAAGTGAGGATGGCATTAATGGTATGTTCATAAGCAAAATATTAAATTTATAAATCCTTGGTGTAGTTTAGGCTCATTATAACTAGCACCTACATGATGGCCTCTTTGATGTCTTGGAAGGCCTTCTTGGATTCAGTGTTCCATTCCACTTGATGTTCCTTTTTTAGCATGGAATTTAAAGGTTTAACAATATTAGAAAATCTATAACTAAATTTACACATGAAATTAATTTTTTGAAAGAAAAATTTTAGTTCTTTTTTACTATTTAGGAGAGGTATCTTAGAAATAACATCAACACATTCAGGGTCAATAGAAATACCTTCCTTTGTGATAATGTGAATGAGAAGCTTAATTTTGGTAACACAAAACATGCTCTTATTTGTATTTAAAAAGATACCAAACCTTCTACACATCTTGAATTTATTTTGTAGGTGATGAATGTGATTTGACCTATATTTTGAGAATATAGTCAAATCATCCATATGGATAACAATGCACTTCTATATCAAACCTTAAAAGGTGAGTGGATCTCTAAAAATTATATCCTACATTAATCAATCCAAATGGCATCTATTTGTAGGAAAAAATACCCCACTTAATTATGAATGTAGTCTTGATTCAATCTTCTATGTTGATGATAACTTGGTTTTATCCTAAGAATTTGTCTAAAAAAGACATCATATGGGATTCACTCACCATCTGAATCAATTTATACGAGGGTAATGGGTAATTATATTTATCATATTCTTAGTTCATATTTTTAAATTACACACATATCTAAATCTCTCCATTATTTTTATGAATGGGTACCAAATTGGCTACCCAAGTGAAGTGGTAGATCAAAAAGATAATTCCTACCAAAAGGAGCTTGTGAACCTCTTTATGTATAAATGGTTTTAGAATTATGATTATTTTCCTTTACCTTTATCTTAAAGGATATTGATTTATTTTAAGGGGGGTATTATATGTTATTACACTTGAGTTAAAGATATTAATATCTCTATAGGCCTAGGAAATTACATCTCTATATCGTAACAATATCCCTCTAAGTTAACCAATCTATTTTGATGTACAATCAAGGCCAATGGTAAAAGTTCAATGGTGGTTAGGGGATTCAATATTTATATTATTAAACTTCATGTCTTGGTACCTTGCCTTCTCAAATGGGTGTTCAAACTTATCAAATTCAAACACTTGCTCCAAGGAGATCATGCCTTTAGCACTCAATTTTTTCTAAGGTTCATAATGTCATCTCAATCATAATCTACATCTCCTAGATCATGACTGTCCTTCTCATCAATTATTTGAGATTTAAATACCTCAATGTTAAAGAGGAATTATATAATATGTAGGTCATCTTCGAATACCTAGAATTTTTTTACATTATCTGGGACAGAAGGGCAAGAGATTATCTCAATAGATAATTTTTGTAATCTCATGTCATCTAGAGGTCTTAGACTTGTAAGATAATTTTCCAATTAATTATCCACTTGGTTCTCCTCTTATGGAATGGGAATAACATTGAAGGTGGTAAAAATCTCTATCAAAACCCATGCTCTATGTTTTTACTTCCTAATATAGGAAAGCTTTCACTAGAATTTTCTCATAACTTGGTTTATGACCAGCTTAGGATCCCCAAACACTTTGGGCTCCTTGACCTTATGTTTTAATCCCAATTACAACCCAAGGATAAAGGATTTGTATTATTCCAAGTTGTTATTATATGGGAACTAAAGTATATAGGTGGCTAGGTGTCATTTTCCCTATAGGTCAATTAAAATGAATCCTACCCTGGAACCTTATTTAGAATATGCCATGTTGAAGAATAGGGACCACAAACCTAGCATCTTGGGATCATTCCATTTTCATGCTTAGTTAGTTTCATATATAGGGTGTATATTCCTAGGTTTAAGTATAGTAAGTTCACCTTTTCATTCAAGGCATTGTATTCCATGATTATGTGTTTCATACTAGGTTCTCTATCTACTCTAATTTGATTGGCCATACCTCTCCAAGGCAGCCACATGAGAATAGTTAGTATCCATGTACACATTCAAGGTTTTATACCAATATCTACTAATAAGTATTTATTATGCCTTATGGATTTCTACCACTTAGATTCCTATGAATTTCTAGATCTTAGGTTCAGACTCTAGCTACATATGGACATTTAAAAGCTTACCAACTACCTTAACCTCTGATTTATCTAGTTCAACTACCACCTTTTTTTATTTTATAGTTATTAACTCTAACTTATCATAAATTCATATGGGTATCACATTATCTAAATCTCCTGAGTTGAATAATAAATTATGTATATTTTTCTCGAATAATATGATAGTCAGAAGGAAGGAAGGAAGGAAGTTCAATTTTTTCTTATAGATGACCACATTGGTGTGGGCAGATTTTTATTTCAGCTAGGTCAGCTTCTATATAAGTGACTTCAGTAGAAGGTATCATTTTTCAGCGATATAGGAAAGCTCATGAATCATTATATTATCTTTTATTTTATTCATTTATTCTATAATGATATACCCTACCTTGTTCTAAATTGGTTGGGTCTATGTAAGAGATTTTGATTCATTAGGTTTTGGAAGTGGTGGGTCATTCTAGGCTTTGGGGTTATGAGGGGTGACATCATTATTTGGAGAATTAGAGGTGGAGAGGTGTTATTATACATCTAATTCATAAAGGCATAATTACTCCTTTGGAACTTCTAGAATGCATGGAATTCACTTGTACTCTTTTCTAGTTCATTGTCTTCTTGGCTAGAGAACTCCATGGTTTCTAATGCCATCATTATGCTCAAGGGTATAGTAGCATCAGAGGCTTTTGGTTGGTTTAGGAACACCTTGTATTCCTCTATTTCATGATAAAGTATATTGAAGGTACTATATAAATCTATGTAGTTGAGTTCCCCAAGTCAGGTGATGTTGTGCACCTGGCACTAGTTTGGGAAGGCTATCTCATAGATGTTAATCTTGGGTATCTTGTTAGGAAATGTCTCTAATTTATTATTGGGGGTGATTATAGGATATTTTCTTCCTTTTTTAGGTAAATTTTCTATGGATTGTCTCACCATTAGTGTTTCCCATTTATTTCAAGAGACCCAAGAAGCCATTGCTGAGCCTATGTACCATAAGTTAGATAACATCCAACTCATTCTTATTAGGCTCCTTGGCTATGCTTTGAACAATTTTCATAGAGGGATGTAGTAATTGAATATGGGCTTGAGACACTACTTCATTATTTACCAAGGTAAGGAAGCCTAAGTGATTTTTTGGTATGGCATATTTCATCAAGAGCTAATTTGTCACTAGTATGGGTTGGAACATTAGGACATTTGGTTCACATTGGGAATAAGGTTTAGGGTATGTAAACTTGATAAGGCATTCAAAATGGGTGTTAGAATTTGACCTTGAGGGTTAATTTGTCTTTTCACCTTAATGGCTTCAACATAAGCCAAGGGAAAATCTATTATCAGGGGCCATCTTAGAACCATGGTCATCTAGGGGCCTAGATAATTCTTATACATTTCAAGTTCTAGTTTAGCATTGGGTTGATAAAGTGAAGTGACCTGACTATACATATTTTAGAACCTATCACTAAAACTTATGATGAACTTTTTTAGTTCCCTCTTAATAAATGTTAATTTTTGATAGAGGACATTAGGGTCAATGATTTATTTAAATTAAGCCAAGAATGTGTTGCTAAATTGTTCATATCCCATGATAGAGTCTTTAGGAAGATTGAGGAACCAATCTTAGGTTTCATCCATCAAATTAAATGGATATAACCTATAAAATGCATCCTTTTTTTTGACATCCAAGATTTTGAGGGTGGTTTTATATGAAGTCACATGTTCTTTGACAATTCATCCCAAACTAGGAATGTACCATGGAAGGTAGATTTATGGGTTTTTTAAAAGGTCATGAAAGGTTATGATAACACTAATATCTAACATAGCTAACTAGGGTATTAGGGAAACCATTAGGGATGGTTTGTCTGAGGTACATTGAGAGGATGAGCTAGTAGAAAAAACTATAAGCTTGAGTCTATTTCTACCAAATCAAGCTCTCTTTTGGAATTATAAGGGATAAATAATTAGTATATTACAATGGTATCTTGATTTAGTGATCTACACAGTAGGCTCTATATTATTCAAGGGTGGTTCAATGAGCTAATATGTCTTAATCATGAGATCCCTCTTTCTAGCACTAGCATTTGTCTCATCCAAGATCTTACCCTAAGAAACACTCATGAGAGTAAGTGTTCAGAGTAAACCTTGGGATAGTAAGGGAACTTCATCCTCTCATTTGAGGATTTATTTGAGATAAATCCAAGGTATTTTAGTTATTTGGATCCATGATATTGACTACTTGAAATGAGTCTTTCGAAGGTTCAGTGATACCACTAAGGATACAATACTTAACCTAACAAAGAGGTTCCAACCTTCACTATGTAAACCAAACCCAATATCAAGAACTACTTGGGCTTCACTTCACCAATTTATATTTAAATGGGATGGATTTGTTTAGTTATTGAAATAAACATAAAAAGGGGGGAGAATAAGGAAGGCTATCAAAAGATATTTCCTGGCTTGAGAGGATGTTAATGATTTAATAACTAAGTTGTGTGTGCCCAGCCATAGTTACACCACTATGTGTCAAGTTTCACAAAGGGAGATCAAACTCATTATCACACATGGAAATAGTATAGGAAATAAAACAAGATGTAATGCTTAATTTATGAACTCTTCACTAAATATAAACACATAGAAAGGCCTGTAATAAATTACACATAATATCTTCATAAATCACCTATAAATTTAATCATAAAAATTAATAAGAGTTGTAAAATAAATAAGAAGAATTCATAAACAAATTAAAATAGTGAAGCACATTCTAATTACTACATCCATTATCAGTAATAAATCACATTATCAATTCATTAACACAAGTATTAATTCAATATTTGGAAGATAATGGACCACATTCATACACAAATAAATTGGTTGACATTAATTAGGAAATATTCATTCATTTTAATAGAGTTTATTTACATAAAAATATTGACCATTACAAATGGAAAGTAGTATGTAATATATAGATAAGGATGGGGCTCACCCCCAAGTATCACTAGATTCCCATCCTTGTCCATGATGACCACTCAAAGTTTTTATAACTATAGTGATTCAAAAATAAATATTCCCCACTCCTAAAAATATTCCTTAGGTCCCATTCGAGTGATACATTAAGGATTAGGAGAAGAACCACCACCCAATTATCTACATTACATCTCCTTGGCTTCCATCATAGTTTCCACCAAGTTGAACTCTTTGTCCAACTTCTTTAAGTTCACACAAGGCTCACAAAAGATGACCTTAGATTGAGATAGTAACCACTTGTGAGCCTTGAGTAGGGATTTAAATGATATATTTACCTTGGAAGCGTAGATTATGTTGGTTGAAAACTAAGTGTCCTACCTTAGAACTATGTTTATCCCAACCTTATTAGCCTTAGCACCAATCTATGCATGGCTCACTTAAACTGAGCCAAGTTGACACCGAATTCCTCCCTATCAAGCAAGGTATTATTTGAGTATAAAAACACCTTGATGTTGAATTATTAGAAGTATGATAGAATATGTTCTTTATTATTTTTTAATTTCTCAAGTACTAATTAGCTTTCTACTAACCACTCTTAAAGATATGTTTTTGTGTTCCTAACGTAAGTCTGGTAGAGGCCCAAGTCTACCAAAGGCATTAGTTTTAACTCTAGGAATTTTTTTATACTTATTATCATTTTGAGATTCCTACACTTATTGTCCATTTGAACTATTTAGTCCAAGTAATCTTGATTGTGATGTAGGTGATGTTTATATATGGATAAGGCTTGGGTGATATTTAGCTACATTTCTAACTAGACCCATAGGGAATGAGCTATTCACCTATGATTTGAGTACTCAAATATACTCCTTCATGTCCTCCATGATTTTTTTGGACATGTCATGAGTATCTTAGGACATGGAAACTAGTTCTTTAGCCACCTTCTCCTCCCTGCTAGATGTCCTCACTTTAGTGAGGGAGAAGAGGTCATGTTCACTTTGCCATACCAATGAGTCTCCCTCTTGATTGAATCTCTCTATAATAATCCTCTTCATGTTTCAATAATCCTTGTCAAATTTCCATTGGATATCTAGGTCACCTTTCAATATCATATCTAGTCCCTATGATCCTAAGGGTACTAGGTATCTGACCCAACCCATAGAAACTCCAAAGATAGAAGAGGATGAGGGTAAGGGTTTGGGAGGAGGGGAACTGGATGAAGTGAAGAGGAGGAAGGAAGAGAGAAATATAGGAGGAGGCATGGGGATAAAGGGGGAAGGATAAATGGGAAATCTCATGGGAACATTTGGGCATGCCATTAGCTTTGGTTCAAACTGGCATGTGGGTTTATGGCATTAGGGAGAGGGGTATTAAATAGGAATAAGGAAATTGGCCAATTGAATCCAAATTTTTGGGTGCCCAAGATGATGTAAAAGGAAGACCTATGAGGGACAAGAGGAGTAGTTGGGGATTGACTATGAGGCTGAGAGGGAATTACCTTTTATTTATTCTTAGGAATTTTACCCAAATCATCTTGTTCCATAATAATAGAAGGGGGGAGTGATAGTGGTTGGAGACAACTAAGGAGTCTATAGAGTAATCATAGGTGATGATGAGGTGGATATAGATAACTCAATTATGTATACTTTTGCACTTATTATTGGGGTCACCATCAATACTATTGAAGTGAAATCACCTAGAGGTAGTTAAACCTAAGAAGGGATAAAAAGGGGTGCCTAAGCAGAATCCACCATTATTTTTAGTGTTTTAAATTTTGGGACCACTAATGTTTGAGTTGGTAAAGGTACTATGATAGATGCCTACTACATACTAAACAATGGTGGTGTAAGGGTTAGGCAATAGAAGCTCTTAATGACTAAAAAATAGTTTTAGGGATCCTTATGAATGAAATGGGTTGAGTAGATGGAAATTAGGACATAGAGATGGTTACATGATCAAATCTAGAGGAACTTGAGTGAATTATGGATGGGATGGAATCATAAATAGGGGAGGCACAATCTAAATTATCTAAGTAGGGATATGGGCATGATGGCTTCCCCACTAATATTTTGAGGGATGGAAGTAGTGGGGGAGGTAATCCCCATGGGTAATTACTTTTATCCATGCTCTGATCTTGAATTAATGTTATTATTGATGATGAACCATAGTACTTACATAAATTTTGGTTGAGTAGCATAAGTCATGGGAGGTGTTAGAGTAAGAGCAAAAGTCTAGGGAGGTGAATATCATGGAGAAGGAGTTATAAACCCTTAGATTATCCTCATAAAAATTTGAGGCATAGTAACTTGAACATATCCCTTGGCCTAAGTTGGCAGTAGAGTGGGGATACTCTGAGAATATGGCCCATGTTGGACCTATTTTCCTTTCTTCTTCACCTCAATCCTAGCTAACACTTCATTTTCATTAGTAGGTTTGAGGTGAATCTCATCTTTAGTGTGGTACACATGGTTTTAATTGATATTGAGGTGAGATTGAAATTTCATCAAATGGGCAACTAATTTTTTAGTATTATCATTGATGTCTATTGATGCCTAAATGTATAACACAAGTGCACAGAGTGTTTAAAAAACACTTCTCATTTTAGAATTATAAGAATTTAATGCATGAGTTTTTGGGTTATGATAATCCTATTATCTATTGGTTGAATAGAGGTAGAACAATTGACTATTTCATAATATTTATATTATTTGGTGGTTGGAAGTCACCATGGCCAAATAGTAGATCTATGTAAAATATGCAATATACTATGCTAAGGATGGTGAATTATGATCAAGAAATAATATAAGAATTAATCTAATACGGATATTTACAATGACCATTAAACTAAGGTGATCTAGTTAAAAAAGAAGCAAAAGGAAGGGCAGGGAAAAAAAGAAGGATGTTTTTGGTCTTTGTTACAAACATTATGACAAAGTTCAATTATCATTTGAACATGAATTTAACCAATGTATGAAGTGAAATATCTTAATCTCAAATCACAACATACATCATGAAAACTTCTAAGGAATGTATGAAATGATACAAATAAGAATTAGGCTCACTTTAAAGATTCACTCCTAAAGCAAAAAGCATTAACCCAAATTCAAAAGAAGTGAAAATAATGAAATAAGCCTAAGAACTTTCAACTAATCCAGCATTGGCACAAATTATCAGCTCTACATTCAATATACATATCTAAAATCTATCAGAACCATTCAAATCTAAAATTTAAACCAAGCAACTAAGAGAGAAACCATATAGCACTTCACGAAAGCAAATGTTGAACAATCTTTGTAGAATTCCTTATATTAATTGCTTCTAGTTTACAAAGTAATTTGGTTATAAGAACTCCCTCCTTTTGAAAATTGACAATGTTCCTTTTATAAGATATAAGGCAGCATGTTAATTGGTCTCATCTAATTACATTTGTACAAGTGTATAGGATAAGTGTCCTTTCATTCTATTCTAGAACAAATGATTTTTGGAATGGACTAACTTATAAACAAAATTATCCTAAAAATTACACATTCTATACAAAATAATATCCTATTTTTTAATATTATACAAAGTTGATTACATAAGGAATATTCTTATTTTATGGATATTTGGGACCCTTGTGTTGTTAAAGGTCCAAATTATAGGGTCCTTGTTATTTATTAACATTGTTTAATACAATAATGGTCCCATATTCAATCTAAAAATCCTTTTTAAACTTCTCACCAATGGATAATAGCTTAACTACTTTACATAGAATGCAATTCAGGTTGTCCTTTGCATTACTAGGTCCACAATGTCTCTAATTTGGCCTATTTCACTCACATGGCTTTGATGTGGCATTTACATATCATCCCCATGTCATTATATTCATCACTATCCAAAATATGACCATTGCCTTTTTAAAATTTAGATCCAAGCGGCAATGTTAAAACTGGCATCTGCATGGCCATCATTTGACATTCGTAGGAGCATCTTTGATGGTTGCATTACCATTGAGTTTGAACACATTTGAGGGACCGTTTACTATGTTAAAATTGACATCCATGTGGATTCCATTTGACATCTTCAAAAACATCTTTGATGTTCATGTGACTGTCAATTTTAAACATGTTTGGGGGACCATTTACTATGTTAAAATTGACGTCCATGTGGCTATCATTTGACTTTCATAGGAACATCTTTGATGGTCACATGACCATCAATTTTGAACATGTTATTGGGAATTTCTTCCAATTTTACCACTTATCATTTTTTGGTTCATTATGCACTTTGCATGTGTCATGTATCAATCACTCGGTATTTCTACTCTTTAAACTAGGGGTTTGAGGTTATGCCACTTGGTAGTCCTATGGGAGCTTAGATCTTCATTAAAAATTTTGTGTTGATTTTTCTCTATTTGATCAGTATCTATGCTAGAATT
This sequence comes from Torreya grandis, assembly GCA_037957365.1. Lineage (NCBI taxonomy): Eukaryota > Viridiplantae > Streptophyta > Pinopsida > Cupressales > Taxaceae > Torreya > Torreya grandis. The sequence goes on along the minus strand of JARHVA010002594.1, from coordinate 1,818,192 downwards.
CATACCATTGATCTCTGAAAGGTGTTCGATGTTTAAACTGAGACAATGGCTTTTCATCATTGATCTCACTCTATTTGATATTGGTTTTCCACTTAAACATGGGTCGTTGATTCTACATAGAAGAATGAATGTTAATCTTGAGACTTAGGATAAAAATATTGAGCTAAATTCTAAACATAATATATGGGACCCCATAAATTCAAAAATACCTAGGAATGAATATTTTGGACCAAGGCTATAAACATAGAACAAAAGGACCTCACAAATAATTAAAGGGACCAAGCATAAGGATTTCAACCTAAGCTTTTTAAGCTAGGATAAACATATAAAATAAGAACCCTACAGAATATGACTTAGCATAAGGTCTTAACCTAAGGTTTCATTGTTTAAATAAATACAATGGAACTTTGGAATAAGGCCTTAGGATAAGTAATAAAAGTGACCCTACATTTTCAATTAGGTTATGCTACGATAAAAGGGATCATAGATTATGAGATATAAAAAGGGACAAAGCATTATTTTTTTAGCCTAAGGTTTGGTTGTGTTGAAAAATAAGACCAAGCCTTAGGATAAAAATTAATCTAAGTACATGAAATTTAAATTTTTCACATTTAAATTTAAATAAAATCTCCCACCAATTTTAACTTTGAATTAAAAAGTCTAGGTAAAACATTAGGCTAGGGTTTCAAAATGTGAATTCAACCAATCAATTATAGACTAAGGTTATAAAAAGATCAACTTAATATTGAAGAACATGGCCATAAACATGTTCAATTCTAAATGGTATCCATTAAACTTACAACTTGAAACACAAATATTTAATGTTAGCACCTTAATAAGATTAATTCCAAACCATGAACAAATAACTTAGCTAGATCATGGTCTGGATGATCATCAAATAAAAATAATGTTCAAACATGTTATTGACACTTTGATCAAGTGAATTTTTAATTTTAAGGTAAAAATTTGAACAATTTGACACATGAGTCCCCATTTTTAAAATATGGGGGTATGCTAACCTTAACAAATGGTGACTTTAGGGGGAACATAGCAATATGTTAGAATTCAGAGACTCTGGTTTAGATTAATAATTAAGATACTTATTTCATTTAATCAAGCACCATTATTTACATCAATTCATGGTTAGAAGACATCTTGTACATGTAGAATTAGGATCAAACATCAAGACATATTCATGTTGTATGTGTGTTTTGATTCCACTTACAGATTGCCACAAGATTTAGAGAATAACTTTTAGGTTCATGGATTTGATCATTAACATTGGCTTTCAACATGTTTTAATAATCATTAAGAACCATTCTTTAGCTCAAGGAAGGCTTGGGCATTGCTCTATTTCTATCTAGGCATCCATAGTCCTGATAGAGATGCCTTTATCTCCACTCAAGGCCTTGCTCCACTACCACCCAAGTATCCATATCCCCGGTAGAGATTACCAAAATCACCTTTTCTTATAAAGTTCTTTAAATTTTTCAATAAGGATCTTATTTTTGGATTTTTCTAATTCATTTTGGATTTCTAGCAAAGTTTTGGAACTACGTTAGCTAAGTTTATGGATTTGATCAAGTGTTTGATTTTCAAGAAATCATCCTTGGTTGTAAACTTTGTCCTAGGTAATTAATATTTTTAAGTGCAAACATGACTGTGATTCAATGATTTAAGATTTCATCCTACATGTGAAATCTTTCTTAAAACTAAGATTAGATTATAATAAGGTTTAAAATCTCAATGAACAATTAATTTATCCATCAGTCTTTGCTAATTTCTCTAAATTATAACATCAAGCTCACATTTTAACAATCCATGATCAACCAATATTGAGAATTCATATCTACATCTCTGAACTATGAATCTCTTGAACAGTATAGATAAAAATTGAGTTTAGAATTATCCAAAAGGACTTATTTAAAAGCAAGGAACAAAGCAAAATAAATCAAACAAATATAAACAAGTACTATATACAAATAAGGGACAGTAAGGAAAAATCAAGAAACAAAGAACAAGAAAGAAAGTAATATAAACCCTACAATAACTACATAAAGTACTTACCTCTAGGATCAAATGGAAAGTTATTTAACCTAATACAAAACCTTAAAACATGAATGTTTTCACTTAGTTTCCTCTTCTTGTGGATATGAGCACTTGTATGCTTGTGTCTTCTAGGTTATGTGGCTTAGTCATCTATCAACATTCTCATATTCATGGATCAAAGATATGAATCTAAGACCCAATAATATTCCTCCTAATTTTTTATACTTTATAATAGGAGTGTTAGTTATGCTTAATCCATAGATAGATAGTGGATTATATCATCTTCACCCAGTAATGGTAGCTCAACTAGTATCCCTAGACTGATGTCTTCATTGGGTTATTTATGAGGTGGACATGGACTACTAATATTTGCATAGAAAACTTCCAAGTCATCCCAAAAGACTTCTTTATCCTGATCAAATAAATGATGTTCATATAAAATCTCATCATCAAAAACATGTTGGTCATATATTTTTGACCCTTTGATGGAGTCATATGAAGGTTCTTGATCTATTTAATTATCTTCATCTTCATCTTCCACAAGTATTTCAATAACATCCTCAATAACTTCATTTGTCTTAGCTACAACTTCTTTCAATAAATCCTAGTATAATTGTCATTGATGGTTATCTTCTTCAGTAGTATCTTCAATTTCAGCAATGTCTTCATATAAAGTGTTCTCATGGCTATGTTATGAAGAGAATTCAACTTGTAATTGATCTTGTTCATGGGGTTGCTCATCTTGAGGAGTTATTCCTTCTTCTAGAGCATATTCAAGTTCACTTTCATCTTCAAATGGAAAATTGAAAGACTATACAAAGCTAGATGTCCCTGCAACATTGTCTTAATTAGGTGCAATTTTAGAAGTGCCTCTTCCATATTGATATGATTCAAAAACATGGCACTGATTAGCCAAATATAAATCACAAAGATTTATTTTATGCATTCCTTTAGATGACTCATTATTTCTATTTTAAAACCTAAGTATAGGTCTATTTTGATTTGCATTAGAAATGACATTCAACATAAGTCAATTAAGATTAACATTTGGAATAGTATATGCCTTTTGACCCTAGGGTTACATTTGGCCATTGATTATGACAGCTTCAACATAGGCTAAATCTAATGTATTAATGACTCTAACAAATCTTTTTAAAAACACAAAAGTTAATGGATTTAAAGCATCCTTATAAATCTCTAAAGTTAAAGCCTTGATAGGTCTATAGTGAGCTATAGTTCTATTAAGCATCTTTTAAAATCTAGCATTAAAAATTTTAATGGTTTCATTTGAATCCTTCTTCACAGTAAGGAATTGTTGATAAAGGACATATGGACTAATGGTCTTCCCAAATTCATTAATGAAATAATTATTAAAATCATTCCAACTGACAATGAAATCTTCAGGAAGATTAAGAAACAAATAATATGCCTCATCTCTAAGAGTAAAAGGAAACAATCTACAAGAAACATCTTCATGAACAAAATTTAATAGTATTAAGGTAGCCTTAAAGAACATAATGTGTCCATCAGTGGTAACAACACCTGTAGGACTAAAATAATGTAAATAAATTTCAAGATTTTGAGAAAGATCATATAATATACTTTTCATGTTGATTGAAGACCCACCTAGCCAAGCCATATCTTAAACACATGAGTACATTGTACTGGTGAAGTGTGTAGACATGTAAATTTGGCTACTAATGGCTTCATATCTAACTTTAGACTAATTCTTGAAAATCATTAAATACTTAGTCCAAGAATTTCTATTAGTCTCAAATTTGGCTTTATAACCTTGCATTAAATAAATTTGGCCTATCACATCAATTAAATAAGTCAAATACACACATTGAATTAATCAAAATTAAATAAATGACCAAATGCTTAAAAAGAATTAATTAACTTGCACACCCTAATCAAAATCAATTATCAAGTTAAACCAATTTCAAATCCTAATTGAGTTCATCCATGAGATAATACATTAATTAATAAAGAAGAAATTCAAGAGCATCTTAGAAAATCTTAGAACACACTCATTATCTTTATGAATTGTCACTTTTAGAAAATATCTAAAAGAATATCCTAGGAATATGTCAAACTCAACTAAAGTTAATAAACTCAACCATGGTCAGATTTAACCCATTTCAAGGGATTTGAAAGCCTATAAAAATAATCTTATAGCTCTTCATTTATCAATTATAGTAGAGTTATAATGCAGGAATAGATTCATGAAGCTAAAATCCTAGTGTTATAATGTTGAAATTGAGCCAAGCCATATCAATCAAGCCAAGCATTCAATAATGGCGCATAGAGGAGATGATGTTAGCCATATTTCACAATGAAGAATTATTATGCATAAATTGATCAATCTAATAAATAAATCATTTTAATCTATTAAGGAAAGTAAAGATTGTGTTTCTTTGCATTTTAGTTGGGTTTTCAATTATTGTTTGTTTATTAAGCTCCCCCTAATATCTAGGCTTAGAGATGTTACAATGTTAGTGTGTTGATTTCATGGTTTTATGGACTAAAACTTAATATAACCTCATCTCTTTATCAAATTCCTTGATCTTAAATGGAACTCCTGGTGGGATTATCTTCATGAGTGCGCAACCCATGGATTTCTTTGCATTCATAGTTTTAATTCTTTTTTTGTTGTTTTTGCTTTGCTAGAATAAAAATGGATCATAAAGAATGAATAAATTTTTATTTAATTAATATTTTTTTTATAATTTTTTTTTATTAGTATAGATAAATATGTTATTGATATTCTTTGAAAAAATTTAAAAAAAAAATCTTTATATTTTAGAAGTTATAACTCTTTTAGTGACTACCACTTTCTATTTTTTATTTTTCTGGTAAAAATGGTTAATATAGAGATAATAAAAAAATTTATTAATTTTTTTGACCTGAATTTTTGTGGAGAAGTGTTCCATAGACTTATAAATAAACTTAAAAAATTTAGTAATAAATTAATGTATATTTTTAAAATTATGGCTAAATTACTAACTACAAGTTTTTATGATTTTTGTGTTTGGTTTTCTTATTTTTAACCTACTAACTTGTTGTTTGCATGTTTCATAGGTTTGTTTTATTTTTTGAGTTTTTTATTGAGATTTTTGATAACATTTTACTAACCTAACGTGTTTATTTTTTTGGGAATTCTTCCTTTGGGTCGACAAATTTTACCCTTCAAAATTGCTTGTCTCATTTGATAAATAAGCTTCAAGGCTAAACGAAGTTCTGACCTTTTCTTTGCAAGACCTATTTGAAAAAAAACATTTCAATCTAAATTAGTCTTTTTAAATTTCATTTGGATATCTAAAACAAACTAGGAATCCTTCATTTTGGTGTTTAAAAAAACTTTTTAGGGTGTTTTATTGGTTAAGTTTTTGTGGTTTCTTTCAAAGTTCACAACTTAAAGCCAAGGGGATAAAAGAATATTACCACACATTTCGTTTAGTGATATAAAATTGAATACACTTCAAATTTTTTGTAAGTTATTTTCATTATTTGTTCAGTCTATTTTTTTTTTTGAGTAAATAAGGAGTTGTACATGTATTCTCTCCCATCCATCCCCTTTAGGAAACTTTTGGGATCAAAAGGGCCAACTTCTTTTTGGGTGCTTTACAATTATTTTCATTTTCACTTCTTAAAGCCAAGGGTCTAGTAACAAATATAATCAAAATATTTCAATTTGGTGAAATTAAATTAACTTCACTTTAATTATTTATAAACTTTCTTATTGATTATGTGTTTTAGTGAAAAGAGACATGAGTGTATGTTCTCTCATCCATCCCCTTTAGGGAACTTTTGGGATCAAAAGTGCCATCTCATCACACTTTGAGCTTAGTCCAAGGCATGGAAAGAATTTAATTTAAAACCCTCCCCAAAAACTTACAATAGTATTGGGTGATCTTGAGGTGACCATAAAGTATTTCTATTGTGTCATTTATTTCATTGCATCTTGGCTTGTGAGGGGGACTTCATTACCTCCCACATGTTTTATAGGGAATCTTTAAACCAAGGTTTCATCTCTCAATATTGACTTCATCACTCCTACTAGGAAAGGAGGTTTGAGTAGTTAAACCACCTTTTAGTGTTGGGATTAAGCACCAAGACATATCTGCATAATGGACATCACACTACAATGATCAAGCAATGGATGTAGTGGTTGCAAAAAGGGCAAGACCCTTTTGTAACAAGCCAAGTGCTATGAAAATATAATTAAAGTGTGCTTATTTTACATCATTTGGTTTGAAATTCATTGTAAAATTGATCTAAATAGAACAATTATAAAATAATTAGTTTAGTCAACCCCTTATTGCCATACCCTTGCTTGGATTTAGATGATTATACTTAGTGTATTTTGTCATTTTTACTTGGTGTGTTAGACTAAAAAATTATATTTTTCAAACCATGTCATTTGATGAGTCATGAGTGTCACATCACTCCATTGTTTGAGGAGGTGTTATGCCATCTATATGACACTTTGATTTAACTTATCAAACATTAACTTTTTCTGTCAAAACATTGAGAGTATTTCTTGATTAAGGAGAGCACCGTTATGCTGCCTAAATCATTTCAAAATATTTTGCCTTTGTAGTCTTGAAACATAAACCATTTGTCACATCATCTTTCAAGAATGCTAACACCATTAGGATGCCCATTTTGTTTCAAAAGAGTTATCTTTTTTTAGCTTGCATCTTTATTATCATTTATTTACAACCAATCACTTGAGACTTGTTGAATCTTGGATTAGCATGGCCATGTTGTTTAATTATTTCTAGATCTTTTCATCAAATTCATAGTTTATCTTTAGTTGAGTCCTTGATTAACTATTATAAGTTCAAATTCAAATATTGGTTGATTTTGGTTTAGACCTCAATTCATGAGGTTGATACCCAAATCTTCCTCTTTTGGATTATGTAACTTGGGTTAATTCATCACTCAAATTCAAAAAATTATATTGTTTTCTACTTTTATTTTGGTCAAATCAATTTATCTTCAAACATCACTTGTTTAGCATCTTATACCAATCAGATCATGATTTATGCCTAAAGTCATATACCTTGTCTATGTTAAACTATTCTAAGTTTGTTAGATTAATCAATCATCCTTTTTAAGTCAATTTTTTTCCACCATTTGTCTAGTAGTCATTTCATATCCTATTTGAGCCTAGATTTTGACTCTACATTTGGATAAAAGACCTAGTAACTTTTCCCTTTAGTAGCTTAGACCTACTTGGAACACGTTTCAACATTAAAGTTTGATAGTTTGATTCTTAGGTCATTTTGTATAACTTTTGCGTGTATCAATTATCATTTATCATTTGATGATACACTATTTTTATCAAGTCTTTGCATAGACTTTTTGGAGATTTAAATCCACCTTTGACCAAGCTAGATCATGTTCGAACCTTTTATCTTTCCAAAAGGCATAGCTTTTCTAGATTTTATAGAACCTTAATCCATTCTCTTATTTTGAAATATTTGTCATTTAATTTGAACATGGTTCAGTATATAAGTAGTGGAACTATGTACAATTCTAGATATGGAAATCATTTTACACAAGGGGACTTTATGGAAAACCCTACAAAAGATAATGTCATTTGGGAAATAGATTCTTATCCACACCAAAACATTCAACTAGGGGGATAAAGTAAAGATCCTTTGGCTAGCTATTTGGTTAGTACACCTCCATATATAGAGCAAGATCAAGAGATAATAGCCCAATACTTATCTATCATACCATCAATTGCATAAAGTACTCAACAAAAACCTTATTACATCATAATTTTGTCAATGTATGATCCTAATATAACCATAGAGGTAAGGTATGAAAACTTACAAAATCTAGAAAAAGAGATTTCTAACATGTTTTATAACTAGACTCATGGATGGTTCTCTTCTTGTAATTCTAATGCCATTGTACAAATACCTTATCAAAACCCCCATGTGCTTATCCCACAAAGAGGTCCCATGGATGACCAATTTGATCAAATACATCAAACATACTAGACATATCTCAATTTAGAACATAACTTCACTAATATGGCCTTGTCAAATGCACCTCTTATTAATCTAGCTCCTCAAACAAAAGTTTTAACAGAGTTGACAGGTTAATACAATCAAGGTTTAAACCCATTTACACAAAAGACTTCAGTAGAAACCATGTTCAATACACCAATTATAGAAGAAATATATTCAGTTTTTACTCATGATATTGAGCAAAACATAGTGGATAATGTGCAAGCAACATCCAATTTAAACCAAAGTGGTGTTGGCACACAAACAATCAATCAACAATAAAATTTTCATTCATCTAGCACCATTGGTGGTTTTCAAAATCAAGGAGTAGGAGCTTCTATGTCCCAACCTCAACCAACTACTTCTTATCCTCAACCAACCATTTCTTCAAGCACACAACCAATAGGATTAAGTATCCATCTAACAAGCAGTGTCATACCGCAATAAAACATGTCAAATCCTACTCCTCCCCAAAATGTGATAAGTAGTATTCTATAACAATAGGTACAATCAATTATCCCAATGAAATAGAGGATGAACACATTACCACCTCAATAGGGGGTAACCAATATTCCACCTCACCAGGTAGTAACAAACATACCTCTTCCTTCGTAGGGCCAATATACCAATCCAAAATCAAATGATGTCTAATCAAGAATGTATTCATATTATTTAGTGATAGGTAACAAATATCCAACATGCATCCACTTATCAATAGGTATTCAAACAACAAATAGGTTCCAATGTTCCTCAAGTACCTTCTAGGCAACAATTTCCTTTTGTGCAGAACGTAACATAGGTTCAGAGATAGGGTCTTAGCTCACAAGTTTCCACTCAACAATAAGTTTTGAATAGTCAACAACAAGTCCCTATTCAACCAAAACATTCATCATATGGTTATATCCCTCCATCTTAGCCCTAATATCCATAAAATCAATCATAAATATCCAACCCCAACTAGAATGTCATATCACCATAGGTATAATTGCACCCTAATCTATGCATGAACATTCCTAAACCATTCCCTAGCTAATTCAACCTACTCCAAAAAATCCCTCCATCATATCACAATCTAATTCATCCACTTGTGAATGCCCAACCATCAATCCAGGCAAATATTCCAACAAGTTTCCTTGAGAAAGACCTGCAACAAATGAAGGATGTAATTTCTGCCATCCAACCTAGGAAATAGGTTAAGAAGTTCAAATTGGATGATGTGTTTTCATATCCTTTTAACATTGAGTACTTACAGATTCTATTCCCTCTAGGATATGAGCCACCCAAGTTTAACAAATACAAGGGGAAAGGTGATCCCAAGGCATATCTGATAGAGTTTTGTGTTGTATGTTAGCTAGAGGCATTTAGTGACATCTATTTGTTGTTGTTGTTTCCAAGGAGTTTAGATGGATAGGCCTTGGAATGGTTTTTGAAACTACCAAAGAACTTATTTTTTAACTTTGATGATCTATTAAATAAGTTTTTTCAACACTTCTCATACAATCTCATGCATGTTATTTCATTGGTCAACTTAATGCAAGCAAAGAAAAAACTAGGTGAAAGCTTCACAAGTTATCTACATCGATGGAGAACTTTTGTCATCTACTTTACCTGAAATCTACTAGACAAGCAACTAGCAGTTGTATTTACCAAAAATCTACATAGTAAAATATCCTACTATCTAGAGTTACAATGTGCACATACATTCAAAGAGATCATTGAAAAAGGTTTAGTGATCAAAATATCCCTTATAAAAAAGGGATCATAAATCTAAACTCAACCAATCAAAATAATGGCCAAAACCAAAATCAGAACAATAATCAACATCAAAATCTAAACCAAGCACAAGCATCACAACCAGTGTATGCCAATAACAATGATAAGCCAAAACAATTTAACCATAATAAGAATGTTGTTGGGAATGGAGTAATAGATTTACACCATATCCAAATGGTGTAAACACCATCTACTCAACTAGTACCACCTTTTCATCTTACTCCTACCTAAAAACCTCTTCAATAGCCATAGCACACACAACAATCATAACCTAAGCTAGTGCAATAAATGCAATAATTACAAGAGCCTTTGACTTTGGAAAACTTACCTCCTCCAAGGAGAAACCCACCTACTCTCCTTCCTTTTACCAACCTTGGAGAACCCATTGAAATAGTGTTTCAAAATCTTATAATAACTAACTTAATCAGATACCTCATTCTAAAAGAGTAATATCGTGAGGGTACATGCATGCTATACTAGTACAAGCTAGAATAATTTTGTGAGTTTCATAGGGTTAAAGGTCAAAATTTGTAATGTTGTGTGAAAATAAAACATGTCATCCAAAATATGTTTTATAATTGTGAGATCACATTGGATAATGGAGCTTTCACATCTAATCAAAACCTTGGCATCTATCAGAACCCATTTCTTCAACATAACAATCAACTAGTGCAACAAAAACAACATCAACAACAACAAAGGTTGAATTAGAAAAATAAGTATCAGAACCAACAAAGCCAAAATAATGGATAGAACTAAGGCCAGAATATTGGCCACAACTAATAAAACTACCATTCCATTTCACATGACTATAACTCAATTATAGGTCATATACTAAGAGGTAGTGTTAATACCATTTCCATCAATTCTAGACTAAATTTCAACCAGACAAGACTATTGTTAGTCATACAAAACCAATCCAATCATTCTAGTAACCCTTCTTTGACCTAGGACCACACACAGGTGAATCAACAAGCAAGGATTCCCACATTAGGACCTTATAATGATAACTCATCATTCACCTATGACCATACTCAAGTGCATCAATGATTGAGACTTATCTTATCTAGCCTCCCTCTACCATCATTATTTAACAATAATAGTCTTGTATCTAATCCTGATTGTGTAATCACAACTTGATGATCTAAAATTACCATACCAGGCCCATAACCACCTTCCACTTTACCTATCATCTAACCCACCATTTGACCTCAGAATAAGCCATTTAACATTGTTTAAGAAAATACATTTGCTATAGTGGAATAATTGTAAAAAACACTAGCACAAATATCTATATTTGATATGTTGTGCACTTCAACAATCCATAAGAAAATCTTGAATGAATACCTTAGCCAATCTACTATTCTAAATGACATATCCCATGACCAATTTCAAGCTTTGGTTAGACACCTAGCTCCAACCCAATAAGTCACATTCAACATAAGTGATATGTCACCTCTTAGCCCACTACATAACAATCCATTATACATTGAAGTATAATGTGGCACAAAGTGAAACATGTCTTTATAGATAATGGATTAGGTCTAAGCATAGTGTCTCTCAAAATCATCAAGCTTCTTGGGTACACAACAATGGATCTCTAAGTAGAAACAATCACCATCAAAGCATACAAAAATCAAGAGTGTGAATCGCAGGGCACCATTAGCTTGCCAGTTATCATTGGGACCTTGACTCATGAAACCCTTTTCCATGTGTTGGATCTTGATTTTTCATAAAATATTCTTCTAGGTAGGCCTTGGTTACATGAGATCCATGTAGTCCCATCAACATTGCACCAATGTATTAAGTTCTCCCATTCAGGGATGGTGGTTAACATTCCAACATATTTGCATCTGTATGAGCATTGTAAACATCCACAGGATATGTTCCAAAGTTAAAACTACCATTTTGACATGAATCCATCTAATAAGTAGGAAAAGGGGAAGGCAATACTCTTTGAATTACCAAAAGACAACTACATTGACCTAATACCCTTGATTCTCTTAGTCACATGCTACCCCCTAAAGTATCCAATCATTTTACCATCTTGGATAATGGCCTAGGAGAGTACTTGACTCATGATACATTTCATATCACAAATATTCCCTAGAACCTAAAAGCATTTAGAAAACCTAAAGCTATGCCACACATACACTGGCAAAGAAAAGGGAAAGACCAGGTTCATAATCTAGGACCAATCATTTTCATACTAGCTTCTAGCCTAGAAGAAGAACATCTCAAAGGAGATGAGTCATGTTTTCATAATGATAATTTGGCTAATTTTTACAAGAACCCCAAGTATCCCATTCCCAATCATATCATGGAAAATCAAGATTATGAAGGAAGGGGCCTTGAGCTAAATCTACAAGGAATGTTGGAACCTATTTCTATGACCAAGTATGAAGGACCTTATGGACTTCGATTTAAACCACCTTGGGGTGACCCCATATACCTTAATAATGCTCCATTGCCATCAACTAGTGATGAGGAAGTTGATAGTGAAGCAGAGTTTGATCATAGCTTATTCAATGACTTAGTCCAAACCAACCTATTTGATAATCACACCATTTGCACCATTTTCCCAATCACTCATAACAATCCCCTACCATTATATTATCCATAACTAATATATTGAGACCAATAAGAGACACACATACCAACTAATGAGTTTAAAAATGATGAAGCATTCTATGATTTTCTAGGCCTTAGGGATAATGTTTCGTTGGGAGATCATAAATCAAGATTCTCAATCAAATTAGATCCTGAAGCCTATTTTAGAGAATGACTAAACACCCTTATCCAAAAAAAATAAATAAAACATTAAGGTCTCAAAGTTAAAAACTATTTGAGGCACTTTTTGACCAAGTAAATAGTAAAGATAAAGGCCGGTCTTGTAGTGAAAACCTATTTTAGGCACCACTAGATGGGGTTGTTTAACCTTCTTCATGTATAGACTAGGAGACCACCAATGATGAACTTTTCTATGGGTCAAAATTTAGTATTGAAGAACATCAATATTTTGAACAAATCATGAAAGAAACAAACAATGATGAAGTTCATTATGGATCTAAACTTAGCCTTGAAGAGCAACAAGATTTTAATCGAATCATTCAAGAGGATGATAATAATGAACATGACAATGGGTCCAAATTCAATCTTAAAAGGTAGGAAGACTTTGATCAAGTCAAAAAAGAATTTATAATTGTCTTTATCACATGGCCTAATCTCCCATTAGGAGATTTTGATTCCTCATGTCTTGGAGAGCTTGTCAAAGAACTAGTCCTAACAAAGGACTCTAATGTTACCAATCAATTAGAAATATTACCAACTATCCTTGATGATGGATCAAATATTCTAGTTAAAGATACAATAAAGGTTAAAATTTGGTCCTTAAATAACCCAAAGTGGATCAAGCTAGGTGCATCCCTTACTGAGAAAGAGTGTGAATTCTTCACAACCCTATTGAGAGAGTTTGTAGATATATTTGCTTGGGCATATTCTGGCATGCCTAGTTTGGACCTTATCTTGGTTTTGCACCATATTGTGGTCAATCCTGATGCCAAACTAGTAAAATAAAATTTTCACAAGATGCATCCTTGTATTGCTATATTAGTGAAGAAAGAGTTGGAGAAACTCTTAGAAGCAGGATGTATTAGACCAATTGACTACTCTGAATGTATTTCTAACGTAATACCTATCAGTAAGAAACTAGAGGGAATTAAAATCTATACTAATTTCTATGAAATTAAAAAATCATGCCCTAAGGATGACTTTTCATTGCCTAACATTGACATGATAGTCAAATCCATAATGGGTTATGAAGTGCTTTCACTAATGGATGGCTTCTCAAGTTACAATCAAATTAGAATAGCACCAGAAGACTAGCACAAAATAGAATTCACCACTTCATGGAGAAAAATATATTATTAGGGCATACCATTTGGCCTTAATAATGTAGGGTCCACTTATCAAAGAGTTATGATAGTCATATTTCATGATATGATGCATGACACTATTAAAGACTATGTTGATGATATACTAGGTAAATTCAAAACTATGGTTGAGCATCCAATAACATTAAGGAGGATATTTGAGTGACTATGAGAATACAAAGTTAGGATCAAACCCAAAGAGTGTGTGTTTGGAGTTACATCAGGTAAATTATTGAGCTTCATCATGTCTCATAGGGGCATTAAAGTTGATCTAGCTAAAATAAGAGCCATAACAGAGATGCTACCACCGACCAATGCAAAGTAACTCTATAGTTTGTAGGTCAAGATCTAATCCATCTGATGCTTCATATCTCAATTATCAGATAAGTTCCATCCATTTACACACCTACTAAAGAAAGGTGTCACATTTCATTGGGATAATGATTGTCAAAAGGTTTTTAGTAGCTAAAAGACTATCTCATGCATCCCTTAATTCTATTACTTTTGATGCCAAGGAAACCTTTCTTGTTATATCTTTGTAATACTAATAATTCTCTTGGGGCACTTATATCTCAACACAATGATAATGTAAAATAATATGTAGTGTACTATCTAAGCTATACATTGGTTACATGTGAGCACAACTATACACCCATCAAAAAATCTTGTCTCATTATGGTCTTTGTAGCTCAAAAACTATGCCACTACATGTTGAACAATAAGACCATAGTTATTTATAAAGTAGATCACTTAAGTATCTACTATCAAAAATATTTTTTCAAGGCCATATGTCCAAATGAATCATGCTACTTAGTGAGTTTGAGATAGAGTATGTAAACCAAAAAGCAATCAAGGGGCAAGTTCTCTTAGATTAGCTTGTTGAATCACCTCTTGAAGACACATAGCCATTATCATTCCAATTTCTTGATGAATCCATCATGACCATCATTGAAACACATTTTAAGGATCAACCATGGTAGTTGTATTTTGATGGATCATTCATTGCACATGGATCAGGGGTAAGCCTTTTATTCATAACACCTCATGGGGGTCTAATCCCCAAGTCATTTAGAATCAAATTTCCTTGTACCAATAACATGGCTAAATATAAAGCACTCATTTTAGGGATTTTATAGTTAGTACAATGGAACATATGTCATCTAATAGTTTATGGTGATTCTCAGTTAATCATCAATCAGGTTACAGACCATTTCCAAACTAAAGATGACAAGTTGGTTCCATACTTGGAAATGGTTTACACTCTCAAGCACTAGATCATTGACATTCAATTTGAGCATATACCAAGAGTGAGAAATAGAATAGTAGATGCCATGGCTACCATTATATCATTGATTCATCATGCAGACATAGCTAGTGAGTATCAGTTTCTTGTAGAAAATATAACAACACCAACTCATGAACCTTTAACTATTGTAATGATATATGATATTATTGGTACCAACTCTAATTGGTACTCAAACCTTTATGCCTATTTACATGAGAAAATTCTCCCACCAAACTTATTTTGAAAATAAACCAAAGTTTTCATCCACAATGCCTAATGTTAAACCCTACTCAGACCAACCCTATACTATCATAGTTTTGATGGAACTCTACTTTGTTATTTACCTTTGGTAGAATCTATACTAACATTACAAGAAGTTCATGAAATATTATATGGATCCACACTATCAGGGTAGTCCTATCCAAAACTTTCTTGTATATTGGTTACTATTGGATGACAATAGATGCAGATGTAGTTGTATATGTCAAGAAATGTGATAAGTGTCAATGACATGTTAATTTGATTCATGCACCTACCAAGACCTTAAAACCAATGCTGACACCATGGACATTTTCTACATGGGGCCTTGACCTCATTGGGAATATAAACACCACCTTATCAGATGGTCATAAACACATTATCACTACCACTGAATATTTCACTAAGTGGGTCAAAGTTATACCCCTCACTTATGTAACTAGAAAGCAAATTTCCAAATACATCTTTAACCATCTCATCTAATAATATGGTATCCCTTCTGACATTATATATGATAATGGAGGATCATTTGAGAAAAAATATGTCAAAAATCTATGTGCTGAATACAAGATCACACAACACTTTTCAACAGTGTATTACCCTCAAGGTGACAGCTAGGCTGAAGCATCAAACAAAACCATTGTCAACATTCTCAAAAATATTTTTAGTGATGCCAGTCATGATTGGCACCTTTAGATATTCCATGCCTTTTAGGCATACCATACCATTCATTGCACACCATGCAAAGAGCCACTCCATACTCACTTATTTATGGAATTGAAGCCATCCTTCCCATTGAGGTCGAGTTGCCTTCATTACACATATCTTTCAAGCATGTTCTTAATGATAATGACTATTGAGTAACTTGAATATAAGAGCTAGATTTACTTGATGAGAAGTGCATGGATATTTTGATAAATCTATAGGCTTATCAAAAATGACTTTGTGGTCAATACAATCAGTGTGTAAAACATAGAACATTTGAATTTGGTGATCTTATCCTAAAAGAGAACCAAAATAATACCATGACCAAAAACAAACATAAAGGAAAGTTCAAACCCAATTGGGTGGGTCCTTTCATCATCATTTCAGACTATGGTACTAGAGCATATAGGCTCACCACACCAGATGGTAATGAACTTGATGAGATGATGAACATTATTCACCTCAAGCGATACTATGCTTGAGTAACTTGATGCATTATCTATAAGGACCATTTCAAGTTGTACCATATTATCAATATTCTTATTTATACCATTATCAAACTATTTTTTCTACCATCCTCTCATTTTGACATTCTAACCAGACTGTCCAACCATTCCATTCCTACTCAATAAAACATGTTTGGAATCCTATCAACCTATCCTATTTAGCTTTGGTTTATCCATTGGTTTCATGTTTTTAGCATACAAAATCATATCAGTTTTAGTAGCTATTTCAAGAAATTTAGATAGAGGTAGTATTTTAGAGTAGTATGATAGAAGTTTTGGTAGTTGCATCCATAATTTCTTATTCTCTTCTTATCAAGTTTGTTTATGTGAACTTGATTATATCACTTACTGGGGCAAATCTATGTTCACCAGTCTTGATACTAATTATATCACTTGTTGGGTAAAATTGGTACCATTGATCTATCACTTGTATCTTAGTTATAACCACCTATGGGAAAACTAGGGGCAACATTTCTTTATTGTGCCTTGACATATCACCTAGCCATTCTTATGTTGTACTATGTCATCATAACAACTGTGCCTATTTTGTTTGAATTGGCTTCTACACTAGTCATATTCCTATACTATGAGGTGAACTACTATGAACTAAAACCATTTTAAAATTGTGGGTCACGTTTGATTCATGTTGAGGTCAGCTCAGTCCCCCTTTAGCCATGCTCTCACCATTTTGTGAGCAACTTAAACCATGATCTCTCCATTTTGTGAGCATAATTTCAAGTTATAATGCTCTCACCATTTTACAAGCATCATTTCAAGTTCTCATGCTCCCTCTATTTTGTGATCTTGGACCGTTTTAGTGTCTCATCATTATTGATTGAGTTGAGATGCTTCAAAAATTTCAAAAACATTTAAAAATCATTTATAAAAATCAAAAACATTGACCACTTAGTTGCCTTAAGGATTTTGGGAACCCTCATTAAGTCACAAATAAATCATTTTTTCCTTAGTTTTCCCATCCTTTTTAGCCTTTTATCCTATGCTATCACTATTTTGTGAGTTCATCTCTATTCTTCTATCACATCTATCATGTGCTCTATCAATCATCATTTTTTTCCCACTTCTTAGGAGAACTAAATTTAGCTTGAAGTTTTATTGGATCATCGTATCCATGGAACTATGTAGGTATCATCCACTTACCTAACACATATGGAGATAGCTTTTCCATTGCCTTCCTTTTCTTATATTCCCCCATCTTGTTTATTTGTTTAGTTTTCACCTAGTTTCTAGGGGCAATCTTCATCGTGTTGTTTATACTAACATAGGGACTAAAACTTATTTGTCTTGCTTGTTTCTTTGTTTTTGTGTGCTTGTTTGTTTACTTTTAACACTGTGTCCTTGATTCAATCTATGTGTGTTCATTGGGTGATTCCTTGCACACTATTCTTGAATATATCCATATTCAAATGTCTACATTGTCATCATGGTTTTTATCATTGGTATAATTATTTTCCATTGAGTATTGGATATTAGGATTCAGTCCTTATGAATATTTTGGATAAGCCCCCATGGTGTTTTATCATGAGGCCTACCATCAAATGCTACAATAAAAATTAGCTTTGAGAGGTTTAAAACATCAATGTAGCATCACCATGTCCTCGGTATCAACATCAACAACAATCCCAATCTAATACCTAATCATATCCTAAATAGATTAATTAAGTAATGAAATAATTTCAACCTTTGTTATTTTAGATGAGCATTTCCCTACTAATAGGTTGTCCTAATTCATATAAAACCTCTATATCAACTTATCAATCATTAACCATTAATTATGTTTTTCATAATTAAGGTATACTGCATCAGTATTATACACCATCCCACATACATTCTCAATGATTATATCACCTATTGGGGTAAATCATTGTGTTATCACTAATTTTCCATTTTTGTTTGTCTATCTTAACTAGGTCAAATCCATCTTCTCAATGATTATATTGCTTACTGGGGAAAATCATTGTGTTATCATACCACATTACCACTATTAGGGTACAATGCTTATAACTACCTTTGGGTAAACTATTATACACCATCCCACTTGCATTTCTCAGTGATTTTTCTCAACTTTGGGTAAATCATTGTGTTGTCACCCCATCATCTTCTTTTGGTTGGTCCCCTCATTTTGCTTCTTTCTTTTGAGGGACCATTTTTTGATCTACTTACCAACCATTCCCTCGAGGGGGTAGCTATAGTTCAATCATAACCATTATAGTTGTAAGCATAAAGAACCATTCTATTCTTTGAAAAGATGTTATTATGCTTATATATTACAATATCTTCCTGAATAGGGGGAAACTATAGACATGTAAATTTGGCCACCAATGGTTTCATATCTGACTCTAGACTAATTCTTTCCAATCATTGAATACTTAGCCCAAAAATTTATATTAGTCTTGAATTTGGCTTTATAACCTTGCATTAAATCAATTTGGCCTATTAAATCAATTAAACAAGGAGAATACATTAAATTAATCAAAATCAAACAAATGACCAAATTCCTAAGAAGAATTAATTAACTTGCACACCCTAATCAAAATCAATTAGCAAGTTAAATCAATTTCAAATCCTAATTGAGTTCACCCATGAGCTAATAAATCAATTATATTTATTATCAAAAAGGAAATTCAAGAGCACTTTAAAACATCCTAGAACACAATCATTATCTTTGTGAGTTGTCACTTTTGGAAAATATCAAAAATAATATCCTAAGAATATGTCAAACTCAACCAAATTTAATAAACTCAACCATGGTTGTGAGTTGTCACTTTTGAAAAATATCTAAAAAAATACCCTAGGAATATGTCAAACTCAATCAAAGTTAATAAACTCAAATATGGTCAAATTTAACTCATTCTAAGGGATTTAAAATCCTATAAAATCAAGCCTAAAGCTCTTCATTTAGAAGTCTCAATCAAAGTAGATTTATAATACAAGAATAGATTCATGAAGCTAAAATCCTAGTGTTATAATATTGAAATTGAGCCAAACCATATCAATCAAGCTAAGCATTCAACAATGGTGTATAAAGGAGATGATGTTATCATAAATCAAGCAAGCCAATGAAAAATCATTTAGAGCTCTCAAAGAAGGTAAAGATTGTTATTCTTTGCATTTTAGTTAGGTTTTCAATTGATGTTTGTTCATTAATCTCTCCCTAAGATCTAGGCTTAGATATGTTAGTATGTTAGTGTGTTTATTTCATAGTTTTATGTACTAGCACTTGATCTAACCTCCTCTCTTTATCAAATTCCTTGATTGAAAAGTGTTTGAGACTTTGAGAATTTTTCTCTTCCAAGCCTCACCTTGGATAATTCTATCTTGTGATATTGAAATATGTTTAAAATATGATGCATCAAATTGATGTTTACAAAGTACAATGATTAAGTTTGCACGTTAAGATAATTTTGCATAAATATATGTAAAGCATTACTATTTTTAACTAAGTAATCTCAAAGATACATCTAGATTGATGAATGAGAGGGATATTTACACCTCTGATCTTGAATGAACTCAAATTTTCAAAGAACCAAAAAAAATTGTACAAAATTTCTATTACTAACCTTAATCGCACGGAATACAGAAAGCATGAACTACCTTTGCATGAATATATATGGATCTTTAAATAATATTGACCTTTGGCTAAAGGAATCCAAAAAATTGCTTTAGAAACATAAATATTGATTATATTTACACAATTATGCTCAAATAAGCACAAATATGCAAAGAATACATCAATATTTGGACATAATTCACCAAAATGAACAAGATTCCACAAATTCATAAAGATCTAACTAGGCCTTGCTTCTAGCACCATCAAATCTTCTCTTGTTGATGCCTAAATGTGTACCGTAAGTTTTGAGAGTGTTTACAAAATGCTTCTCATTTTATAATTATAGGAATTTAGTGCATGAGTTGTGGGTTGCAATAATCCTATTATTTATTGGTGGAATAGAGGTAGAACAAGTGACTATTTCAAAATATTTATATTATTTGGTAGTTGGGAGTCACCATGGACAAATAGCATATCTATGTCAAATATGTATTATACTATGCTATGCATGGTGAATTATCATCAAGAACCAATCTAAGATGGATATTTATAATGACCATTAAACTAAGGTGATTTGATTAAAAAAGAAGCAAAAGGAAGGGTAGGGCAAAAAAGAAGGATGCTGTTGGTCTTTGTTACGGACATTATGATAAAGTTCAGAGATCATCTGAACATGCATTTAACCAATGTATTAAGCAAAACAACAAGCACCCAAATCACAACATACATCAGACAAGCTTATAAGGAAGGTATGAAATGATGCAAATAGGAATCAAGCTCACTTTAAATATTCACTCCTACAAGCAAATAACATTATCCCAAATGCAAAAAAAGTGAAAACAAAAAAATAATCCTAAAAACTTTCAACTAATCTAGCATTGGCATAAATTAGCAACTCTACATTCAAGATACATATCCATAATCTATAGGAACCATTCAAATCTGAAAGTGAAACCAGACAACTGAGAGAGAAACCATATAGTACTTCACACAAGAAAATGTTAGACAATCTTTATAGAATTCCTTGATTATATTAATTACTCTTAATTTACAAAGTAATTTGGTTTTAAAAAATCCTTCCTTTTGACAAATCATAATACTTATTTTATAAGATACAAGGCAACATGTCGGTCAGCCTCATCAAATTACATTTGTACAAGTGTATAGGATAGGTGTCCTTTCATTCTATTTTGGAAAAAATGATTTTTTCAATGGAATAACTTATAAATAATGTGATCTTATAAATTTCACATGTCTATGACAAATAATATCCTATTTCAAAATATTATATAGATAATATTCTTATTGCATTAATCTTTGGGACCCTTATGCTGATGAAGGTCTGAGTTATTGTTGTAGGGTGCTCATTATTCATTAACACTATTTAATATAGGAATGGTCATATCTTCAAATTACAAATCCTTTTTAAACTGCTCACTAATGGACAATAGCTCAATTGTTATACATAAATGGCAATTCAGGCTCTCCTGTACATTACTAAGTCTACAGGGTCTCTAATTTGGCCTATTGTACTCACATGGATTTAACATGTCATTTCTATGGTGTCCCAATGTTATTATGTTCATCACTATCCAAAATATGACCATTACCTTCTTAAAATTTGGATCCAAGAAGCTATGTTAAAATTGACATTTGTGTGGCCATCATTTGACATCTATGGGAATATCTTTAATGGTCGTGTGATCGTCAATTTTAAACACATCTCAGGGACCATTTACTATGTTAAAATTGATGTTTGCATGGTTGTCATTTGATGTATGTGAGAACGTCTTTGATGATCACATGACCATAAATTTTACCCATGTTATGGGGAATATTTTCCAAGCCTACCACTTGTTATTTTCTCATTTGTTTTACACTTTGCATGTGTCATGCATCAACAACTTGGTGCTTCTGCTCTTTGAATTGAGGGTTTGAGGTTATGCCGCTTGACAATCCTATTTGATATTGGAGCTTCATTGAAAAGTATGCATTGATATCACTCCATTTGATCAATATCTGTATGCTATAACATGTATCATTAATCTTTGAAAGGTGCTCAATGTTAAAACTAAGATCATGGATTTTCATCATCGATCTCATTCTATTTGATATTGGTCCTCTGCTTAAATGTGGGCCATTGATCCTACATAGAAGATTGAAAGTTAAGCTCAAAAATTAGGATAAAAAGATTGAGATAAGTTATAAACATAATATATGGGAACCTATGAATTTGAAAGGACATAAGTGTGAAGATTTTGGACCAAGGCTATAAACATAGATTAAAAGGACCCCATGAATAATTAAAGGGAACAAGCATAGTGATTTCAACCTAAATTTTTTAAGATAGGATAAACATATAAAAAAGGACCTTATAGAATATGACTTAGCATAATTTCTTAACCTAAGGTTTCATTGTATAAATAAATACAATGGAACTTTGGGATAATGCCTTAGGCTAAGTAATAAAAGCAACCCTATATTTTTAGTTAGACCATGCTAAGATAAAAGGGATCATGGATTACAAGATATAAAAAGGGACCAAGCGTGATTTTCTTATCCTAAGGTTTGGTTGTGTTGAAAAACATGACCAATACTTAGGATAAAAAATAAACTAAGTCTATGTCATTTAAATCATTCCCACTTAAATTTAGATGAAATCTCTCACCAATTTTAACTTTGAATTAAAAGGTCTAGGTAAAACATTAGGCTAGGGTTTCAAAGTATGAATTTAACAAATCAATTATAAACTAAGGTTAGAAAAAGATCAATTTAACATTGAATCACATGACCCTAAGCATGTTCACTTCCAAATGGGCTCCATTAAACTTACAACTTGAAACATGGATATTCAATGTTAGCACCTTGGATAAGATTAAATATGAACCATGAACAAATAAGTCAGCCAAACAATGGTGTGAATGATATTCAAATAAAAATAATGTGAAAATATGTTATTGATACTATGATCAAGTGAATTTTTAACTTTAAGGTACAAAT
The DNA here is from genome assembly GCA_037957365.1 of Torreya grandis. Lineage (NCBI taxonomy): Eukaryota > Viridiplantae > Streptophyta > Pinopsida > Cupressales > Taxaceae > Torreya > Torreya grandis. Next base: position 1,795,090 of record JARHVA010002594.1, on the reverse strand, counting down.
TTATACAATTTGATACATGGGTCCCCATTTTTTAGAGATGGGAGTATGTTGATCTCAACAATGTCAAAGGTGCATCTTGCATGAGGTTGATGTCATTGAGAGAGTGTGCCTAGTTGACAGTGTGTTGATGGGAAAATGGGCATTAATGGAGTGTTTTCATTGAAGGATATTGTCTTTAGAGAGAATTTAAAGGAAAATAGTACCTTATGGTTGCTGAAGGTATATGTATTTAAGTAGCCTAAGCCTAGTCATGACATGAAGAGACCTTATGAGAAGGTATGATCATGATGGCTTGGTGAGATGAGTGAACATAGGCATTAGTGGTTTTATGAGGTTTATTTATCATGTATGTGAGGAATTGGATCACTCATGAGAGTCTTAGAGTGAGCCCATAGGGGTATGACCTTTAGACCAAGGCTACACCTAGACCACTCCTAGACCTTTCCTAGCCTAATTAGGTATCATGATCTATTGTCAAGGCATGTTAAGGATGTATGGTAGTTTTAAATCATGAGATAGGTTTCTTGAGTATGTTATTGAGCTGGATAGTGCATGGAAAGAGGCATGAAGGTCAATTTTAATGTCTAATGTGGTTTGTAGGTCAAGGTCTAGAGAATAAAGAGAGAGAGTATGGCCTAATGAGGGGTCATGATCATATTTAAAGGTGTTTGATCTCATGTAATAATTTTTATAGGTGATGTATGTTTTTTCAATTTTGTTCATACATTTTAAGTTCATAGTGTGGAGGACAAGGCATGAAAAGTTGTTTGGAGTTCTCTCAAGTGCGTATAATGAAGGGTTCTCAACCCAAGAAGGATTTTTTTGTGCTCATCAACTTGTCAAACCTTTAAATGGGAACCCAATTAGTTCATGGTAGATGTGGAAGGGTACTAGATCAAATTTATAGGCATTATTTTTTTAATTTAGGGGTTATGCTTTATGAACAATTGTTAAGAGTAAAAATAGATTTAAACCCTCTTAGAACCCTAATAAGGACCTGATGTTGGAGATGTTGATTAAAAGTGCCCATAATGGATTGGTATGCTCAATTAAGCAATTATATCTTGTATTTTAATCTCACAAGTTCCTCAAGGTGGTATTGGTTAGAGAGAGGAGAGAGAAAATATTAAGTTACAGGCTTGTTTTTGAAGAAGTTATTATAGAATTTGAATATTGCACTAGACATAGTAAGCAAATGATAGAGGAATAATATATATACTCATGTTTCATGTCCATTAAGGTTTATAAAAATTTTACAATCCTTAAGTTTTCTAAACTAGTCATCCAAGTTAGCCAATCGCTAATAGGCCTAATGGTGTAAATAGTGAAAAACCTAGGCATTAGTGAGAAGATGAATTAGAATGTGTTTTCATGATAGAATGATGAAACCAAGTGCATGGATATGTTTTTTGAGAATGGTATGTCTTATTAATTCTTGGTAGAGATATTATAAGTTAGGGATAGTGGTGAAAATGATGATTCCAAAATGGCTTGTCTAACTCAGTGAGGTCAACAAGTTGGTCTGTAAGACCAATAATTTCCACTATACCATATGATGTTTATATTTAAATATGGTATAAAAATGTTAGAGGATCATGTTAATTCATTTGAAGTCTTTGAAAGTGTCTATATAGGTGTTAGAGGTTTGAGTCACCATGACTGGTCTTTGAGGAAAACTGGATATTCTAAGTGAGTGAGTTATAGAGGAATTTTTGAGGCTCAATGCCCTAAGTTGAAGTGTCTAATGCATGTGGTGATATTTTTTAGGTCATGTAGGTTTTTTATAAGTGATTTATTTTCATGGTTATGTGGCTAAATGATGTGTTATCTTTAGTTTTTTAGGATATACTTTTTTGTGTGTTTAAAGGACTAATGTGAATAGTGCTAATGGAGTGTTTCAAGTGGTGGTTGAACCTAAAAAGTGTTATGGATATTAGAGGATGTTTTATAAGGCCTATTTGACTATTAAATGTAAATTTTGTGCTATGTATATAGGTGTATATTTTTCCAAGGGGTCATAAGCTAACATGCCTTAAAGTAGGCTTAATGGAATTAGGTCTCCATAAGACATAAAGAAGGATTTGGTCTATTTGAGTAATGGAAAACCTAATGTAATGACTTATTATTAATTGTAACATATCTTAAGCTTTATTTTGTGGAAAATAACTGATCAAGTGTGTTTGGCCAACCAATAAATGTATGATCAAGAGGTTTGTATATGAATAAGGCTTTTTAGGCCTAATTAGAGAGTTAGAGAATTTCAAGAGAGGAGTGAATGAGATATAAAATATTTGAGTGGAAGAAGTTTGTATAAACCATTATAAGAGTGTGTAGGGACTATCATGACTACCTAATATGAGTTCTGAGTATGAATATCAAGGTCATATAACCTAAACAGTCTTAAAGAGACCCAATTGAGTGAAGAGGCCCAAAAGGTAGTTTGAGAGCTATAAGAGTGTGAAGAGATGAAGAGGTGGTCATCATCTATTGGTTAAGAAACATAGTTTTATTAAAATGATCAAAAAAATTAGGAGGATGAGTGGATGTTGAGTCATTTAGGGGGTTGGTGCCTCCTTTCAAGTGGGTGATTGCTAAAGCCTAATCAAGTGGGTGTTTGGCTAGTTGGGATTGTTGTTTTATATGGATTTGGTGCTTCACTAAACTTGGTTTTTGTATTATAAGAATTTTTTATATTTGGAGAGATCTGTGGGTTTTATTTCCCTTGGGGGTTTCCCACATATGTGATGTGTTCTGGTATTTCAATTCATTTGAATGGCTCATGAATGTTCAATGAAATTGATTGAATGTTTTGATGATTGATTCACCCTCTCAATCATTTTGATTCCAAAAATTAGTATCAAATCATGGTATTTTAGATCAGAACTAATATTTTGAAAGTACTCTTAAGAAGTCTAAGATGTCTAAGGATCAAGAAGACATATATGATGAAGAAGGAGAAGCAAAAATAGACCTTGAAGCTGAACTCATAAGTGCCATAGATTATTTTAAGAATAAAAAGAAGAGGAAGCATGAGTTGAGATATATGGTCAAGGATCTTAAGGAATAAATTTGTACCTTAAAGAGTGATTGGGTCAAAGAATCCAAAAGGGATGAGAAGATCATTAAGGATCTTAGGAATTAGTTAGAAGGTGTCAATACAAAGTTTAGAACAAAAGAAGTTGAGTATGATCAGTTGAAAACAAAATATATTATTTGAAGGTTGATCATGAGAAAATCATAGACAATATGATCAAGTTTGAGAAAGAGCATGAGAAGCCAAAACAATTTAAGATCATCAACATAAAATTCAAAATGAAGAGACTAATCAGGAAACCTAATACAATGAGGTATTCCAATTATTTTAGTGGTTTTTTTTAACATGTCATATCTTTGGTCATAGAGTAAGTGATTTTATAATGGTCTCACAGGATGAGTTATCATGGGACCATGGGAAAAGGAGTGATTAGTCAAAAAGGCATAACAAGGTATATGGAGCTTCTAGAGTGCATGAAATGGGTCAAACATTGGTATGGAAGCTAAATAAAATTAGTGTTGGAAAAAATTGGCCTACATACTAAAATTTTGCCTAGATGGATCAAGACACTCTCCTAGACCATGTAGTGACCTTTTACCCTCATGACTAGTCTCTTCCTAGTCCTGACTTGATGATGTAGTGCAGTATCCTGGAAGGTTTTGGTGTGGTGTGAGGAGTTGTGAAGAATAAGACTGTAGTGGATGATCCAATTATGGAAAGGTAAAACAAACCTCATGACCCTACCTCATGTCCTTTACAATATTTTTAAACACTTTAATCAAGTTTTAAGGTGAATTTGGAGATTTTAAGGAAAAGGCCTAGAAACAGGTCTTGAACATGAAGGATATAACTAGTTTCCTAGGTGTTTGAGCATTAAAGGGAAATAGGGAGGTTTGTACAAAGTTTCATACATTATAACAAGTCAAAAATGATGTTTATAGAAACTAATATGCCCAAAAGACCCCCCAAAGTGCATTAGATGACTTACAGACCTTCTAAATAGAATTTTTAAAGTGAAAAAGTGACTTTTGGAGAATTCAAATTGTTTTTAAGATCCTTTCACCTCCTTATGGTGTGTTTTCCCTATCTATATTGTCTCAAGACCAATTCAAGTCATTTGGAATGGAGGAGAGGAGTTTGGGAGCAAAAAGATGCATTTTTGAGCCTTTTGAAGCTTTGGTTGAATAGTATTTCAATGTTTTGCTTAATATAAAAGCTTAGATATAATATGAAGGCATAAAATTTGTCCCTAATATCCTCTCTTATGCCTATTAAATCAGATCTAAGAACAATAATTAGTAGAGGAAAGGAACACCTATTAGCTACAAACTAAGCATGAAACAAGTTTCATTCCATTAATGGAGGTCTAAGAACTTAAAAATATTTAAATAAATAAAGGTAATTTAAATAATAAAAAATATCTTATAAGTTTTGGATTGCATATATAGGCTTCTAGTTCTTCATGCTAAGGAAAAACCATTTTGGGTAGTCTTTGACAGCTTTAGGAGAGCCTCAAGTTTTCACTCGATATGATCAAGAGAGGGAGATTTGGGATAGAATATTTTGGTCAATGATAGGGACCCTAGTGTAATTATAATTTGTAGCATTCTTTATTTTTTTACCCCCCACCCCCCCATATTTATGAATAATTACTAATAGTGTAAGGGTGTGTAGATGGCTTTTTCATCAAGACAAGGTCTAGGATTTCTTCTATTTATTTGCTTCAAAATTCAATGAGGAAGTGTGGTTCTAGGGGGTTTATTTTAGGTTATTACCTTTTCTAATTAGTTTCATTAGGTAACTCTTTCCATGGAGGTAAATATGGCATAAAACATATTTCCTATGTTGTCTTTATGAACAGTCCATATTGGTGTTTTGGAGCAAGTCTTGGGTTATAAGTGAATTCATCTTCAGGGGATCTCATGCAAATGTTTAATTCACTCCATTTTTCATTCATCCTATAAAATATTCATAAGCCTCTAGATTGAGCATTATCTCTTTTGGGACATTTTTGATGAGTTAGTCTCTTTAACAAGGTATAGCTTAGTTGATGAGTGTTAAAACCCACCTAGTTGTTCTTACGCAAGTTTTGTTTAATTTAACTAAATATTGAACATTCATTCAACCAAAGTTGCTAGAATACTTTAATCAGTCATATAATCAGTAAATTTAAGTAGTAACAATTTCAATAGTCTAATACTACAAATAATAGAATAAAATGTATGATATAAAAGTTTACTATCACGCTAGGGACATTGACACAATTCAAATTCCCATATTAAGTATTGGTATTAATTCAGAAAAACAAATGGATTGATATGCAATCAAGTCTATCCTAACCTAGCCTAAGGATCTAGACCCAATGCCCTCACCACAATCTTAGGCAGCCTACATATCTGCTCCTCAAAATTAGGGTCCAATGTAGTTCTCCTTTCAAATGTGATGGTCTCCTCCATGAGACATCACCATGGAAGTGGTTGGCACTCTAAGAAAAATAGGGAAAAAACTACTTATGCCATAGATAAGATTATAAATCTCTAGTTTACAATCCCATACCTAAGTGATACACTCAAATATAATCACCATACTATCTAGGGTTGTGTGCTTACCCAACACTCTCACATAAAGACCTAGATAATAGTAATGATGAAGGAATCTGCATTCCTATTTCCATATAGAATCACATGCTAGACATATAAGTAATCTAAGTATACAAAAAAAATCAAGTCATAAAGTACATAATAGTCAAACCTATCATTCATTTATACTCTCAAGATTGTATGCACACATACATTTTGTCCTAATAACTGATATAAACATACTACTCAAGTCAAAATCATTTGAATAGTCAATTTATGTAAGAGTATAAATATATAGATATAGTATGTACCACCTAAGTATATACATCTAAGCTAAATTATCCTATGATATCCTAAACTATCATAGTTTATGATCACTCTAGCCAAACATTAACAACCATAACATATATATTTATTTAGGTGTGGGTAAAGATATAATGAATACAATATGTACCATCTAGGTAATTTTTATCTTATAAAACTCTATGACATCTCATAATCATAGGTCCTTTTTCTTGAGTATTTGACTCAAGACAACAACAATCTTACACCCAACCATAATAATAAATAAATTCAAGATTATACTATCTGAGTATACCTTTAATAATAATCTGAAGAGAACATAATCTTTAGGTACACCTCATGATGCACTATGCTATTCTAAAAATGTCTAGTCACTTTCATAGTTAACTTTCTCATGAAATAAACCACATAAAAGTTTTCATCCTTATAAGATGTGATAGACTTGATCCTACCGACAAGTTTGCATAATAGTATTGTGCTATAGAAAAGGCTACTTGTTTTCACTAGCATTTATAATAGATATCATGCTAGGGAATACCTATCAAGGTTAGTTTCATATGCCTATGCTCACTCCCTGAGCTACCATACATAACTGTAATGTCTCCTGCATGCACATAATCAAGGCAAGATGTAGTTATACTAACTACTAAAAGTATAGATGTTTACTCAATAATTTTCTCATATGAGCTAATACAAGGAGTAGGGATAAATACACTCCTTAATTACAAAATGAAGACTCAATGGTCTTTACAACCCTTCACTCACATCAAAATATGTATAAGTTGGGATTAGTGATGTCCAACATCACTCGCGTGTCCTCCTATACTACCACATTATGAATTTTAACTACATAAAGAAAGGGTATCCACTAGTTTGTCCCTAGACCAATGTATACCACTAAATAATTCCAAACAATAATACCATTTTTACTAGTATAATATATACATATAGATGGTTTATTTATCCATGGATAAATTATGCTTTTGATATTGCAACCATACTACTTGAGAGTCCTTATATAATCATACCATTCGAGTATACGAATCCAAATACTTTAACATCATATATCAACTATCAATAAATACTACTCGATGAAATCACACCAATCAAGTATGATAACAACTAGTATATAATCACTTATTTATTTAATTAGTGAGTATAGGATGAATTTGCACAATAAAAATATTAATTCCTCTTTTAGATGAATGAATTTCCACGTAATTAAGACTAGAGTTGCATATGTCTTAGTAGTCATAAGTATTTTTGTAAGATGCTCAAGCCATTACTTAGTGTATGAGTACTTAACTTCATATATGCCTATATAGAGAGAGATAAATTAAAGGGGTTCCAAATTCAGATATCACACACACACACACACACACACACACACACACACACACACACACACACACACACACACACACACACACACACACACACACACACACACACACACACACACACACACACACACACACACACACACACACACACACACACACACACACACACACACACACACACACACACACACACACACACACACACACACACACACACACACACACACACACACACACACACACACACACACACACACACACACACACACACACACGCACGCACGCACACACGCACGCACACATGCATGCACCCACGCACGCACGCATGCACGCATGCACGCACGCACGCGCGCACAATCGCGTGCACACACACACACACACACACACACACACACACACACACACACACACACACACACACACACACACACACACACACACACACACACACACACACACACACACACACACACACACACACACACACACACACACACACACACACACACACACACACACACACGCACATGTATATATCTATGTGTGTACACATATATACATATATATGTATACATATGTAAAACACACACACACACACACACACATGTGTGTGTGTGTGTGTGTGTGTGTGTGTGTGTGTGTGTGTGTGTGTGTGTGTGTGTGTGTGTGTGTGTGTGTGTGTGTGTGTGTGCTTTGATTATTTAATGTTATTTGATGATATTCAAGCAACTAAAGGTTTTAACATGATTTCTTAGGAATCATCTCAAACAGAAATGCAAAGGATGATTTCTTCAAAACTCATAAAAAGAACTCAAAAATCATATAAAAAGGGTAGTCATTTCCAAAAATCATACAAGTTTAATTAGTGAATCGAGTCCAAACACAATAAGATTCAAACATGAACTACATCATCTTCATTCATGGGAGTATACCTTTACAATAAATCATAAGCATGACATTAGGTAGAGATTCCAACTCTAACTGCATCTACTTTTACAACCACTAATGTTATGATTTCATCTTGGAGAAAAATGAATAACCTGTAGCTATATCTATAACACTTGAAAATATATATATCCAATTCACTTATCTCCTCAAGACATAAATTTGATGATTCAAGTGGATGTTTGAATCCCAATCCTATATACATTTCTCTATATGCACATATGGATACATCAACATATATATTCAAAGGTGTGTGTGAGTGTGTGTGTGTGTCTATATATATATATATATATCAAAGTTGGGCCCAATAGGCAACAATATAAGGTCAGAGGTACATAACTACTCAAGTCATCAAATCCCAATAACAAGTAATAAAATAACCAAATGTCTATTTACAGATTTTAAACAAAAAAAATGGTTAAATTAACCATGCCCTCCTCAATAGGGTTTGAGTGGGATAAGTCCAGTCATCACACATTCAGATATAGAAAACCATTCATTACTACATAACAATATAGTAATATAAATATAAATCATTGTATACTCAAAGTGCCATGGATAACCAATTTGGCAAATATGAGACATTCTATTATTTATTCTTCCAAGGGTTAGTACTACATAGTTTAACAACTAAGAATGGTAAAAATAAAGGAAGCATACAACATGGATCATATTGAATATTCCTTCCTTTTATTGCATTATGATTTCATACTATTTTAATCCAAGCTCTTGATTAAATCCATTGCACATAAAAGTAATGAGCCCCAAAACAACACATTTAATAACAGGCTTAAAACCAGCAAAAAGAATTCAATGTATTAATCATTTAGGAGGATGACTTACTTACAGGTCTGAGAGTGCTTTAGGAGAGAAAAATCAACTTGAACAATATTTTTGTCTCCTCTTATGTGGTTTTCCCTCTATTTTCCTCTTCGTGCATCGCCCAACTCTGCTCTATTTCCCACGTCGAACCCATCCATGAATTTATTTTTCATAGAAAGAAACACAACCATAGTACATTTACTATATATATGTCATGTTCAAACATGGAGATAAATGCATATTTATAGTCTATTGAAAAATAAAGAGGGTCTTTCTATGTACATTGAAGACCTTGACTAAAATGGAATGTTGTTCTATTTGAGTTGAAACAACTAAATTCATGGATTTTTTTACTCAACTATAAAGTGGGTTTTGAACATATTTTTTTGTAGGCCAAGAATGACTTATACTATGAAAAAGTGTGTTGCTCACCATTTTTGCCTTTTCTTTGTATGACTAAGATCTGCATATGCAATGCTTACTTATGCCAAGGCAAAATAGAAATGAGGAGCAAGTGGAAATTTTTTAGGATTCCTTCCTTGAAATAGAAACAATTGAGAGGAATGGTGGATATATCATTCTTAGGTTAAGTTCTAGAAAATAAAGGAACCCCTAATCTTGATATATAACTCAATGATTTATCAGTGACTTGGTGTTTCAATAGAAAAGACTTAATGTTATTCATAAATGACTCTGCCAATCCCTATTGGAAACTCCACATAAGAATATATAAGATCCTGTGATAATCTCACTTAAAGTTAACATTAGATAAACCTCTCAGTTTACAATGTCAAGAGGATGACTTCAATGTCATCACTTGAAAACTCAATGTTTTCTAAAATTATACTGCTATTTCCAAATCACTGTGTAAGCACAATGAATTCTAAACCATTCTCTCTTTTTTTATGACTCGTCTATATACATGTATACAATCTACATTTGTCTTTAATATAATAGATATATAAAAAAAATATACTCATATTTCCATTTTCACGAATAAATAAATATATACATACATATATATATTACTTGGCAATATAAATATTTATGCATTTATTATATATATATATATATATATATATATATATATATATATATATATGTATGTATGTATGTATGTATGTATGTATATATATACATATATATAGACACACAAACACACACACATGCACACACACACACACTCAAGAGACTAAACATACCAATACATTAGGGTGAGAAAAATTCATTTGTCAGAAGTGTCATAGACAGAGTTAATCATTAAAGCCCTATAAATTAGTCCAATATTAGAAATAACTAAACTAAGGTCACAACTTCACATATGAAACATGGACAAAACATCATTGACAATTATCCTAACCTGGCATAGGAAAATGGGATGTAACATTCTCCCCATTAAAACTGGCCATTGCCCTAATGACATAAAAGTTTTGAATAACAAAAAAGTTTATCACCATATAAACATAGTATCTATTATCATAGTATGTAAATAACTACAAATTTTACCTTAAAAATTCATCCTAGTGTACTAATTTACTATTATTTATAGAGTATCAGTCCCACAAGACCTTACTCGGTGACATTTTTTATTATGCAATTAATTTTTATGAATGGCACTTATGTTAATGATTAACATGACCACCCCAGGGTTCAAAAACTCAAAAAAAGTCTTACCAACTTTCTAAATACACATGAGATCATCAGAACAACTGCCCAAGAAGAGTCCCACAAATCTTTCCAGTCTCTCTACACATCTCTCTAACCTAGAGAATGTATTTCTCAAACCATAGAAAACATTAAGGGCACTTGGAAAAAAATGATGTGTATATGTTAATACTATCTACTCCACATAGCCTCGAATACATATAACATGTCAATACTATCCTAACTCAATCGAAGCTCTGGATAAGTATGATGATGAATAAGAACTAGTAAAAATGTATACAAAATCATGGAAGAATCATCCACATAGAACACCCATCTAATATACATGTGTATGGCCATACGACTAAATTTAACAAGTTCTACCTATCAAATCCTATATTTAACATGTCTATCTGTCAAATCTAACTCAGCACCAACAATCTAAGTCAATGTGAGGCTAAGTAAGATACCATCCTATCGCTTAGAACTCATATTCCCAATTCACTTATCTTCCCTTTGGTCTCTATGACTTGATGATCTCCAAATAAAAATGTGCATAAGGCTTAAAGAATCACAAATCTATACTAACAGATCATAAAAATCATTACTATATGTTATAAGATTTCCATATGTACTAACATACATTTAAGAAAATCATACAATCATCATGATATTGTATTAAGTTGTTACTAGCTAAACATAACTAGTATCATAATTCTGTAACTTAGCCTATTATATATAATATCTCACAATTAACATAACATACTTAGGTGAAGGATTATATCACCCTTTAACCTTATAATTGAGACCATGTCTCTTACTTGCATGACTAGTACACAACAAGTTATAAATTTTATCTCTACCCTTACTAAGATGTTTTGTACATCTAATACCTTACTTTCTCTCGACAAAAAGGTACACATACTACTTTTCAAAATGACATGTTTTAAAAAGAGAATAATATAATTCTAACAAAGGTAGATAAAAACATGCTAATTATAATCAACTATAATTAATATAAATCCATTGTTAGCCACTCCTTGTGGTCAAGTTTACATTTTAGATAAAATTGTAACTCTATAAAGTTACAATTATAAAGTAGAGAGATAATTTTTGAAAACAAAACTTCCTACATATCCTCATATGTTAAAAGATAACACCACAATCCATGTTACTTACCAAATTGTAAGAGTAGAATCATAACCTACTTCCTCAACTGGAAAGAATATATTAACCACAAGGATGAACTAATCCACCCAATCCTGTAAATTTTATCACTAAGAATTAGGAGACACTATCCCATGAACTTAAGATAAATGAGATCAAACAATATTTCATAAACAAGTTTCCACTTAAGAAAACACTAAATCAACATCCTAAAAAATATGAACCTTTTTAGTAGCTTAAAATGATGTACAAGTAGAATGAGCATAACAACTCACCTCTAATCTAACGAAGAGAGATGATACTTCTTCTCAAGTATATATAAATAAAAATAATATTAATGATGCTAATCTAAAAACTCCTAACATAAATGAATTTATAATCAACTCATCTACAAATAACTAAAGAAATTCATATTCCTAGTTTTTATGTAAACAAGACACAAAATAAAAGCACACACACACACACACACATATTAGAAGCACTCCATATGTGACAAACACAAGTGCAAATGGTGAAGTCGATTCAATTACAAAGAAAGATGTAGTCATAATCAAGGTGTTCAATCAAAAGATCAAAAATATGGTAGGAACTTCTTGTTTATAACTCAATAACCAAGATATGTACTCCCCTACCCATATACCTTATAAAACCATCACCAATGAGACACTTGATAAACCCACACTTTAATAACTCTAAGGGGTTATGAATACTATTAGGGTACCCACTCAATGTACCACACTTTTTTTCCAAATTCCTCTTTCTAACAAATGGAAGATACAAAAATGTTGGACTCATTAGGTCCTAGATTTTGAGCCTTATCTCTAGTACCACATGTTAAAACCTGCCTAGTTTTTCTTATGTTTTTTTTTTTTTTTTTAAAAACTAAATATTGAACATTCATTCAACCATAGTTGCTAGAATACTTTCATTAGTCATATAATCAGCAACTTCAAGTAGAAATAGTTTCAACATTCCAATACTAAAATAAATTAAATAAAATGTATGATACATAAAGTTTATTATCATGCTAGGGACATTAGCACAATCCAAATTTCCATACTAAGTACTAGTATTAATTTAACCAATCACATGGATTGTTATACAATAAAGTCTACCCTAACCGAGCCTAAGGATCTAGACTCAATGCCCTCACCATAATATTGGGTATCCTACATATACTCTCCTTAAAATTAGGGTCCGATGTAGTTCTCCTTTCAAATGTGATGGTCTCCTCCATGAGACATCACCACTGAAGGGGTTAGCACTCTAAGACAAATAGGGAACAAATTATTTGTGACATAGATGAGATTCTAAAGATGTGGTCTACAATCCCACATCTAAGGGATACACTCAAATATAATCACCATACTATCTAGGGTTGTGTGCTGACCCAACACTCTCACATAAAAATCTAGATAATAGCAATGATGAAGGAATTTGCATTCCTAGTTCCATAGAGAATCACATGCTAGAGATAGAAGTAAGCTGAGTATACAAAACAAAACAAGTTATATAGTACATAACAGTCTAACCTATCATTCATTTATACTCTCAAGATTTGTATGCAGACATACATTTTATTATACTAATTGATATAAACATACTGCTCAAGTCAAAATCATTTGAACAATCAATTTAGGTAAGAGTCTAAACATACAACTATAGTATGTGCCACCTGAGTATATACATCTAAGCTAAAGTATCCTATGATATCCTAAACTATCATAGTTTATGATCACTCTATCCAAACATTAACAACCATAACATATATACTTATTTAAGTGTGAGTCAAGATATAATAAATACAATATGTACCATTTGGGTGCTTTCCCTACTGTAAAACTCTATGACATCCCATACTATCATAGGTGTTTGTGCTTGAGCATCTAAATCAACATAAAAACAATCTTACATCTAGCCATAATAATAAATCAAGTCAAGATTATACTATTTGAGTATACCTTCAATAACAATCCAAAGAGAACATAATCTCTAGGTACACCTCATGATGCACTATGTTATTCTAGAAATGTCTAGTCACTTGCATAGTCAACTTTCTCATGAAATAAACTACATACAAGTTTTCATCCTTACAAGATGTGATAGACTTGATCTTACCAATAAGTTTTCATAACAATACTATGCTACAAAAAAGGCTATTTGCTTTCACTAACATTTATAGCAGATGTCACACTAAGGAATACCTATCAAGGTTAATTTCCTATGCATGTGCTCACTCTTTGAGCTATCATACACATTTTCAATGTATCCTACATGTGTAGAGTCAAGGCTAGATGTAGTTATACCAACTATTAAAGGTATATATTTTTACTCAATAATTTTCTCATACGAGCGCATACAAGGAGTAGGGATAAATACACTCCTTAATTACAAAGGGAAGACTCAATGGTCTTTACAACCCTATCACTCACATCAAAATATGTATAATCTAGGATTAGTGATGTCCAACATCACTCTCGTGTCCTCCTATACTATCACATTATGAATTATAACTACATATTGAAAGGGTATCCATTAGTTTGTCCTTAGACCAATGTATACCACTAAATAATTCCAAACCATAATACCATTTTTACCAGTGTAATATTTACATATAGATGGGTTATTTATCCATGGATCAATTATTCTTTTACTCTTGTAACCATACTAATTGATATTCCTTACATAATCATACCATTTGGGTATATGAATCCAAGGACTTTAACATCATATATCAGCTATCAATAAGTACTAATTAATGAAATCACACCAATCAAGTATAATAACAACCAATCTATAATCACTTATTTTTTTAAATAGTGAGTATAGGATTAATTTTCACAATAAAAATCTTAATTACTCTTCTAGATGACAAAATTCCACACAATTAAGACTAGAGTTTCATATTTCTTACCAGTTGTAAATATTTTTGTAAGAGACGCTCAAGCCATTACTCAATATATGATTACTTAGGTTCATATATGCCTATATATAGAGAGATAAATTAAAGGGGTTTCAAATTCAAATAATACATCCATAAGGTAAACACAAACACACACACACACACACACACACACACACACACACACACACACACACACACACACACACACACACACACACACACAAAAAAAAAACAAAAAAACACGCGCACGCGCGCACATGCACACACACATGCGCGCACACACACACACGCATGCACACACACACATGCACACACACACACGCACGCACGCACGCACGCACACACACACACACACACACACACACACACACACACACACACACACACACACACACACACACACACACACACACACACACACACACACACACACACACACACACACACACACACACACACACACACATAGATATGGATACATATTTGTGATTGTGTGTGTGTGTGTGTGTGTGTGTGTGTGTGTGTGTGTGTGTGTGTGTGTGTGTGTGTGTGTGTGTGTGTGTGTGTGTGTGTGTGTGTGTGTGTGTGTGTGTGTGTGTGTGTGTGTGTGTGTGTGTGTGTGTGTGTGTGTGTGTGATTTGATTATTTAATGTTGTTTGATGATATTCAAGCAATTAAAGGTTTTAATATGATTTCCTAGGAATCATCTCAAACAAAAATACAAAGGATGATTTCTTGACAAATCCTCATAACAAGAACTCAAAAATCATATAAAAAGGGTAATTGTATTCCAAAATCATATAATTTTAATTATTAAATCAAATCCAAACAAAAAAATAAGATTCAAACATGAACTACATCATCTTCAATCATGGGAGTATACCTTCACAAGAAATCACAAGCATGACATTAGGTAGAGATTCCAATTCTAACCGCATCTACTTTTACAACCACTAATGTTATGATTTCATCTTGGAGCAAAAGGAACAACCTGTAGTTATATATATAAGACCCATAAATATATATATATATATATATATATATATATATATCAATTTCACTTTTCTCCTCAAGACATAAACTTGATGATTCAAGTGGATGATTGAATCCCAATCCTATATACATTTCTCTATATGCACTTATGGATACATCAACATATATATTCAAAGGTATGTGTGTGTGTGTGTATAGAGAGAGAGAGAGTTGGGCCCAACATGAAACATTATAAGGTTAGAGGTACATAACTACTCAAGTCATCAAATCCCAATAATGAGTAATAAAATAACCAAACATCTATTTACAGATCTGGAATAAAAACAAATGGTTAAATTAACCACGTCCTCTTTAGTAGGGTCTGATTGGGGTAAGTCCAGTCATCACACATTTAAATATATAAAACCATTCATTCCTACATAATAATATAGTAATATAAATATAAATCATTGTATACTCAAAGTGCCATGCATAAATAATTTGGCAAATATGAGCCATTCCATTATTTATTCTTCCAAGGGTTATTACTACATAGTTTAACAACCAAGAATGGTCAAAATAGAGGAAGCATAAAATGTATATCACAATGAAGATTCCTTCCATTTACTACATTATGATTTCATACTATTTTAATCCAAGCTCTTGATTAAATCCATTGCATAAAAAAATAATAAGCCCCAAAACAATGTGTCCAATAACAAGCTTAAAACCAACAAAAAGAATTCAGTGCATTTGATCAATTATGAGGATGACTTACTTGTAGGTCTGAGAGTGCTTAGGGAGAGAAAAATCAACTTGAACAATATTGTTGTCTCCTCTTATGTGTTTTCCCCTCTATTTTCCTTTCTCATGCATCACCTAGCTTTGCTCTATTTCCCACGTCAACCCCAGCCATAATTTGTTTTCATAAAAAGAAACACAACCATAGTACATACACTATATATATATATATATATATATATATATATATATATATATATATATATATATATGTCATGTTTAGACATGGAAATAAATGCATATTTTTAGTCTATTGAAAAATGTAGAGGGCTTTCTATGTATGTTGAAGACCTTGATTGAATTGGAATGTTGTTCTACTTGAGTTGAAATAGCTACATTCTTGGATTTTGCTACTTAGCTACAAAGTGGGTTTTTGAACATATTCTTCCATAGGCCAAGTTCAACTATGGAAAAGTGTGTCACTCGCCATTTTTTCCTTTACCTTGTATGACTCATATCTACATTTGTAATGCTTTCTTATGCCAAGGTAAAATGGAAATGAGGAGCAGGTGGAAAATTTTTAGGAATCCTCCCTTGAAATAGAAACAACTGAGATAAAGGAATGGTGACCATATCATTCTTGGGCTGAGTTCCAGAAAATATAAGAACCCCAATCTTGATATATAACTCAATGATTTATTAGTGACTTAGTGTTTCAATTTTTTTTTGACTTGGTGTTCCAATGGAAAAGACTCAACATTCTTCATAAATGACTCTGCCAATCCCTATTGGAAACTCCACATAAGAATATATAACATCCCATGATAATCTCACTTAAAGTTAACAATATATAAACATATAGATAATGACACATTGTTTTATCCATATAACTCTCATTTAACAATGTCAAGAGGATGACTTCAGTGTTGTCACTTGAAAACTTAGAATTTTTAAAAATTATACTTCTATTTCTAAATCATTGTGTGTAAGCACAATGAATTCTAAACCATTATTTTTTTTATGATTCATCAATATACATGTATACATTATACATTTGTCTTTAATATAATAGATACATACAAAAATATACACATATTTACATTTGTAAAAATAAATAAATATATACATACATATATATTACTTCATAATATAAATATTTATGCATTTATTTTACATCTATATATATACACTCAAGAGACTAAACATACCAATACATTAGGGTGAGAAAAATTCACTTGTTAGAAGTGTTATAGCTTGATTTAATCTCAAAATACCTATGGATTATACCAAGATTGGAAAGAACTAAACCAGGGTCATAACTTCACATATGGAACATGGATGAAACATCGATGACAAGTATCCTAAAACCTAACATAGGAAAATGGGATGTGATAATGAGTTTCAAGGTTTGAATGGTTTATATGATGTCATCATGATCTTAAAAATCATAAGTTACCAAATAAGTATACTTTTGTCTTGGAAAGAATTTCACAAGGTTCAAGAGGCCATACTCTCTCAAGGTGACAAAGAACACTTTAAGGTCTAGTAGTGTACCTTCATCTCTAGATATTGGTGAGAAAGTTTGAGCTATAGGTTATGATCATGGGGATGGTATTGATAATGTGTGAAAATTAATAATAATAACTTTACCCCTCTATATCATCTTAGATCAAGTGAGCACCAGATGGAGAGATCAAGTGAGCACCTTCATGGGAGCCTTGGTAGGTATTAAGGTCAAACAACAACCTAAAATAGTCATGGAAAATAGATGTTTGAGGATGGTCTTGATATGTTGAGGAAATAAAATGAGGATATAGGAATAATAATTTATTTCTCATCTTCAAATTTCAAAAGAACCACCCTTGAGCTATTAAGAGTCAAGATGTAATGGAAAACATGATCTAAATGGCATTTTGAGGAAGTTAATGGAGTGTTAAAAGAAGTTTTAGGTTTGCAAATCCATCTAACATGGCTTGTAAGATCCAAATCCATGTTGAGCATGTATTAGCATCACTGAGAGTGTAAATTAATTCATCCAAGCCCATTATCTCATCAAAAATCATGGGAGATCATCAAGTAATTCACTTTCAACACATGATCATCTACAGTCTATACACTTTTCGTACATAAGATAATGGTGTGGAGAGATTCAGTAGGGTTTGATGATATGTATCCTATTTCTATAAGTTCATTAGAGTTCAAGGTCACATGGTACAATTTTATTGAGAAATGAGAAAGGTAAGAGATAATAGGTTGTTCTTAAATGTTGTCAATGAGCCAAATAAGCACTTACAATAGTCAAGGTTCTAGTATAAGATGCAAATGATCTTGATTGATCATGGAGATACACATTATGTAAGTTAAATGATCCTAATTGAAAGAATATTCAACAATTAATTAAGGACTAATACCATCCTAGAGTAAATTAATTCTTGGTAATCAATTTGAGAGAGATAAATAACTTTGTTTCCTCTTGTTAGAATTTATTAAGGTATTTTTATGGAAATTGAGGTAATTAGAATCTTTTTGTATCTCCTTCACTCAATAAATCTCAGATTAAAAACCATGATTTTGTAATAAAAGTGGACAATATAAGGGGTAGGTATATCATTAATACATTTTACACCTTGGAAACTAACTTCTCAACTCCTCCTCAATCTGTACAAGTGTGTAAAAACTTCACCTACAGTTGAGTGTAAGAAGGTGCTATCAAGGATTGTAAAGGAATATAATGAAAACCAAGGACATGGTGAGTATAGGAAGTATACAAGGTGAATTAAATAATTATCAAATCCCAATGTACTTTATAGACCTTATTTTAAAGCATCAATACTTTTCACGTCATGTTATACTTTGCCACAGTTCGTACAATATGGCTATCAAGATTCTTGAAGACTAAGTTGTGGGATAATGAGACTAAGAGTTTAAATTTTAATGAAAAATTTATGAGTATTAATTCAATATTTAACATGATGTTCTTATGTTTATTTGTGATTAACTTGTTTGTCATTACCAATTTCAATAGCCAAATCACCTACAGTCCATATAGTGTTCAATCAACACTCATAGTCATGTGATTAAGAATTCAATAAAAGTGGATATGTAAGGAGTGATAAGTCAAGGTCATTAAATAATGGAATTAGGTTTATAAATTATATGATTTTTTTTTAAATCTTATTAACACTTCCAATCTCCTAATTTACACCTACAACCAAGTCAATTGGCAGACATGCTTTGAGCACACTAAACAAGTTTGAAGCTATATATTAGGAAGGTAATTATGGTTGAAGGAGTTTAAAGGTAATTATATTATGTATTTATATATATAATTAACATCATTAACTCCATCCAAGGCATAAAATTCATAAGACATGCTTACATTTGTCTCAGTCCATACACATAGTCTTAAGCTTGAGGGCTAGTTTGGAAAAATTGAAGGGTTGAAGATGTTAGAGAGGTGATCTAACATAAAAATTTGGTAAATATGGTAATTATTAAATAATTTATATATTAATAACATCCATTTTTCATATATAAATTTTTTATCATCCATTATTTTGTTACATACGTGAGGCACTCTCTAAGTCATTCACTCAGGTAGCCCACTAGCTAGTTTTGGGAGAAATAAGTTTTAAGGCCTCTAGAAGCATGATATAGATATGAAATTTTTTAAAAGTTATGATAATGATTATTTTTATATATATCATTTTTTTTAATTAAAAAATAGTTTAACTATCATTTTTTTTCACATTCCTCTGTTTTTTGTTGACAGTCAACATGCAGCTAAGCAAGCTTCTCAGAGGGATATAAGGTATGATGAATGGTTGAACCTCATATGAGGGTTTGTGGTAATTTTAGGGTTATTTTAATTGTTCCCAAACCTTTTTATAGTGATAATATTCAAATTTTAGAGGTAAAAAGTGAAAAAGTGCAAGCTAGCCAAATTCAAGATTTTGGCATGCAAATATAGACAATTGTAAAAAGCATTTTTGTGGAACTTAAATGATTGAATGATAAAATAAATTAATTTGATAATTTTTAGGGATATTTAAATTTTTTTAAAAAAATTATTTTTTCATAAATTATAAATCTCAATATTCACCTATTTATTGCTCCCTATGTCTCATAGTTCTCATTTCTAAGTGTATATCAGGCCTAAATTGGTGATTCCATATGTTTTTATTGATTAAGAATGGAAAAAAAATGACTATAATAGTTTTTTGGGTCCATATAGGTCATAATAAAAAAAAATTATGTTTTTTGACCTCATAAAACTCTATAAAATGGAAAAACTCAGACCTACACACACTTAGAAGTTTAACAAGGCAAGTTGAGGCAACCCCAAAAGATGTATTTTTTGATTTATACTCAATGAAATGAATTTAAATTTGATATGGAGATTTTTTTTTTTTTTTTTTTAAGTGTTAAAATTTGTTTAATTCACATAATTTACTTGAGGAGAGATAAAAGGGCATATTAAAGATTTGTTAAACAAACATCATAAGCCCAAGGAGTGGGAAAAATAATGAGTGGAAACTTTTAGAGAGTTTGGCCTTAAAGTGAGGTTGTTGAAACTAATGGAGACCATTGTATGAATGTTTTATGATTAATGTACATATTTTAACCTTTTAAATCCCTCCAATCATCCTAAATCCCTAGTACAGTCTATACAAATAGCCCTCACACAATCAAGCCTAGAATGAAGAAAGGCCTTTGTTAAAAATGTTGGAGTATAGAGTGATGAGAGGATAGTGTTTTAGGGTTTTGATTATGTAATTAGATAAAATTTACCCCAAAAATGGATAAAATTCACATAATTTCCTATCTTCATGTGGATCACCACCTACAGTAGAGTCATTTCAAACCTTGAAAGCCCATGAAATATGCCAATCCAAGATCAAGAATAAGACTGTGAACACTATTGATATACTTTTAATTTCAATGAGATTTTGACCAATTTTTATGGTTACATGGTGGATCCAATAGTTATATCAAGTCATGAACTTAAAATTTCAAGGTAACTTGGTCATTTACCTCATGACATACACCTACAAGATTTTCACGAACACAAGCCTTTTTCCAAGCATGAAGAATAAGAGAACAAAGTGGTTTAATGGAAGAATATCATGTCAATGGAGGATTTATGAGAAATAATTAATATATGAATAATTAATCAAGCCCATGAAAAATTCTACCAAGTAATATCTATAGTTAGGTCAACATCCCAATCTTCACCTACAACTAACTATATGAGATGCTTCAAGATAGTCTTAAGGAATTTCTAAAGAGACCATCAAGATAGGTGGGAGACTGACAAAAATAATTATGAATTAAGTGATTTTAAAGTTTCCAATGTATTTAATTACCTCTCCAAACCCCACTCACCATAAAACATACTTGTTTTATGTCTCAATGTATACAAATGTAAAGTGAACCATCATTTATAAGGATCAATTTCTATATACAATCAATTGCCTATCAAAGTTTGTTCAAAATAATAAGGGAATATAATTATTTCCTTAGAAATATATGATTAATTCAAGTTTTATGTAAGTTAAATGATGATATAATAGTGTCCTAATCTCAATGATAAAATCAAGTAGTCATCTATAACCATTTGTCCAAATTCTCATCATGTGTTAGTCAATCGACTCCTTCAAGCCAATAAAGTTTGAGTCACATGCTCATAGAGGTGGTTAATAGGTATGTAAATATTAATTAAGGATTTAAATTAATATAAATCATATAATAAACTTAGATCAACTACAAGTGAAATCTCACTTTCCTCCATTCTAATCCTAGTGAACACAAGATCATCACTTACAACTAGTAAGACTTATTTGACTATATGTTGACACTTAATAGGCAAAATTGAGAAAAAAGTGATCTATTTTGATGGTTTGAATAATTTTATGAAGTTATTTAGGATTATAAATATATAAATGACATCATAGAGGATTTATAATACCTCAAAAAGGTAATTCACCTTGTCTTCAAACAACCACCTACATTTGGGTTACTCTTGACTGTGTAGTAAAAAAGGTTGTTTTCAAGTGGAATTGGCCAAAAATGATGATCAAGGATAATTATATGAGATTTATTCACATGATGATGGATTATAAAGGTGATAATTAGGCCTTTATTGGAGATCAAACTCAAAACCTAGGCAGGAGGTCTAGTATGGATTAAAAGGCAAACTTGTGATTTGAGTACATGACAAGAAGCTTGTATGAGGAAATGAAGATGGATATTAATACTTCCACAGGTGATAATTAATGTATTAGGTCCTTAAAGACCTATTAAATGTTATTATAACCCTAAATAACATCTACAAACCATTGAAACATCAAAGAACACCTACAACTATTAAGGCTTCCTACATGGCTAGTGAGGCAAATAGTGCTTAAGAGACCTAAATGGTCAAGTGATGACAAATGAAATTTATCAATGGATTGGTAGGTCATTTTAATTTCAATAAAGGTCGTAAATATTATAACAATTTATATTTCTAGGTAAAGTGAAAGAAAAGGTAGAATTAGGGTCAAAGATACCCTTTTTGTTAAGAAACCCTGAACAATCAAGCATAAATGTCTATAGAAAAGAGGAGAAAAGGTGATATGGAGAATTATTAATGATCATATGGTGTATGTAGTGGTTATGAAAAGGTAAAACAACCTTTATAGTTGTCAAAAAGTCCTCACAAGGCTCAATATCCATTTATTCCCTTCTTGGGTCTATGTAGGAACATAAATCCTTGAGTTAGGGTTTTAAAGGTAAAAGGCCATTTTTGGGAGTTATACCCAGCCAAAAGGGGTAAAAAAATTTAATTGAAATTTTTTCATGGTTTAATAAAAAATTAAATAGGTTTAAACACTTTTATGGATAGGTATAGTATGGATTTTAGGTCTAGGATAAGTGTGATAGGGCTTAAGAGGCCTAATTGAAAGGATTGTAACAAAGGAAGTACCTTATAGATAAGGAGTTAGAGATTTAAAATTTATATATAGATAAAAAGAGATATAGGGTAATCAAATAATCTCTTAGTTAGTAAATAAATTTTGTATTGTGGTCAAATAAAGAGAAAATGTTGAAAAAGGGCTACAAGGTAGACCTTAAAACCAAGACAAGTAGGTATTCAAGAGACTATATGGAAATCCAATAAAGGAATTGGTTTTACATATTTAATGATTGTATAAAGGTAAAATTAAAATAATTTGAATATGTACAAAGGGATTTTTCACAGTCACCTATAATTTTCAAGTGCACGGTCACAAGCCCAAGGAGTAGGCAATGTGATGAGGGAGACTTTTAGGAGAAAATGATCTTCAAGAGGGGTGGTGGAAATAGTTTATTATGGAAAGGAATGATTTTGGGTTCATAACATGTATTTTTGACCCTCTTCTAGCATCTTACATGTCCTAATCTATATAATTCTGAGTTGATGCACAGTCAACTATATGTAAGAGATAGGCATGTGATCAGGAAGGAGGAATGGTGTTATGAAGGAGATAGTTTTATAAAGAGATGGATATAATATTTATATAAATTAATTCCATTAACAATAACCAAACTCATTTTTTTCATATTTTATATAAATCACCACCTACAACAAGTAAAGGACTATTCAAGCATGTTGATGGTCAAACACTAGGACAAAAGGGACTTATCATGATCTTTAGTTTCATAAGGTTTTTCCTTTATTAAAGAATATAATAAATTTTGTCAAGAGATTTGTAAATATATAAACTTCCAATAACACAAATATTAATCCAATATCTCATGAAACAATCACCTATAGCCATATAAGAGTATAGGCTCTTCTTCAAGTTGGTAAAGAGGTATGATAGCAAAAGAGACTAATGAAAAAGTTTCATATATTACATATCATTCATAGTAACAATAAATATTTGAATTTTGTTAGAGACCATGAAGGATTACTCTGAGATAAGCTACAGTTAGTACCAAACTCATGAAATAGACACCTATAGCCATGGAACACATGCCCTTCTCCAAGTATGAAGAGTGTTCATGCAAAGTAGTCCATGATGGAGTTTCATGTTCAATGAAGTATTGTTAAGAAAAATTGATTATGTGAATGAATCAAATAAAATGAAGATATATTTTTTGAAGAAATTCTACAATCAATGCAACTTTGAAATGAGCACCCACATTCTATACAGTCAACACCTAATGGACTTTTTTTTAGAGTTTTTGAGTTTTGAAGCATCTACAGGTCAATTCAAAACCCCAAACTTGGTAAAATTGTCCTTAAAACTTTTTAAATCCTCAAATATCATCTTGAGGTTCATACCATTGGTGTAATTTCTTTTTTTTTAGCACATACATCTTACAGTTAGTAGGCAAACTAAATGAGTTTTAAGAAGTTTAAGGGCTTGACAAATGTTTCATGCTCTATATGAATATTTATAAGGAAAAAATAAGGTAATTTTATATTCCTCATATTCTCATATAGTCATGTGACATTCAATTTTTCAATCTAAAATTCTTTGGGGGTAAGTTTTAGAGAGAAAGTCCAAAGCAAGTAGCCTATTGGTAAATTTTGGGAAAATCCACCTACAAGCTACAATTTGCATGATCCAAGAATGAAAATTGATGAAGATGATCAAAATGAGTTATTATACCTATCCATAATATTTGTGAGGCAAATATAATATGGAAAATATTCATTATTTTGTCACAGTCAACTCCTTGTCTGTTGACAATCCTAAAACAAGCAGGTAGAATTCTTGAAGTGTTATAATGTGTTAAGGAGGGTTTAAATCTCATTGAAGTGATTTATAATAATAAATATGTGTTTTTACATCTATATAAACCTATTAATATGTTATCACACTCTATTTTCAATTAAAATATTTTCAATTAAAACCATGCCCTTGAGGGCTAAAACAAGCAAGCATCAATTATTAAAACACAAGCAGTCCTAAGAAATTAGAGGCAAAAGTGAAACTTGAGGATAAAAAGGATGTAAAAATGGATGTAAATTAATTCAAATAAGTTATTTTTAAACCTTCATATGCTTATACAATTTATTTAATCCCTAAAACTTAGTATTAAACCTAGAAGCTAGCCTTAATGCCTATCAGGCCTACACCACATGAAGGCACCTTTAAACCTTCCAATGAAAGATAACATATTGATAGGGTGTAATGAGATGGTATAGGTAAAATAAGTATTATTTATATCAGGTAAAAAAAATGAAAAGGCTAATTTCACTCTCAAGGAGAAATTCAAACTTTTCAAGTCTAAGACACCCAGTTCAAGCCACTCTTCAGATGTTCATATATTTCACCACATAAGGAATTGGGATAAATTATTTGATTATGTTTTTATTAACCCTATTTAATTTAAATTAATTAAGTATTTATGTTGGTTTAGGTTCTAAGTTTTATGAACTATTATTAAGACTACAAGCTGGGTTAGAATGCATGTAAAACACCACAAACAAACTTTTTACATACATATATTTTCACACCTTCTACATGGGAGCCCCATATTTTAATTAAAATTGAGGGATTATATGGGATAAATATTAATTTCAATAATTTATATAATGAATTATATATTTTATGAACAATTGTCAAGAAGGTAGGCCTATTTGAGCTGCCAAAGACCTTATTTTACCAATTTTGAGTTTGTGAACTCATAGGTCCCTATAATAACTTGGAAACCACATGTAATGTTTATGAGACTCTATAAAACTCATGTTTTATCTAATTTTTAATAATATATTGGCACGTGTGGGTGTCTATGAGGCCCAAAATGGCATTAAATTGCCTATTTTTATAGGTATTCAAAGAGAAAATTGGTATAAATACATGGAAGAGGCCTAATGGGACCTTAATCACCATTATATGGAACTTCAGACCCTAATTATGGGTTTATATGGTGCCTTCTTGAAGAAAAGGCCAAAAAAGTAGGTGTTTTCACAATTTGTGAATGGTTGCATGTTTAATGGAGTTTTTCACCATTGTTACAGGTTTTGAAGGTGACTTAAATCTTCCTTTTATTACTCATAGGAATTATATAGATGTATGGAATCCTTCTACAGGTTCAAAAGTGGTTCTCATGGTGACAAATGGCCTTAGGAGTAGGTTCTTACATAACTGGTTGAAGGTGGTTCAAGCTTGAAGACCTCCATTAATTAAGTCTAAGAGATTTGAAAGTTTCATGGATTATCTTGTAGGTTGGAGGGAAAAAATGAGTTTATAACAAAATAAATCATCAAAAATAAAACACTCAAAGGTAACCTTTAGGGTCAATCAAGCATCAAATTCTAAGATCACTAACCATGTTGTCAAGTGGAATGGGGTGTAGAAGTACAAGTGGAGAATTTTAGGATTTCAAGTTCAAGTTATATCATTCAATGATAATAATATCAGTTTTAAAAATTTCATGTTAGTGGAGTGTGACATCATCTTCCTTAAAATGTTTTGTCTTCTAGTTCCTTTTTAGGCCAATGGAAGAGTTTGAAGACCCTTTTGACCTTTAGAGGTTAATTTGATGATAGAGGATCAATAATTAATTAATATGAATGTTTTTGAGACTTTATAGTGGGTGTTTGAGTGACATTCATTGAATTTTGAGATATTTCTTCTCATCTTTCTTCCATTTTCTCCTATATCTCCCTTTTCTTCCCAATTTATAAGATATAATTTCATTTGACAAGGCAAAACCCTATCAAAATTTTGTAAAACAACCTTTTGAAGTAATAAGATAACTTATTTTACACATCTCTTGCTTGCATCTAGTACTCTAGTTAGTTTGTGTATGACTTATTTGTGGAGGGGTGTCTTTCCTTGGTAATTATCCTTCTTTCTTGCATTTTTGTAGATATTCCACCATTGTTGTGTTAAGGTCAACATACTACCATTTCTAAAAATGGTGACCCTTGTTTCAAAATTTTGAATATTTGTACTTTGAGTTGAAGATGCCACTTGAGCAGATAATCTTTATTTGAAGATCATCCACACCTGGTTCTCATTTGGATTAATTGATGTATTGTTGACTAATCATTATTTTACTCCTAATGTTACTAATGATTGTTTCCTATGTTTCTATATTGCAAGTTCAATGGAATCTTGTTTGGAAATGAATATGCTTAGGGTTTTGTTCTTCAATGTTAAATTTATCTTTTACTAGTCTATTTAAATCATTTAAAAAAACCCTAGTCTAATGTTTTAACCTAGGTCCCTTTTGAATTAAATTCAAATTTGTGCACGAATAATTTACATGAGAACAATTATTTGTGCCATGGACTTAGTTTAATTATTATCCTAAGGCTTAGTCATGTTTATCAATATGACCAAATCTTAGTCTAAAAATCTTATGCTTGGTCTCTTTATGTCCCAATCCCCCTTTGTTCTTATGGATTAGTTAATTGCTTGGTCCCTTTCATTATGTTCTAACTTAGCCTAAAGCCTTATCCTAAAGTTTTAATTACATTCATTAATATAATAAAAACCTTAGGATAAAAATTTATGCCATGTATTTTATTATCTGTGGGATCTATTTATCATACTTTAAAACATAGCCTAAAATATTACCCTAAGACTCTATCATGTTTATCAACATGAATAAAACCATAGTCTAAAACTTTAGCTTAAGTTCTCTATATTTATTGAGCCTAACTTAGCTTATTTTTATTATTTGTAGGATCAATAGTGTGAATTTTCTTAGATGAATATGATCCAATAGTGTGATATTAAGGTTAGAAATTCTAAGCCCAACAAACAATCAAGAAGGTGACAAGTGTCACAATCCTAACAAAAGAATAACAAACATCCAATCACGTTCAATCTGCCCAGATTAAGATCCGATGGAACATGTTTGATCAGTCAAAGATGATCTAGCAGTGTAAAGTGATGATTGAAAATTTAAGGCCTAGAAATAAAACATAAAGATTCTAAGTGTCATGACCATAATAGATGATTAAATTTTGAGCATGTCCTTGAACATTAATGGTACATGGTTGAGCATACACATTTTGATTGATGGTACATATTAAATCAAAACTTAAACAAAGCTCAAGGATGAGTAAGAGGGTGAAAAGTTTCACCATCATGAGAATCTTATTAGAGATATAAGGTATGTAAATTGAAGGATAGAACCCTATAGATAAAGATCTATGAAGTGTGATTGATCCATGTAATTGATATCAACAGTGTAAGATGAAGGTGGAATTTTTAATGAAGTTCAAAATGAATGTAGAAGTGACAAGTGTCATAACCATAGGGAACATAGTAGAAGAAACCAATATCATTCAACTTCCTAGATCTAGATCAATGGATCATGGTGGTCTATGTAAACGGTTCCAATGGTGTAATCTTAAGTGGACTTTTCAAAGATCTAGACCCAATGACATATTAACATGTGTCTTAAAGGCAATGATCACATTATAAAATTTAATAAACATAATGACATGGCAATTCCTCATTGACATACATGTCAATTCAAAAGATTTTATGGACCCATAAAGGCAAAGGTATAAATGTGTGAATCTAAGCAAAATCTAAGTCATAAGACTCACATAATTCGAATAGATACCACTATTAAAGCTCTATAAAGACCTTTAGAAAATTCCTAACATAAAAACAAACCCTAATTTGACCCCATGATCATTTTAAACAAACCAAGGAGAATCAAATTATCATCTATGCAAGAATAATTCAGTCCAGAGCTGAAGTGCATTCCACTAGTGAGAAATTTAATGAAATTCAAAATCATGGTAGCTCAAAAAGGTGTTTTCAAGGAGGATATGAAGATTTATTTGACCTTAGATATAGAAGGGGGGATTTTCAAAGATATAGAGTTCAATTCCATCACTCTAAACATAGGAGACAATAATTAGTCTAAGATTTTTTGGACCATTGAAGAAAAACCAACCATTACAAGAGAGGAAGAAAAGAACGTGTCTCTAAAAAGACTATACTAAAACATATTTTCTATACAAATGACTAGTCTACACTATGCAGTGGCAAAACCTGAGGTACTCCACTACATAGAGATTCTTGCTCCCATTTTTAAGGTTAATAAAATAGATAAATGCATGTTAATTAATGGGCATACTCAAAATAATATGGCCTACATTTCTCCCATTACCTTTGAAAACTATTGATAATTGCCCAAACCATAGATAGACCTAACCTCAATCAATAACTAGGCTAAAGAGAATGATTTAAAGAGCATCCTTACCCTATGACTATATTCTAGGAGCCAAGTGTTTTCATACTTCAACAATAACATCCCCATTAGTCAATTTAGACCTAGAATAAGGATTATAATGACAATGATGAATAGGTTGTGTGGGAATTCAACCATTACATACGTAGATAAAATTTGGGTGCCCTTAGTCTACTTCATGATTGAAAGTAGATCACCCCTCCTCTAGGTGAATTAATTAACATTTATTTAAGTACATAAGTATTTGTAATTGTAAAGAAGAATAAAACCCAATTTTATATGATGGCATAACTTCTAGATGCCCTTCTTGCTACAACCAAGATTCCTAACCTGAGGGAAGGTCACCTAATGGAACATAAACTATTTCACAATATTACTCCAAACTACACATATTCAAATATAGGGACCACATCCAATTTATTTGTGACTATGTTTATCCATCACTCAGTGAGGCTATAACAAGTCATTCCATGGAAAGGGTCTGCTCACTAGTTAGGAAATATGTTGAAGCTATGGGTGATATCTGGTTATACCCAAATTGTACAATCATTAGAATTAAAATGACTCAGAGCCAACCTCTTAGGCTACCCATCTATGTACCCAATAAGATAGTAGAGTAGGAGGTAGTATATCAAGTATTCCATGGAATTGATGGCTTATGCAAAATCAAGAAGGGCTCCTCCACAACCTCCCAATAACTATTGGAATGACTACATTCAAGCAATGGGAGAACATAAAATCAACATCCAAACATAGAACATCCTTTAAACTAAAAATTGATGAGCTGAGGTAGTGGGACCCTTGTCTAAGGGTTGAGGAACATTTTAAGGATAAAGGGATTAATGTACCTTATGATCATCATCCTAGTGTTTTTGATTCTGTGTACACAAAAGCATATTCATTCTCTAAGGTTACCAAGAGATTAAAAGAACATAACCTTAGGCCTAAATCTAGGCTAGATGAAAATTAAAAAGGTGATGAAAGATGGTAATTTGGGCTAAGGAAATACTATTTTATTAGTGGTGCACCTTCTAGATCTCCACCATCTCAATTAGTCAGTGCCTAAATAGATGCACAAGTTAAACATAGGATAGAAGAGAGAAGGCTTGATGAAATTGAATATCATTTAGCCTTGGTAGAAGAACATAGATCACCCATTGAGTAAATTCACATGGCATAATTAGACCTTAAGGAGACAATTGAATATGATTTGAAAATGTTATCTAGTGCCTATGAGTCTGATGAGGAAGAGACACAGATGGAGGAAATAAAAGAGGAAAATGGGAAATAAATATCAGATCTAGTTCCTATGGATGCCCTAAAAAAAGTTGAAATGGCCATGGTTCTAGTAAGGAACAAGGAGCCCAAGGTGACTTTCACTCATCTTTTGAGTGAATTCAATTATTTAGTGAATAAAACTCGATTCATGGTCCAACCATTCCATAATGGTTCATCTATGTTAAATTATATAAATTAGCCACTAGGCACCATCCTTGGGTTATAATGCAAGCCATCAATATCCCTATTCATGAAGAGCTAAATCCATGGATAGTTGTTGCTATGTATGTAGGGATATGATATATTAATTTGTATGGGTTGATGGAGATTTTGACATGTGACACACATCCCCCTTAGTTAGTTTTATGGGTCCAATATATTAAGATAATAGAGTAACTTAGAATTAGTGCATTGGGTAATGGTCAGCCTACATTGGCATTAGGAAGTTACCCATCCATTGTTAGTTAGATAGAGGTATATATAAAGGAGATTATTATCATTATAAAGGTATCAAGTAAGCATTGAGTCGTCTATTATAATAGGATATTGGAGGTTGTCTCCTTGAAGAGACATTGTGGAGTTATTCCTTCCTAAAGGAGTATTGTATTGTGTTGCCCTACCCTAACGGTATTCTATTTTTGCATACATTGATTATTTGGGCATTTTGGCCCACCCATATATATTGTGCTAATTTTATATAAATTATATTATGAATTATTTTATAATATTATAAGTGTGGATCATAACAAGTGGTATCAAAGCTTTGATTTGGGCAATTTATGGGGAACAAAACCCTGGTTTTTTATAATCATTAATATCTTTCAATCCATTATGAATTTTTATATTGACTATTAATAATATTTCAAGGAAGTCTTAGTAAACAAATTGAGCATTTTTTATCAGTTTTGACGTAGTTATTCACATTTTAGGGTTTTTACTCATTTCATCATATTTTCCTAAATATAAGGAATTTTTTGGTTAAATTATTACTAATACTATATTATAATACAATAAAGTTAAAATATAATATTTTATATTTTTTAATATGATTGGAATGAGTTATTACAATTTTAGATCTTTTAATATGTTCACTCTATAGACCAAAATTTTTGGAATTTTTTCACAAAATTTTTACTAGAGTTCCACTATCATATGATAAAGCTACAATCAAAATTTGGGACTATTTTGATTAGTTTTGAATGATTTATTGACATTTTAGGATTTCATGAACCCTAGTTTTTTTTTGGATCATGAAGTTGCAAGTATTTTTAGGGGAGGATGATATTGATACTAGAGAATGGTGGCTCTTTTTAAAGGATAATAATACTAAATTTTTTTTATGGTAAACATAATTGTCTCTCTTTTTTTTATGTGCCTACATAACATTAGTTTAATCAATTGAGCTTCATACAAAAGTTTTCTTCATGGATAGTAATGAAACAGGGCTTCCGACATCAATGGGATATAAAAGAAAAAGAGGATAAAGAAGAGGAAGAAAATAATGATGGTAATGAAGAAGAGAATGAAGATTTTGAAGAAGAAAAATTAGTGGAATAAAATATTGACAATGAGGAAGAACATGAAAGTGAAGAAGAAGAAGAAGAAGAAGAAGAAGAAGAAGAAGAAGAAGATTAAGAAGAAGAAGAAGAATATTTGGATGATAAGGGTTCAAATAATTTGGCTCTAAAAAAATATGATTCAATTTTTCAATTTCATGGATGCATTCAAAATAAAAAGGCTGTTGTGTCCATAAACCCTACCAATAAATATAACTTCACCAACATGAATGTGTCCAAGCATCTACATGTTTAAGCAAAAAATATCAAGGAGGTTCAAGTAGATGGTAAGAATATTCGAGTGTTTGAAGATTTGAAGCTCATTATGGCAAAATATGTTTTGCATTCATATTTTTATGATTTAGATATGGATGATGTGGATATGGTTCTTGTATATCCATGGTTAGAGACTTTGGTAACAATTAATATTAATGTTTATAAAAGGTTCATGAAGTTTTGGTATAGGAAAAATGTCACTTTATAGGATATCATAGTGGGAAAGGCACCAATAACAATCAAGGTAGGTCATGAGGATGAGATTGAAATAGGTGATGAAGAGCATGTGAAAGATTAATATGAAGACATAGATAAAAAAAAATATATAATCAAATAAAACACTTCATCTACTCAAGAGACAAAGGAAACATGAAAGTAAAGGGTGGAAGAGGTAGAATAAAATGTTGTTAAGGTCAAAGTATCAAAAAAAGTTAAGGTATATAGACACCCACATCATCATGAGAGGAAAAAGTCATGGATACATGTGAGGGAGTATCATAATAACAAGCACTTTGGATATTTAAGAAATCAGAGTTACAATAAATATGGTTATGTATGGAATCCAAATAATACCTACTATGGTCATGGATAGAATCAGAGTAGTACAACAAAAATGGTACATGGAATCAAAAGAGAAATGATTATGCATGGACACCAAAGTAGTAAAATTATGATCATGAATGGAATTAGAGGAGCACAATGGAATTTAGAAACAAGCTTGGAGAGCTATCACCTACCAGGATCACATATGGATGGTCAGATGATTGAGATTGGAGACAAGTGTGCAATGATTTGAAACACACTCATTATTTGGTTTCTTCCTATGTTTTGAGGATGACAAATGTCAAGGAGGGAAGTAATACTATGTATATAGGGATATGACATATTAATGTATATGGGTTAATGGAGATGCTGACATGTGGTACACATCCCTCTTAACTAGTTATATGGGTTCAATATATTCGGATAATGGAGTAACTTGGACTTAGTGCATTGGGTAATGGTTGACCTACATTGGGATTAGGAGATTACCCATCCATTTTTAGTTAGATAGAGATATTTATAAATGAGATGATTATCATTTTAAAGGTATCAAGTAAGCATTGAGTCTTCTATTGTAAGAGGATATTGGATGTTGTCACCTCGAAGAGACATTATGGAGTTATTCCTTCCTAAAAGAGTATTGTATAGTATTTCCCTACCTTAAGGGCATTCTATTCTATTTCTACATATATTTATTATTTGATAATTTTGGCCCACCCATATCTATTATTTTGATTTGATCTACATTATATTCTTCATTATTTTATAATATTATAAGTGTGGATCATAATAGTTACCTTGAAAAAGGTGGAAGAGAAAAGGATGGATCCTCTAAGAGAATTAAATAGAGCACAAATGGAAGTCCCAACTCTCAAGATAACCCAATACTTAGTTGGTATTAATTTTGACCCAACAACATCTAGATTTCAAAGGGTCATAGAAAATAAGGTCATGGTTGGTGGTGAAGAGATCGCTTTTCAAAAGGTAGAACCATTGACCAATTTGACTCTAGTGGGAGGATAGAGGCCTAGAGAAAGCTATATATTTAAGGAGAACATGCTTGAATTAGCCAAATCAAAAGTATAAAAATTGAAAGTTTCCCTTAAAATCATGCAATAGTAAAAATAAAACTTGGAGAAACAAGCAGTCTTATTAGTCCCAGAGGTAATTGTCAAAATTTTTGAAGAGACTTTGTATGACATGTTTGATTCTTTAAAATCAATAAAGTTTATAAAAAATGTGTCAAGCCAATAGGATGCAGTATCCAAGGGCCTAATTCACTAATTTTATAATTTTAAAGGAAA
The DNA here is from genome assembly GCA_037957365.1 of Torreya grandis. Lineage (NCBI taxonomy): Eukaryota > Viridiplantae > Streptophyta > Pinopsida > Cupressales > Taxaceae > Torreya > Torreya grandis. The sequence continues at coordinate 1,760,478 of JARHVA010002594.1, read as the reverse complement.
AATAAAATATTTGATCAATATCTTTATTAAGGATCAAATTCCTGACTTCAATACAATCAACTTGGCACATCTAAACATAGTCATGGGATCACTAGTGGAAAATAGCAAAAGTTTGAGCACATGGTCCAAAAACTTGGAGAGTCTCCTTGTGGATGATAAATATCTATAAGATATGATAGATCATATAATTAGTACCATGATCACTGAACCATCCACACTCAGTTCCATAGGTCTCATCACTAATGAATAGTTTAAGCTCAGATCCACCTTGGTCATGCAAGAAGTGAGAAGCAAGAGCCAAGGAAAGATTGGAGCAAATAATACTAGGACCATGGACATGATATTTACCATAGAGGAGAATATTTAAGAGTTTAGGAGCATAAAAAAAGCATTAAATGGACTAATAAAAATCTTAAAGGCCTGGCAGACCAAAAAGATGAACTCTTCATGAAACCAATTATCAATTTGAAGTTGATAGATGATCAACATGTTAAAACAATGAAGATTTTGTAATAAAAACAATAGGGCACTTCATTATCACAGGGACCTCAAGTTCAAGTTATTTGATTTCGTAATATTCCTTTTGTAACTTAACATTGTAATATTTTAAAAAGAGAATATTCTTTTTTGTAAAGGCATGCATAATTTGTAAATCACATTGCTTATAGGTTAGTCATTTGGAGTGTTTAAAAGGTTATAGAATGATATAAAAGGATAATTGTCCTTAATATTTGACATGACTAACTAGAATACCTCATTAATTATCTATATAAATAGGTACTATCCATTATAAAAAATGGAGTTTTTGAGCCAAAAACTATTCTATAACTTTTTTAGCAAATTAATATAAGCAAGGAGTTCTATAAAGTTTGTCTACATTTGCTTGTGTGAATTGCTATCATGGCTTCTCTTTCATTTTCATAATATCATTTTTATATTTGAATGGTTCTTATGAATTATGGATGTGTATCTTTAAATGAAAATTTGCTAATTTGTGCTAATGCTAGATTAGTTGAAAGTTCTTAGGTCCATTTCATTTTCTTCACTTCTCTTGCATATGTGCTAATGTTGTTTTCTTGTAGGGGTGAATATTTAAAGTGGACTTAGTTCTTATTTGCATCATTTCATACCTTCCTTAAATGTTTGTCTAGTGTGTGATAGCATTTGAGCTTATGATACTTCATGTCATGCATTGGTTAAATGCATGTTTAGATGAAATTTGAACTTTGTCATAATGTTTGGACTAAATATCAACATATTTATTCTCTACCTTACCCTTCCATTTTCTCCCCCTTTTTAAATCAAGTCACTCTAGTTTAATTATCATTGGGAATATTCATCTTATTTTAGCTTTAAACTTAGGTTTAAAAACAACTCATTCTAATCAACATAGATCACCCTCAAATTCTTTGATCAACTTTAGGCCATGATGGCTCCCAACCACTAACTACTATAAATTTTGTGAAATGGTTCACATTATTTATCTCTATTCCACCAAAGATAGTAGGATTATCATAGAAGACAACTCATATAATGAATTCATTGAATTCATAAATGATAAGTGTTTCTTAAGCACTCTAAATAACCTATGATACACATTCATGCATCAATGGGAATGGGCTCTGCTAGTACTAGAATGAGGGTATTAGTTATACATTTGTAAATTTGATGTATATTTGCTGATTTTGGTGAATTTTGCTCAAAGATCAATGTATTCTTTGCATATTTGTGCTTCTTTTAGCTCAATCATGTAAAGATCATTTATCTCAATGGTTTTAGACTAGTCCTTGTGTTTATTTAGACAAAGATAGATACTCTTTGCAGATTCATGAGTAATTGTGGTAAATATAGCTTAATATCTAGAAATCCAATGGTTTTAAGGTTAGTAATAGTTATTTTGTTCAAAAATTGATAGATACTTTGAAAATTTAAGTTTATTTGAGCTCAGACATGTAAATATCACTCATATGTGTGTATTTAGACATATCTTTGAGCTAACTTAGCTAGATATTGATGTCCTTTTCCATTATTTATACATATTTGTGAAAAAATTACTTAATGGGCAAGTCTGATCACTATTCTTAGTGAAGATAAGATTTGCACATTGTATTTCAATTAGGGTTCAAAGCTCTCAAGCTAGAATTGCCAAGGATAAGGACCAGGTCACATTTAGAGATGAGGGTTCCCCATCTTTCATTATAGGTTCATAGGAGAGCTAGGTGATACAAAGGTAAGCATAGACTATCAAAGTCTCAGTAACTTCACCAATTTAAGGTGATCCTATGTTTAATCCTTATTAAGAAATGGATTGGCTAGGTGGTTCTTCAATCAATTTATCGGGTTTATTACATGACCTTCCTCATATCTTGAAAAATATTTACCTAACTTTAGTCCCAATGGTGTTATGACTATAGAACAACACATTAAAAGCTTCAAGTCTACTTTAAGACTATTGAATGTAATTCATGAAGATGTAACATGTAGATTATTCTCATTTAATTTCAAAGATACTGCATATGATTGGTTTTTCAACCTACCTAAGAATTACATTACTAGATGTAATGACTTTAATAATATCTTCATTGATAAATTTGGCAAAACCATCAGTCCATGTATGCCCTACCAATAGTTCACCACAGTCAAAAGAGATTCAAATGAGACCATAAGATATTTTAATGCTAGATTTCAAAAAATGTTTAGAAGGAATATAGCCCCCTATAAACCTGATGAAGCTTTAGCTTTAGAAATTTATAAGGATGTTGTAGATCCCATGAACTCTGTGTTCTTGAAAAGGTCCATTAAAGCTATAAATACATTAGCCTTAGCCTATTCTGAAGTAATGATAATCAATGACCAAATATGACCTCAAGGGTAGTTAGCATACAATATTACTGATGTTAATCCACACCTACCTGCATTGAATGTCATTGCCAATGTTGATAAAAATATACCTACTCTAAATTAACTTCTAATTCTTAACCAATTTCCTTTAAGTCATGCTCATCCTAGATAAAGCTTGAGATTCTTGAAAAATGTTGTAAATAGATATTATCCACATGACCAAAGAGCTCTAGTTTAAACCACTAGCAACAATAACACTGAAGTTCATAATTCTAAGGTCTCAAAGAATGATAATGACCCTATCTTAAATATGGTTAAAAAGCTAAGCACTTATTTCCTTTAGCTACAAAAGCATGTTGGCAATATTGGGGAGAGCTCCAATAGAAACTTCTCTTTTCAAAGATTCAATATGCCTTCAGATAGATTCCCAAATAACATCAATAATATCCAAAACAATGATTCATCTATTAAAAATAATGTGCCTAACATAAATCTTCATGATGTAGCTTTGCTTGATTATTGTAAAGTCCATTGTACTTTGAAGCATGGCAAATTAGATTATCTAGAATTTTGCTATGTTTTTAAAGATTCTCAATAAGAGTTAGACACTTTTGAAGTTGTCCCTAATAAATACAATGGTATAGGTGCTTCAAGATCTTCAAGGTCATCTAAATCTTTTGATTCAACTCTCATGGTGGAAACATTTGAGTTCCCATTCCAAGAAGACAATGATCTTGAATATATCCCTGAAGAGATCCATGATTTTTAGTAATATATAAATAAGACTTATCCTCTAAGAAACTAGGAGTAGAAACAATCTTTGACAAATTCAACTCCACCAAATAACTTTGGCACTCCTCTTGATACTACATCAGACAACAATCTAGAGCCTCTTAAGGGAATTACCTCTAAAACTAATACTGATGTGTCTAATTATACCAATAGGAATGGATATGATATGGTTGAGGACATGAAAAATATTAAAGATAACATTAATTTACATGAGCTAACTCAAATTAGTAAGCAAAGGGATTTATTGTTGGAATATTAATCTAAGAAACCTAGTAAAACACAAAAGGCTACACATGTTAATGTTGCAATACACAAGAGTAAGGCAAATATTCCACCTATCCTACTTATAGTTAGGATATTTATTATGTACTTGCATAATCACTTATTATATTTTGGTGCATCTAAAAATATCATGCCTTTAGGTATTTTTGAACAACTTGGTTTGACTCCAATTAAGTCTGATATAGTTATAACTCAATTAGATAAATCAAGATTCAAAGTAATTGGTGAATTGTTGAATGTTCACATGCAAATTGCTTCTGAACCAAGGATCCAATAGTTTAGTGATATTTAATTGGTGGATATCCCTAATGTTTAGGGGATTCTATTGATTAGAGATTGGACAATGTCATTTAATGGTTATATGTTAAATGAATATTCACACATGTGACTTCCATGAAAGTGAGTTTCAAATTAGGTCAAGATAGAGAGGAAGCCCAAGATGAAACATACGATCACCAAGTACAATGTTGTGAACGAAAGGGTAAACATAGCCAATTATGAGTTGGGAGTTTATACTCTTAACACATCTAAGGTATGTAACTCAAATGATACTCATGTTATTCCTAGAATATAGAAAAAAAATTTACTGGTGCTAGATGTAAGTCTGGTTTTGGTGTAAGAATAGTCTTGATTAATCCTATTGAAAAAGACTTTAGTACTTCATACAGACTTTAGTTTTCATACACTACCAACTTGATAGAGTATGAGGCTCTAATCTTAGGTCTACAATTTACCATCAAATCTAAGGTCAAAGAACTGTTGGTTCATGGTGATTTAAAGTTAGTAGTAAATCAAGTGAGAAGTAAGTATCAGTGAAAATTATCTTACCTTAAGAAATATAAGTTTAGAGTTTGGGACCTATTAGAATATTTTGATTATTTTAATATTATCTCCATCCCTAAGTAATAAAACAATCTTGCAAATGAGCTAGCCTCGATTGTAGCTAATCTCATGCCCAACCAAGACTCTAAACATAGCAGCCTTAGTGTTGAATTGGTTCTTTGTCCCTCAGTTCCTAATAATATCAACCATTTGTATGTATTTATTTATGACCAACAAATTTTAGAATTCATGAATATTTTAGGAGTATTTAAGGCTCACATCATTGATGAAGCTAATGAAAATACCCTTGATGATGATAAAGTTGAAGGAAAACTTGATGACAAGGTCATGAACTAAATAAAAATAAAATCCTCAAAGGATTAATTGCTATAGAAATGTTGTTTGACTTAGACAAACTAGGTAATAATATCAAGATATTGAAGGTAGATGGAAGTGACTATAATGTAGTTGAATTTGGTTCCCTAGGTCAACCCCAACTAGTAAACATTAGTGCAGCCTGTACAAGCATAAAAACCAAAAGAGCTAAAGATCTAATAACCAAATATAAAGATGTAATGGTATGGTCCTATGATGACTTAAAAATATTTTATCCTACATTTATAACCCATACCATACCTCTAAAAGAAGCATGTAAACCATTTAGGCAAAATCAAAGGCTAGTCAACCCTATCCTAAAACCATTGATATACAAAGAGGTCAACAAACACTTGGATGCCAAAATTGTGTTTCCCATTAGACACTCCACTTGGGTAGATAAATTAGTACCAATAAGGAATAAAAATGGTGAAACTCAATTATGCATTGACTTTAAGAACTTAAATATATCATCTAAAAATGATAACTATCCTTTACCTTCTCTTGACCAAGTAAAACAAATTATTTTTGGTTCAGCGATGATGTCTTCTCTTGATGGATTTTTAGGTTATAACTAGGTACTTTTAAATAAAGAGGATAGAATGAAGACTACATTTACTACTAAGTGGGGAATCTTTGCCTACAAGATAATGCCCTTTGGACTAATCAATGCAAGAGTAACCTTTCAAAGAGATATGGATCATGCATTCCAAGGCCCCATAGGTAAGTGCATGATTATATACATGGATGATCTATCTCTCTTAAAAATAGGGATGATCACATTATACACTTGCAACAAGTATTTGAGAGATGAAAAAGGTATGGAATCTCTCTTAATCCCAAGAAAAGCATTTTTAATGTAATTGAGGGAAAGTTATTGGTACATGTCATAACCAAGGAAGGGATTTATATAAAACCTAATAGAGTAAATGAAATATTAAAGATATAACCACTTAATAGTAGAAAGGAACTAAAGTTGTTCTTTGGTGAAATCAACTTTATGAGAAGGTTCATTTATGGTTTTGTAGAAATTATAAAGCCATTAAATGACATGTTGAATAAGGATGTCAATATCACATGGAATAAGGATACCAAAAAAGATTTCAATAACATAAAAAAATAAATTGGACAAGCTCCAGTCCTAATATGTTCAAATTTCTCAAAAGACTTTTATATTTATTCTTTTGCTTTAGATCATATAATAGTTGTTGTTATAACTCAAAATATAGATAAGTGTGATCACCCCATTACATTTATGAGAATTAGTTTTAAATTTTTTGATTTGAACTATTATTTGATTGAAAAATAAGTATTTTATTTAGTCAAGGTAGTAAAGAAGTTTAGACATAATATTCTTAGGAAAAAAGTGCATGTAATCTTACCAGACCCTGCCACTAAGCTAATGTTGAGTCAATGTGAAATTGGAGAAATAAGAGGTAAGTGGATGTTTTTAATCTAAGATTATTCTCAAGAGATGAATACTATGAAATTGGTAAGATGACAAGTTTTAATTCATTTTATTTCCAATACTAATATCAAGCTTAGTATCATGCAAGTAGAACAACAAAATTTTCAGCCCAATGATTGGTATGATCTTATTGTTTATTTGCTAATGAATGGCTATTTTCCTATAGGGTTAAGTAGAGATTAAAAGAGAGATTTGAGGGTCAAGGCATCACATTTCTTGATCAAATATGGAGTGATCTATAGAAATATCTTTGAAGGCATTTACTTAAGGTGTGTCTTCAAAGAAGAAGCAGTTGAGATCTTGAGCACTTTTCATGAAAATATAGGAAGTGAACATCCATCTAGAAGGAAAAAAACCCATAATATCCTTAAGGCTGGTAATTATTGGCCTACTATCTTCAAGAATACTCATAAACATGTGAGATAATGTCATTCATGTCATATCTTCAACATCAAAGAGCCCAAGGTAGCCATGTCATTGAAGCCAATCATGATTGATAAGCTTTTTTCTCAATAGGGATTAGAATTTGTGAGAGTCATCAACCCCAATTCCTTAGATGGTCACAAGTATTTTTGGACTACTACTAACTAATGTACAAGATAGACTAAAGCAATGGCAACCAAGTAGTGTAAGACTGAAGAAGTGATCAAATTCTTAGAAGAAAACATATGCACAAGGTTTAGGACACCAGTATCTCTAGTTTTTGATAATGGATTTACCTTTATATCCATTGAGATCACTAAGTGGGCATATGAAAACAACATTGTTCTAAAGTTCTCATCAAAACATTACCCTCAAGGTAATAGAGTGTCATAATTAATGATTAAGAACTTGATGAAAGTTATAAAGAAGTTTGTAGCGGATAAACCAAGAACATGACACAAGCTACTTAAATATGCCCTTTGGGTAGATAGAAAAAGAGTCAAGAAAGCTCTCAAGGCATCACCATTATTTTTATTATATGGTCAAGAACCTATATTTCCCATCACACTCAAACTACCAACATATGGGTTCATGCAAGTGTACATGTAAGAGGATCAAGAATTTACAAATTCAAGGATACTTGACATCATACAAATGGAAGATGCAAGAGAGGAAGATTTTACCAATTTTAGCAGACACTAAACCATAATTAAGAGGTGTTGGGAGAATAAAATTGGATAAGTAATATTATGGAGGATATTCCTTGAATATTTGTGCACTATATATATAATTATTGGCTTTTGTATTTTGTCGTAAGGTAAATAGTCCTCTTGATTTGGTTCCAATGTATAAAGTAGAGTATAAAGAGTCAAAAACTATATCAATTATAAATATGTATGTTTGGCTATGAATAATATGATGACCCTTTATGAGATCAATATAGAATTTTGGTTTATGTTTATCTATTGGATTTCTTGTGTTTATATTTATTTGTGTTATCATGTTTAGTGTTAAGGTTTAGTCTATCTTAAAAATCACTCTTTAATGTTCTACACATCTAAATAACTCATTGATTAATTTGGTTCTTTTCTAGTACACACTCTTTATCTCCTATATGCTTCCATCAATCATGACTTCACTGCTCTACCCTATGCAAACTTGTAAAATCTAGTTATCCTCATAATTAGCATGTTCTAGTGAACCAAGAACCTGTGATAATAATGGTTTAGTGAGCATGGATAATCTTTCAAGAAAAATATATGCTAAGATGGTTACTAGGACAATGAAATATTGAAACCTAATTAGACTAGAAAATATGGCACTTCATAAAGGAAGAATCTAATAAGATGGGCCTCACTATGAGTGAAATCATTCAGGAACATATATACATAAAAATATATGAAATATTCTAGTGTTAGCTACCTAAATTAGTTACTAATTGGTTGAAAAGACTTGAGTACTACTATTTCCATCCCAGAGTGGAAGAAACCATTATTTGGATTGAAGAAAAGATAGACCAGTTAGTAAAACTAGAAACTAATTGGACAAGGGTAATAGATTACTAAGTTGAAACCACTGTAGATGGATATACTAATGAGTTCGTAGTATAAAGCTATATAGAATTTGAGGTTGCATAAGACCGATTCATTTGAGGAACTAAAGGGAAGTTTTTATAGTGACGACCTCTCCTATTAAAAATATTGGTGATGGAAATGGCCATGGTGCCTATCCCTTCCAATATGCAATAGTCATTTTAGGCATATGGGAATGTGTGCACATGATGGTGAATGAGGGATAGATGAGTGACTAGAGCTTGAGCTTGAATCTAGAATGGAAACGTGAGGGAAGAAAAGTTAGAAGAAAACTTTGGATTTAGAAAGAGAACTATGACAACAGAATAGATGGAATAAACAAATGGATACCTAAGTAGCTACAAATAGAAATAAGAATAGTAGTAAAGTAGTGGATGAATGATTATGAAAAAATAATGAACAAGAAAATGAGTGAAGGTTAAAGAAAGTGAATGATGATGGATACTAGTAGAAAGAGTGAGAAGATGAAGAGTGAGTAGAGTAAGAGTGAGTAGAGAAGAGACAAGTGATGAAGATGTTGAGAGTAGTTTAGGAGTAGAGTAGATAAAAGATAGAAGTAGTGTGTAGTTAAAATAAAAGGTATTAATAGAAGAATAAAAACTAAAAATAAAAATATAACTTATTCATACTCTAATTTTAGGGTCAAGAGCAAAAAAGAAAGAAGTCACTAGGAAGGATCATTCACCAAAAGTATACTCATCTTTGCAACCCAATCTTATATATTTGAGTAGAAGTTTTCAACCTACCAAACAGGAGGAGAAGAGTTGGGAGGAATCATTTTTAGAGTACTTGGATCATTGGGAAATGGAAATATAGATAAAGTTAATTAGAATGGATTTAAACTATATAAGATTAGGTGAAGTGGAACAATGATAAGAAGGAAGCAAAGATAAGCATAGTGTACATGAGAATTCCTTTGGTGTGTAGAGTAGTACTTAGAAAGAAGCAATCAAGATGCAGTCACCTCAAGTAATAGCTATATATAAAACTCCATTTATACCTACCATTATGATGAATCAGACAAGAGGATTCTTGAGTTTGACCATTTATGATGGATTCACAGATCCTAAATAGTATTTGTTAACTTTCAAAATGAAGTGGCATGTTAAAGGCTTGACTAATGAAAATTTATAAAAGTGTAAATTAGTAGGTACTATAACTAGGAGAATAATTTAATTCATATACAAAAGATATATACAATTAAAAACCCTATAGGATGTACAGAACTAGCTTATTGTAAAGTTTAAAATTAAGAAATGCACTAGCCAAAGAATACAATATTTGAAAGAAATAAGGCAAAAATCAGGAGAGTTAGTCTATGATTATGATTGCATATTTTTAGATGTAATGAAAAAAGTAGAGTTTACCTTAACAGATAAATAAAAAGCAACATGGTTTGTTAAAGGATTATAAGGAAAGATCTAGTTTACCACTATGTAAACATAATATGAGATAAAAGTAGATGCCAGGGTTGTTACACTACATGTTGAACAAATTGAAGACTATGGTGAAACTCCTATAGCTAACTCTAGGTTTGAAAATACATTGCAAGCTTTTATGAAAAAATGGTTCAGTATCATGAAGTAGAAAATTTTAAATTAAATATTTGGTGCAGAGTGTGGTAAATAAGGACACCATTGGAATGATTGTCCTAAAATAAAAAAGGAATTTTTTGAACTTTAAAAGTTGGTAGGGCATGCTACAAGACAATGCCATCTACTACAACAATACATCAAAATTATACAAAACTTGTACTATAATTTTTTCAAATCAACTACACATGATGAAAATAATTGTAGAGTGTTAGAAGAAATTAAGGAGGGAATTTAAAAAAAATGTTTGCCATCACAACATAGCATATCTCCTCAATGAAACAAGCAATTCCAAGCCCAAAGTTTGATAAGAATTATGCAACCCAATTAGGTCTATAATGAATCCCAAGTTCACCATAGTACCAACCTCACAATTTAGCTAGATGGACTCCCCCTTCCCTAAGTTAGACATTTTTTTCCCCTCAATATCAGTATCCATCATCTTGGAGTTTGCCCATAATGTATCTACAATAATCAAATTGGACCCCTCCAGCTGCACAACAATAGTTCAGTATGGGAGACAATAATTAGTAGTATTAATAGTGTAATTTTGTGCATCCATAAAGAGGATATCAAGGGGGATATCAATCAAATAGGGGAGGAGGTTGAGGTGGATGCTAAGGAGGATATCAAGGTGGTAGAGGAAACAACTATCAGTAGCCTCCTCTATAGTGATACTTATGTGGAGAGTACAACCATGTTCAAAGAAACTACTCGATGAATCCATAGAGGTAGTCATATTTTGCATACTATAGAATATTTGAGTAACATGATATAGAGGATTGCTCTACTTTGGAAAAGTAGAGGAAATATAAGGTTGTTTTAAATTTAAACATGGTAAGAGTAGATCCTAAAGAAAATGCCTTTCTGAATGTTGTGACATGGAAATAACATGTAGAGAAAGGACTACCTCTACTTGAGATGTCTCAATATCAAGGAATCAGAAAATTTAGACAAGGTAAATACTTAGATCTAATTATAGAAAATATTTTCATAAATGAATCTACGTAGCTACTAAAAAATATTAAATAACAAGAAACTATTGATGGCGATGTCGTAGCCATTGATACGTAAATATATGGACAAATTTTGTGCATCATATAACAAGATGTAGTTATCACTATGATAATGGATTTACTAAAACTTTTAAGTACCTTGCATAATGAGGACATATCAAAGAACATCATGAACTTATTGTATAATCTTTTAGAGTACACATAACACGGCTAACAAAAGATAGAAAAGCTGGTCTAGTATGTTAAGATGAAGAAACCATGGGATGTGGATCCATGGATTGATATTAAGGTTGTAGGATATGAAATCCCAAATGTTGTCTTTGACTTTAGATGCATAGTAAATATGATCCACATATCCACATGGGAAGCGATTGGATAACCAATCCTTAGATATAGCGCAATAACTCTGATCTTAGCTTACTACAGTAAATTTGAACCTATTAGGTGTTTAGAGGATGTTGAAATTAGAGTCATGAACTTGTCTCTATGAGGAGACTTTAAGGTCATAGACATGAAGATTTTGGCAATGCACTATCCTACCCTGATAAGGAAGAAATGGGTGTATGATGGATGGATGACTATTAATATAGTACTCAATTAGCTAGAGGCACATCAAGGTGACAAAGTTGTGGTCACTCCACTCAATAGAGTGCACAAACCATATATAATTCTAGATGAACCAGACTCTCCATATGTTTCTCCAGAAACTAGCTAGATGAAGGTTAATATAGAGGAGAATCTTAATGATCTGCATGTAATGTAATGCAACTTCTTATACCAACAACCTAGACCTCAATTGCAATTGATGCTTACCCAACAATTAAATGTAGAAAAATAATGGAGACCAAAGGAAGAAGCTACACAACCAATTGTAAATCAGTTCATCAATGAAGATTGTGCCTCCATGTCTATAAAATTATCCACTCACTCAGAAGTTGAATTCTTATACCAAGTTGACAATCACATTCAGGATCATATAGAACCAACAAGGGAAGGCATAGTGCCCTATAAAGTGGCTTCTTCTATTAGTGGTGATTTAGATACGCATCTCCTTAACTAGGCCTATGGCAACCATGAACTTAGGCCCATGAGGATGGTCTTTATGCATGAACATCACCTACTTGTATATTATTTAATAGAGGATATCAATGATTTTATTCTATAAATGCAAGTCCATATTCTAAATATCAATCAATGGGTTAGCAAACTAAACTATGCTTTGAAGGGAGTTGTTACAACTTGGTGGGAAACTCATCATGATAATTAGCTAGAGTGGGATAATGATTATGAATTCATTATTAGTATATTTTAACCTCCATAATTCATCTGCACTAATTGGCCATTTTTTAAAGAAAGAGAATGCCTTGAGATTCATGTACATAAATGTATATGCATGAATTTATATTTTTATACATAGTAGTCACAACATTCAAAGATTTCATCCATGATTTATTATAAGTCTATTTAGATGATTGGGTAGTCTTATCCCTACTTAAAGAGTATTTTTACATGTCACATCTGATGTTAGAATGATTTTGATCCCTATACATTGCTCTAAATATGAAAAAATGCTTATTTTTTACACCTTTTGGTGTTTTAATTGGCCATGTTATTTGCAGTGACAATATTTTGGTAGATTAGACTAAAAACATAGTAATCCTAAGTATGCCACCACTTGTCAATTCTATGAAAGTGCATTCCTTTCTTAGGCATACAGGATACTACCAAAAACTCATCAAAGGCTATGCTATACTATTTTTGTACACAATAGTCACAACATTCATCTTTATGTACATGAATCTCAAGGCATTCTCTTTCTTGAAAAATGGACAGTCAGTGTAGATGAATTATGGAAGCTAAAATCTACCTATGATATATTTGTACATAGTAGTCACAACATTCAAAGGTTTCATCCATGATTTCTTATAATTATATTTATATGATTGGGTAGTATTCTCCCTATTTAAAAATTATTTGTCCAAGTCACATTTGATGTTAAAATGATTTTGATCCCTATACATTGCTCTAAATTTGAAAAAAATGCTTATTTTTCACACCTTTTGGTGTTTTAATTGGCCATGTTGTTTGTAGTGATAGTATTTTGGTGGATCAAACTAAAATCATATTAATCCTAAGTATGCCACCACTTGTCAATTCTATGAAAGTGTGCTCTTTTTTTAGACATATAAGATACTACCAAAAAATCATCAAAGGCTATGCCGCAATATCATCTCCATTGGAAGCCTTAATGCATAAGAATGTTAAGTTTGTATGGACATCTAAATGTCAAGTAGCTTTTGTTGATCTCAAAAAATGACTAGTCATTGCACTAATACTTATTTTCCTAGATTGGACTAAGTCATTCCATGTACATGTAGATACTTTGGGCATCATAGTTGGTGTAGTACTTTCATAGCCTAGAGATGGTGCACTTGACCATCCCATTCACTTTACTAGCCATAAATTATCTAATGCAAAAAAATTACACAACCATGAAATGGGAAACACTAGCTATTGTGTTCACATTGTAAAAATTTAGGTACTATATTTTGATGACACCATTCAAAGTTTTCATGAACTATCAAACCCTGCATTACTTGGTCACCAAACTAATGCTAGGAGGATGAATATCTTAATGGTTGATGTTATTTTAGGAATTTTAATTTGGATAAATGTAAAACCAAGTAGAGAAAATATGGGACATGACCACCTTAGTCAAATTCCAAATGATGAAGAGCCAAAATAACTATAGGAAGACTCACCTAATGCACACCTCTTTTGAGTTAATATGATTCCTAAAATTTTTGAAGTAATTGATAACTTATTTGAGCAAGGGATCTTCCCTATGCATTTTCAAGAGTGAGATAAAAATTAGTTTGGAACCAGAGTGATACCCTATACTATCATCAACAAACTATTATATCATTTGGGGAAGGACAAAATCTTACATAGGATTTTCCTCGAGCATGAACATCCTCAACTCCTAGATGAAGCTCATCAAAGAGTCATAGGAGGACACTTCATAGGGTAAACTATAGTGAAAAAGATCATGTACAACACACTATGGTGGCTGAATCTATTTTAAGATGCACATAGAGTCACACAACATTGTGATGTCTACCAATGTATAGGGAAACCACTTCAAAAAGATGAGATGTCATTGTAACCCCTCCTAACATAGTAACCATTTGAATAGTGGTGTATTGACTTTATAGGACCAATCAACCCCCCAAGTAATCACAAAAATGCTAGGTATATTATCACTACAATAGACTATTTCACTAAATGGGTTGAAGTTGTTGCTACACCTAGCTATGATGCAAAGGACACAACAAAGTTCTTATATGGAAATATCATTACCAGGTTCAAATAGCTGATCAAAATAGTCAATGATAGAGGAACACACTTACTCAATAATATTATCAAATATTTTATAGAATAATTCATGATTATGCATCATAAAATCATTGCTTATCATCCTCAGGTGAATGGTCAAGCTAAAGCTTCTAATAAGGTACTAGGGAAAATGCTCACAAAAATATGTGATGTTCAACATAATGATTGGTAAGATCACATTCCCATGATATTATAGTAATATCACACAAATTATAAGAGAGATATAATATTTACACCATTTCAATTGGTGTATGGTCAAGAAGTAATAATGATAATGGAGTATCTAGTGCCCATTATGTGCATTGCTATAGTTATGCACCTAGGAGAGAGGGAATATCTTACCAATCAACTCTTAGACCTAAATAAAATGGATGAGTTTAGAAGAAGAGAAGCATGGACACATGAGATACATAATCAAATTCAAAAATCATGGCACAATTAAAACCTACACCATAAGGAATTTCATAAGGAACAGTCACTTTTGTTGTATGATAGCTAGTTTAGAGCATTCCCCAGTAAGTTGTAGATAACATGGAAAGGAATTTTGATTTAATGCAATAAGGAATAATAATTTTAAGATATTTTTAGGGAAATATATTTCTAGGGCAAGTAAATCACTGTAGGTTTAATCCCTACCACCAATAACTAATTGATCTCTGTCTACAGTTTAGTAGGTGCTAAGTAACACCATTTAGATTAGGATTTTTTTTAAAGTCTTCTAAGTTTTTTTTCTATTTTGTTTGTTTGTATATGATCTCAATAAAATAATTTTCAAAGTACTAAGACGAATCATTATATGTGCTAGACATACACAAGAAGTACCACGTGTACTACCAAAAATGTTAATGAGGAGCCACTAAAAATTCTAAGTCTGAGAAATATATCAGAAGGTCACATCAGCAAAATATCTTACAAATAATGATCATCCATTAGAAATAAATTCAAGATCCAAGGGTCGATAGATATGATCTTCCACAAATTAGTGGCTAATCAACATCAATAGCTTATACCCCTCGTATGGGCATATAATGGAATAATGGAATAACTCCACACATACATCAATGACTAATGGCTTTAAGATCTAGATCAAAAATGGATTTTCCACATCAGCTTCGAATTCAAGGTGAATAGACATCTAGGTATGGCCTGGATGTGAAAGCCAAAAACATGAAATCTATAAAATAGAAGTTAAAACTATAGGTTCATATTTCATACTTATAATATTATTAAGAGCTACACTTATCTATAATCCAACCTATTATAATACATAGAGTGTTTCAAAGCAATTAAAATTATTCTCAACTCACTTTAGATACTATATCATTGATTCAACCTTTCTCAAAAGCATAAAAGGAAGTTATGGGTGTTGATATGGTACAGTAATAAACTAAATATAGTGATCAAGAACCATTCTAGTATTTTCATGAAATAGAGAAAAAGATCTTTAGACCAAACCCTATGGATGCTACACAACCCTTACTCTTGCATTTCCACACAAGTTCCAAAATATAGATGTAGAGTGACTACTTTAAATGCCAACCTTTGGTGACCTGGGTAAAATTGTGAAAGTCTTACTTGGATAATATAATGATGTAGCCATATACTTGGGTCTAAATGACAATTATCATCAACACATAAGTCATGACCTGAGCTCTAGGCATACTAATGTGTAGAGATTCTTTATTGTCCTATAAGACTAAGAGCCTCCAATTTTTATAGAAGTAAGAGATATATATGTGCAACAAAGCTAAGGGATCCTTATTTATTAGATTATATATAAACTTGTGCATATCCTTGTTCAATGTATCACTAGACACTTTTGATAGACAATAAATTGGCTAAGTAGATACCCAAGGGAGTTGTGGACATCGCCCATCAAAAGTTCACTAAGGTGAGCAATTCAATTGGCCTAAATACTTTGTTCATGAATTGATCACCAATATTAAGAAGTTTCACACCACACCAAGACAAACCTTCCAATATTAATTATTGATCCTCCTCCTCTGTTTCACCTAGTAGAAGTCACCTGAGGGGGAAGTGTACATAGATATGGATTACTAGCCAGCATATTAGTTCCATAACCACATTGGGGCATAGGAACGAGGAGTGCTCATTCATGAGGGTAAATTTAAAGCATGGTGGGAGGAATGCTTAGACCTCATTGCCACACACCCTAGAGTTCTAGTAGATGTTTTATAGTATTTGGGACAACATGGCACTGTCACCCTCATGCCCAAGGGGGTATTCATCACCATACATGAGATACCATGATCACCCTTCAAACCACTCTCATTTTTCATCTAGAGATGTCATAGGCTGAGGTGGATAAACAAAAATAATATGTAGCCAAGTGATCAACCCCTTTCCAATCAATACCACTAGGTGCAGACATTTTTATAGTACAACCTTCAGAACTGGCATCGAGCTCTCAATAATATAAAGAGAAGTGCAAAGCAGACCCCCATTTAGTGTCACCTCCTCCAAAGTTCACAACATGCATCACATCATGGAAGGATGACCCAAAATTTAAAAAAAAATCTATGTCATATAATCTCATAGAGAATGGCATTGATGCATAGGAGGTCTACTAAGTCAAGTTGGTAGACATGGCTAGGGACTACTATGAGAAGGAATAAGAAAAGGGGGTTTTTTTGTGGAAGGTGGTGTCCATAGTCCAAATATGAAAAAAAAAATTCCCTCCAAATCTATGGGTAGAACTCCCTACCTATCCACCATCTATTATTGTGGATACAATTAAGGAAGAGGAGGAACAACTACAATATCACATGGAATTATATCAACCAACCACTACTCCAAAATTTATGCTAGAGGTTGTATTCACACCCATGATAGAGATTCCACCAAAGAAACTTGTGAATTGATTAAAAATGAGAAGGGAGACTCAAGTCTCCCCTTCACTTGAAGAATGCATAGTCAGTCGACTAGTTATCAAATAAGAAGCACAACCTACCCCAAAAACTTCTACACCATCACCATGGCATAAGTTGGTCACTATAAGGAGGAGAAAGCAACTAGTTTCAAGTACAAAGGTGTGAACCTAGGATTCTCCACCATCATCATAGGCATAAGAGATGGAATAAATTGAAATAGAGTAGACTTCAGTTGAAGAATAGTAGGTTACAAGACAAGAAGCCACCCATGTTGTCGAGTGTAGAAGGAGAAAGGAAGAGAAGAAGAGAAAGATAGAAGAATGAAAAAAAATGCAGTAAGCCAAAGAAGTAAATGTCTCAAAAAAGGCCAAAGACATAGAGTTATATTTATAAAAGGCTTAACATATGGCTCAAATCCCCAAGAAGTAGTTGTAGCATAGTAGTAGGTATAAGAAGAAAAGGAGAAGAAAGAAAAAGAGGAGGAAGAAAAATGACAAAAAGAAGTAGTTTAGGGGTAGAAATAAGTAGAAGAATATGCCAAAAAGGATAAACATGATAAAGTGATACAACAACAACAAGCTTAGGCACAAGCATAAGCATAAACACATGTGTGGAAGCAGGAGTAGAAGAAAAAAGAAGAAGAAGAAGAAGAAGAAGAAGAAGAAGAAGAAGAAGAAGAACAACAACAACAACAACAAAGGAAGAATGAAGAACAAGACAAGAAATTGAAAGAAAAAGATGATGAGGTAGGGAGAAGAAAGAGGAAGAGGAAGATGATAAGGAAAAGAGGAAAGAAGAGGAAGAAATGAGGAATAAATATGAAGAAACCTAAAAGAAAATAAAGAAAATAAAAAGTAAGAAGAAGATGAGAAAAAGAAAAGGGAAGAAGTAAGAGGAAGAGGTCAAGTGGAAAAACATTGAGGACATTATGCAATAAGCTAAGCTAGTATCCAAGGACACCACATTGTATTAATTATCAATAATAATTTAGATATGAGCCTAGATGCCATAGATTTCATTTGGAGGTGTATGGCTCTAGGATGTTCTAGCAGTTATTGTGTGGTGCACCACTTTCTCCCTTCCTCTAGCTACCATGCCCCAACAAGATCCTATAGTGAAAATGAGCACTTTTCCCACTCTTTTGATTAGATAGGAGGAATATTTATATGTTTCTCACTTGCCCCTATATAAATAGTTTGATGGAACCATAACATTCTAATAATCTATTGCATAGAAGGTGGCTTCCCTAGAACAGGAGTAAGATCAAGCAAAAATTGAGAATGTGAAGATTTGAAGTTGATTACATGAAGCAGTAAAATCCATTAAATGTAATTTCCCTAATTTGTCTTCTCATGTCATAGGTGACCAAATTATTTAAAAACATCATAGGTTGATGACACTCATAGCAGACCTTACTAAAGACTAGTACATAACACAAGAACTTTGGTCACTTGGAAATTTAGGTTTTAGTTTGAAGAATGATACCACAACTCTAAATACCTTATTGGAAGAGTATCAAAGTATGTTGGACACCAAATATCTCCAATCCCATCATCTCACATGCAATGTTCTAGATTAGAAACAATAGTTTGACAACTCCTTAGCCAGCTTCAACACAAATTTTAATGTAGTTATTGTTGTCCACATAGCTATACATGCCCTATCTACAATGTTCAATGAAACTAAAATTGCTCTCTATCAATACTTAAATGCTAGAGGTAATGTGTAGGACTAAATTCTCACTTGGAAATAAGACCTGTAACATAGTACATTTATAGGGGAATAGGAAGAAAGACACATAAAAAAGATAGAGCAACTCAACACAGAGATCCAGTTAAAGGTCAATAATACCAAAGCTAAGCTAATTATTGTACATAATGAAGATTTGAAAGACCTCATTGGTATTTATGCACCAATGCACATCTTGATCTACATGGTTTAAGAAGTCATGCTTGATTAGGACACATTCAAAATGAATTTGGCACCATTTTACAATGAGTTGACTCTAATGCTTAGGGTTCATATCTACATACCACCTTCCAAGCTCCAACAAGTGATTACCAAATGCACAGATACCCTACAAATAAATTAAATATTCTATTGCTTATCCTTCTTCCTTTGATACATGACTAGTTACCAGTTGAGTATTATGCACTGCACAGGTTTTGAAAAAAAAATAAAATTTGAATATTTTTTGGCACTGGGGATGATTAGTGACATAAATGGGGCTAGACTAGTTGAAATCCCATAAAGGGTAGTCAAGACTGACTTCTCACTTGGAAAGAGGACCTACAACATAGTGCATTAATAGGGGAGTAGGCAGAAAGACACATAGAAAAGCTGGAACAACTTAGTGTAGAGATCTAGTTAAAGGTCACTAATACCAAGGCTAAGCTAAGTGTTACATAGAAGAAAGATTTAAAGGACCTCATTAAGATTTATGCACCAATACATGTCTTGATCTACATGGTTCAATAAGTCATACTTGATTGTGGCACATTCAAAATGAACTTGGCACCATTCTATAGTGAGGTAACTCTAATTCTCAAGGTTCCTATCTACATGCCACCTTCCAAGCTCCAAAAAGTGATTGCCTAATGTATAGTTACCCTAAAATATGTCAAGGATTTTTTTTCCCAGCCTTCTTCCTTTGATACACCACCAATTACCAGTTGATTATTATACACTATGCAAGTTTTGAAAAATTTTGAATAGTTTTTGGCATTGGGGATGATTAGTGAGATAAGTGGGGTTAGACTAGTTGAAATATCATAAAGGGTAGCCAACTAGTTATGCTAGCCTATTAAAAACCCAAAAGGGTAGTAGGTCAGTATACTACTTAGCTTAAAACTTGAAAGGGTAGCTAAGTAGTGCATAAGAGGTGAAAACCATAAATGACACCTTGACTAATTACTACGACTCTTGCTAGTCTACCCAAAAAAAATTCCTAGCTTCTACCCTCAGTGCACATTTAGATGAACCTACAACATTGTCTAAAGATGAGACAACATTTTAAGTTTGAGAAAGTGTTGGGAAAATAAAATTGGATAAGTAATATTGTGTAAGATATTCTTTGAATATTTGTGCACTATATATATAATTGTTAGCTTGTGTATTTTGTCCTATCCTCTTAGCTTGTAAAAGGATAGAAGGTGAATAGTCCTCTTGATTTGGTGTTAATGTATAAATTAGAATATGAATAGTCAAGAACTATATCGATTATAAATAGATATGTTTGGCTATGAAGAATATGATTACCCTTTTTGAGATCAATATAGACTTTAGGTTTAAGGTTACCTGTTGGATTTCTTATGGTTATCCTTGATTAATCTAGTTCTTTGTTAGTGCACACACTTTGTCTCTAATATTATTTCATCAATCATGACTCCACTACTCTGCCATATGTAAACTTGTAGAATCTAGCTATCCTCATAATTAACATGTTCTGGTAAACTAGGAACCTCTACTAATAAGAGATGGTTTAATAAACATTCAAATATAAAGGTGTTTAGACAAGGATACTTGGTCCTTTTTTGGGATAAAGCCTTAGAACCAAAAGGAAAATAGGATAAGTTCACACCTATGTGGATTATCCCATATTAGATTGTTGAGACCCTAGGGGATAACACCTTCAAACTAAAAGACTTGCAAGGAGTAGAGTTTACATTTCCAACCAATGGGTAATACCTCAAGCACTATTTCTCTACTATCCCACCTGAAGTCTTCATGGAGTGAAATTTAATATTGGTTATGGATAGTATAGGTAGGATTTAGATTAGTTTATTTTTATTGTTTCTTGTTCCTTGCTTATACACAAGTTTGTATATATTTATTTATTTCTTTTGCTTCATATTTTTTTGTTTTGTGTTTGGTTTGTTTGCTTTCTCTTCTTGGTTTATTACTTTAAATAAGTCTTTTTAAGATAGTTCTCAAGCTCTAATACATGTAATTTCTCAAATAACTCCATAAATCAAGAATATAGGTATGACTCCTTCAAATGGCTGATCATGGATCTTGAGATGTGAGATTGATGTTATAATTTTGAGAACTGGGTAAGGACTAATATCTAGATTGGTTATTCCTAATATCTTAAACCTTGTTCTTGATCTAAGTATTATTCTAATAAGTATTGATTATGTAGGATGAAAGTTTGAATTATTAAGACAAAGCTATGTTTGCACTTAAAATATTAATTTCTTGGGACAAAGTTTAAAACCAAGGATGATTGTCTGAAGATCAAACATCTGACAAAATACTAAAACCTAGATAATTTGGTTCTTAACCTTTATTATAAATCAAAAATATATCTAAAACTACAAAAAATAAGAGCTTTATTTCAAAATTCAAAAGTTTTTTAAGAAAAGGTGATTTTGGTAATATCCATTAGGGATATGGATGCATGGATAGCAATGGAAAAAGGCCTTAAGTAGAGCCAAAGGTATCTATAACAAGACTATGGGTACTTGATTGGTAGAAGATCAATGCCCAAGCCTTCCCTAAGCTAAAGCATGACTCTTAATGAACATATAAATATGTTAAAAGTTAATGTTAATGGTTAATGTCATGAATTTGGAAGTTGTTCTATAAACCCCATGGCAATCAATAAATGGAATCAAAGCACACACATAGCATGGCTATGTTTTAATGTTTGATCCTAATTTTGCATGTGAGACTTGTCTTAATTATGGCTTGATCTTAACTATGGTACCTAATCATGTAGAACAAATAGCCTAGTTATTAGTCTAAACCAGAGTCTTTGAATTCTAACATTTGATATTGTTTACCCTAGAAGTTTCCATTTTTTTAGGTCAACATACATCCATTTATGAAGATGGAGACCCTTGTTTCAAAATTTTGCAAATTTGTGATTTAAATTGAAAATGCCACTTGAGCAGATAATCTTTATTTGAAGATCATCCACACTTGGTTTTCATTTGGATTAATTGACAATTTTTGAGTGATCATTTTTTACACCTTCTAGTGTTTCTAATGATTGTTGCTTATGTTTCTATATTACAAGTTCAGTAGAATCTCATTTGGGAATGAACATGCTTAGGGTTTCGTGTTTTAATTCTAAATTGATTTTTTACTAGTCTAATTAAATCATGTTAAAACCCCTTAGTCTAATGTTTTAACCTAGGTCCCTTTCGAATTAAATTCAAATTTTCATGGGAACAATTTACATAGGAACAATTATTTATGCCATTGAATTAGTTTAATTCTTATCCTAAGGCTTAGTCATGTTTATCAACATAACCATACCTTAGTCTAAAAATATTATGATTGGTCCCTTTATGTCCCAAGCCCCATTTGATTTTATGGGTTAGTTTTGGTCAATATTTGACCCACATACCAAGCTTTTTCTTGGTTTAAACAGATGAGCAGGGTCCTAATTGTTGAGTGGATCAGGTGGCTTAGAAACAGGCTCAACATTGCAAGGGGTAGGTTTTCATGGTGTTAAATAGTTACAAGAATAGGTCCAGATGAACCTTAAGTTTACACTTAGCTAAATATCTCAACTTTTGGCCAAGTGTTAGAGCATTCATAATTCCCTTAGAGAAGTTGTTCTAGTTTATTTGTCTAAGTGTTGGAATTCTTTCTGGAGATTTATTCCACTTTATTTGGCTAAGTATCAGGAATTGTTTCAGATATTTCAACCAAATTAAAACTCTTCAAGGGTCATTTCTTTGAACAAAGTCTTAGATAGAAGTTTTAAAGGGTATATTTTAGAGAAATTGGTCTAAACACTTTTTTTAAGGATCATTCTTTGACAAAGTGGACCAAACAAAAAGCCCAAAGGGTATATTTTAAGCTAAGTGTCAGATTTATTTTAGGAAAATTGTCTCCACAATTTTTTTAAGGTATAATTATTTTAGAGAAAATGTTTGACAAATGTTTTTAATGAAAGTTTCTTTCAGACAAGTTGTTTGAAACATAAGGCTCATAGAAGTACTTCCAAAACAAAAATCCTGAAGGGTCAGTTTCTTGGGAAAGTACCCTAAACAAGCCTGAAGGGTATTTCTTTTTGGAAAGTGACCAAGAAAAACTTATAAAGGGCCATTGCTTTGACAAAATGTCCTATATAAAAATATTGAAGGTTATTTTTCTCGATAAATTTCTCTAAATGAAAAAGAATGAAAGATCATTTTATTTTAGGAAAATTATGTGAACAATTTTCATGAAGGGTCATTCTTTCATCAAAGTGTCCTAGATAGAAGTTATAAAGGGTCACAAGTGTCATCCAAATTAGAAGGTCCACAGAAGAAGCTAAGTATGAATTCTTTTGGGAAAATTATCTCATGACAATTTCCCTTAAGACTATTTCTTTCAAAGATTTTATCTGATACACAAAGCCCGAAGACAAAGTTTTGACAAAAGGTACAAGGCAAATCTTTCAGATAAATTATTCTACAATAATTTCCTCAAAAACATAATTATATTAGCTAATTTTTTTGGTAAAGTTTATCCAACATGGTGGTGACAAGTGTGAAAACATCAAAATCAAGATCAACAATCATCCATTGGGGCCCAAAGATTGACAATCATATAGACTTCATTGGCATTTCTATGGACATCAATTTATGGGTGCACAGAAATCAAATTAAAGCCATGTAAAATTATCATTGAAGTTCAAATATCTTAGTGGCAGTTACACAAACATCAAATTTGAGCTTATGAAATAGTATTTTGTATTCAAAAATCATCAAAGGGGTCCTTAACTAAGCATAGGTTTAACAAGTGTACAAATTTTAGGTACCTAGATCAAATTTAATAGTGATCAAGTAAAGATTGGATAATGGGCCTAGATAAATCAATGGATCACATTCAATCATGGATTAAAGATCAATGGCACATGAGCAAGTCAAAGAGCCAATGAACCTTGAGTACAAATGCATGATTAATAAGTGGCACAAGTGCATTAGTCCTTATAGAGGATCTATGGATTGCATTCATTTACATTAGGTAGATCAATGGAGTGAGATGAGTTAAGGGGTTAATGATCTAATTTAGTTTCTGATGGAAAATCAAATGAAGGCAAGTCCAAGTGATTTAGATGGATGTTGAAGGATAATTTTTATAACAAGGTGAGTAAACATGAATGAAACTAAACTTGAACTCAACTTGAGCTAAATTAAGATAAATAATAAGGAACAAGCATTACCAATAAGGCTCTATAGAGAGATATTAGGTATTTTAGACCTAATATAGATCAAAGGCTAATAAGTTGGTGGCTAAATGAGACTAATCATTGAGCATAGTATGGACAACTATAGTAAAACCAATGGCCTTAGATTGGTTTTCTACCTATAGATGAACCTATGATCCAAATATGAAAATAGAATAAATATGTGATAAATACAAAGGGGTCCATCATCAACAAAGTAGGTACTAACCATCATTCATGACATGGCATTATCAGTATCAGTATTTGAGGACTTTATCCTAATGAATATGTCAAGTGGACTTAGGGTCTCAAGGTGGCAAGATGGTAGTTGGAAAAGTAGTTAAGGGCATTATTTCCATTCAAATAGACATTGGCACTATGAATAACCAGTCTTTGTCTTTTAGTGGGATCTCTCAACCAATGAGAGGAGCTTGAGGATTATTGATATGATAGGAGATCTATTTGTTTATTAATGTACCCAAATAGAAAGCAATCAAGTACTACCACCTCACTTCTTGATCTCAAGGACTTTCCTCCACTCTCCAATGTAGTGTTCCCATCTTTATTTCTCTTTTCTACTATATATAGAGGTTTTTGAGCCAAAAAATAGATCCCATCTATATTTTCACTACTCCCTGTCTTGGGCATGACCAAAATCTACCAATATGGATCTTGTAACCTCTTGAGATGAATACAAAACTATTTTAAATTTCATTGTTCTGGTATAGTGTGTACATGTTAGATTTGCATATGTGGTAGAGGTTTTTCCCTTGTCAAATTATGATTCGACCTAGGTATTAGTTCATCTTGTTATGAAAGTCATGTTTAGTGTGTTACATCTCTTTATTGAAGCCCACATGTGGATATTATAACTATTTAGTGTCATGCTCTAGACCTCTCCATCATTTCCCTCAACTTAAAGCATTTGGTGAACCTCTT
The DNA here is from genome assembly GCA_037957365.1 of Torreya grandis. Taxonomy (NCBI): domain Eukaryota; kingdom Viridiplantae; phylum Streptophyta; class Pinopsida; order Cupressales; family Taxaceae; genus Torreya; species Torreya grandis. The sequence continues at coordinate 1,734,884 of JARHVA010002594.1, read as the reverse complement.
CATGAAACACTGATGTTGATAAATATTTGGAATACTAGATCTAGTTTTTTGCTTCTTTCATTAGTGTTTAAGAGTCAAGTAGGGTAGATCAACCCATAATCTAGGTATATCACTATTGTTAGCTTAGGTTCTCTCTCTCTCTCTCTCTCTCTCTCTCTCTCTCTCTCTCTCTCTCTCTCTCTCTCTCTCTCTCTCTCTCTCTCTTCCCATTAATAGGTTTTAATAGTATGAATGAGCTAAAATGATGCATAAAAAGAGATATCCTCATTAAAAATCTTAAAGGTTTGATCCCATTATAAGATACCCATAGCCTAGGGTTAGTCCTATGTTGAGCTAGATTTGGAAGTAGGACATGAACACTCCTGCTTCTAGCTAGGGTGAAATCTAGATCTCTAACAATTTTGGCATACCTGATGGTATAAAGGTCTAAAATATTTAGAATATCTTGGTGTGTCTTTCCTCAAATCATCTTTTAGAAGCAATCAAGTTATCACCAATGGCCACTCTAATTCAAAGTTTATGGTTATGAATAAACTAGGTATGTCTCATTAAAAAAATTAGTCAATTCTTACATCTCATTTGACACATGAGGTCAATATGAATAACTACATGAATATTATTATTATCCACCTCCTTACCATCAGCCTCAATATAATCCTCATGATCCATATGAGCCTAATCAACCCTACCAAGATTTCTATCAAAGCTATGGGAAACCTTGGTAAGTTTCTCATGATCCTTATTATCAAGGGAATAGCTCTTACCTTCCTCATGATCCTCACTAGCAGAATGATGAACTATTTAAATCATAAATTCAAGAATATTTCCCTAATATTTCATATGTATAGCAAGCCCATCATAACACTACTCATCAACCTCATCATGATCTATCTATACTAGTACTTAAGTAGACTTCAATAATCCTTGACAAGCATGCACTAGAATTTTGATCACAAAAATATTATGGCCAAGATGTCCCTACTCACTTGATTCATCATGTGAGAGATTCATTGTAGTGAATAAAATAATAATGGACACCTATTGAGAGATAAAATTGGAACACTCTCACAGGTGAGATGATGGATGTAGGTGGTTACATTCAAAAAATTGAGTACAAGCTAAAAGGCCTTGGAGAGTAATAAGTCCAACCTCACCAATATCATGTGCATAAATATACACCACCTCAACCGTATTATGTTCCATATATACCTACTCAAGATACCATTCCAAATCCCCCTTTGAGTATGCCAAGTTCCTCATGTGTTCTTTAGTCCTTTCATTCTTGGAGATCTATCCAAGGGAGTTGTTAAAGAAAGAAGGAGATTATTTTGGAACAACCTATTGTTAGGGTCTAAGACTCCACCCTTCCTTAAGAACCCCTTATGAATTCCTTCAAGGTTCCAAACTAAAACCAAGTGGTGAAGTCATGGGGTAGACAAAGTGAAGCAAATCTTGATTTGAGGACCTAAGTTAAAGAAGTATCTAACCTATGAAAACCTCTCTCTTCCCTCCATAGGAATCTTCTTGTGTTTCTTGTCTTCATAAAGCTACTAACCACCTTAAAGAGGAGATATCCCAAAATAAAATTGATAGGCAAATCAAAGAGTTAGAGTTGAAGACAAGGAAAGATGAAGAGAATCAAAATCAAAAAGTTAGAGGGGAACCTCTATATTTTTCATCTTAGAACCAAATCATGTAGTTAAGAAATCACTCAATCCCTTCCCTCCCCTCTTCAAGAATATAGGTCATTTCCATCTTGTAAATCCATTCAAATTAGTAGGTAGAATAAGGAGGAAGTGGTGATTATGGAATTTAAACAAGAGACCATGCAACCTCTACTTTCCCCTTAAAATTCTATAGCATTTCCTTCATGGAGATCCATTCAAGAGGCAAAGAAATAGGAAGAGGAAGTGAAGGTGATCCAAGAAGAGTACATTCAAGAGAAAAATTAGGTACCTATGGTAACTCATTTGAACTTCTCTCATCTCACTAAATATTTTCAATGATATGTTATGGCACTCTTTGAGAAAAGGCCTCTCCTCTATGAGGCAAATCTAGAAGATGAAACTAAAGAAGTAGGAATTGATGGTGACTTGAGTGACCAAGAAGAAATCATGACTGGGACACCTCTTAACAAGGACAAGCATGCTTCAATTTTCCATAATGATGCAAGGATGGAATAAGTGCAAGAGAAGGTTGAGGTATAGACTGAGATATAAGTACAAGAACATGTATATGAGGAAGAAGTTGTTGATGTACAAGAGAAGGATGTCCTAGTTGGACAATTTGATGATGTTTTCCATGATTTCCTTTATAACATAGAATATACCATTTATCATGAAAGACAAGAGCTTATAGGTGAAGAACAAGCTAAAATTGAGAGCATAATCAGTCATCAACTTGATATTGAAAATAAAGTAGTGTTAATTGACCAATAATAGATGTCAAAATAAGGCTTCCAGCGTAATTTTTGTGGTCAAGAAACTAATATGCTTGCTTCTAATATTTAGTTTGAAAAATCTCCAATTGAATTACAACTTCATGATAATAAATCTTGTAATTTGTTTGATATCTTTCATTCAGGTTTTTATTCACTTGAATTTGGTCTTTTATAGGATAAGAGAAGTACTATCATCAAGCAATAGGTAGTTGTTCTCTTAAGAGATGACATGTTTAAACTTTTCAAACATGGTTATCAACTTTTCTATCCAACTTTAGACATACCTCTACTCTTAGAAGCTAAGAATGAGCTCAAATGGCCTCAAGATGTCACAAGATTAGGTCCATTTCCCTTAGAGGTCAAACTTATAGATATGTCAAAGGAGACACATCAATCTAGTTTATATGTTCATGATCAACTATAGAAGAGAGCTATCAAGAAAAGGTAAGTGTGCTTCAAAGATCTAAGGTACACAAAATAGTTTCCCATTTGACCCAGGTAGAAAATAATTATAGATTATAATCATGTACATATTAGACTAATTTTCATGCTTTCCTCTAAGTGAAATTTTATGGCACTTTTGTTTGTTGTCCCTATTTTGTTCTAGGTTAGTTTCCCTTTGAATAAGTTCCATGGGCACTTTATCTTGTCTTGTTCTTTCTTATCCCTTTGTATTTATTTCAAAAAATAGATTAGAGCAAGATTTATAGTCAGTATGTTAGATCTAGATAAGAGACTCCATGCCCAATGGACTAGACTAATTGCATGGTTTGGGTTATTTTGCATAAATAGGCATGCAACCCTATAAGTTAGCAAAGATGTTGGCCAATATTTTCCCACATACAAAGCTTTTGTCTGGTTTTAATAGATGAGTAGGGTCCCAATTGTTGAGTGAATCAAGTGGCTTAGAAGTAGGCTCAACATTATAAGTGGCATGTTTTCATGGTGCTAAATAGTTGTAAGAATAGGTCCAAAAAAATCCTAAGTTTATGCTTGGCCAAATATTTTAACTTTTGGTGAAGTGTTAGAGCATTTATAATTTCCTCAGAGAAATTATTCCACTTTATTTGGCTAAGTTTTGGAATTATTTTGAGATATTTATTCCACTTTACTTAGATAAGTATCAGGAATTATTTTGAACATTTTGTCCAAAAAAAAACTCTTGAAGGGTCATTTCTTGGAAGAAAGTAATAGATAGAAGTTTCAAATGGTATCTTTTAGAGAAATTGGTCAAAACATTTTTCCCAAAGGATCATTCTTTGACAAAGTGGACCAAACAAAAATCTTGAAGGAATTTTGCAAGCTATCAAATTTATTTTGAGAAAATTGTTTGCACAATTTTCCTAAAGGCATAATTCTTTCAGGGAAAATATTTGACAAAAGTTTTGAAGGTAGGTTTCTTTTGGATAAATTATCTGAAACACAAGGCCCACATAAGTACTTTCAAAATAAAAATCCTGAAGTGTCTATTTTTTGGGAAAGTGCCCTAAACAAAAAGCTCAAAAGGTATTTATTTTGGGAAAATGACCAAGACAAAGTTTCAAAGGGACATTGCTTTGACAAAATCTCCTATACAAAAATATTTAAGGGTATTTTTCTTAGGAAAATTCTTTAAAAAAAATATTGAAAGGTTATTTTATTTCGAGAAAATTATCCAAACAATTTTATCAAAGGTTTATTATTTTTACAAAGTGTCCTAGATAGAAGTTCCAAAGTATCATCCAAATCAGAAGTCCGTAGAAGAAGATAAGCATGAATTCTTTTTGGAAAATAGTCCTGCAACAATTTCCCTAAAGACTATTTATTTTAGGCATTTTATCTAATACACAAAGCTCGAAGATAAAGTTCCAACAATAGGTACAAGGCAAATCTGTTGAGGAAATTATACCACAATAATCTTTTTAAAGACATAATATCTTCAACCAATTTGTTTTATCAAATTTGATCCATCAGGGTGCTGAGAGGTACATAAACATAAAAAGCAAGCTCAATAGTCATCCATTGGGGCCCAAATATTGATGATCATGCAGATGTCATTGATGTTTCCATGGATATCAATTGATGGGTGTGTAGATGTCAAATTCAAACCATGGAAAATGACCATTGATATTAAAATATCTTAGTGATGGTTAGATGTCAAAATTTGAGCTCATGAAATAGCTATTTGTATTCAAAAATTATCAAAGGGGTCCTCGATTGAATGTAGGTTTGACAAGTGTCCAAATCTTAGGTGCCCAAATCAAATCTAATGTAAAGTAGGTAAAGATAGGATAATGGGCCCAAACAAATCAATAGCTCATATTCAATCATGGATTCAAGATCAAAACATGTGAATAATTCAAGGAGTTAATGAACCTTGAGTGAAAATGCATGATTAACAAGTAGCACAAGTACGTGAGTCCTAGTAGAGGATCTACAGATCACATTCATTCACATCATGTAGATCAATGGAATGAGATGATTTAAGGGGTTAATGATCTAATTTAGTTTTTGATGGAAAATCAAATGAAGGTGAGCCTAGGTGACTTAGACAGATGTTAAAAGGTTGGCTTTTGACCAAGATGAGTAAGCATGAATAGATTTAAGCTCAAGCTCAACCCGAGCTAAACCAAGATACATAATAAGGACTAAACATTGCTAATAGGGATTTATAGAGATATATTAGGTATTTTATACCTAATATAGATCAATGTTTAGTAAGCTGGTGGTTAAATGAGACTAGGCATTAAGTAGAGTATGGAAAACTATAGGAAAACCAATGGTCTTAGATTGGTTTTTCACCTATAGATGAACTTATGATCTAGATATGAAAATGGAACAAATATGTGATAAATGAAAAGGGGCCCATCATTGACAAAGTAGGTACTAACTATAATTCATGGAATGACACTATTAGTATCAAGATTTGAGGATTTGATCCTCATGAACATGTCAAGTGGACTTAGGGTCCCAAGGTGGCAAGCTGGTAGTTGGAGAAGTAGTTAAGGGCATTATTTCCATTCAAATAGACTTTGGCACTATACATAACAAGCCCTTATCTTATAGTGTAATCTCTCAACCAATGAGAGGATCTTCAGGATTATTGAGATGATAGGAGATCCATTTTTTATCAAGTCATGCAAATAAAAATCAATCAAGCATTGCCACCTCACTTCTTGATCTTAAGGACTTTCTTCCACTCTCCAATGCATTATACCCATCTCTCTTTATCTATTTTGTTATATATAGAGGACTTTGAGCTAAAAAAATGGATCACCTCTATATTTTATCTACTCCCTCTCTTGGGTGTGACCAAACTCTACTAAGATGGAGCCTGTAACCTCTTGAGATGAATTCAAGACTATTTTAGATTTCATTGTTCTGGTATAGTGTGTACATGTTAGATTTACATATGTGGTAGAGATTTTTTCCTTGTCAAATTATGATCTCACCTAGTTACTAGTTCATCTTGTTATGTAGGTCATTTTTAGTTTTCTACATCTTTTGATTGATGTCTGCATGTGGATATTGTGATGAGTTAGTGTCTTACTCTAGACCTCTCCATCATTTCCCTCAACCTAGATCATTTGGTGAACCTCTTCATAAAACACTAATGTATGATAGATATTTGGAATCATATATCTAGTCTTGTGCTTGTTTTATTAGTTTTTAAGAGTCAAGCAAGGTAGATCAACCCATAATCTGGGTTCATCACCATTGTTATCTTAGGTTTCCCTTTCATGTTTTTTCTCTCTCTCTCTCCCTTTTCCCTAGCCATTAGTAGGTTTTAGTAGTGGGAACAAGATAAAATGATGCAAAAGATAATTTATCCCTATTAAAAATTTGATAGGTCTAACCCCATTATAGGATACCCATAGCCTAGGGTCAGTCCCATGTTGAGCTAAATTTGGAAGTAGGAATTGAACATTCCTACCTCTAATTAGGGTGCAATATAGATCTCTAATAGTTAGCTAATCACATGGTCCCTTTCATTATATTTTAACTTAGCCTAAAGCCTTATCATAAAGTTTCAATTACATTCATTAATAAAATAAAAACCTTAGGCTAAAACTTTATGCCATGTCTTTTACTACTTATGGGGTTGCTTTATCATGATTTAAAACTTAGACTAAAATGTTATCCTAATATTTTATCATGTTTATCAACATGAATAAAACCATGGTCTAAAACTTTAGCCTAAGTTATCTATATTTCTTGTGTCTGAATTAGCTTATTTTTATTATTTATGAGATCGATGGTGCATATTTTCTTGGGCAAAGATGATCTAATGGTGTAAAATTAAGGTTGGAAAGTCCAAGCCCAGTGAATAGGATAAAAGGTAACAAGTGTCACAATCCCAACAAAATAATAGTGAGTATCCAATCATGTTCAATCCCCCTGGATTAAGATCTGACAGAACATATTTAATCAGCCAAAGATGATTTGATAGTGCAAAGTGAAGGTTGAAAATTCAAGGCCCAGAAATCAAGCATATAGATACCAATTTCATGAATAAAATGGATGATTAAATCTTGAGCATGCCCCCAAATATTGATGGTATGTGGATGAGTGTACACATTCTGATTGACAATGTGTATTAAGTCAAAACTTCAATAAAGCTCAAGGATGAGCAAGAGGGTGACAAATGTCACAATCATGAGAATATTATTAGATATCCAATGGTATACTAAGAAAAGAATAGAACCCTATGGATAAATATCTATGGAGCATGATTGATCCATGCAATCAAGATCAATGGTGCAAGATTAAGGTGGAATTTTTAATGAAGCTTAGAATGAATGCAGAAGTGATAAGTGTCATAACCATAGGGAACATAGTAGAAGATGGCATTCAAATTCTAAGATCTAGATCAATGGATCATGGTGATCCATGTCAATAGATCCAATGATTTTAGCCTAAGTTTACTTTTCAAAGATCTAGACTTAATGAGGTATTGGCATGTGTCCTAGAGGTAATGGTCACATTACAAAAGTTAATAAACATAATAACGTGGAAATTTCATGTTATAATACATGTCAATTCAAAATATTTTGTGGACCCAAAAAGGCAAAGGTATAAATGTGCAAATTTGACCAAAATCTAAGTCACACAGCTCATATAATTTAAATAGTTACCACCATTAAAGCTTTGTACATACCTTCAAAAAAGCCCTGACATAAATAGAAGCCCTAATTTAACCCTATAATCATTAAAAATGAACTAAGGAGAAGAAAATTGTGATTTGTGAAAGAATAATTCAGTTCAGATCTGAAGTGCATTCCACTATTGAGTAATTTAACAAAATTCATAGCCATGGTAGCTCAAAAAGGTGTTTCCAAGGAGGATGTGGAGCTTTATTTGACCTCAGATATAGAAGAGAAGATTTTAAAAGACACAAAGTTTGATGCCACCATTCCTAACATAGGAGACAATAATTGTTCTAAGCTTTTCTAGACCATTGAAGAATAATCGAGTATTACAAGAGAGGAGGAGAATAATGTGTCTGCGAAGAGACTATACTACAACATAGTTGATATACAAATGACTAGTCTATACTACGTAGTGGTGAAACCTGAAGTAATTTATGGCATAAACATTATTTCTCCCATTTTTAAGGATGATAAAATAAATAAAGGCATTCTAATTAATGGATATACTAAAAAGAAGATGGCCTACATTTCTCCCATATCCATTAGAAAATACTACAAATTGCCCTAAACATGAAAAGACCTAACCTCAATCAATAATTAGGCTAAACATAATGATTTAAAGATTATTTTTTCCCTATGGTTATATTCTAAGAGCCAAGTGTTTTCAAACTTCAATAATAACATCCCTATTAGTCAATTTAGACATGCAATAAGGATGATTGTGAAAATGATGAATAGGTTGTGTGGGAATTCAACCATTACATATGTAGATAAAATTTGGGTGCCCTAAGTCTACTTCATGATTGAAAAATAGATCACCCCTCCTCTAGGTGAAATAATTAACATTGCTTTAAATAGATATTTACAATTGTAAAGAAAAATAAAACCCAATTTTATATGATGTCATACCTTCTGTATGCCCTTCTTTCTATAGCCAAGATGCCCAACCTGAGGGAATGTTTACCAAGTGGAGCATAAACTATTTCATATTATTACTCTAAAATACACATATTCAAATATAGGGACCATATCTAACTTAGTACTTAATGAGGCTATAACAAGTCATCCCATGGAAAAGGTTAGCCCACTAGTTAGGAAATATGTTGAAGCTATGGGTGATATCTGGTTATACCTAATTATATAATCATTAAAATTAAATGGACTTAGATTCAACCTCTCAGGGTACCCATTCATATACCCAATAAGCTAGTAGAACCAGAGGTAGCATATTAATTATTCTATGGCATTGATGGATTATGCATCATCAAAAAGAAAGGGATCCTCTATAACCTCCCAATAAATATTAGAAGGACTAGATTCAAGCAATGGGAGAACATAGAAGTAACATCCAGACATAGAACATCCTTTAAACTACAAATTGATGAGTTGAGGTAGTAGAACCCTTGTCTAAGGGTTAAGTAACATTTAAAGGTTAAAGGGATTAATGTACCTTATGATCATCAGCTTAGTGATTTTGAACCTATGTATAGAAAAGCATCCTCATTCTTTGAGCTCACTAGGAGATTAAAAGAACATAAACTTGAGCCTAAATCTAGGCTAGATGAAAATCAAAAAAGAGATGACAAATGGTAATTGGGGCCAAAGAAGTACCATTTAATAAGGGTGTACCTTTTAGACCTACACCATCTTAAATAGTTAGTGCATAAATAGAGACGTAAGTTAAACATAGGCCAAAAGAGAGAAGGCTTGATGAAATTGCATCTTCTTTAGCCCTAGTAGAAGAACAAAGATCACCCTTTGAGGAAATTCACATGATAACATTAGGCCCTGAGTAGATAGTTGAAGATGATTTGAAAATGTTATCTATTACCTATGAGTCTAATGAGGAAGAGGCATAGATGGAGGAAACAAAAGAGGAAAAAGGGAAAGAAATATTGGATCTAGTTCTTGTGGATACCCCAAAAGAAATGTTAAAATGGCCATGGTTCTAGTAAGGACCAAGAAGCCTAAGGTGACTTTCACTCATCCTTTGATTGAATTCAATCTCTTTAGTGAATAAAACTTGGTTCATAATCCAACCATTCTAGAATGGTTCATCTATGTTAAATATAGAAAGTGCCCACTAGGCACCATCCTTGGGCTATGATGCTAGCCATCAATATCTATGTTCATGAAGAGTTGAAGCCATGGATAGTTGCCTTGAAAAAGGTGGAGACAAAAGGATGGCTCCTTAAGGAGAATCAAGTGGAGCACAAATGGAATTCATAGCTCCTAAGGTAACCCAATCATCAGTTGGTGTCAAGTTTGACCCAAGAATAGCTAGATTACAAAGGGTCACAAAGAAGAAGGTCATGGTTGGTAGTGAAGAGATCATTTTTTGAAAGGTAGAACCACTGACAGATTTGACTCTAGTGGGAGGATAGAGGCCTAGATAAAAATAGATATTTAATGAGAACGTGTTTAAATTATCCCAAGCATAAGTAAAATAATTTCAAGTTGCCCTCAAAGGCATGAAATAACAAAAGGAAAACTTGGTGAAATAATCAGTCTTATCGATCCCAAACAAAATGGTCAAAATGTTTGAAGAGACTTTGTATGACATGTTTGATTCTTTAAAATATATAAAGTCCAAGTAGAATGTGTTGATCCAAAAAGATGCAACAACCAAGGGCCTAGTTCACTAATGGAAAAAATATAGAGGAAACATAAGGGATTTGATTAATATATTAATTGAGGATCAAAATTTTGGCTTCAAGACAATCAGCTTGGCACATTTAAACACAGTCATGAGATTACTAGTGCATAAGATCAAAAAATTTGAGCACATGGCCCAAAAACTTGGATAGCCTCCTTATGGATGATAAATAGTTGGAAGATAAGATAGAGCATATAATTGGGACCATAATCATCAAACCATCCACACTCTATTTTATAGGTCTCATCATTGATAAAGAGCTTAAGCCCAAAGCCACCCTAGTCATGCAAGAAGTGAGAAGTAAGAGCCAAGGAAAGATTAGAGAAGATAATAGTAGGATCATGGACATGATATTTATTGTAGAGGAGAAGATTGGAGAGGATAAAAGCATAAAAAATCATAAAAAAGTACTAATAAAGATCTCAAAGGCTTGGCAGACGAAGAAGATGTACTCTTCATGGAACTAGTTATCAATTTGAAGTTACTAGATGATCATCATGCTAGAGCAATAAAGATTTTACAACAACAACAACAACAACAACAATAGGGTACTTCATCACCACAAGTACTTCAAAGTGAAGTTTCAAGTATGAATACGAAATTTCTAAAAACTTAACAAATTCTTGAAAAACTCAAAATAACTTGCAAAATGTTCTGGCAAAAATGTTCTCAGTTGTTGAGTTAGAATGGAGTTGTCAAAAGACTTGTTACTTCCCTTTATCAATTAAACTGGGTTTTAATAATGTTGTGTTATAATTGTCAAAATGAAAATTACTTACATGAGTTCATTTACTAAATAAAATCAATTTAGCAAACTGAAACAAAATCATGCATCAAATGATAATTACCAAAACATGAAAATGTGATAACAGAGTTCAGCTCAACAATTGATGCCTACATCTTTGGGTTCTCCAAAGGAGTGGACCATTTCCATTAAGGGCACTTCAAACTCTTGGAAACAATAAACAACTTTCCTACAAGCTGATATCTCAATGCAAGAATTCACCTTCACTGTGATTGAAATCAAACCCAGTACCTTCGAATTCTGTGAGTCTTCATAAAACTTACAAATTTGCTTCAAAAGTCCTAAAAATCTCCTCTATGGGCTGAAATATACTCATCTAATATGAAAATTTTCTAAATAGAGTATTAATACTATGTATTATGGCTGGAAAATGGATAAAAATCCATTACATAAGCTTTCCCAAAGCTTTTACAAAGTCTCGGCCTCTTAAAATTAAAAAAACACAGTCCAAAAATCCATTACTTTAAGTAGAAATTAATGCCTTTAATATCACTTAGACCTCCATAGCACAAGCAATCAAGGATTATCCCTTTTGGGTGGTAGGTCAAGGGTTCAAAATCACTGCCCTCCTTTTTAGGTGCCTAGCATGAAGTTTGAATTGGCCTCCCTTCTTTTTTGGCACCTTGGTAACTGTCAGCCTCTTCCTTGGGTGCATTTGACTCTTGTTTTATCCCAAATTTTCTAGGAATATGGCTTTGTATGCTTAAAATAGTTAAGTTAGTTCCTTTTTCAAATGCCAAGACTTAGGCACCAACTTAGGCTGTCGCTTAGACTTGGTCTTTCCTTCAAACTCGCCACCTTGCTTGGTCTCGCACTTATCTCACGCTGTCACGTGGCATGTTGATGATGTGACATGTTATTGAACCAATTTTTTTTACAAACCTTAGCATTTTCCAAGTATCAACATCTAATAGTTCCAAATGTTGAAACCACCTTGAAACACATGCCAAATGTTGTAAGTGCCATTTTTCAACTGATCTTCAAATGGCCATAATAGGAGCTCTCAAACTCCAATTTACATTCTAAAAAATGCATCAAAAAGCTCTCAATGAGCTCTACAGTATGCCACCACTAAAACTCAGAATTGAAACCATTATTGAAAAAAATTTGAGCTTTGACTTGGCATGTCTATTCTCAAATTTTTGGGACGTGGCAGATGGATCATGAGCTATGTGGCTCGATAAAGTGTCTGGTTTCTCCCATGTGGCTGGGGCATGATATTACCAAACAATTATCCCTCTCCATGTGGGATTTCAATGGGCTTGTAATTTAAAATTTATGGACTCATGATTTCAAATCTATAGACTCATGATTTTAAATCTACAGACTCCCAAAATTTGATCACACCTCCCCAATGGAGAGCTTTTGGTCTCCAAAAGTCCAATATCCCCTAAAACTACAAACTAGTCTACTACATCCATGAAAACAAAACCCAATCATAGAAAGAGGTATAAACAATTACATTAAAATGATTCACAATAAAACTACAAAAATTCCTAATCTAAAGACATGAGTAAGTGAATCTGTAACTGCCAAAGTGATTACAACATACCAAAACTGCCTGCCCAAATGTCACATCCTGTAAAGTGGTGAATTGCCAAAAATTGAAACAACTTCCAATGTAACTACAAGACAAGTTTGTAATGCCAATAACATACAATAAATTTTATGGACATGTTGTAATACAATGCCCTAGTATGGGACTTATATGCTAAGCAAATGCAAACAACCAAAAGTGTATGCTACCTAAAATCTAAACATGCCCATAGGGTCTTAACAATGCATCTATACATCCATGTGCCAAAAATAGATACATTCAAAATAGCAGTCAAATAAGTGTTGTAAGGAATCAACTCAACCTACAACATGCATTCTTCTATTATCTCCAACTGATCAAATGAGTTTAAGTCCTCTAGACAACTCGCACAGCATAAATAAGAGATCAAAATCTTAGAGTTATCAAAAAATGAGAATTGAAAAACTTCATATGGTAAACCTATATTGAAGTATTCCCACCAACTCTAATCTACATCTATCAAAGCTTGTTCATTCCCTTAGATGAATTCTTAACCATGCTTTACAAAAAGAATGTAGTGATAATCCACTTAGCCATTTCTTTCTTCCTAGTGAAATTGATTGTCTTAGTGGATTCCTTAACATCATTATGGATTGATTTAACTTCATTGACCTTATTAATAAGTTGATAAATCATCTTAGTTTTACCATTTCTAGAATGAGAAGATGATTGAAGTTTAAAACAATGATCAATCTGATGTCCACTCATATGGCAATAAGTGCAAACAACCTTCTTAGGTGAGGTCTCCCTTTTACCTCTTCTTGCTTTGCCATGATGAGAATGGTTCTTAACACCTACAATCTGCTTAAGCAAAGCATGTCTCTTCCAACAAAATGCAACACTTTGGTTATGCATCTCACAAAAAGTGCAAGGAAATGATTGCATTATCTTCTGAATGTTAAATCCAAATTTCTTAAACATAAAAAGTGGATCAGAAGATTTAGTGCTAACTCTAGTGTATGAACTAGGAGGTGGAATCTCAATACCTCTTCTACCTTCCTTATTACACCATACATGCTCTACTAGTGGCCTCGGTCCTTTGCTATTAGAATCTTGTCTTCCTTTAACCATGGAGGAAGTTTCTTCAATTTCCACCTACTCACTAGTGTAACCCAAACCTGCATGAAGAGATCTATGCTCTACTTGTATTGGGTTAGTAATTCCTTGGCCATATCGACCAACAACTCTTCCATTAAATCCCATTTTCTTCAACAATTTGGATCTTATACCCGTAGTGTATCATTCAAAACTACCAAAAGCATCATTACTTGAATCTGAATCTGAATGGAAAGAAGAAGTAGATGAATTACGTGGTGAATAACTTACAGTGCATTCAGTCATAGTCTCTGCATCTGAAGTTGAAGGCTTTACCTTTTCCAACTGACCACATTGCAATTTAATCAAGAGCTCATCCTTGGATTTGAGCTTTGATTTTAAACTTGAAATTTTCTCTTCAAGGGAATAGAACTTGCATCTTAGGAATGCATTCTCATCCTGAATCTGGATATTGATGCTTTCAAGCTCTTCCATCGTGGCTTTATGTGACAACTTGCCCATGGTTTCCTACAAACACACTGATTTCACAATTGCACACTACAATCTAATCAAGTGATATGAATAACCAATAAACTGAAAGCAACTATCAAAAACTCAATCAGAAGCTAACCCAACTTTCTAACTGCTCTGATACCAACTTGATCTATAAACTACACTGATAAACTCAAAGTGAAGTTTCAAGTACGAATACTAAATTTCTCAAAACTTAACAAATTCTCAAAAAACTCAAAATAACTTGCAAAATGTTTTGGTAAAAATGTTCTCAGTTGTTGAGTTGGACTGGACTTGTCAAAAGACTTGTTACTTCGATTTATCAATTAAACTAGTTTTTAATAATGTTATGTTATAATTGTCAAAATGAAAATTACTTGCATGAGTTCATTTAATAAATAAAATCAATTCAGTAAATTGAAACAAAATCATGCATCAAAAGATAATTACCAAAACATGAAAACGTGATAATGGAGTTCGGCTCAACAATTGATGCCTACATCTCTGGGTTCTCCAAAGGAGTGGACCATTTCCATTAAGGGCACTTCAAACACCTGGAAATAATAAACAACTTTCCTAAAAGTTGATATCTCAATGTAAGAATTCACCTTCACTGTGACTGAAATCAAGCCCGGCACCTTCGAATTCCATGAGTCTTCATAAAACTTGCAAAGTTGCTTCAAAAGTCCTAAAAATCTCCTCTATGGGCTGAAATATACTCCTCCAATATGCAAATTGGCTAAATAGAGTATTAATACTGTGTATTATGGCTAGAAAATGGATAAAAATCCATTACATAAGCTTTCCCAAAGCTTTTACAAAGTGTTGGCCTCTTAAAATAAAAATAAACACAATCCAAAATTCCATTACTTCAAGTAGAAATTCGTGCCTTTAATAACACTTAGAACTCTACAGCACAAGCGGTTAAGGCTTATCCCTTTTGGGCAGTAGGTCAAGGGTTTAAAACTACCACCCTCTTTTTTAGGAGCCTAACATGAAGTTTGAATCAGCCTCCCTTCTTTTTTGGTGCCTTGGTAACCGTCGGCCTCCTCCTTGGGTGCATTTGACTCTTGTTTTATCCCATATTTGCTAGGAATATGGCTTTGTATGTTTAAAATAGTTAAGTCAATTCCCTTTTCAAATACCAAGACTTAGGCACCAACTTAGGTTGTTGCTTAGACTTGGTCTTTCCTTCAAACTCGCCACCTTGCTTGGTCTCACACTTATCTCACACTGCCACGTGGCATGTTGATGACGTGACATGTCATCGAACCAATTTTTTTGAAAACCTTAGCATTTTCCAAGTGTTAACCTCTGATAGGTCCAAATGTTGAAACCACCTCAAAACACGTGCCAAATGTTGCAAGTGCCATTTTTCAACCAATATTCAAATGGCCATAACAGGAGCTCCCAAACTCGGATTTACATTTCAAAAAATGTGTTAAAAAGCTCTCAATGAGCTCTATAGTATGCCACCACTAAAACTCTAACTTGAAACTATTATCAAAACCAAATTTTGAGCTTTGACTTGGCGTGTCTATTCTCACATTTTTGGGATGTGGCAGATGGATCACGAGCTATGTGGCTCGGTAAAGTGTCTGGTTTCTCCCATGTGGCCAGGGCATGATATTACCAAACAATTATCCCTCTTCATGTGGGATTTCTATGGGCTTGTGATTTCAAATCTATAGACTCATGATTTCAAATCTATGGACTCGTGATTTCAAATCTACAGAGTCCCAAAATCTGATCTGTAAACTAAAAATGCAAGTGTAGTATATTCAAAAAACACTTGTTCATGTTTAAGAGATCCTTCAATTTCTCACTTTTTTGCTTAATTTTGTATAAAGAAATTAAAACTAGATATAAAATGAAGATTAGAACTAAATAATAATTAGATAAAATTCAAAGAATTCACCAATAAATTGATAATGGAGTTCAGCTTCAATAGCCTACTTCTCTGAGTCTGTTCAAAGTGAGGACCGTTCTCATTAATTTTGTGTAATAAATGGCTTCCAAAATCAATACAAGTCTTCAATTCACCTTCTCTAATCTTTGTTTGCCTATAAAAATATTTCTCAGACATAAAAATAATGGTCCAAGGCCATACAAAGCAATAACAAGACTCTAACCTTCTTAAATCTCTTTACACAGTCGGCTTTCTATGTCTGTTCAAGTAGAAATTAGTCCCTTTTATAACACTTCGACCTTCGTGGCTGAAGTGGTCAAGGCATTAACCTTTTAGGCGGTAGGTCAGGAGTTGAAAACTGCCTCCCACATTTCTAAGTGCTTGGGAAGAGTGAAAAGGTCGGCCTTCCTCCTTTCTAGGCACTTAGCATGAGATTTTAAATGTTTTCCCTCCTTTTTTGGTGCCTTTGACTTGGTTTTGTCTCAAATTTGCTAGGAATTTAGTTTTCAATGCTTTAAATAGATGTGTTTGTTCCCTTGTCAAATGCTTAAGACTTAGGTGCCAACTTAGGCTGCTGATATGACTTGGTCCATGCATGATTGGTAGGATGACGTGGCGGGTGGCATGGCAATTTCTTTGGCACCTTGTTTCAAAGTTTGAAATTTTCAAATAACATGTGAATAAAAATAACAAACCAAAATTTTTTTAGTCCTAAATTATTTTTCCATGTGTCAAGTGGCTATTGGTCCACTTGGCATGTTTTCAACAGTGCCGTGTCACTTTCGACACCCCTTGTCGCAAGATTTCTTCAACTAACCATATCTTGAGCATCGGGACTCCATTTTTCATTCTAGAAGAAGTGCTAGAAAGCTCTCGATGAATAATACAATGTGTAAATGATTCAAATAGAATTTGAAGACTTTTAAAAATGGAATGGTACATGGATCCACCTGGATCATTCCTCCCCACTGGGAACTTTTGGACCTCCAAAAGTTAAAATTAATTGGTAATGAGGTGAGGGTATTTTTCCCTCACCTTTCTAACTTCCATCCGTCTGGCCTTACTTGGGTGCATCCCTTTGAGACCAACATGAAGATATTCAACATTACCTCTTCATGAAGTCTGCATGTTCCTATCAAGTATAGTATCTTCCTAGAATTTTGTTAGATATTTAGGGGAAAAATTATCAACGGAAGGAATGGATACACTTTCATCATGATCAATTATCATTGGAGGCTCATACAATTTCAAATTTTCCACATTTACAACTGAATAAATCTACATGTAAGATGGTAAATCTAATCGAAAAGCATTTGTGCCAATTTTTTTCATTATCCAAAAAGGACCATACCAGATTGGTTTCAACTTTTTACCTTCACCTATTAGTCTTTCCTTACTAATGTGAAGCCATACCATATCACCTACAATAAATTGGTGATCAATAGAATGTTTGTCATGCATGGCTTTGTACTTGGCTTGGATTTTCTCCAATTGAGTATGAACAGTTTGATGTATGAGTTGTATATGTTTAATGAACTTCTTAGCTCAAATGGCTTATTTTGGTTCACCAATAGCTGTATCATGTCCATAGCAAACATATAGAGGAGATTTAGGCAAGTATCCCTAACAAACATCAAATGGAGATTTCATTGTAGAAGAATGAAGTGCTCGATTATATGCATGTTGTATGTAACATAATTGTTCATCCCATAACTTTGGATGCTAACCCCTAAGCAAATGTACCACAGTGCGGTTCACAACCTCTATTTGTCCATCGGTTTATGGATGAAATGCAGTGCTCTTTTTTAATTTAGCATCCATTAGTCCCCACAAAGTTGACCAAAACTCCCCAATAAATTGAGAATCCTAATCAAAAATAATTGAAGTAGGCAAACCAAAATGAACCCATTCATGTTCAAATAACAAGTGTGTAGTAACTTCCCTAGTAATTTGCTTAGTGCAAAGAATCAGAACACACATCTTGCTAAATCTATCCACAACCACATATAAATAGTCATGTTTTCTTTGTGTCATAGGCAAACCCCCCACAAAATCCATGGAAATACTTTCCAATGGGTGAGTAGGAATAGGTAAAGGAGTGTAAAGTCCTAGTTTCCTGTTACTAGGTTTGCTTGTGGCACAAAGAATACATCCCTTAATATATTTGGCAACATTTTCCTACATACGAGGCCAATAACAATACATTTTCAAATGTGCAACTATTTTAGCAACTCCAAAATGACTAGAAATAAGAGAAGTATGTGCTTCTCTAATCATGTGCACCCTCTCATTTTGAGGAATACATAGTTTACCCAAATGATACAAAAGATCATTGTGTACATGATAGTCCAATTCTTCTACTTGTCTACTACTCATCAAGTCTTTATAAACATCCTGAAAATCAAGATCATTCACATATTGTTCTTTATAACTTTCATGAAACAAAGAACCATGTTGTAAAAGAATAGATGCAACAACCATAAGAGGCCTAGATAGCATGTCTGCAACCTTATTCTGAATTCCTTTTTTATACTTGATCACAAGATGAAATTGTTTTAATAAACCCATCCAACAAAAATGTCTAGATTGTTGTAGTTTGGTTTGTGATTGAAGATACTGTAAGGGCTGATGATCTGTATGTATTATTGTTTCTTTTACCATTAAGTAATGTTTCCATTTTCTAACACTTTGAACCAATGCATACAATTCCTTATCGTAAGTTGGATATTTTCTTACTGCACTTGTAAAGGTTTTAGAATGATAACAAATTGGTTTCTTACCTTGCATTAAATATCTCTCATAGCATACTCACTTGCATCTGTCTCGATCTCAAATGGTTGTATATCAGGAAGTGCCAAGACTAGAGCAGTACTTATCTTTTCTTTCAAAGTTTTGAAGGCTTTCTGATGTTTGCCTCCCCACTAAAAGACCTTTTTCACACTTGTCAAAGAATGCAAAGGTGATGCAATATATGAAAATTGAGCAATAAACTTTCGCCAAAACTATACTGCACCAAGTTAACTTCTAACCTCAGTTGTGTTAGTGGGTGTAGGCCAATTAACAATGACTGCCACTTTTGCAGGATCAATTTTTAATTCACCATGTCCTACAATGTAACCCAAGTATATCAAAGAGGTCTTGCCAAATTCACATTTTGACATTTTTAGAAAAACATTTTCTTTTCGTAATGCATCCATGACTTTCTTAATGTGGATCACATGCTCTTCCCATGACTTGCTGGAAATCAATATATCATCTAAGTAAACTATAACAAAATCATCGAGTAACTGTCTAAAAACATCATTCATCAATCTCATGAATGTACCCAGGGCATTACACAACCTGAAAGGCATAACAAACCATTCAAACAATCCCTGTTTTGTTTTGAAGGCGGTTTTCCAAACATCACCTTCATTAATTCTTACTTGTTGATATCCACTTCTCAAATCTAACTTAGTGAAATAAATAGCATGTTTTAAATGATAAAACAAATCATCAATACAAGGAAGAGGGTAACGATTCTTAATAGTAATTTTTTTTAAGGCATGAAAATCAACACACATTCGCCAAGTGTCATCTTCCTTTGGCACCAAAATAATTGGTGAACCAACAAGAGATGAACTTGGATGAATAACACCTCTATCCAATATGTCCATTACCTATTTTTTGATTTCCTCATTTTCCACCACTGATAACCTGTACATGCCAATGTTAGGGAGAGAAGAATCTTGTAATACCTGCATTTCATGTTGAAATCCCCTTTTAGGGGGTAAGCCCTTATGATCCTAAAATACATCATCATAAGTAGAAATAATTTCAACCAATTCATTCTTGTGTCTAAGATCACACTTTTCCAAAGCTTGAGAATATTCTTTTTCCTTAGACATTATCAACATGAGATAAAAAGTCTTGCTTGAATTAACTAGTCTTTTCATTTGTCCTACTATAACCAAGGAAAGACTTGTTCTAATGTGATGTGCTCTAACTATTTATTCAATGCCATCCTTAACAAGCAAGTACTTATTCTCCTCTCTATAGAAGATTGCTTTTCTATCATAAAGATATGGGCTTCCCAAAAGAATCCCACATATGTCCAATGTAACAACATCCAACTCAACCTCATTTACAAACTTGTATGTGATGGCAAACCTTAGCCTAAAAGTTTGTGAGACTTGTAGCTTTGCATTGTCACACACCCAACCTAGTGGATAAGGCTTCGGATGGGGATTGGTTTGTAAGCCTAGCTTCTTAACAACCTCTTCAGAAATTAAATTTACTTGTGAACCACTATCAAATAGAGTGTCAATCTTAGTATGCTTTGAAATAACTCTAATGTGGAACAATTCATTTCTTTTCTTATCAACATGCATAGAATTCTATTTAGAAGAAGATGCAGCATTTGATGACTTAGTGCTAGAAACTGAAAGAGAAAAATCACTATGTAATCCCATAACTATGATCTTAGTTTCATCACCTAAATCTAAACCTAAATCCTGAACCATAACATTTCCCTTATTTTCTTTCTTTTGATACCTCTTAGGCCTTAACTCAGGATGTAGTTTCCAACACTTGGACTCATCATGATTTTTTTTGCAATAATTAAAAAATGGTTTTCCTTCTTCTTTTTTAATAGTAGAAGTGGATTTCTGTTTACCCTTTCTTGATGAACATTCTCCTTTAGATTGCTTAACATTAGATTGCTTACTTTTTACTTTAGGAAAAGATTCTTTTGATTGTTTTCCTCTAGCCTCTAAATGAGTGGCTTAAACACATACTGCATCTAAATTAGTGGGATTGAACATAAGAATCATATGTCTTAAGTAACTATGCTACCCACCTATATATTTTAGTAGTGTTTCTTGTGTGTATAGAGGAACATTCAAAAGTAAAGCTTTTTTCCTAAAATCTTGTGTATAATCTTAAACACTTTGGCCTTTTCCTTGTCTAAAACTTTGCCAATCCATAATGGCTTGTTGCATATAGCCTAAAGGATAGAATTTCTTTCTGAGTTCTTCAATAAATTCGTTCCAAGTAGAAATTGAGTTACTTTTTTGAAGCTCGGCTTCCTTCAACTTACTCTCCCACTAGATGAGAGCTGTGCCTCCCATATGAAGAGTAGCCAAATGAATTTTTGACTCATCCCCTGCAATATTTTGGACCCTGCAATAAACTTCAATCTGCTTGACCCAATTATCCAATTTTTTGGCATTAACTTCACCATTAAACATTGGTAATTCAAACTTAATATCCAATTTTAGTGAAGGGAGAGATTCCACAATTTTTTTACCATCATTCGATGAAGAAGGTTTTTGGTTTCTTTACCTTTTGATTCTCATGAACCACCTTCTTTTCATTCTCAGATTTCCTTTGTTTTTCATGGTATAGTTCCTCAACCATGCTTCTCATGTCCATGAAGGCTCAGCAAAAAACTTGTTCGGATTCTATCTCTTCTTCAGCCATCCTTGAATCATGCCTTGAACCAATCTCTGGATTATACTCAATGAGTTTTCCTTCACCCTTTTGGGATTTATACCTTATCAACATACACTAGCAATCACTATTAAATAACAACCACTCTGATACCAAAAATTTGATCTGTAAATTGAAAATACAAGTGTAGTATATTCAAAAAACACTTGTTCATGTTTAAGAGATCCTTCAATTTCTCACTTTTTGCTTAATTTTATATAAAGAAATTAAAACCAGATATAAAATGAGATCAGAACTAAATAATAATTAGAGAAAATTGAAAGAATTCACTAGCAAATTGATAACGAAGTTCGGCTTCAATAGCCTACGTCTCTGGGTTTGTTCAAAGTGAGGACCATTCTCATTAATTTTGTGCAACAAATGGCTTCCAAAATCAATACAAGTCTTTAATTCACCTTCTATAATCTTTATTTTCTTATAAAAATATCTCTCAAACTTGCAAATAATGGCCCAAGGCCATACAAAGCAATAACAAGACTCTAACCTTCTTAAATCTCTTTACACAGTCGGCTTTTCTATGTTTGTTCAAGTAGAAATTAGTCGGTTAGAGTGAAAAGGTCAGCCTTCCTCCTTTCTAGGTGCTTAGCATGAGATTTTAAATGTTTTTCCTCCTTTTTTGGTGTCTTTGACTTGGTTTTGTCCCACATTTGTTGGAATTTAGTTTTCAATGCTTTAAATAGATGTGTTTATTCCCTTTTCAAATGCCTAAGACTTAGGAACCAACTTAGGCCACTGATTTGACTTGGTCCATGCATGGTTGGTGGGATGACGTGGAAATTTCTTTGGCACCTTGTTTCAAAGTTTGAAATTTTCAAATAACATGTGAATAAAAACAACAAACCAAAATTTTTTTTACACCAAATTATTTTGCCACATGTTAAGTTGCTATTGGTCTACTTGGCTTCAATAGTGCCACGTCACTTTCGAAACCCCCTGTCGCAAGATTTCTTCAACTAGCCATATCTTGAGCATCGGGACTCCATTTTTTCATTCTGAAAGAAGCATTGGAAAACTCTTGACAAATACTACAATGTGCAAATGATTCAAATAGAATTTGAAGACTTTTAAAAATGGAATGGTACATGGATCCACCTGGATCATACCTCAAGGTCAAGTTAGTTTATTTAGTAATATTCCTTTTATAACTTAACATGTGTAATATTTTAAAAAGAGAATATTCTTCTTTGTAAAGGCATGCACAATTTGTAAATCACACTGCCTATAGGTTAGTCATTTGGAGTGTTTAAAGGTTCTAGAAAGATTTTAAAAGGATAGTTGTCCTTAATATTTGACATGATTAACCAACATACCTCATGAATTGTCTATATAAAGAGGTACTATCCATTGTAAAAAAGGAGGGATTTTTTTAGACAAAAACTATTTTGTAACTTTTGAGTAAATTAATATAAGCAAGGAGTTCTAGAAAATTTGTCCACATTTGCTTGTGTGAATTGTTATCATGGCTTCTCTCTCATTTTTTTGGTCTCATTTTCAGATTTGAATTGTTCTTATGAATTCTGGATGTGCATCTTTAAATGCAAAGTTGCTAATTTGTGCAAATGCTAGATTAGTTCAAAGTTATTATGTTCATTTCATTATCTTTGCTTCTCTTGCCTATTTGTTAATGTTTTTTACTTACAAGGTGAATCTTTAAAGTGGATATAGTTCTTATTTACATCATTTCATACCTTCCTTAGATGGTTGTTTGATGTGTGATAGGATTTGAGCTTATGTTACTTCATGTAATACATTAGTTAAATGCATGTTCATATGAAGTTTGAACTTTGTCATAATGTTTGGATTAAATATCAACAACACATTTCTTCTTTACCTTACCCTTACTTTTGATCCCCCCTTTTTAATAAAGTCACTCTAGTTTAGTTATCATTATGAATATTCATCTTAGTTTAGCTTTAGACTTAGGTTTGAGCATAATTTATTCTAATCAACATATATCACCCTCAAATTCTTAGATCAACTTTAGGCCATGGTGGCTCTTAGCCATCAACTAATATAAATTTTGTGAAATGGTTCACTTGCTTTGCCTCTATTCCACAAAAGATAGCAATATTATCACAATAGGCAACTCATGCAATGGATTCTTTGAATCTAGAAATGAGAAGTGTTTCTTAAACACTCTAAACCACATATGATACATAATTAGGCATCAACATGTTTCAAGTATCAACTTGGTATTTTTTGGTCATTAGTGAAAGTATAGTGTGAGTTTTATACTCTTCCATATGTCACCTCTTGCCTAGTGGGTCTAGTTTTAATAATATTATTCAAAAATGACCAATTTAAGATTTTGTGTGAGTGAGGATTGTCTTTGAACTGCCTTAGTGTTATTTTAATGCAATTTGGTGTCTTTAACTTTGGTGAATCACCTTATATTTGTTTTTATTCATCCCTTGTAACCCTTATATCCTTTTTCCAAGTAGAATCAATAGTTTAAGTGAGCTACCAAGAGAAACTAGACTTTTTTAAAGGTTCAACCCCATCATAGGATACCCACAACCTGGGGTTGATCCCATTTTGTAGACAAGAGTGAGAGATATTAAATAACTCTCACACAATGGTGTAATTATAATCTATAATAGTTAAGACTAATCATATTGATCCCAAGAGTTAAGATGGATTATTTGCTAAGGAGGAATACAAGACTAAAGAGGAATCAATGTTAGTTTAGACTACCTTTCACATTAAAGATGAAGGCATGAAATGGTATATATATAGTGGTTACTTAACCCACATTATAGGAGATAAAAATAAGTTCATCTCATTGATGTATAATGTTGTAGGAACAATGGGACTTGGAGACAACACAACTACCAATATAGTTGGTAAGGGTATCTTGAGTTTGGAAGCTGAGAACAAGATAGAAAATGTGTTATATGTGGAGGGTTTGAAACATAACCTTCTTAGTGTAATTTAAATGTTCAAATAAGGACACACACTAAATTTTCATGACAGAGGGTGTGAGATAAAGAGAGCCAAATTAGGAAGACTAATTGCCAATGCTAAGAGGACTGAGAATAATCTAATGTCTTGAATGAGATCAAGAAGGAGAGATGCTATATGGGAAATATAGATGTAAGTTGGCTTTAGAACAGAAGGTTAGGTCACCTAAACTTTGAAAATCTAGTCAAGATAAGCACTACAAAGTCTGTGAAGAACATGCCTAAGATCACCAAACCTATAAACATACTTTGTAAGGCATGTCATCATGGTAGGAAAACTAGAATAAGGTTCAAATCCAAGGAATACTCTACTTCAAGACCCTTGGAGTTAATACACACTAATATTTGTGGGCCTACAAGAATCCTAAGCATTCAATGAAATAGCTACTTCATGTTACTCATAAATGACTATACAAAAATGACTTGGGTAGCATTTTTTATAGAAAAGTCAAAAGCTCTTAATAAGTTCAAAGAATTCAAGGATCTTTTTGAGAATGATAAGAATTATATATCAAGTGCCTAAGATCTGATAGAGGATGAGAGTTTATGTCTAATGATTTTGATGACTTTTATGAGGTTCATGGAATAAGGAGATATTTCTCAACAACTAAGACACCTCAGTAGAATGGGGAAGTGGAAAGAAATAATAGGATAGTTTAAGAGATGGAAATAACTATGATAAATGAATCTATATTATATGATGGATATTAGAGAGAGGTAGTAAACATTGCAATATACATTTTGACTAGAGGATAGATAAGAACTAATAGAAACAAGACTCCTTATAAACTATGGAAAGGCAGACCTGATAATGTGGAACACTTTAGAGTATTTAAGAGCAAATGTTTCATCAAAAGAGATGATGAAGACTTAGGAAAGTTTGATTCTAGATCAAATGAAGTTATATTCTTAGGATACTCATCCTATAGATGTTATAATAAGAGGTTACATAGTATAGTGGAAATTACCAATGTAAATATTTATGAGACAAGGAAATCACACTGACAATCAAAGGATAAATTAGAGAATATGGACTTCAATAATGAAGAGGAAAGTATATATTTTGATGAGGAGGAAGAAGAAGTTGAGGAAAGACAAGACTAAAAAGGCCCATCAAAATAGATTCAAAGAGATCATCCTAAATCACAAATCATTGAAAATAAAGATGCAAGTATGTAAATAAGAAAAAGACTGATAAGTAACCTAAATCAAGAGAATGTTTCTATATTGTCCAATATTGAAACTAAAAACCTTGTAGAAGAAAGCAAATATATGTTTTAGATAGGTGTTATGAATGAGGAGTTAGACCAAATAGATAAGAATGAGACTTGGGAACTAGTTCCTAGGCCTAAATATAGGAATGTCATTGGCACAAAATGGGTGTTTAGAAACAAGTTGAATGAAGATGGAGAAGTCACTAGGAATAAGGCTAGATTTGTATGCAAGGGATATGCACAAGTTAAAGGGATATAGTTTGAGGAGACCTTTTCACCAGTGGAAATATTGGAGGCCATCAAATTGTTTCTATCATATCTAGGATTCAAAGAGTTCAAGGTATACCAAAGGGATATCAAATCTATTTTTTTGAATGGAAATTAGGAAGAAGAGGCATACATAGAGAAACCTAAGGGTTCTCACTATCATATGATAAGGACTATGTTTGTAGATTAAAAAATATCCTTGTGGTCAAAATCAAGATCCTAGAGGTTGGTATGCCAAGTTGGATAGGTATATGTTGGATCAAGGATTCAAAAGAGGAGTTGTAAATAGTAATTTATACATAAAGATAGAATATGACCATCAATTGATAGCTATTATCTATGTGGATGACATCATATTTGGTGGAAACAATGAGAACATGACCAAGGCCTTTGTAGAGGTGATGAATAAAGAGTTTGAGATGTCCATGCTAGGAGAACTATCATTCTTTCTTGGGTTGAAAATCACTCAATCTAAAAAATTTATATTCATTTCATAGTACATAAGAGAGATATTGAAGAAGTTTAAGATGGAATATTATAAGGTAGTTAGTACACATATGATCATAGTGTGTAAGTTGAGCAAGGAAAATGAGACTCCAAAGGTCAATTAGACATCATATAGGTCAATTATTAGAGGTTTGATATACACCATTACATCTAGACCTGAGATCATGCAAGAAGTAGGTCTTATGGGAAGGTTTCAAGTAGATCTAAAGGAAAATCATCTACAAGAAATCAAAGGATACTCAGGTATCTCAAGGGGATTATGGAGTTTGGTTTATGGTATCCAAGGAGTAAGGAGTTCAATTTGATAGCCTATATAGATACATACTATGTAAGAAGTATAGATGATAGGAAGAGTACTAGTGGAGGATCTTTCTTCTTAAGTGGGTCCCTAGTTTCATGGATAAGCAAGATGCAACTATTAGTAGCACTATCCACTTATGAGGCTAAGTACATTACATCATATTCATGTTGCACTTAGGTCATATGGATGAGATAGACCTTAAAAGACTACAAATTAGAGTATAATGGTCCTAGCCATATTTATTGTGAAAATATAAGTGATATAAGCATCTCAAAGAGCCATATCATGCACTCAAGGACTAAGCACATTCCTATCAAGGATAATTTTATATGCAAGTAGGTAAGTGAACAAAGTGTCAAACTTGAATATGTTTTTTCATAGGATCATATTATAAACATTTCGACCAAGCCACTTTTAAAAGCAACATTTGAACACCTAAGACAAGAATTGGGTGTAGTTATTTCCCCTAGTAATCACTAAGGAAGTCAAGTGCTTAGGGGGAGATAATCATATGCTTCATTATCTCAAAGTGTAGGTGAGTACATTTTATAAGGTATGTATGGAGATAGAATGATCATGATTATATGATGACTCATAAACTCATAATACTATATGGTGAGTGTTTTGGTCATAATAAATGTGATCCAAGGAGTTGTAGACATCACTTTTTAATTTATGTCAAAGGGGGAAAATTTTTAAAATGAGGGATAATATCTTGGTTCCATCAATGACAAAGGGGGAGATTGTTTATTATTGTCATTGATGTCAAAGGTGCATATTGCATGAGGTTGATGTCATTGAGAGAGTGTGCCTAATTGGTAGTGTGTTGATGTGACAAGGGGAATTGATGGAGTGCTTTCATTTAAGGATGTTTTCATGAAATATAATTTAAATGAAAAAGAGAGAATTTGAAGGAAACTAATGCCTTATGGTTTCATGAAGGTACAAGTCTTTGAGTAGCCTAAGCCTAGTCATGGAATGAAGAGACATTATGAGAAGTTATGATCATGGTGGCTTGGTGAGATGAGTGCACATAGGAATGAGTGGTTGTATGATGTTATTGATCATTTATGTGAGTCATTAGATCACATGAGAGTCTCAAGGTGAGCCTACAAGGGTATAACCTTCAAACCAAGTCTATACATGGACCATTCCTAGACCCTACCTAGCCTAATGAGGTATCATTATCTATAATCAAGGCATGTGAAAAATGTATGGAAGTGTTTAATCATAAGATATGTTGATTTAGTATATGAGTGAGGTGGAGAGTGCATGGAAAGAAGCATGAAGGCCAATTTTAAGACCTAATGTGGTTTGCAGGTTTAGGTCTAGAGAGCAAAGAGATAATGACCTGATGAGGGGTCATGATTAAATTTTAAGGTGTTTGAGATCATGTAATAATTTTTATAGGTGAGGAATTTTATTTCAAGTTTTTTTATATAGTTTTAGATTATAGTGTGAAGGACAAGCCATGAAAAGTTGTTTGGAGGTCCCTTGAGTGCTCAAAATAAAGGGTTCTCAATCTGAAAAGTATTTTATTATGTTCACCAGCTCATCAAATCTTTGCATGGGAACCTAAATAGTTTATGTTATATGGGTAAGGGTCCTAGATCAAAATTATAGGCATTAGTTTTATATTTGAGGGGCTATGCTTTATGAACGATGTTAAGAGTGAAAATAGGTTTAAACCCTCTTAGAACCCTAATAAGGACCTGATATTGAAGATGTTGATAAAAAGTGCCTATAATGTATTGGTATGATTAGTTAATAAATTTTATCTTGTAGTGGGCTCTCCTAAGTACCTCCAGATGGTATTCGTTAGAGAGAGGAGAGAGAAAATGTTGAGTTACAAGCTTGTTTTTAAAGAATTTATTATAAAAGTCAAATGTTGCATTAGACATAGTAGGCAAATGGATGGAGGAATAAGATAGAGACTCATGTTTCATGTACAAAAATTTATTTTAATAGGTTATATCCATAAATTGTGCTAAACTGGCCATCCAAGTTAGCTAGTCACTAAAAGGCCTAATGGTGCAAATAGTGAAAAACCTAGGCAGCATTGAGAAGATGAATTTTAATGTGTTTTCATGATATAATGATGAAAACAAGTGCATGGATATGTTATTTTATACTATTATGGATTATTAATTCTTGTTATATATCTTGGAAGTTAGGTATAGTGGTGAAATGATGAAGCCAAAATGGCTTATCTAACTCAGTGAGGTCTGTGTGCAGTAAGGTCCAACAAATTGGTCTATAAGACTCATAGTTATTACTAGAACATATGATGTTTATGTTTTAATATGGTTTTGAGATGTTATAGGATAATTTTAATTCATTTTAAGTATTTTAAAGTGTCTATATAAGATTTTGATGTCTAAGGAAAATTGGTAGTTTTAAGTGAGTGAGTTGTAGAGTTATTTTTGAGGCTTTATGCCCTAAGTTGAAGTTTCTAATAAATATGGTGATATTTTTGAGTTAATTTAGGTTTTTAATAGTTAATTTATTTTAATTTTTGTGTGTATAAATTATTTTTTATCTTCATTTTTTTAATACAAACTTTTTTATGTGTTTAAAAGCCTAATGTGAACAGTGTTAATGGAGTGTTTCAAGAGGTAGTTGGACCTCAAAAGTGTTATGGGGATAAAATTATTTTGGATAATGATTATTTTACTATTGTATAGAATATTTTTGTTGTGTATATATGTTTATAGTGTTCCAAGGGGCTATAAGGTAACATGTCCTAAAGTAGGCCTAATGGAATTAGGTCTCCATAAGACCTAAAGAAGGATTTGGTATATTTGAGTAATGGTCAACCTAATGTAATGGCTTAATCTTAATTTTAATATGTCCTAGGGACTATTTTGTGGAAAATATAAGTGATCAAGTGTGTTTCCAACCAAGAGGTGTATGATCAAGAGGCTTGTAAATGAACAAGGCTTTTTAGGCCTAATTAGAGACTTAGAAAATTTGAAGAGAGGAACAAATGAGATCAAAGATATTTTAGTAGAATAAGGTCTTATATAACATTAAAAGAGTATATATTGAATATAATGAATACCTAATAGGAGGTATGAGTATGAATATCAAGGTCACATAACCTAAACAGTCTTAAACAGACCTAGTTGAGTGAAGAGGACTAAAAGGCAGTTTGAGAGGTATAAGAGTGTGAAGAGATGAAGAAGTGGTCATCATATGTTGGTTAACCAACATAGTGATGTATAAGTGATAAAAATAATTAGGTGGATAAGTGGGTGCAAATTCATCTAGGGGGTCAGTACCTCCTTGAAAGTGGGTGCTTGCTAAAGCCTAGTCAAGTGGGTGTTTGGATAGTTGGGGTTGGTGCTCCATGTAGAGTTGGCATTTCACTAAACTTGGTTTTTATCTTATAGGATTGTATTCCATTTATATATATCAATGTATTTTTTCCCCTTGAGGGTTTCCCACATGTTTTATGTGTTCTTGTATTTCATATTCATATGTATGGTTACTTGTACTTAGATTGATATATATGTTTATATGAATGGCTCATGAATGTTAGGTGGAATTGAATGAATGTTTTGATGACTGATTCACTCACCCCCTCTTATTAATTATGTTTCCAACACTAATTAAACCTTTAATGTCCCATTTTTGGTGATCTACTCTACCCAAGGCATAAGAATACTTGCCCATCTATAAATGAGGTAGATTCTTGTACACATATTGGTAGATGATGATGGGAAAAGTCGAGAAAGCCTTTTTCTTGAATCTAAGGGAGTTGCTAAAAATACCTTCAACCAATCAATCTGAGACCTAATAATGTATTAGGAGGTACCCTTATATATTCCTACTACGCGGATAATGGTTTCATTTTAGTAATACTAGTAATAACCAATGGGGGTGAGGGATTATTTGATATTGCTTAAGAGTTGAGGCATGGTCATCTCATTGATGGACATGTATACCACCAAGTAAAATGACTAAATGATCTCTTGTATGTGATTTTTATAGTGATGGTCGTATATCTTGTATAAAACCACATGCACCATAGTTTCTTGGGGGTCCATAATGGTAACATGAAAGTTTTGAACACAAGGGTGGCACAAACAACATCCACCAAGCAACTCATCATGTAGAAGTTACCACCATCCTAGGATTCCTTGACACAGTGAACCGATTGAAATTTGATAGAGCTCTTGAGGTCTAGGATATCTTCTTCTTTGAGGATTATGTTGAGCAAGGGTACCTAGGTAATATCAATGTGTAAATAGTTGTTTACCCTGAATAAGTAATCTAGCAAGATCATCTTGACTTGAACCCCTTCTCATAAGGTGTAGATCATGTAGGATTAAATGCCTTTCTTGTTGAACCACTTGGCATCAAGGTCAATGACCTAGTTTTGTAAAACCTCATATATCTCATACATGTTTGATCATGTATCTAAGGTGGTCTTATCATAAGTAAGCATGTAATTTAAGAGATTTTAGTGTGCTTTGAATGTAGCCCCAAAAATGTTTATAATATTATGTTTGGACCCTGAAGAGTACACTATAAATTAGGTATCATCTTCCACTCATTTTTAAGTGAGCATAATATTGTTGAAGAGGTTAGAACATGGTAAGACTTTAGGTTTGGTCATGGCCTTGTAAAACCTATACCTTTCATATGCTTTGAAGGAATATAGGAACTTGACCTCATCTTCATCATCACTAGAAGAAAATTTAGGCACATTTTCGATCGTGCTAAACATCTCATTATGTTTCTTAAAGTGGGTCAAGTTCATGGGGAAAGTTGTATCCCTATACTTAGGCTTAGTCATAGGGTTGGAGGATGAAATATCCATAGTGAAAAGGTTAATTTGGATAGTATCAAAATATGAGAGAGGAGGGAATAAAAGACACAGGAATGAGATAAAAATGAGGATATGAACTATTGAAATTAGGAACACTAATGGTAAATTAGCTTCCCTTTAGTCATTTATAGGGATTTACAAAGATCCCCTACATTAATGGCCTATGGTGACTCAGCCAGTGTGAGTTCAAATTTGAGTTGGTGTCACAATCCACCCATTCATTTACTAATCTAGAATTAACTCAATAATTTTAAACATATGCTCCTCACTTAGATTTGGTAATTATGATGGGATGTTTTAAATAATCCAATTAGAGTTCAATTTCCCAATTTTCCTTTGTGAAATCTTGGGTGGTTTCAACATATGCCACATCTTATTATCCAATTCATCTTATTTGGAATGATCCCACCTAAGTGTGGTTGGGTGATACACTTTTACCTATTCAAGATTCAAAATTGTCCACTTGGAGTAGCAAGGTGGCATGTGGCATGCTCTAATTGGATTTTAATTCTAACTATACTTCATTATGATTACATCAAATAAACTTTGGGCCTTCTTTGTGATATGTATGGTCATGCCATGTGGTTTTTTCTCATTCATTAGGTTCTCCCAAGATCTGACACCTCTAACAAGTCTGATAGATTGACACATTTGATAGGTTCCATGTGTAATTTCTTCATTGGTCAGGCTCTCTTAGTATCTAAAACCCCTGATAGGTTTTAGATATTGACACATCTAATAGGTTCCATGTGGCATTTATTTATTGGCCAGGCTCTCCTAGGATCTAACACCTCTAACAAGTTTATGAGATTAACATATCTAATATGTTCCATGTGGCATTTCTTCATTTTTTAGGATCTCTTGGGGTTTAACAATTCTAAAAAGTCTGGGAGACTGACACATTTGACAAATTCCACATGGAATTTCTTCATTGGTCAAGCTGTCTTGAGATTTGACACCTCTAATAGGTCTGAGAGATTGACACATATGACAAGTTTCAAATGGAATTTCTTCATTGTTCAATCTCTCTTGGGATATAACACCTCTAATAGGTCCAATAGACTAACACATCTAATAGATTCCATGTTGTTTTTATTCATTGATTGGGCTCTCCTACAAGATTTCATGAAAAGTAACTAAGTTAAAAGAAATCCACATAGTTAATTAAAATCTCACATGCATGTCATTAAATATTTATGAAATTTTGATTAGGATTTTATGAGATTGATGATTTGAAAAAATAAACATAAGTCTAATTATAAGAAAAACACAACTAGCACATGAAAATTTATAAGTATGAAAACCCTTTATTCTTTTAGAATTCAATAAAAACCATATTTTATTTATACTCAAAAGACTATAAGGATCTTCAAAAAATACCAACTCATCATCATAGATATCGTGAAACATTTGGTAGATCAAGGTGGAACATAGGATCAAGGTTATGCAAGGCCCAAGGCTAACTTCAAAGGGACTAAAGCTCTAAGAAAGCTTTGAGCTGAGAATTTTTAGATAGATAACCCACTTCTCTGAATAAAGGGGAGTGTTGGCCACAATCATTTATATCATTTCACCTACCAATTAAGATACAATATATCCATGCATAGATGATACACGTGTATATGATCGTGATATTTTTCCTTGCAATGATGCTTCTAAATGTAATCATGCTTCTAGTGATATTAGAAATATTAACATTACTTTTCTTCAACTAGATTGTGATATTTCTTAATCCCTTGAAATGAAAAATGATGTTATTATTGAAAATGAATTTGATGTTCCTTCCTCTTCTCTTGAAATGAATTTTTTTTATTGTGCCAAAATAGAATTATGTTCCTCTCACTTCTCTTCAAATAACAAAGTATTCAAATGAATGTAATGATTCCCCCTCCTCCCTTGAAATAAAATGTGATAGTATTATTTCTTATCCTATAAATAAATGTGATAATGTCTCTTTACATGAAGCTTATATTAAAACCCAATGTGATGTAATAACTACTCTTTCTATAGAAACAAGATGTGATGTTAATTCCAAGTTATGCAATGATGTTTCCATAGAATGTGATTCCAATCAATGTAATGATATTTGTGATGAATATATTATACCTATGTTTATGATATAAAGTGATTTAATACCAATGAATTAATCTTTATAAACCATTAATATTCCTACTAACCATATAATTCATATGTTGTATGTCATAGGTGACCTCCAAAATCAAGTGCTTTTTCTCACTTTACAATCTATATCATGTGGTGTTAATATGAATGATAATGGCATCTTAGGGAAACCCATAACACAAATCATATCTAATTATAGTTATCCAAAAAAAATTATTATTCCTATGTTCCAATCGTTTGATGTCCATTTATACCTTATTAGTCACTTAAATAAGTATATACTTTCTTTTGGGAAATGATCAAATGATAGATAAATACTAATGAAAGCTTTCAACAAAAGTCTAGAAAAAGAGACCTTAGATTGGATCTATTTCTTCCTAGTGGCTCTTTACCTTAATTAAATAGTATATAAGATGTTTTATTATCAAAATTTAATACATATAAGGTTACAAATTTCACATTGGAGTACCTCCAAAGTATAAAGCAAGGTTATTATGAGCTTATTGAAGACTACATTTTATGATTTAAGAATATATTACATTATTTAATGTATCAACCCTTATATTTTAAAAAAATATTCATATTTAGCAAGTATATTATATCTCCACTTAATGAAATATCACTTTATAATTCATATACTTCCTTTGAGACACTTTATATGGATGTTTTCACTTATGCCTTTTATCTTAATTCTGTGTCACATAAGGCAACAAGTTTAAGTGATTCAAGACTACATTCACCTAAGAAGTAAATTCCTCATAATAAATTGGAACCAACTACGTCATCTTCTAAATCAAAGATTCAAATTAATGTCTTTAGTAAAGGTAAGAATCAAAGGACATGGCTTACAATGCAAAAGCTAATATGAGTTCACCTATTACAAATAAGAGTCAACCACTTAATTTTTATAGTTTTAAAGATAAATCAAGTGTTATTTTATAGACATTACTTGATAAAAATATAATAAACTTAATTCTTAATTAGTATCACCCTCCCCGTCACCTCGAATGAGTGGGGGCAAGACCATATTGTAACTATCATCATGTTAAAAGACATTAAGATAATAATTATTATACATTAAAAAAATATTGATAAAATTGTTGATATAAGGGTTATTACATTAGGTACAATTGATAAGATTTAAGCAAGGTCCCCTTTTCCATCTTCTAATTCTCATCTTAGGAATAAAAATATATCCCAAGATGTTCTACTCATGGAGTGAATGGTCCTTTTGGCTTATATAGAAAGTAGAAATAAGAGAACATCTTTCCTTGATTCACATTTTACAAGGATCAATGTTTTTTAATAATTTTCCATCAAGGAACTAATGGTCACAAAAGCCCTATTAGAGATTAATATTGAGAAGGTATTGTTTTAAGTTACAAGAAACAATGCAACACATGTATAATTAGATTTATTAAGGACTTCATATATAGTAATTAAGATATCCAACATATATATATATATATATATATATATATATATATATATATACACTTATGAGAATGCCAAGGGGCATGTTATTATACCAATTTTTGACCTTGAGTAAAGGGATTTATATTTTATAGTATCCACATCATCCAAAAATAAGGGGGTAGAGGGAATGAAATATAATGCCACTAAAATCTAGCTAGCTCATAATATGCCTGAATAGATTATGAGATCCAGACATGTCACATTCCAATTACTCTAGTAGAAGAGATAAATATAAGTGATGGGTGAGATGACCTAGAGCTTGGTGCCATATTAATGGAAAGATAAGCAAGATAATGAGAAGGGAGTATTCAAATTTCAAAAAAGACCAACATTAATTATCTTCCCACTCCACTTGAGCTGTATAAATTATCATCTCGTACCAAGGGAAAAGGGTTATCATTATGGTTATATTTTTTATAAGTATAATAGGTTGAACATTGTTGGTATCATCATTAGAGTAGATAAAGGAATGATAATATCAATATGCTACCTAATTTAATATTGTATATCTTGTATGTACCCCACCCTGATGTAAATCTCACTTTGTTAACTATTAATTTGACTATGTTTTATACTAGCAATGTAGTATGGTATTCATGTTTTATCCCTCGGTATGATGTTCATATGCAATGAATATATGTCAAGCTAATCTACATTTATTATTATAATGATATGTCTCTTTTTTGGAAGCAACTAGGTTCTTAAGCTAGGTATAAGTGATATGAGTGATCTAAATTAGTTTATCTTCTCTTTCATTGATAACATCATTGCCAACTAACCCCAACCCATCCTAACTACTCTATATTGTGCCTAGGGTGAGCACGGGGAATATTTTTCCTAACGATATTCTATCATGACAAATATTTCCACTAGGTACATATATAGGTGTGCTAACACCTAGGCCTTGGGAAAAGTGACAACAATTTGGTTCCATTTTCAAGATGGGTCATATTTTTTTGGAGCAATGATGATGAGAAGAAACAATTGATCAAATTTATTTATAAAATATTGAGTGATGGTTGGAGCATATGGAGTAAATTTTTTTTAATATCACACTAGCTGCAAAGGTCAAATGCCAAAGAAGTGGGTTGAAGAAAACTTGTATGGTATTTTATATGCAATATTTTTTTGTGAATTACTAGATCACCTTTATTCATGGATTATGACATATGATTTAAATAATAGGAAACACCTAAGATGAAAGTATCCATGGATAAAATATTTATTGGATTAGTTGTAAAATTTAGATGCATTTTGGACTGAATTTATGGGCATGTGGTGGTGTGGTACATTAAACAGATATATGTTATAGTTAAATCTATCCATTTATTCTTTCCTTGAAGAAGTTAAGTTTCATATCCTTCATGAACCTTGGGGTTCTCACCTTAGAAATCTACCCTTAGAGATAAATAATTTGAAGATAAATATTAGAATTGAAGACCTACCAATGGTCAACTAAGTAACAATATACATAAATGATGAGACAAATGGGGATAGAGAATGCATAGTATCTAGGAGAAAGAAAGAGTGTAAGGATATCCTAGTGGAAGGAGGCCAGATCGACTTGGGATCAAGAAGGTGAGAGCATTTAGAAGAGGTTAACATGGATGAGCTTAGGAAGAAAAGGGGAGTATTTAACTCAAGATGTGTCATGAGTACCCATGGGGGATGGGGAAGTCTGAGTAGGACTCTTTTATATAAAAATTACACCCTCACATGAATAATTTTCATGACAGAATAATCAAAACAAGAGTTGGAGTTGTCCTTAGAAAATTTGTTGAGAGAGAATTTTTTTAGAAGAACCTGAACTACCCCCATCCAACCTACCTCCTCAAGCACATTATTCAAAATTTTGAACTAAAATTTATGATAATGTAACAAATAAATTAGTTTAGAAAGTTATAAGTGTGTGGTATTTTTATTTATGGATATGTAGACTAGAGGATTGATGATCAAATTAATGGGACCAATTCAACCACTAGGTGGAATAATATAAAGTGGAGTGACCAACATTATGGAGACACCATTGCTCCTCAAACTACCCAAGTAATAACTATATCATTCATAGTGATCATAGTAGGAAATAATAGAACCAACCCAGTCACACAAAGAAGTGTTTTAGTGTTGATGGTGTAGGTCATCTATGAGATGTCTCTCAACATGTTAAAGTATTAAAGAGTGGAGAATACCACTAAGCACATCCATAAGTGATTTCATCTATCATGCAAAGGGAATTTATTTCACCTACTATAACATGCCTAGTGGTTTATTGGTAGACTTCTTACTTCTTGATGACATGCCTTAGCAATGAGGAACATCATAGAGCCACAAGAGGCCTTAGAGGATGAATTAAAATCTCAAATGGTAAGATGTTTTGATTATGGGGTTATCATAATCTTAGAAGTGTAAATTACATCTATTAGTATAATTCTATAGAATCCAATGACCAATGGCATGTTAGATAATCAGAGTGGGTTATGGTGTGTGAATCATGGGGTAGGAGGGAATTTGAGCTAGAACTATTTGAGGAAAGGTGTGTGTGTGTGTGTGTGTGTGTTCATGGCATCCTATGATATATGTATAGATCAACATGACATGTATATTTTCCCCCTATTTCCCCAAGTAACTCAACCAATATATATAATATATTATAAGATAGATGATAGCTCCTCATAGGATACATCAAATTGTAAAATGGTAAGTGACCTAAGGAAGCATAAGGCAAGTTAGGAAACAAATATAACATCAAGACAAACTTTTGACAAGTATGAACCCCCATGAGGGAAATGAGGTTGTGTCAATTGAGTTTATTTCGATGGGAGTTTCCCACCTTGAGTATGTTGTAAGTGTGGGTCACTAGATCACTTATAATGAGATTGCCTTACACATCCTACTTGTGCTTATTATCAAAGGAATCATGGGATCGATGATTGCCTAGATTTATATAAGAAACTCACCAAAAAATACCAACCTAAAAGAGATGCTTGAGTAATTAAATAAATACAAAAACCTAAATAATGGGCTCCAAAGAACCACAATAATAACACTCAGGCCTTGCCAGTATAAGTCATGATGAGAACTAGCTTGACTACCCAACATGTTGTTAATCCTATTTAAAAAATTTGATAAGGATATAAACCACATAGGGATGAAACCTCAAGATAGCTCCTATATCCTCATGCAACACCATACCCTGATGGCATATGATAGAAAGTATTAATCTAAGTATCACTAGATGTCATCCACAATCTATAAGGTGAGATTCAATATACTAATGATATATATGAAGAGGTGAAGTAAAATTCCCAACCCAAAGTAGGTACCCAAAAACTAAATATGATATATCTAAAGTATTGTCCCTCCTATGATTATATGGGATGGTACAAATTCTTATGGAGTTACTCTCTAACTACTAAGTTAGATAAGGTGTGAATGTATCAGGACCAAACATGGCTAGGGGACAATATCTCTAGGTGACAAAAAAATTTGGCTATGACTGAGAATTATTGTTGGATGTGGACATAAATAGATGGAAGGTTTGTGATATCCTAATAGATACTAACATTAAGGTATATATACTAAACAGGGACACATGAAAGTATATGGTATGTCCACCCTTTTGGACCTCACCACACATTTTATTCATGGCCAAAAATACCAAGGCCTAGCCATTGGGAATACTCCCTGACCCCAGGCTAGGGATCATGGGAGTAAAGTTATGAGCTAACTTAAAAAATAATTTAATTAGTAGATTCTGATAACTACTCTACTCTAATTATTAGGCCATGGTTTTATTCCAATAATGTAGACATGTAATTTAAGTAACACTATATGAGTTTTGAGAATGGAAAGGAATGTGTGGTTATTCTATTAGCCACAAAGATTGGGCCTCTATATGTCAAAAGTGTATATGTGGAGGACAAGATTAGTAACAAATACAATATCATTGATAAGGATTGGATATGAAATTAATAACTCATTATTCATTAGAGTGATTTCCATTCAATCTTTGATACCACCACCATAGCCTGTGACTGATGGGTTCAAGAGTCTTATGAAGAGATTGGGCAAAACTATGGCATCATCAAAAGAGGACCCCAAAAGAGAGTGGCATAATGGATAAGGCATGGTAACTTCTATACTATTAATCAAATAAAAATATGGGCCTATGTATGAGGAAAGTATTAAAGAGGGTTCCATACATTAGTAAAGGGTATCTCTCAAAATTGACTCATTTCATTAAGACAAGAAATCTTGATTCATAAATTTGGTACCTTGAGGTAGTAATTACAAATGAGTGAGATATTGTAGATACCATGGTATATACACTAAATATTATTGCTTCACATTGGTGGGATACCCACATACCTAACCTTCCCAACTAGTTAGGAATCAAAGAAGCTATGCACATTTGGTTTAGGCCAACAAACCATTACCAAAAGCTACCAACATATAGTGGAAGCTCAGACCCTAACATGCACATTAAAGCATGTGAGGAAATGTTTTTAAGTGCCTCCTATCTCATTTTCATCTCTGGATCCATGAATTATACTAGACATTAATTACATGGGCATGCACATGGTAAATTATAATAAAAACATAAAGAGAAATAGCCACATGGGAATTGTTGAAACAATAGTTTATACATGTCTTTGCATTTA
The DNA here is from genome assembly GCA_037957365.1 of Torreya grandis. Taxonomy (NCBI): domain Eukaryota; kingdom Viridiplantae; phylum Streptophyta; class Pinopsida; order Cupressales; family Taxaceae; genus Torreya; species Torreya grandis. The sequence goes on along the minus strand of JARHVA010002594.1, from coordinate 1,694,990 downwards.
AATCTAAAAATTCAAGGTTGATCAAGCCCCTTAAGCAAATCCATCATGACATATTCAAGGATGAGGTAGTAATGGAAGAATAATTATTACATATATACAAATAAAAAGGGGTGGGCCTATCAACAAAACTAAGAATCAAATCATGAATAATGAATCAAGTGAAGAAGATGGGGAAATATGGAAAGACAAGAATTAACAATACAATAAAGGAAAATATAAAATGGTTTACAAGGTGAATAAGAACATAATGAGGGAAAGCTAAGTCATCTACGTATTGAGGCCACTCAATACGATCAGTAATTATTAGACACACCCCTTGAGATGATAAAATTGATATAAATATCTCTTGAAGGCTATTATAGTAAACATTGGCAAATAGAGGAAACCAAGATCACCACCATTGGGGATTATTGGTCTCATGTAAAATTTACCCACATTTTAGAATTGCTTTAATAATTTTAGGACACGTTTCCTAAAAGCTTCATGGAGATCAAAAGAGTGCACTCTTCTTTAGGGAAAAATTAAAATCACATTGGTTGAGGGTGTGCATCTTATCACGAAATAACCCTACCAAATGAAACCCACTTATAGGCTAAGGTAAAAACTAAAATGAAAAACATGTTAGCTATAGGCATCATATATCCTATAGAATTATCTAAATGGGTAAGTTTGATGGTAATTGGTATTAATAAGGATGGGCATATTCAAATTTGTGTTGATTATCATCTCCTAAATGCAGACTACATCATAAACCCCTTTCCCACTACCTTCACTAAATAAATTCTTAAAGGTGTGGTGGGTTGTGAGATATACACTTTCACAATTATATTCTTAAGATACCACCAGGTCTAGATTAAATAAGAGTATAAACCGAAGACCACCTTTGCTATTGATTATGGCTTATTTACATACAATTTCATGCCCTTTGGGCTAAAAAATGCTCCTATCATATTCTCACATATTATGATTGTAGCTTTCAAAGATTATTTCCACCAATTTATCCAAGTGTACCTATATTATTGGATAATATATGGGATCATTAAAGACCACCATGATAATTTGAGACTCATGTTCAAGTGTTTCCAATAGCTGGAGGTTTCTCTCAATCTAAAGATTATGTATTTTCCATGTCATTTGGTACCTTTTTTATCCATGTCATTTACAAGGATGGACTCTTGGTGGATCCCACAAAATTGGAAGTAATTCTTTAACTTAAAGCACCTACCAATCAGTGTGGGAACATGCATTCTTAGGACACCCTGAGTATTATCCAAAGTTGATTTGTAACTATGTAAAGATAAGAAATCCCCAAAAATAACTTCTAAGAAAAGATAATCCATTTATGTGGGGAAGAGCATAAGAGGAATCCTTTGAAATAATAAAATATAAGTTGGACAACACTCCTATCTTTCAATTCTTAGATTTTAATACCCCATTCCATGTCCATGTTGATGATTTTGTGATGGTTATTGGTGTGATTTTATCCTAACCCAAGGAGAACAAGACTAATCATTTGATCTACGTTTCTAGTTACAAGATTACTCCTACAAAACATAATTATACAACCATTAAATGATAAGCATTGGCTATGATATATGCTCTCCAAAAAATTTGACATTACCTATTAGCCACCCCACTTGTGTTCTTTATGGATCACAAATCCATATAATATTTGGTCAATAAACCCATCTTCCATGGATGTATCTATCGATGGATAGTATTATTTCAATAACTTTAGTTCATAATAGTAGTTAAGCTAGGAAAACAAAATTTGGGACTTGACCACCTTTCTCGAATAACCACTAGTGAAGTTGCATATCTTATTGAGGATGACATGTATGACACATATAAATATAAGGTACAACACACTAGAATAACTTGTTGATATCACAACATTCCTTAGGTATTTCCCTAGAGAATATGACTAGTAAAGAGAAGAAGTAGTTGGGCCTTTGCATTGGCCCTTATCAATTTATCGATGAAGAAATATATAATTAAGGATGTGATGAGATGTTACAATGATGTGCTCTTCCACATGAACACACAACTATATTATAGGATGCCCATGAAGGGATTGTTGGAGGACACTTCATCGGGGAAATAACTACTCAAAAGATCCACTTTTCAGGACTTTGGTGGCCAACTATTTTTCATGATGCTAAGGAATATGCCCAAAATTGTGGTATGTTCTATAGGATATAAAAATTAAACCACTAATAGGAGATTATAACTATACTAATCCTTGCATAGCCCCCCTTTAAAAAATGGGCTATTAATTTTGTAGGGCCTATAATACCCATTGAGTGATGAACTAGCACACACTACATCATTGTCACCACTAACTACTTTACCTAATGGATTGAGGCTATACCTACCAATAATTTCACTATAGCCATAGTTATTTTATTCTTATGGGAAAATATTATTGGTAGATATGGATGTCCCCTAAGCTTTACTAGTCACTAGGGCACCCAATTTATCAACAAGATGATGTGGATCCTCTTATCAAATTCATGGTTACCCATCATAAGACTACACCCTACCACCCACAAGTTAATGACACTACAGAGGCCTTCAAAAAAATATTATGTTGTTATCTCATAAATATCAATGATTTAGGATGCACAAATTGGGATGATCAAGTATCAACTATCTTATGGGCATATTGAACAATCTATAAGTGACTCAATAAGTCTATTCCTTTCTAGCTAGTGTTTGGCATGGAGGCTATACTTCCTATTGAGTTTTTGGTTTGTATCTTTGAATAGCCTAGGTTGGTCATTTTAATGGACCTAAATCCCTCATAGTACACCTTGAATAATTATAGAAGTTAGATGAGAGGTACATCATTGCCAAATGGATCCAAGCCACTTAGAAGGCTCAATAAAATACATGACATGGTAGACATATCAAAGGAAAAGTATTAATTAAAGGCACTCAAGTTATTTTGTATGATTATAAGTAGCTCCGATGCTATGGCAAGCTATGAATCTATTAGCTTAGGCCATATATAATCGATGAAATTTTATAAACTAACACATGCAAACTTCATACTCTCAATGGATAAATGCTTCTTGGGAATTTCAATGGTAACTAACAAAATACATACCATGTTTAATACCAACTATGTAATTTATGATAATGTGTATGCCACTTATTTTATTCTCTTATTTTGGCATCATTTTTAATGTGTCATTAGGGGTATTATCTTACACACTCCTTTTAATATCTAGCTGAGTGATTTGAGTAGGGACTTTCTTTGGAAGGCCACCACATCAGATATATAAGTATCTCTAGTGAGGAGAGTTATGTGCCAAATTTGTACAAAGATATATCAATAAATATTTATACAATAATATTTTGAATATTTCTAATTATTTTCCTCCTCCTCTACCTTATAAATTGCTTACAATTTCCTCATGTATTTATTTATTTGTGTCGAAAGAATGGGCACATGATTTAGTGTGGGATAATGAAAGGATAATATAAATTATGACAACCAAAGAAACCATTTCAAACAAAAAATTCATGGTACACTATCAAATCAAATTTTAAATTTCAAGACCTCAAGTAACCTAATAGTTGGCATAATAACAATAATGATGAAAGGCCACGTGTGGGAAAAAGGCATGACCATTAAATCAATCACACAACACAATTAATAAGGGTGTCTTGGAAAAATTATCAAGAACAAAAAAAGGGTAAACAAGTAAAGGGTACCCCATCACATGAAAAATAAAATACATGAAGAAGATACAAATTAAAGGAGGGAAAAATACTCTAGATTTGGGGTTGAATAAGAAATATAAATACAAGAGATGGGAAAAATATATGAAGGACTATAATTGGACATGATACCAAAGGTGAAAGCATTAAAAAAAGAGATCATTCTCCAGATATCTGATTTGGGACCCTCATATTCAAGGATACAAGAAGCACCTCAAGAATAGCATAGGATGAGGATAAGTAAGGACTGAAAGAGATGAAAGGAATTGGATGACAATAAAAGGCTATAAAACAAGCTCAAATGTAACCACATTGAAACCTAGGAATATGGACTACTTATAGATGCAATATTCAGATAGCATGGAACATGGAGAAGAATGGGAGTTTAGGGTGGATGAATGAAAAATAGAGGATGCCAACCACTAGATTACAGACCATGAAGCTAAGTTGTGTATATATTATCTAATATAAATAATGAAAATAAGTGATGATAGGATTCCCATTTACGATGACAACATGAGGATGTGTCTAAAGGAAGTTAGCACATTTCAACTCTTATAACTCCCCTTCTTTGGCAAAGTAGAAGAACTAGTAAGGTTTATTATCTCTCAAATTCATCAATATATGATGTATTTTTCAAGGAAAAGTATTCAAATCATGGTATTGTATATTTATAAAGCCATAGGGCTTGGCTCAAACTAGTGTTAGTATAAGAGAAACATTGGGAAACTAGGAAAAATTAACCTAATGGCCCACTAGTTTAACTAAAAAAAATGAGATATGTTTGTGTTGATTGCTCTAGATGACCCCTCAAGAAACTAACATTCTAAGGTGTCCAAGGGGAGGCAATACGTACATGGGATGAAATGTCCCCTCATTAATTATAGGATTGATGTTGGTTTAATCTAAGGATAGAGTAGTTTAATCCATTTTACTCAAAGAGTAGTAATGACTACCACCAAAGGTCAAATGATATGAGAATTTATGTTCACTTTCTTTCTTGTTTGTTAATTATTTTTTTCTAAGTGTTTTGGTTTGTTTGATTCAATGAATAAAACCATTGAGTGTTATTTCACTACAATTCACTGCAAACCCTAGACTAAGGTAGAACATCATAAAAAAAAACACAAAATAGATGGGAAAGTGTAAGGTATAAAACAAAGGGGGATTTTCTTTTGATCAAAATAATCCCCTTGATTCTAAGGAAAGGAGACATGCCTAACCATAGTTATACCACTGTGTGTCTAGTATAGCTATTTATAAAATGTTAGCTAGTCAGTGGGCAAGCTTCTAAGGACAAATATTAAATCCATTAATCTATTATACCCATTATAAAGATAGTTTGTGTGAGAGTCTATAGTTTTTACCCATAATGAATAGGAAAAGACTCAAGTGAAACATGAACAAATCCAATAAACTAATTTAAATAGTTGATTCACATCTTAACTAGGACACTTATCTTAAAATAAGCATAGTAATAATTTGATCACAAATTAACTAGATAAATCAAAATACTAGAGACATTAAATGAACAAAATATAATAAAATATGTGTTTAACATCTTGAAAGCATTCTATTACTGTCAATATCTCCTAACAAATAACTAAGGCTGAAGGTATAGGGAAAGGTTGGTACAATCTAGACCTATTCCATCAACATTTTGATTCCTAAAGTGCCAACCAACCCCTAGTAAATATTTTGAGTAAAGTAAAAATAAGGAAAAGTAGGTGCAATCCTAGCCTAATTCTTATAGAGCTTCAACCCAAAAATCTCCACCCTTAACAATGGTATTTTAGCCTCTTTAAATAGATAATTTGTGAAGCTTATGGCTTCAAATTCTATCTCATCCCACTAACAGGGTGGTTACAAATATTCCACATGGTTGAGGGAGTGTGATCAAGTAGGTGGCTTGATATCTCTGACATACTAAAGGTGTGCCCATAATTTACGTAACCAAATTGAGCCTCAATGAGACTGAGTTTGTCTTTTATGCTCTATGCTTAATCTTAAGGTGCATGCCATGCTCCTTAATTCCATTCCACTCATGATTTTTGTTTCATCCTCAACCATTCTTCCATTTGGGACCAATCCATAATTGATTCTATGAATCAATCTGAATGTATAGTCAAATCCTAGATTTTAGTAGTTTTGACAAATAGACAAGTTATAAATCTTATTCTCATGCTTCATTGGTATTGCAACCAATGTGTCTTCAATTCTAATGATTTTATACCACATGGATTCTTCCAATCCTCTCTTTGTTTTTACCTTTGATATGCAATTGGATTCTACTTCTATGGGACCTAGTTGACACTTGGGAGAGTGAAGTGATAACTAAGACACATGGCATCCTTTGATTAGGCATTATAATGCCACATGTACTTCACTTTGATCTTCACAAGCCCTCATGGCTAACTTGCCACTTTGTATGGATTTTCCATGTGGAAAACTACAATAGGTCAGCACTCTCCCAAGCTCTAACATCTTTGACAGGTCTAGGAGCTAAGTGAATCTAATAGCTCTGATAGGTGACATGTGGCCACTTCTAATTGTTTCCTAGTTTAATAGGTGAGGCTTTAAGTGTATTTTGAATATTCTCTCTATGAAGGAGTAGGATTTTGACATGTAGTTTCATCCCATTCACCCAGAGTTATGACACACTATTTGATACATAGATTTCCTTGTGATAGTGAGTCATTGGGATGATCCTAAGTGGTAACATCCCACTTACTTGTTTGCCCAAAGGATTATGAACTTATATGGATGGTTATAGGGAATTGAGTCAATGGGATCATTACACATGAAATCACCCATCATTATGATATTATAGAGCTTAGATTAAGTCATTAAATTTTGCATGGATGTCTCTAGGATAGTGTATCCCTAGCCACATGGCAACATCCCACTTACCCACTATCTTGGAGGTATTGAACTTATACGAACTACACCAAGGCATTGGGTCACCTAGATCTTACCACTTAGAATCATATCACTAATATAGAGCTTCAATTATATATATAGAGATTCACCTAGGATAATTTGAATAAATTGACTAAGTATTTCAAAATCCATTTCAAATACGTTTGATCCACTGGGAGCCACAAGAGGTCACCATGTGGAATGAGAAAAGCATCAAGAGAAAGTCAAAGAATCGACTAAGTGCTGAAAGTCTTTTAAACATAGTATAGACTAGTGGGAGTCACAAAATTTGGTCACATTGGAAAATAAATGTTTTGAGGCCAAGATAAATCACCTACGAACAAAGGATAAAAGATGCAGTCAACAAATTCAACTCTTTAAACACTAATGACTAGGTTATTTAAATTCAAATGGCTAAGTTATTTTAAAATGAGAACAAAAGGGTATAGAAAATTTATGAAGGAAAAATTCATTTAAAATGAAATCAAAGCCAAACTTTGTCAAATTGAAAGAAAAATTTTCTCCATTTCTTATGAAATCAACTCAGTCTATGAAGTGGGGCCATATTAAAAACTTAGTCAATTAGTTATATAAATATAGGTTAAATTAAAATCAAAAAATGATAATAAAAACTTTGAGATAATCAAATAATTTTAATGAGTCTAAGGTGAAGTGGTCTAAAGGGGAAGAATTTGATGCATTTCTCAAAAGATGACTCATACCAAGACTTAATAGATTTAAGCAAAATCAGACATTTTAAAAAAGTGCAGCCTTAGATGGGAATTTATACCAAATGCTTGTAATGAATACATGATTATTTAAACTTGGTTAGATCAATGAGGCATTCAAAAATATAACTCTACACCCAAGAACCTATAAAAATATAGAGCAAACTAGAATAAGAGGGTCCATATCTAAGGAATAGAGGATGGGGCATGTTGGACCTAATAGTGTTCCCTATCCCCCATGTAAGTGATAGGACCACTAAGGTAGAAACACAACTTGTAAGCACCAAATTATATAAAACATGAAATGGTGAAGGGAACCTATTGATGTGTGTTTTATGCACACCCACAAAAATATTTACAAGGTAGCCTTTAACATTTTAGTATTAGTGAAATATATCACTCCAAGTCACAAGTTGTAGGATATTAAATTTTATGATAACTTATTAGGGAAATAGTAAAGAGAGATACAGGTTATCTACCATGAATGGGTTGGCTTATGAATGAACCTAGATTTTCTTGAAGTGGGTGTAAGGATGATGGCCTTAACTAAGATGGGTAGGACTTCCAAATAAACTTTAAAAAGATGGAAAGGTAAGGTAGAAAAGGAAATCCTATGGATTATCCAAGATAAAAACCTTCAAGACCATCATTTGACCAAGATTTAGATAATAAATTAGAAACTAATGCTTATTGCAAGCTATTTTATCACACGAATAACCAAACACAATTAAGGAATCAAAGGAAATAAAGAATATAATACACTAAAACATACATAATCAAAGGTTGTCATGTTTGTAAGATTACTTTTACACATCCACAGAGGGGGATTATGATTAGTATATAAATTCACTCAACTCAGTTGTAGTTCAAAATTAATAGTTATATTAAAAAAATATAACTCATGCACAAAATAAAGAAATAAGATGCTAGAATGATGGTTCATCTTACACAATGAACATAATTAGAGAACAATGAATATTTACACATAAAAATCAAGTCAAATAGAACTTAAAATTTCTTATTAATCTTAGCATCCAAAATATTCCTCCTTTTGGCATTGGGAGATTAAAAATATATATATGTTTAGGATGGGGAAGGTCTCACCTCTTCAAGTTTAGTCTAAAATTAAAAAAATTAAAAATAGAACATCATGTCTAAATTCATGCAAAATATGCATATATCATGATAATATTTTGAACGGCCTCTTCAACTAAAAATATAATATGCATGCAAATTAAATGGGTTAGGTACTTAAGTTTCATCTTCATAATATCATACAAAAAATTCATTATTTTTAGATCATGGCATTGATGTGGCATCACTAACCAAAGAGGTTGGTGGAGTAACTATAGTTGCCATTGAGGTAACTACTAAAGGTCCTTATGGGATTAAAATTGGGCCCATAAAATTTTTCAAAACTATGAATTTATAAAACTATGAGCTTTATGAAGTTAGGGTAATACTGATAGCTTGCTACATGTGTGGTGTTAACCTCAAAGCTACTTCTTTGGATTTTATCTCTTTAAACAATGTCTATATTGTATCAATCTCCTTATCATATAAAATTTGAGTAACAAATAATTTAGGACTTTTATAGCCTCAACCATCAACCTTTATTGCTCAACTTCCAAGCTCTTAAATTCATCTCCCAAAGCTTATGCTCTTGTTATTCTATCCTTTGAAAAACTTCCAACTATAATATTTCTTCATTAGTTCTATAAATGGTGCCCATAACTTCTTTTTTGAAGTTGTCTATAATCACTTAGAGAAAGATTTCAAACTTAGGTCTATTGACCAATTCTCCTATAGGGTTGATCACATTGGTAACCATCATATCTCCCAAAATTTATAGGGCCTCACTTTCATGACTGAGAAAGTGTTCCATCAATGTTTTCATTTACTTGTGCTAATTAAGGGAAGCATCCCTTCTTATAATCACATAATTCAATCACCATGAATTATTCATGTTGGTCATTAGAATCAATAATTATATGAGTTGGTCCTAGAGAATTGAACCAAAAAATTCAAACTTATTTCTAATTCTTTCATCTGATTCTAAAATTTAGTAGCATTTACCCTCTTAGGTTGGTTACATGTCCTCAAAACCCTAATGTTATGCAAATTAGTATATAGCTTGGTGGATGCACTTTTTACATCAACAATAATCTCCTAAGGAGCCTATATGATTTGCCTTTGTTGTAGTCTTTTCAAGGCATCCTCATTAATTTGATACATTTATTTCATTGCATCCCTTGTGTTATCCAAAAAATCACAAAAAAAATCTATATATTTTTGGGGGATCATTTGGGTTTTTCTTAGGCTTCTTTACTAAATGGAAAAGATTATCCCATTGTTCAAACTCTACCTCTTATTTTATCTTTGGATTCACCACCTTCCTCTTCCTTACTCTTTAAATAGTTCACTAATGCTTATCAAAGTGGATAGATATTATATGCAGTTTGGTAATAACCAAATTATGTCTCTCATACCTATCCTCTTTCATTTCTTTCACCCATTGGGAACAATGAGAACACTTATTTCGTCATTTTTATTTGGGATATTTGATGTGGAAGGTGAAGGTTCTTAGGAGGGGGTGTAAATTATTGGGGATCCAATGAGGCACTTATTTGAATATGAAATCAGAGAGGTGGATAGACAACCCTCTCCCATGGGGATAGCTCCCTTGTTGAAATGACCTTAGCCAAAAATCTAGTCAATCCTAGGTTTAATTATACGATCATTGTATTTGATGTTATAGGTGATGATTGTATGCAATCAAAAATGCATCATGTCTATAAATTAATCCTATCTTGGAGAAGATAGATCATACCTACACTTCTAATTTGGAATAAATTTGTTAAGCGGTACCATGACCAATATGGGGATCCATTAGACCCAATTAGGGGATCACTTATCACAATATACCATGCTAAAAAGTGTTTTAAATCCTATAGTCTAACACAATCATGAAACAACCTTAAAAGAGTCTTATGTTTTGATATTCACTCTATATCTAATAACAAAAAAGTAAAACTAATCTAGTGCTCACCAAATCTTGTGGTATAAAGTGGGGGTTAGAAATAAAACAAACTAAATTAAACATGCATATAAGACATATACTCATGTCAATGTATATGGTATCCTAATGCATGGGAGATAAGTACAATTGCATTATCTATCTACTCTTACAAAGGAGAAATAAGGTTAGGAATACTTACCTTGAAGATGAACCCACCAAGCCTCAATCTCTCCCTTGGCCAAAGTACTTCATAAGAGATTATTGTGGTATGTAAGGATAATAAAGATAAATCATATCTAGGCTACATAACCTATCTATGTATCCAAAATACTTCTCCACAAAACAATATCCATATCTTCAAATAAAGTATGAAACCTTAAGCTTTATTCCTCAAGTATAATGGTCAATAATCAGATGTTTGTTCATACTTATTCTTATTCACTTCTCTATTTTCAAATGCTTGGAAATGAACTTGTATATATAGACAAATATTTTCCTAAATCCTTTCAAATATGTTAGCTATACAGGGTCAACCCAATTGAATTTTTATGTTTTTAGGAGATAAATCACTAGGTCTCGATCTAGGTCAGCTTAAGAGCTAACAAAAGTCCAAGTGAAAAATGTCCCTAAATAGTATAGGGTCGACCTAGTACAATCAACTGGTGAAAGGGGGTCAAAACAAGAAAAAGGAAGAGAATGATATGACAAATGTTTTGAATGGGTACAACTGAGAATAATAATCTTAGGGTAAATGGTTTTAGGAGACAAGTGTGTAGATGGCAAGTGGTAAAATGTACAACAATATTATAAATCACCAAAGGTCTGCCCACCCCTTTCTTGGTATACCCCTTAAGGCATGCACTTAGAGAGATTGGGGATCGATGGGTTCTTAAAAGATAAAAAGTGTCAGTAAGTGATAAAAGTTTGAAAATATTATGTGTATACATATGCCCCACTTGAATCTCATCATGTCTTATGTGAGTGTAACACGAGATCATGCTTTGAGAATATAATATGATAACACACAACACTGATACTAAGTAAAATGTAGTAAGTAACAAATAAGATAAATGAAAGGATATAATTTAAAAATAAACACCTTTACTTACCTTAGTGCTCTAAATAAATAAGTAGACTACAAGAGAAAGTGAATGTGTCCAATGTGATGAACACTAGGTGAACCTATAGAAGTTAGTGCAAAAAATAGCCAAAAATCAAAAGTTTTGGAATATATGCATATAGGAGTGAAAAATGAGTTAGTAGAGACAAAGATATGTGAGATTTAGGACAAATTGGAAAATTAGGATTGCTAAGGCAATGATAGAATATTAAAGGCAAATAAATGACAAAAGGATGTAAAAGGAATGACAAAGGATTGGCAAATGAATGATAAATGATTGTAGAACACAATAAATCATATTGGAAAGCATGTAAAACATAAATGGAAAAAATGAATTTAGAACATATGAAATCACATTGGGAAGCATGTAAAACATGAATGATAAATGAAATATCAATGTAAAGAAACTTGAAAAAATATATGTAAGAAAGTGAAAAGTAAGCTCATGTAAGATAGGGAAAAATAAAAACATAAAAGACTAAAAACAAAATGTAATTGAAGATGTGAGACAAATAGGAATAAGGCATACATAAAGAGAAATATGTAGTAATCGAAAATGTCATATGTAATATAATTTAAGTATACAAAAATCAAACAAGAACATGATAGAGAAATGAAAATCAAAAGCTCTAAAGGATGAAAACTCAAACTTAGTGCTTGTTATAAGATACAATGTAAGAAAACACAACCACCTAAGGACATGACTAGTATGATAATGAGATGGTGTGGTAAATAAATGATGTAAGGGTGTAATCCATAGTTTCTCAAACATGTTTTACTCTAAGGATAGATAAAACTAAAACAAGGCAATACTATCATGTTTTTAAGAGGTGAAGAAGAAGGAATAATATAAGAGGGAAAATAGATTTATAATCACAATTTATCTATCAAGGGTGTAAAATGAAATGGGTGGAGGGGAGAATTAAGGAAAAATAAAGGTAGAGGAACTCTTTATCTAAGTCAAGACACTCAAATTAGGTTTGTCAAAACAAGAGGACTTTTGACCTTAAGGACTCTGAAGAACTTCTCTTAGCTACACAAGTCTTAGGTCAATAAATGTATTATATAGATCATCACATCAAGTCTATATACATGAAAATTAAAATGGACCTACCTTCTCATAACATGTTCCCCATTCCCTAGGTCCACTTACAGAGACATCAATCTACTACAAAGATCGGGTACTTACATGAGAAAGTAGGTAGCACCATAAAGTTTGATGAATTATCCTGTTTCAATCTACTAGCCTACCATACCCTAATGGACCTCACCTCTATGTGAGACCAAATTTGGAGTTTGAGCTTCAATTGGAGATAGGAGATGTGATTGTAATCACATCTTTTGGTATGATTTTGACTTTTGAGATGTGTTTGTTGCTTTTTAGATATCATTGCCTTTTGTTTTAAATTATGTGGCTTTTAACTTTCTTGATGGCTTTTTCTATTCCTCCTCCATACATATTTGGAAAATGAAACATGGGTGCTAAATATGAATTTCATTTGAATACTTGGGACTTGGTTGATAAGAGAGATAACTTCAAATAGCATGGGGTCTAGGAATCTCATAAATATATGTAAAATAAAAGTGATATCTTGACTTTGACCTTGTTTATCTAATGTGGAGTGAAAGAAAGGGGAAATCAAGAGGATTGACACATGGAAATTTTTGAATTTATTCAAATTGAAAAAAATGTGACAGTTAAATAAAAGGATATAATGATATTAAAGTGTGATTTTTTATCATAAAAATGAGGGAAATGGATGAAAACATGTTAACATAGTTTGTTGTGCAAATTACATCTATAAAAAGAAGCAAAAGCTAAAATTGATAACGATAATCAAAAGCATTTTCTAGAAAAGGAATGAAAAAATGGTAATTTTATGAGGAGGGTTGGTCCTATCCATGGTCTTATACTACAACTCATAAAAGAGAAACCCATGAGGGTGCCAAAAATCAAAATGTGAAACAATAAAATGATAAAATAAGTAAAGGTGGTATTTTGTAAGGAGAGCCAGGTCCTATCCATGGTCTTATACCACAAAATCATAAAAGAGAAACCCTTGAGGGTGAATTCTAAATAAAGGAAAAAATAATCATAAAGCTACTAAGGCAAAGAATAACATAAAAATACAAAAATAAAAGAAATATATAAGGACAAAAATGAAAGTAAATGTCAAATGTGTAAAAAAAACCAAATAACATAAAGGAAGATAATGATTCTTATAAATTAAAAGTAAAAGAAATAAATTACACAAAAACATGAGACAAAAATAACAAGTAAGATCTATGCTAGCGTCTGTATCAAATATGAGCATGTGAAATATAAGTCTATACATCTCAAAAGGTTTCTTGAAGTTAAATTTATTTGTTATTATGTAATGTAGAATAAGAGTGGGCATCATAAGATGCCCCAATGGGTAATTGGATTTAAGAATGAGCATCAAAAGATGCCCCAAAGTATTAAGGGACATATGGATGGGCATCTCAAGATGACCCAACATGTGAGGTGGAGTGAGGTAACATTGAACTATTAAAATGGTTTGCATTAGTTTGGTAGGTGCATTCGAAGATAGGAAAATGTGTTGGTTTATTATATTTTAAGAAGGTTGAATTTGATATATGATGGGTAGGAGAGGTACAAGGAGGTAAAAGAGGACCATGTATGATATGCATTGGAGTAGGCATTTAAACTAGTTACTCTTTTGGTTCATGTGACCTAAGATGTTAAGGTTTAATGGATGCCAAAATGTGTTTAAAGTTGTTCTTGTTAGCTATCCTTTCCTTATTGGTATAGGAATAAGGATCAACTGTGGTTTTAAAAAAATTATCAAATGAGGTATAGGTATGGGATGAATGTTATTGATCATTAGGTAGTTGATTTTGATTAGATTGTGGTTCTTGAGATTGAATTTGAGAAGCTTGAAGATAGTCTTGATAATGTTGTTTTATGAGAATATCAAGATTCAAATATAGACCAAATAAGGAATAAAGAATAAAATGGTGAATATCATGACAAGACTCATGATAATAACCTATAGAAGCATGACAACAATAAAATTTATTAGAATTGTACCATTTTGGATGAGGTTTGAAAGGATCAAAGCTCATGGGTTTAGAGGGTGGAAATTTATTCTTAAGTTGTTCTAGCCTCGAGGGAGGGTGGGTTGGGTTAAAATTGGTTGAAATACATGATCCAGCTTGAGCTTGGGGAGGCTTGGATGAATCAATGTTATGAGAGAATTATTGAAAAGGTTCTTTAGTAGTTGTTTGAGATGGTTTAAATTGAGTCATAAGAAAGTATTGCCTTTTTTCTTGGTCTAAGGCTTCTTCTAAAGTTTAAGGGTAAAATATTTGAACTTTTTATTGAAGGGTGAGTAGTGACAAATAATTTTAAAAGAGTATCATCATTCATGTTATGGTCCACTTTGTGAGATATAGGCTTCCATCATTTGATGAAAGTATGAAATGATTCATTAGGAAATTATTTAGCATTGATGAAATGGCTAAGGTAATTTTCAAGAAGATCATCATATTGGAATTTCTTCACTAGAGCATTGACTAAATCCTCTAGTTATGAGATGGAATGTCTAGGAAGTTGGTTGTACCATTCAAGTGCATCACCAACAACAGTTTTGGCTAAGAGCTTGGGGGTAGCAAAGTTATTAGTTTAGACCCATTCCTTATAGAGATTACCAAAAGACTTAAGAAACATAATAGGGTCCTTAGTACCATTATATGTGATAATTGGAGAAATGTTTCTAATATCTATGGATGCAATGAATGGGGCTAAAGGTTCATTTTTAAGATGTTGAATCATTTTGTTATTCATTGGAGGTTGAGGGATGATATTCCAATTGGAATCTCTAAGAGGAGGGATAAAATTTTGATTTATTTGATGTTGTCACCAAATATTTCACCCTCGAAGGGGTTGTTTAGGCCTCTTCTATATTTGGGAAACATGGGAACATTTCTAGGTATGTGGTTGTACCTATATTGGAAATGAGCCTTTAGGTTTAAGGGCTAGCTCCCTGAATATGTCATGCACTATTTATCACTTAAAGTAATACTTACTTATGGGAAAAGAGTTAGAGAAATCATAAATCAAACCTAATCTAAAGGAGGTGATGCACTAAAAATGTCTTCCAAATAATTATCATATTTATACCATAAATGAAACAAAGCATATAGACTAGTCTCTAAGCTTTAATAGCTTATAACATGATTATTTCAATATAACGATGAGATGTGAGCATCAACACAAGGTAAATTAACCAGAGGGAAGATTGCACACTCCAAGGAAAATTGTACACTTGAAAAAGCTTTACATAGTAGACTACACTCTATATGACCTATTAGACTAGGAAATCTTGCTAAAACATGAAAGGATAAGGGAAGGAAGGTTAGATCATTATCACTTCTCATCACCATACATCAATTGTAGACTTAGACAATTGTTCAAAACTAATAAATACACTTGTATTAATGTTCAAAAGCATAATATAACATCAATCTAGTAGGGATTCACCATACATGGTGTGATGGTGTTTACAAAGGTCAAAATGGTAGTTAATTATTAAATTTTAGAGAGAAAAGTGGGAAATAAAAAGTACCCAAAAATGAATAACATTAGTTCAACTTCTTTTGAACCATGGTTGCAACTACTACAAATATGCTCATTTATGCTTCCTAATTGATCTGAGCTACTTAAAGTGGTTGTATAATTAAATTATTCTTCCATTGATTCTCTCTGATGGTTACAATAGTAGGATCAAGTGGTTTTGATCTGAGTTTTAAATCAATGCATTTAGATCAATTGAATCCATTTATTAGAAACTTATCCTAGTGCTAATTACTTCAAAATAATTTATCATGACGTGTACAATTGAGAGAAGAGGTCCCTTTCATATAGTTGGTCTTAGAGATGAAACCATTAGAGCCTACATGTATGCCTTCATGGCATCCATTTAAATTCTAGCTCTTGTTCCAATTGGATCATGCTCAAACTGGTCTTCATGCTCATAGGTCTATTATAGATGGAAAACTAATCTCAAACTATTAGTTTTCTTGTTAGGTCTAAATATATTTTGCATAGGTATTTATTCTAATAATGGTGAGCATAGTTGCATAAATGACCCTATAATCCATAAAAATGTTGAACCAGAGGTCCATACTAAGCTTCAATGGTGGTCCTTTATATTCCTTATACCTGACTACATCACTTTGATTGCTCTGTGGCATTTGAACTAGCTTCAATGGTATCAAGATGAACTTACAAAACCTTGTTACCCTTGGTCAAAAATGTCTTCTTAACCTTCATCAAAAACCTTGGTCTTAACTTTGTTCTAATTCAAAAGCTAACTTGGCTCATTGACCAATATCACACAATTAATCCTACTTGGTATGAATGTATGTTGATTGTTGATCCTCTTCTATTCAAACATGCTATTAACATTTATCATGCATGTATTTGATTTTGAGATCTATTAAACACTTTGACCTTTACTCATTGTTATATTTGAATGCTTGATCAAATGTAGACCATTAGATCAATTGGGACCCACTATTTGAAATCCAATAGTTGGTTCATGATCTTAAAATTGATGTCCTCACTCCCATCAAATGATATTCACATGACCATCATTAACATCTCACAGAGCATCAAATTTAATATCAAACGTATTTTATTTGATCTATTTAAAACTTTACATTAACATGAATGTCTTATGTTGTAAGTCTAAATTTGAAGGCTTAGATATTGAAGCATCTATAGAAGTCATGGAGGCACCAAAATTTTAGGAGATGTTATTGAGGCCAAAAAGAATGAGCCAATTTGATTCATTGGTCTTGTGATCCTTCCAAATGAAGATATTAAATTCACAAGTTGTTTAGTCCATCTGATCTGCTCTGGTTCATTTGGCTAAGTATGGGAAACTTAGATAAATATGATTGAGGATCCAACTTTGAACATGCATAATTTCTTTTGCACTTTGGTAGATGATCTAAAACTTAGCACATAATAACTAGGGACCAAGCTAAAAAAACTCATATGATTGTTTTATTTTAAAACTATCATACATTTGAGATATGGCCTCATCAATATGCTTACTCATCTTTATTTGATCTCCTTATAAAATGGCTAAGTATAGAAACTTAGTAGATTTTGACTGAGAGGCCAACTTTGGGTTTTCATCTCTTCTACTGCACTTAGGTGAATGACCTAGAACTTGGTGCATATGTTCTTAGGACTAATGTTAATAGACCCAAATGATTGATTTTAACTGACTCATCCACATGTGGCAATTATGACATCAACAAAGTGCCTACTCAAAATTTATGCCATTAGACCCAAGATGTCTAGATGAGCACAATTAAGAACCATATGAATACTAGGAGATTCCTAAGTCATTCCAATTACTCTTAACATCACATAGGGTCTCTACATTACTTTCCATCTACCCATCCATTAGTAACTTGGTCCATATTCTAACTACATTAATCACCATGGAGACCTACCACTTACATGTATGACTCTAAAATGATCCCTTAGATACCGAATGATAAAATATAAGGTTAATTCCAACTTTGAAACAAGGTATAGTGTTGATATAGTCAATAGTATATGAATAGAATACAAAATAGGTTTGATAGGGTCAATCTTATACTATAGAATCAAGGTTTGAAAATGAACAAGGTTGGTAGAGTCGACTTAGTTATCTAGTTAGCACATAAAACATAGAATTGGGTGGATAGGGTCAATCTAGTTGACTATGTAGGGGTAGTTTTAAAGAATGTAAACTATAAAAGGAAATATTTTAAAGAAAGAGACATAAAGATAGAAAGGAACCTTGGTAGATCATAGATGTAGAGAATGAAGATTGATGTTCAATAACCTTGATATATGCTTTAAAAATCTACTAACTGGGTTGACTATGTTGATCAAGCTTTACAAAAACCTATTTTTAAGTGCCTATAATGTATAAGGTCGACTAGGTCAACCTAGTATAGTGAATAGGAATGTCTAAAAGACTATAAATGGTATGGGGTCAACTAGGTTTATCTAGTAGTCTGTACCTAAAAACATGCACACAAAAATCAGAGCTGGGTAGATGTAGTTGATCTAGTATGGCAAATATATGATAAAAATAATGATGAAAAAATGAAATAAGGTGAACAAATCATGCAAGGGTTATTTCACATTAGGTTCATCAAAATGTATGTAATTAGAAATACATCATGTCTATAAATCAATCTTGGCTTGGATAAGATAGAGCATACCTACACTTATGATTGGGAATACATTTTTTAAGCAAGAGCATGACCAAGATAGGGATCTGCTAGACCTAATTATGGGATCACTTGTCACAATACACCATACTAAGAAGGGTTACAAATCCTATAGTCTAAAACAATAATACAACAAGCCTAAAATAGTCCTAAGTTTTGATATTCACTCTATATCTAATAAAAAGAAAGTAAATCTAATCTAGTTATCACCAAAGCTTGTAGCACAAAGTGGGGGTTATAAATAAAACAAACTAAACAAAAAATACATATAATAGATATACTCATGTCAATGTATACATAATCCTAATGCATGGGAGAGAAGTACAACTACATTATCTATCGACTCTTACAAAGGAAAAATAAAGTTAGGAATACTTACCTTGAAAATGAACCCACCAAGCCTCAATCTCTCCCTTGGCCAAGGTGATTTGTAAGATATTTTTGTGGTATGTAAGTATAATAAATACAAATCAGCTCTAGGGTACACAACCTATCTATGCATCCAAAAGACTTCTCCACAAGACAAGATATATATCTTCAAAGAAAGTAATGAACCCTAAGATTTATTCCTCAAGTATAATGGTCAATAAATATATGTTTGTTCGTACTTATTATTATTCACTTCTCTATTTTCAAATGGTTAGAAATGAACTTGTATATATAGTTGGATCTTTCCCTAAATCCTTTTGAATATGTTGGATGTACAGGGTCAACCTAGTTGACCCTGTATGTTTTTAGGAGATAAATCACTAGGTCCCAAGTTAGGTTAGTTGAAGGGCTAACAAAACTCCAAGTGAAAAATATCCCTAAATAGTACAGGGTCAACCCAATCGACCTAGTATATTCAACTAGTGAAAGGGTGTCAAGGCAAGAAAAAAGAGGATAATGATATGAAAAATGTTCAAAATGGGTATAACTAAGAAGAATAAGCTTAGGGTAAATTATTTTAGGAGACAAGTGTGTAAATGGAAAGTGGAAAAAGGGATAATAATCTTACAAAGAACCAATGGTCTACCCACCCCTTTCTTGATAAACCCCTTAAGGCATGCACTTAGAGAGATTAAGACTCGATGGGTTCCTACAAGATACAAAGTGTTAGTAAGTGATAAAAGTTTGAAAATATTATGTGTATATCATGACTATGGAATTGGTAGCTCCAATTGAGCTAAACTTTTGTTTTATACTGGTGCATCTTGAGGGTTAAAAATGGACATAGTAACTATATTTTCAAAATAGACTCCTTTCCAAGGAATCTTTATTAGTTTAAAAGAAAGAATAGATAAATCCATAAAAGAACTAGTAGAACTAAACAAAATGGTCTTAGGAATAATTGGGGGTAAATCTATAGCTAGGATTTCTACACTATCAATCAAATAAATGATGGAATAGACTACCTCATCAATGATCTATCTCTATTCATATGTGAGGATTTGTTGATCAGAGGTGACAATCAAGGTTTTTTCTCCCATTGTTCTCCTATACTCAAGGCTTTGGCTTGTCCTATTTAATCCTCTTCATCATCTAGTTGTACACCTTTGTTCATGTTTTTCTTCCTTCACTACTTCTTCATCATCTACCTCTTCATTAGTGGGATAGTCAACCAAAGATATTATATGTTCAATCTCATCTTCTTTCGGTTCCATCGCATCTACTAAATCTTATGTTTTCTCTTCCTTTTCCTCTTCAAAATATTATTATATAATTTGAAGACTAAGTGATGTCATTTCTTTTAGTTTCTTGCCTTTGGAGGAAGTGGATGAGTCCTTTTATTTCCTCTAGTAGGTGAATATGGGGGGAGTGGAAGGTGGATAGGAGAGTGAAATAGATGAATGAGTAGTAGGGGGAAGATATCACTAAAGGTGGTGTTGAAGGAATAATTAGTGTGACAATAGTGGTAGGGTGGAAGGTGACCAAAGATGACATGGTAGGGAGGTCTTGAGGAGAGTTATAATCATTAATAGATGTGGGTGATGGTGGAAATACCAAAGGAAATTGAGAGGAATCTAGATCAATTGAAATAGATTGAAAATAAGCCTGTGTAAACTCAAGAAGACTTATTTGAGTGATTTTTGTCAAAGGGGAGAGAGGTGTCATTATAAAAGTGCTCTTCTTCTATCATAACTTATTAGTCTAAGATCACCATCCCATGCCCATAACCTCCTACCAATGAGGCAATCCAACTTAATATGTTGGATATGAACAATCCAATCACCACTATTAAGGAAAATACATATGACACTATGGAACAACTCCAAAAGACACTCACACAAATTTTCATCTTGGATTTGTTACATACATCTACCATCCATAATAACATCCTTACAAAACTCCTAGGCTAATACTAAGTGCCAAATGACATTACTCAAGATAAATTTCAAGATTTAGTTGGACACCTAGCCTCAAGCCAATATTTGACATTTAACTAAAGCAATATGTCATCCCTTGGCACTCTCCATAATAACTTGTTATACATTAAATTTGTCATCACATGGAAAAAAGTTAAACATGCCCTCATAGATAATGGATCAGGATTGAGTATTATGTATGTGAAGCTAATCAAATATCTAAGATATATAATAGTTGTCCAGAGTCAAATGCTATTACTATCAAGTCCTATGATAATGAATAATGAGAATCATAGGGAACCATAAGTTTGCCAATGATCTTTGGGCTTTTGACCCATGATACACTTTGCCATGTGCTAGACCTAGACCTATCATACAATTTTATTTTAGGTAGACCATGGATACATGAAATTCATGCAATCCCTTCAACATTGTACCAATGTATCAAATTTCCTCACTCAAGGATGGAGGTAACTATCCATGGATATTTATAGCCATATGAACACTGTAAGCACTTAGAGGCTGAATATAAAAGTTACAGCTATAGTTTTAGTCTAGACCCAATACCCAAGAAGTAAAAATACAAAGAGATACATGTTGAATTACGAGAGGCTAATTGCATAAACCCTAATAGCCTTGTCTCATCTTCACATATGCCTCATATTTAAATTTCTAATCATTTTACCATTTCAGACAATGGTCTAAGAGATAATTTTACCCATGACACATTCCATATTTCCAAGCTTCCATAAAATCCCAAGACCTATAAAATGCCTAAAACTAATATATATTGCATAAAATGGTGATGAAAGGGAAAAGGAAAGCTTCATAGACCTGTAATTGTTATTTTCACACCAAATATTAGCCAAGAAGATGACCCATTTCCCAATGATGATTCTTGGTTGTATAATGACAAATTGGATGTTTTCTATCATAGTTCTAAATATCCCATCCCGAACAGGATCATGGATAACCAAGCTTATGAATATGGAGGCCTAGGGGAAAATCAATAGGTTAATCTTGAACTGATTTCTATGACTAGATACAAAGGAACTTAAGGTCTCATATTTATTTAAGCTACTTGATGGTGACCCCATGTATCTTATTTATGTTCTAATGTAAATGAATAATGGTGATGATGTTGGTAGTGAATTAGATCCTGATCATGGCATTTATGAAGACCTTTCCAATACCAACCTATTTGACCCATATATCATTTACACCATTACACTAGTAATCTAACATTCCACACTTTCCCTTTATCATCCTCAACTTATATATTTGGACAAAAAAGAATCCATAATAAAGTTAGATGAGTTTAAGAATGATGAGTCACTAATCTTGAACTGATTTCTATGACTAGATACAAAGGAACTTAAGGTCTCATATTTATTTAAGCTACTTGATGGTGACCCCATGTATCTTATTTACGTTCTAATGTAAATTAATAATGGTGATGATGTTGGTAGTGAATCAGATCCTGATCATGGCATTTATGAAGACCTTTCCAATACCAACCTATTTGACCCATATATCATTTACACCATTACACTAGTAATCTAACATTCCACACTTTCCCTTTATCATCCTCAACTTATATATTTAGACAAAAAAGAATCCATAATAAAATTAGATGAGTTTAAGAATGATGAGGCCTTTTGTGATTTTCTAGGCCTAAGAGATAATGTTCCATTGGGAGACCACAAACAAGGGTTCTTTATCAAAATAGATCTAGCAACCTATTTTGGAGAGAGTGTGAACACCCTTATCCAAAAAAAAAAGAATAAAACATTGAGGTCACAAAGTGAAAACCTTTTTTAGGCACTTTACACCAGGGTAAAAGTAAAGAAAAATGCTAGTCTTTTGGTGAAAACCTAATTCATGTGCCACCCTTGAATGAAGCTCAGGACACCACCAATGACATACTTGCTTTTGGGTAGAAGTTTAGTAAAAATAAATAGCATGCCTTTGATTATATTATCTAATAATGTCCTACAACATTTTTTACATGGCCATTACTACCATTAGGAGATTCATATTCATCCTGATTAGGAGAGCTTGAAGACCCAATCCAAACAAAGGACTTTGTCATTACTGCCAATTCACATCCTTGCTAACTATTTTAGAAGTTGGATTAACTCTCCTAGTAGAAGATACTATGGAAGTAAACATTTGGACTCCAAAAAATTAGTAGATAAAATTAGGTGTGTCCCTCACTGAGGAGGAACATGAAGTTTTTATAGCCCTTTTAAGGGAGTTTGTTGACATTTATTCATGGGCCTATTCAGACATGTCAGGTTTTGACCCCACCTTGGTTGTACACCACCTTTGTTTACATCTTGATTCCAAACCTATGAAGTAAAAATTACATAAGATACATCTTTGTATTGTTATGTTAGTTAAGAGAGAGTTGTAAAAACTCTTGGAAGTGAGATGCATCTAAACAATCAACTATTTAGAGTGAATCTCAAACATTATGCCTGTCAGTAAAAAGCCAAAAAGGATTAGAATCTTCACTAATTTAAGAGACATCAACAAGGCTTTCCCCAAGGATGATTTCCCTCTACCAAATATCGATATAATAGTTGACTCCATAGTTGGGTATGAAATGTTGTCCCTCATGGATGCTTTTTAGGATATAATCAGACCAAAATTGTACCAAAAGACCAACACAAAACAACATTCACCACTCCTTGGGAAAAAAATTTCTATTAGGTTATGTCATTTGGCCTCAATAATGCTAGGGGCACATACCAAAGAGATATGGCCATTATATTTCATGACATGATGCATGATATTATCAAAGACTATGTCAATGACATATTGGGTAAATCAAAGATGCATACAAATCATCCAACTATACTACAAAAGATATTTGAAAGGCTCCATGAGTATAAGGTTCAACTTAATCCCAAAAAGTTCATCTTTAGTGTCACTTTAGGAAAAATTTTAGGATTTATTATCTCTCACTGAGGCATTGAATTTGATCCCACCAAGGTACAAGCCATTATTAACATGTTTCCACCTTCTCTTTTGAAGAAAATCCATAATTTCTAGCGTAAAATTTAGTCTATTAAACACTTCATTTTGCATTTGGTTGATAAATGCCATCCCTTCACTTACTTGTTTAAGAAAGGTGTTACATTTATTTGGGATGAAAAATGTAAAAAAGCCTTTCATCACCTGAAGGAATATCTTGTCAATCTACCTATTTTATTACCATTAATTCCAGGGAGGCCATTTTTATTGTACCTATCTTCCACTAAAAAGGCTCAAGAGGCACTTTTAGCTCAACATGATGAAAATGGGAAAGAACATGTCATGTACTATCTAAGCCATACATTGGTAATATATGAACACAAATATACACCAATAAAAAAAGCTTGTTTAGTTATGGTCTTTGCATCCCAAAAGTTGTGTCATTACATGCTTAATAATAAAACCATAATCATTGCCAAAGTAGATATGCTCAAGTATCTACTATCAAAGACAGCTTTACAGTGCCACATGGCTAAATGGATCATTCTATTAAGTGAGTTTGAGATTGATTATGTCAATCAGAAGGCCATAAAGTGACAAGTACCTATAGATCATCTTGTTGAATCTCCATTTTTAGATATTGAACCACTAACTTTTGCATTCCCATATGATTCTACATCTCATGGATCAGGGGTTGGATTGTTATTTGTTACACCATAAGGGGATCTTATTCCCAAATCATTTTGTATCATCTTTATTTGTACTAATAATATGGTTAAATATGAAGCACTCATTATAGGGATTCATTAAGTAATATAATGGAACATTCATCATCTTATAGTTCATGGTGATTCTCAGTTAATCATCAATTAGGTTACAGACCACTTTTAGACCAAAGATGATAGGTTAGTACCATATAAGGCCATGGTGGACATTCTCAAGCATCATATTTACTATATTGAGTTTGAATACATACCTAAGGCTAACAATAGGATAGTAGATGTCATGAATACCATTGGTTCTTTGATCTATAGCATAGATAAAGCAAAAGACTATTAGTTCCTCATTAAACATCTTCTAGAACATAATCATGAACCTTTGACCATTACAATGATCTATTATATTTTTGGTCCTAATTCTATTTGGTATTTATACCTATATAATTACCTTCATGACCATGTCCTTCTACCTGACCTTTCACATAAATAATAAAAATCCTTTACACACCAAGCCTCTTGATATACCCTACTTCGCCCAACCCTTTACTATAGAATCTTTTATGTAACTTTGTTTCATTATTTGAATTTAGAAGAAGACGAATTAGAATTAAAGGAAGTTCATTAAGGAGTATGTGGATCCCACACAAGTGGGGTCATCCTTGCCAAAAATTCCCTATGTACTAATTATTATTAGCCAACCATAGAAGCAGATGTACTTGCTTATGTGAAAAGGTGTGACAAATTTAAAAGACATGAAATTTTGATTCATGCTCTGGACTAAACACTTAAATTTATGCTTACACCATGGTCATTTTCAATGCAGTAACTTGATCTTGTAAGGAATATTAACCCTACCTCATCAAATGACCATAAAGACATCTTTACCACCACTGAATATTTCAATAAGTGGTTTGAAGTTATACCCCTCACATGACTAGAAAATAGATTTCCAAATTCATCTTCAACCATCTCATATGCCGCTATGGTATCCCATCTAAAATTATATTTGATAATGGTGGATCATTAAAACAATAAAGATGTCAAATCCCTCTATGTTGACTTTAATATCACCCAACATTTTTCCAACACATATTACCCACAAGGTAATGGCCAAAAAGAGGCATCTAATTATCAATATTCTTAAGAATATTGTTAATGATACTGGGCATGATTAGCACTTGTAGATATTTAATGCCCTCTGGGCATATCTTACTAATTACCATACTCTAATAGGATCCACACCATATTCCCTTGTATATACCACTAAGGCCATTCTTCCCATCAAGGTTGAGTTGCCTTCCTTGTGTATCTCATTGAAACACATTTTAGATGATGAATATTACAGAGTAGCTCATCTACAAGAGCTAGAGTTACTAGATGAAAAATACATGGCCACTATAAATAGCCTTCAAACATAACAGAACTAGTTATGTGGTCAGTATAACCAATGTTTCAAGTGCATAAAGTTCAAGCTTGGTGATATTATCCTTAAAGAAAATCAAAAGAACACCATGGTCAAGAAAAAGAAGAAAGGCAAGTTCAAGCAAAATTCAATAGGCTCTTATGTCATTATTTATAATTATGCCTTTGGAGCTTATAGGTTAGCTACATTGGTCAAAGATGAACTTGATGAGCCCATGAACATCATACACCTCAAGCATTATTTTGATTGATAAACCTGAGGCATTATCTATAAGGATTGTTTACATCATATTATATTATCACTTTCCTTGTACTATACCATATACCATCATCCCATACCTTCCTTATCGATTGAATGTGTTTTGTGTAGACACCTAAATCTGGCCACTAATAACCTCTAATCAGGGTTTTGACCAATTTCCATCGAAGTGCACAATTTGGCCTAAAAACACTAAAACACACTAAATGATGTGAAACTGACATATTAAAGTGTTGATTTTGGCTAGAGTATCATTAAATGGGGTAATGCAATTTATGGGCCAACTAACTTTGATCAGTTCATTTTGGGTCAAAATGTTAATTTTACACCCAAGTGCTCTGGATTGCTCTTTTCTATCAAATTTCTTATATGAGATGCATGTATTTTTTATTTTGTGTTGGTAACATCCTAAATGGGATAATGGATCCAATGCATCTGACATTGACTTCCAATTCCAATCCAATCAAATTTTGGACCAATAACAAGGCATTCTGATCAATTTGAGTAATTTGTGCACAAAGTGCTAAATCATGCTTAAGAGCTAATTAAACCAAGTTAGAACCTAATTAATAATTCCATGGAAACTTTTTGAAAACTTGTTTTTATAAATGAATATTGAATATTTGCATCATCAAGTGACCTCATTTCTTAGGAAGACATCCCTAGGCAATAAATGCCACAAATATCAGGATTCATGCCTCCCATGCCTCATTAATGCCCTCCATGCCTCTTAATTACTCCTTTATCCCAAATATTGATGAGCCTATTTATGAATTTTAATTACATAATTGGATTAATCCTTAGCCACATATCTCAATCTTGAGATGGATGGTTTAGGTTGATTCTAGCCATTTACAAAAATCTATAAATAGAGAGGCCATGAACATCATTTCTAAGTCTTGATAATACAAAGTTATAATGCATAAATGATTCCAAAATTTATTTCAATTAGTGTTACCATGTCAAATTGATTCTAATATAAGCTAATCCAAAACTAATGGTGCCAAGGAGATATGGAGGTAGCCAAGCTTCCATTGATGTAGACTTCATGAGCACAAGCCAAGCAAGCCACTACAAAAGCATTTGGAGCATCCAAAGAAGGTGAAGGATTCTTGTTTTTTCTTTTTAGTTGTGTTTGTCAGTTTTTTTTGTTATTAAGCTCACTCTAGTAATTAGGCATGAAGGTGTTAGTTTATTGTGTTGTTTGTCAATTTGCTTTGTTCATTTTATCACTAACACAATACTAATCTCCTCTTCTTATTCAAATTCCTAATACACATAATGGCACGCTTGGTGGGACCTAAATATCCTCACAATATTGATCACAATGCTCCATCAAGAAACTCACTAACTTTTTTTATGCAGAATCTTGAAGTGGGAGGCTTAAAAGAGTGAAAAATTTAAGTAAAACATGTTTTTTTGTAAGTGGTAGGTTTGACTAGACACAGTCACAGGATTATCCTACAACTTTTGGTATTATCATTCAAACTCACTATATATTTCTTAGCCATTTTTATTTTTGAAATAAATTTGTGTTTTTTGTGCAGGGTTAATAATACCACTACTTTAAAAGTCATGAGATTTCTTTGCAACTTGTGGGGTTGCTTAATCGAGTCATGGTATTGTTTAACTATTAGCAATTAAGAGACAATACAGCAACTCATAAAGTAGTGGAATTATCCTGATACTAGCGGGGTCATCAAACCAAGTCATGGTATTATGACCAAATCACCTATGGTTTACAATACCATGACTTTTAAAGTTACAATATTATCTTATAAGTAGCAGGATTACTCTGTCAAGTGGCAAGATTGCACTGTGTAAAAAATTGAGAGCTCATTTTCCTAAGTTCATTATTTTAAACTTAAAGTAGCTTTAAGGCTAAAGGACATGCTAACTTTTTCATTGTAGGACCAGGTTGGGATATTGCTAAAACATGTTTAGATCATCTTTTTCATGCTTTAAAATGAACCGGGAACATTATTTTGGTGCTTTATATAACATTTAGGTGCTTAAGTAAGTTTTTAGTATTATCTTTCAAAGTTTAAAACTTTAAGATGAAGGGGTCAAATGAACACCATCAAATCTTTCATTTAGACTTAAAATTAAACACACTTGTCATTTTTATCTTCAATAGTTGCTTGATCTAATTGTGTTTATAAAATAGAGGGGTGTTGTGTGTATGCTCTTCCATTTATCCCCTTTAGGGAACCCTTATAATCAAAAGTGTCATTCCTATTACAAATTGTCTAGTCTAAGGCATAAAAAGAACATCTTCTAAAGCACTCCCCAAAAACTCACAAAAGTATTGGGTGACCTTAAAAATGACCCTAAAGTCTTTTTATTTTATGCTTTCTTTATTTCATGCAAACTTTGCTTGCGAGGGGGACATCATTACCTCTCACGAGTTCTTTAGGGAAGCTTTGACCCAAGGTTTCATCTTCCAATATTGACTTCATTTAGCTCCATATTATAGTTTCACATGGGACATAGTGGCACTTTGGACATCACACTACACTAAGAAAATAGCAAGATGTAGTGGTTGTAAAAAGGACTAGACCTTTTTACAATAAGCCAAGTGATATGGACCCAAAATCCATGCTTTTCTTTTGCATTGTTTGACATGAAAGTCATTATGAAATTGATTCTCCTAGAATGTTCAAAAACTTGTAGATCTTAGACAAATCCCCACTTGCCATGGAAGTATTGATGGTACAAGGTGTGCCTCAAGGTCCATGTCATAGTTCTATCATTTGAGATAAGGGGGGTGTAAAAACCCTATTATACAATGCACATTTACTTTTGGATGAACACTTAAAATCCTCTCAAATGATGTATATTGATGGTTTTCAACAATACCAAGCAACCTTATCAGTTTAGGATCTAAGAGTGATTAATTAGTTGGTTTTGTCCTAGATTAAAGTCTTTTTTGGAGTTAAAACCTAGTGTAAACAAATAATACAAACCAAAACACATGGTCCTCATTTTCCTTTGAGCAAAAAGGCATTATGCTACCCATGTGAAATCTTCAATTTACCTTATTCAAAGTTCATCAAAACTTGGAGTCATATCATCCACTTTGGCGCAATTATGTTGCCCAATTGAGTCTAGACTTTTGCCAAAGTTTTTTAAGTCCTTCATTTATAATCTAAATTAAAAATTGCACCTTTATAAGTTCATAAGGTTGATGTGTTATGTGGGTTCTCCATTTTCATTTAACTTGAGGGAACTTAGGTTCAATTTCCAATTTGGGTTGAAGGTCATTTAAGACTCATGATCGTTATCACCACTTGATAGACTTAAGTCATTTTATGCTAAACACTTGCACTTTGAGTCTATGTACTATAACATTTTGAGTCAAGAAAGATAGTTTTATACTATCAAATTTACGGGAAACTATCTTTGCCTTAGAAAGTTTTTGAAATAAGCATTTTGTCACATCTTTTAGGTAGTCTAGCATTGTTATAGTGCCCAAAACATTTCAGATATTATTTCATAGGCCCTCTTGCATAGATTTCAAATTTTTTCCTACATTTTCAAACCAATCCAAGTATACCTTTGTGAACCTTTTTCTAATACAGCTACATTGTTCACTTTTTGTCTAGCTTATTTGTCAAAAGAACCAAGTTTTATACCGTTGTTTGTGAGAAAATAAACTATCTCTAAAGTGACTTTTGTTTCATATCTTATACCTATTTGATTGAGTCCATGTCTAAGAATCAAATACCTAGTGTTTGTTATAAGTCTTTTAAATCCATTAAATTAAAACTTTCATCTATTTTAAAGTCTAGCTTTTGACATCATTTGACCAAGAGTCCTAGCGCATACCTTGTTTGAGCCTAGCTTTTGACACCATGTTTGGCCAAAAGACCTAGCAACTTTTACTTTTCCTAGAATAGACTGATTTGAAACACTTTGACCCTAGAGTTTGGAATTTTAATTTTTGGATCATTTAATTAATCTTTTTTTAAAAGACGTATAATGTTTGACACTTAACATTAGCTTGTGTTACCACAAATATTTGCATAAACCTATTGATCCTTTTGATGAATCTAGATCAAGTTTAAACATCTTATTTTTAGACATTATATTTTTTAGAGTTTGTGGAACTCTTTGACCTTTTATTGAAAAAACATTTACTATGGACCCCAACATGTATTCCTACACTCGTAGTGGACTCATGTACAATTTGGGGATTAGTAATGTGGTTGTGCAAAAAGAAATGGTGCAAGACCCCTACGTAGATAATATTTCTTATGAGATGGATCCTTATCCCTCTTATAATACTAAATTAGGGGAAAATAACCAAGATCTATTGGCTAACTATTTAGTTAATACACCACCTTATTCAGAACAAGACCAAGAATAAATTTCACAATACCTAGCTACAATACCCACAACTAACGAGCCAGTTCTTCAACAGTCATGTTCTACTAATGCACCTTCTATATATGATCCATTTTTTTAGTATCATTTATTGGAGAACAAAGATGAGATTTTGGTTAGAGCCATAGAGGTAGGGGCCAAGTTTCTAGTAGACTTCCCTCATGAGAATTTACCAAACCTAGTCAGAATGCCCCACAACATAGTTTATGATTAACAAGATTCTTATATTAATCCTTTGGATCTAGTCCAAACAATGTATCAGGACCCTAATATGCCTAATAAAGGAAAAAACCTCATGGAAGACCACTTTAACAAAATGTAGATGGCATATCAAAACTACATGAATATAGCACGTAATTTCAATTAGATGACCATGATGAGAAAACCTCTTATTGACTTAGTTATTTCAATAGGATTTTTGATAGAGTTAACTAGTTAAGATGATTAGAGTTTAGACCTATTCATGCAAAACACTTCAATAGACAACTTGTTGCATATGCCCATTATTAAAGAAGTGTCTTCTATTTTTATGTATAATAATGAGCAAAATATAGTAGACAATGTGTAAACAATGTCTAATCTAAATCAAAGTGGTACTAACACATAAACAACTAGTCAATAACATGTGCCTATAGTTAGTACTATGAGTGGATCATCATACCAAGGAGTATGAGTTTCTACATCCCAACCTCAACTAGTTTCTTCATCAACCATGTAACCAATAGGATTAGGTAGTCAAATAGCACCCAATGTCATGCTTCAACAATAGAATGTGATCAATCCTAATCCTCCCCAACAAATGACAAGTATTATTCCACAACAACAGGCACAAATTAGTGTTCCAACATAAGCGAGGTTGAATTATTGCCATCACAACAAGGGGAAACTAATATTCCACCTCATCAGGTAGTGACAAACATACCTCTTCAGTCACAGACTAGTGTACCAATCTAAAACCAAATGATGACTAGACAAAAACATGTAAACATTGGTCAATGACAGATGTTTAATCTTTAACATGTGGTCACTTCCCAACAAGGATTCATGTAACAAAGAGGTTCTCATATTTCTCAAGTACCTACTAGACAACAATCAGTTCAAAATATGCCACAAGTTCAGAGACATGGTCTTGGTTCACAAGTCCCCACTCAATAACAAGGTTTGATTAGTCAGTAGCATGTCCCTTTTCAACCACAATAGGCATAGTATAGTTATATCCCTCCATTCCAACCACAAAATCCTATAATTCAAACCTTCATAGCCAACCCAAACTAGAATATCATAGATGTGCAATTCTAGGTACATCTTAATCCATCTATGCATATTCTTGGTTTATTTCCAAATCAAACCAATATACCTCAATAGATATCTCCATCATACCCTAGTCTAAGTGTCCCACTTGTGACCTCCCAACCATCTACCCAAACCAATATTCTCCCTCAAACCAATGTTCCTTCTAGTCTCCTATCCCAAGAATTGCAACAAATGAAGGATGTAATTATTTCTATTCATGCTAGGAAATAGACTAAAAAGTTTATGTTTGATGATGTGTGTTCTTATCCATTCAACATGGAGTACTTTCAGATATTATTTTTTCTAAGATATGAACCATAAAAATTTGACAAATACAAAGGAAAAGGTGACCATAAGGCCCATTTAATCAAGTTCCTTGTTACATGCCAACTAATAGCATATAGTGATATCTACCTTTTGTTGTTGTTTTTAAGAAGCTTGGCAGGACAAACCTTATAGTAGTTCTTAAAGTTTCCCAAGAATTAAGTAACATATTTTGATGATCTTTCTAATAAGTTTGTGTAGCACTTTTCCTATAATCTTAAACATGAGATTTCATTAGTTGACTTGACACAAGAAAAACAAAAAGCTAGTGAGAGTTTTACAAGTTATCTACAACAATGGAGATCCCT
Source organism: Torreya grandis (assembly GCA_037957365.1). Classification (NCBI taxonomy): domain Eukaryota; kingdom Viridiplantae; phylum Streptophyta; class Pinopsida; order Cupressales; family Taxaceae; genus Torreya; species Torreya grandis. The sequence continues at coordinate 1,662,159 of JARHVA010002594.1, read as the reverse complement.
TGCATGCCAATTCACCCACAATTTACCAAATAAATAATTAGCCACTATGTTTACTAAAAATTTGCATAGTGAGATAGCTTATCATCTAGAACTATAATATACACATACTTTCAAGGAGATCATTGATAAAGGCTTGTTGATTGAGTGAACCCTTATTAATAAATGGATCATCAAGCTTACATAAATTAATTAGAATCAAGGTACCAATCAGGGAAGTGGCCAAAACCAACATCTAATCCAAGCGTAAGCATCACAACTAGCACAAGCTAATAACCAAGATAGACCAAAAGCAATTCAACCACAATAAGAATGTTATGGGCAATGGAGTAATCAAGTCACGTCATATCCAAATAGTGAAAACATCATCTACACCACCTTTTCAATTTACTCTTACCTAAAAACATCTCCAACCAATGTTGCAAGTACAACAACTTAGACCTATGTAATAAATATAGCAACCTTTACGATTGTAAACCCCTCCTCTAAGGAGAATTATGCCTAATCATCATGTTTTTAGTGAACTAGGAGAGCCTACTGAGTCTATATTTCACAAACTTGCCACTGTTAATCTCATTAGTTGGCCTATACCAAAGCATTATCCATAAGGCATTCCTTATCCTAATTGGTACCATGAAAATGAATCTTGTGAATATCATCGGGCCAATAAGAATAATCTATAAAGATATGTACAAATAAAGCATTTGATTGAGAATATGTTGGAGAATGGGGAAATAACATTGGATGATGATGCTTCCACCTCCAATCAAACTCTTGGGATTTATCAAAATCCCTTTCCTTGACATAACACATAATAGTAGCATAACAATCAACAACAACAACACCAGCCAGTGTAACAACAAAATCAATAGTATCAAAATCAAAGGCCAAACTAGTAGAATCAATAGTAGGACCCACAACATCAGAAAAATAGACAAAACTAAGCTTATAATGGTAACACCCAACAAACCTATCATGTAGTTGTACATGACTACGACAAGGTTGTAGGTCATATTACAAGGGTTAGTATTAATACCATCTCCATTAATCTTAGATCAAGCACTAATCAATCTAGACCATTGATAAATAATACCATTCAACCAAATTATATGGATAATCCTTCTTTGACCTAGGATTGCATACAAGCAAACTAGCAAATCAAGACTCCCACTGTTAGACCATATACCGATAACTCAGCCTTACCACATGACCACATACATGTGCATCAACAACTGAGACTTGTCTTATTTGGTCCCACACCATTCCTAATATTTTTTAGTAATTATGGTCCAACATCTAATCCCAATTATGCAATCACAACCTAGAGTTCAAATATTACTATCTCAAGTCCACAACCATTTGCCACTTTACCTGTTATCCAACCAGCCATTCAGCCTCAGAATAAACCATTCACCATTGACTAAGATAGGAAATTTGATATTGTGGAACAATTATAGAAGACACTAGCACAAATTTCTATTTTAGATTTGTTATGAATGTCAACAATCCACAAGAACATTTTGAATGAGTTTTTAACCTAATCCACTATTTTTAGTGACATATCCCCTAATAAATTTCAAGATTTGGTTGGACACCTAGCTCCATCCCAACAAGTCACATTCAACCAAAGTGATATGTCTTCCCTTGGCTTACTTCATAATAATCCATTATACATAGAAGTTTATATAAAGTGGCATAAATCAAAACATGTCCTTATAGATAATGGATTAGGGCTCAACATAGTGTTTTTAAAGCTCATCAAGCTTCTTGGGTACACAATGATAGATCTCTAGTTAGAAACAATAACTATCAAAGCCTATGATAATCAGGAAAGAGAATCACAAGGCACCATTAGCTTACTAGTTATTATTGGGCCTTTGACCCATGATACACTTTACCATGTGTTTGATCTTGAGTTTTCATGTAATATACTTCTAGGTAGGCCTTGGTTACATGAAATTCATGTAGTCCCATCAATGTTGCACCAATGTATCAATTTCTCCCACTCAGGGATGGAAGTGAATATTCTAAGAGATTTACACCCAGATAAACACTACAAACATCTTGAGGCCAAGTTTCAAAGCTAAAATTATAAATACAACATGAATCAAATTTCCAAACAAGATAAAGGAAAGGCCATACTTATTGATCCTCCACAAGATAATTGCATAGATCCTAATACCTTGGATTCCCTTTCCCACATGTTACCTCTTGAAGCTTCCAATCATTTCACCATTATAGATAATGGCCTAGGGGAATATGTGACCCATGATACCTTCCATATTTCCAATCTTCCTCAAAATTCAAAGACCTTTGGACAACCTAAAATTACCCCACACATGAATTGGTAACAAAAGAACAAAGATAAGGAACCTGTCATGTTTGTACCAGCATCTGGCCTAGAACTAGACCCTCTTAAAGGGGATGAATCATGGTTATATAATGACAACCAAGATGATTATTATAAATTTACAAAGTATCCTATTCCCAATATGATCATGGAGCATCAATATTATGAATGAAGAGGCCTTGAACCAAATCAACAAGGAACAATTGAGCCAATTTCCATGACTAAGTAAAAAAGACCCTATAGACTTAGATTTAAACTGTCTAGGGGTGGCCCCACATATATTATTTGAGTTCCATCACCAGTGGCTAGTGATGATAATGCCAATAGTAAAGCAAATTTTAATCATAGCCTCACCTTTGATGATAGCTGAGACTAGCCTAATTAATAACAATGCCATATGTACTCTTACCCCAATCATTTGTCACGACCTATCACCATTATACTATCCCCAAATGATAGATTGGGACCAACAAGAATCCAATTTTCTAATTTATGAGTTTTATAATGATGAGGCATTATTTGACTTCTTAGGCCTTAGAGACAATGTTCCATTAGGAGATCATAAATCAAGATTCTCAATTACATTAGATCCTGAAGACTATTTTGAAAAGTGGGTGAACACCCTTAGCAAAAAATAAATAAATAAAAAATTGAGCTACCAAAGTCAAAACCTCTTTGAGGTACTTTTTGACTAGGGAAAAATTAAAGATAAAGGCCAATCTAGTGGTGAAAACCTATTTCAGGTGCCATCAGACGGGGGTGTTCATTCTTCTTCCAATTTAGACAAGGAGACCACCAATGATAAACTTGCCTATGGATCCAAGTTTAGTTTTACACAAGTGTTTGATCAAATTATTCAATAATTTATAACTATTTTTTTCACATGGCCATATCTCCCATTAGAGGACTCTGATTCATCATGCCTAGGAGATGTTGAAGAGGACCCTGATATAGTCTAATAGTTTAAGTCTTTGCCTACTATCCTAGGAGATGGTTTGACCATTCTTGTCAAAGATACAATAGAGGTAAACATCGAGACTCCATCAGACCCAAAATACATAAAATTAGGCATGTCCCTCATTGAGGAGGAACATGAAGTCTTTACAGCTCTATTGAGAGAATTTGTAGATATTTTTGCATGGGCTTATTCTAGCATGCCAAGTTTGGACCTTGCCTTGGTTCTACACCACCTTTTGGTTAATCCTGATGCCAAACCAATGAAACAAAATCTACCTAAGATTCATCCTCACATTATTGTCTTGGTAAAGAAAGAGAAGGAAAAATTCTTAGAAGTAAGATGTATTTGGTCCATTGACTACTCAAAATGGATATCTAATGTTGTACCTATTAGGAAAAATCCTGAAGGAGTTAGAATTTGTACTAATTTTTGAGACATAAACAAAGCTTGTAGGATGACTTTCCATTGCCTAATATTGACATGATCATCGACTCCACTGTAGGTTATGAAATGCTTTCACTCATGGATGGCTTTTTAGGATATAACTAGATCATAATAACACCAGAAGACCAACATAACATAGCATTCACCACTCCATGGGGAACATTTTGTTATCAATTAATGCCATTTGGTATTAATAATTCTAGAGCTACATATCAAAGGGCCATGACTATCATATTCTATGATATGATGCATGATATTATTGAAGACTATGTTGATGCCATATTAGGAAAATCTAAGACCAGAGTTGACTATCTAGCAGTGTTATGTAGGATATTTAAAAGATTATGGGAGTACAAAGTCAGACTCAATAAAAATAAATGTGTGTTTTGAGTAACCTTAGGAATGTTACTTAGCTTCATTGTGTCTCACAAAGGCATTAAATTCAATTCAGCCAAAGTCCATGTTATAATCGAGATGTCACCACCAACCAATTTGAAGCAACTCCATAGTTTATAGGGTAAGATCCAATCAATCTGACACTTCATCTCTTAGTTAGCAGACAAGTGTCATCCATTTACACATATATTGAAGAAAGGAGTTGCATTTCACTGTAATGACCACTACCAAATAGATTTTCAATAACTCAAGGACTATCTAGTTAATCCACCTATTTTGTTACCTCCTATGCTAGGAAGCCATTCCTTTTTGTATCTATCATCTACTGACAATGCCTTGGGGGCACTTTTATCTCAACATGGTAACAATGGAAAAATCATGTAGTATACTACTTAAGTTTTACCTGGTCACATATGAACAAAACTATGCACCTATTGAAAAAGCTTGTCTCACCATGGTCTTTGTAGCTCAAAAATTATGCCATTACATATTGAACAATAAGACCATGGTCATTTCAAAAGTAGATCCAATCAAGTATCTACTATCTAAAATAGATTTACAAGGTAGAATGGTCAAATGGATCATGATTCTTAGTGAGTTTAACATAGAGTATGTCAATCAAAAGGTAATCAAAGGATAGGTCCATATAAATCAACATGTTAAAACACCCCTTGCAGACATAAAGACACTCACATTTCATCTTTTTGATGAATCCATAATGACCATCATTGACACACCTCTTGAGGAGTAGCACTAGAAGTTATATTTTGATAATTCATTTACTGCACATGGATCAAGGGTAGGCCTCTTATTTATTACAACACAGGGGTATATAATCCCTAAATCATTGAGAATCAATTTTTCTTATATAAACAACATGGCTAAGTATGAATCACTTGTCGTATGACTTTGATAGGTAGTGCACTATAACATATCTCATCTCCAAGTTTATGGTGATTCTTAGTTAATCATCAATTAGGTCATAGACCATTTCCAAACCAAAGATGACAAGTTGGTTCCATATAAAGCTATGGTTGACACTCTCAAGCAACAAATTATTGACATTTAGTTTGAGCATGTACCAAGGGCTAGCAATATAACTATAGATGGCATGGCTACTATCAGTTAATAGATTTGACAAATAAACAAAGCTAGAGAATATTAGTTCCTTGTTGAGAATTTATTCACACCAACCCATGATTATAATGATTTGTGATATTGTTGGTCCTAATTTTATCTAGTACTCAAAACATTATAAATACCTTCATGACCAAGTTATATCACCTAACCTATCTCAAAAATAAACCAAATCCTTTATCCATCATTCCATTCATTATACTCTACTTGGATCCACCCTTTACCACCGTAGTTTTGATGGAACTTTGCTTCATTATTTAACTTTGATAGAGTCTACACTAGTGTTAAGAGAAGTTCACAAATGATTATGTGGAACTCATTTTAGTGGGGTATTCCTATCCAAAAATCTCTTATGTACTATTTATTATTGGCCCATGATAGACGTAGTTATAGTTGCATATGTAAATAAGTGTGACAAATGTCAATGGCATGCTAATCTAATTTATGCCTTAGCACAAAATCTAAAACTAATGTTGACACCATGGCCATTTTCTACATGGGGACTCGACCTCATTCTAAAAATCAACCCCACTTCATTTGATGGCCATAAACATATCCTTACTGCCATTGATTATGTCACTAAGTGGGTTGAAGCTACACCCCTCACTTATATGACTGGAAAGCAAATTTCCAAATTCATCTTCAACCATCTCATTTTCCACTAAATTATCCCTTCTAACATTATATCTGATAATGGATGATCATTCAATAACAAGGATGTTGACAAGCTATGTATTGAATAAAACATCACAACATTTTTCTATAGCATATTAGCCTCAAGGTAATGGCTAGGTTGAAGCATCAAATAAAATCATTGTCAATATTCTCATAAATATTGTCAATCATTTCAATCATGATTATCACCTTCAAATATTCCCCACCCTTTGGGCATACCATACCAATCATCATACCCCCATAGGAGCCACTCCATATTCACTTGTTTATGGTACTAATGCCATCCTTCCCATTGAGATCAAATTGCCTTCACTACACGTATATTTCAAGCATGTCCTAGATGATCATGACTATCGAGTCCCTCACCTATAGGAGCTAGACCTACTTGATGAAAAACACATAGCTATACTCAAAAATCTTTAGGCATATCAGAACTGACTTAAAGGCCACTACAATCAACATGTTAAGTATAGAACATTTAAACTTGGTGATCTTGTCCTTAAATAAAACCAAAAGAATACCATGACTAAAAAGAAGCATAAAGGTAAATTCAAACCAAATTGGATAGGGCCTTTCATCATTACTACAAATTATGGATCAAGAGCATACAGGCTCACCATACTAGATGAAGATGAACTTCTTAAGCCAATGAATATTACTCACCTCAAGTGGTACTATGTTTGAGCACTAAGGTCTATTATCTAAAAGGACCATTTCATGTTATGAAATTTTGTCCCTATTCTTCTTTGTATAGGTATCATTCTTATCATTCCTTTTATCCCCTTCCATCCGCTTTATCATCCCATTATATCGACCAAATGTGTTTAAAAGCCTAACCTATTTGACCTTAGTTTTTGGCATTCATTACGCATTTTTAGCATCCAAGGAATCTGATCAGTTCATCAATTGTTTCAAGTACTTTTGATATAGATCATATTTTAGATCAATATGATAAAAGTTTTGGTAGTTGCATCATTCATTTATTATTCCTTTCTTCTTACCAGTCTTGCTACTAATTATAACCACCTTTGGAAAAAATAGTACTATTGATCCATGTCATTGTGTCTTAGTTATAATTATCTATGGAAAAACTAGGGGTAATATTTGTTTATTTAGCCTTGACATACCAACTTGCCACTTCTTATGCCATACTATGTATTTTTACCTAATGTGCCTATTTTGTTTGAATTGACTGCCACACTAGTCGCATTCCTCCACTATAGGGTAGAACTACAGTGACTTAAGTTCCTACTCTAGGACTATATAGGTAGTGTTTGATACTTGTTGAGGTCAGCTCAGTCACCCTTTCCACCACACTCTCACCATTTTTTGAGTAACCTAAGTTTGAATTCTCTCATTGTTTTGTGAGCTTGAACCATTAGTGTCTCATCATTCTTGATCGAGTTGAGATACTTCAAAAATTCCAAAAACATTTATAAAATTGGTAGAAAATAAAAAAACACTCACCACTTCTTTATTTTTAAGGATTCTGGGAACCCTTACTAATTTGAAAAAAAATCACTTGTTTCTTAGTTTCCCCAGCTTTTTTGGCCTTTTTCTCTCACACACTTGCCATTTTACAAGACCATTACTATTCTTCTATTACATACATTGTATTTGTTTTCATCAATTATCACATTCTTTCCATTCCCTAGGAGAACTACATTTAGCCTAAAGTTTTTTATTGGATATTACATCCATGGAACTATGTAGGGAGCATCCACTTGCCTAGTGCATATAGAGATAGTTCAGCCACTCCCTTCCTTTTCTTCTATTCCCCCATTTTATTCATTTGTTAAGTTGTCACCTATTTTCTAGGGGCAATGTTTGTATGGTTTTTATTACATTGTTAATTTGTTTATTTCTACTTATTTTATTTGTTTATCTACCTATTTGTTTTCTTTCAGCACTGTTGCCTTGATTCGGTTTATGTGTGTTCATTGGGTTATTCCTTGCCCACACTTATACTTGAATGCATCCATATTCATATGTTTACATTTTCATCATGGTTTCTATCATTGGTGCATTATGTTCTATTGAGTATTAGATTTTGGGAGTCAGTCTTCATGCATATTTTATCCAAGTCCTCATGATGTTATATCATGATTCCTATCGACACGTGTTATAACAAACCTCAATTTTAAGAAGTCTATTCAGCAATGGTAGCATCAAAATCTCTTCAGCATCAACATGCCAATTCAATTCCAATCATATCCCAAATAGATTAATTAACCATAAAAAATTTCAACCTTTATTAATTTGGATGAGCATCTCCCTACTAGTAGGTTGTTCCAATTCATCATTACCCTTTGTGTTAAGTTATCATCATCCTTGACCAAGTTTGTCATCTATGCCATAATCAAAGTCCAATGATTATAACCACCTATGGGAAAATCATTGCACACCATTCCACCTACATTTCTCAATGATTATAACCACCTTTGGTTAAATCATTATGTCATCACCACTTTACATTTTCCACCCATACAAGGGCATATTGTTATCTTGTTTATCTATCCTAACTAGGGTAGCTCCATCTTCTCAGTGATTATAACCACCTTTGGTAAAATCATGGTGTTATCATACCACATTGCCACTATCAGGGTATAATGCTTATAACCACCTTTGGTAAAACCATTGTACACCATCCCACTTGCATTCTCAATTATTTTGACTACTTTTTCAAAATCATTATGTTTTCACCCCATTATCTTTCCTTTCTTTGGTGCCCTCATTTCACTTCTTTCTTTTTGAAAGACCCTTTTCCGACCTACTTATGCTAACCATTCCATTGATAGGGCACCATACAGTTAGTTTATCATCCTTGTAGTTGTACGTATATAGGACATTTTCATTCTTTGAGAAGATGTTACTGTGTTTATAGCTTGCAATGTCTTCCCAAACAGGGGCAAACTATAGACACCTAAATTTGGCCACCAATAACCTCGAATCAAGGTTTTGACCAATTTCCACCGAAGTACAAAATTTGACCTAAAAACATTAAAACATGATAAATGATGTGAAACTAACATATTCAAGTGCTGATTTTGGCTAGAGTGTCATTAAATGGGGTAATGCAATTTATGGGCGAGCTAACTTTACTCAGTTTATTTCAAGTTAAAATGCCAATTTTGTACTCGAGTGCTTTGGATTGCTCTTTTCTATCAAATTTCTTGTATGAGATACATTTATTTTTATTTTGTGTTGGTGACATCTTAAATGGGATAACAGATCCAATGCATCTGACATTGACTTCTAATTCCAATCCAATCAAATTTTGGACCAATAACAAGGCATTCTGATCAATTTGAGTAATTTGTGCACAAAGTGCTAAATCATGATTAAGATCTAATTAAACCAAGTTAGATCCAAATTAATAATTCCATAAAAACTTGTTGAAAACTTGTTTTAAGAAATGAATATTTAATATTTGCATCATCAAGTGACTTCATTTCTTGGGAAGACATCCCTAGGCCATAAATGCCATAAATATCATGATTCATGCCTCCCATGCCTTATACATGCCCTCCATGTCTCTTAATTGCTCCTTTATCCCAAATATTGATGAGAATATTTATGAATTTTAATTACATAATTAGATTAATCCTTAGCCACATATCCCAATCTTGAGATGGATGATTCAGGTTGATTCTAACCATTTGCAAAAATCTATAAATAGAGAGGCCATGAACATCATTTCTAAGTCTGATAATGAAAATTTATAATACACAAATGATTCCAAAAGCTATTTCAATTAGTGTTACCATTCCAAATTGATTCCAATCCAATCCAAATCCAAAGGTGCCAAGGAGAGATGGAGGTATCCAAGCTTCCATTGATGCAAAATTGATGAGCACAAGTCAAGCAAGCCACTACAAAAGCATTTGGAGCATCCAAAGAAGGTGAAGGATTCTTGTTTTTCCTTACTTTTAGTTTTATTTGTCATTTATTTTTGTTATTAAGCTTACCCTAGTAACTAGGCATGAAAGTGTTAGTTTAGTGCGTTGTTTATCAATTTGCTTTATTCATTTTGTCACTAACACAATACTAATCTCCTCTTCTTTGTCAAATTCCTAGTTCAAATTTTTCCATCCCTTCCCACCCTTTTTGACCTTGGTTCCAATCCATCAGGTTATTCAATCACCTTCATAGGTTTGATTTATATCAATTTTCAAAATTTGATTCATTATTTCATAAATATATAGTATCTTGAACCAGTATGACATTGGTTTGGCAATTGCATTATTCATTATTGTCATGTTCTATTTCATTCCTAGTGATACTAATTATAACTGCCTTTGGGAAAATTAATATCATCTACCTATGTCATTATTTCCTAATTATAACTACCTATGGTAAAATTAATATTAACACATTTACCATGCATTACCACATTACCTTGCTACATTATCATTTATATACTATGTCATTTGCCAAATTCACAAACTTTCTACCACCTAGTTGGATTCCTCCATTGTAAGGCAGAACTATAGTGACTTGAGGTCTCATTTGGGAATATGTAGGCAATGTTTGATTCATGTTTAGGTTAGTAGAGTCACCCCCTTTCCCATGCTCTCACCGTTTTTCAAAAAAAATAAGTTTGAACACTCGCCATTTTGAAATCATGCTTAAATGATGCTCTCACCATTTTGCATGTGGGGTTGTTTGGTATCTGATAATTCTTGTTCAAGTTGAGATGCCTAGAAAACCCTTAAACATTTGTAAAATATCTCAAAAATACTAAAAACTACAACACCATAAAAATTGGCTTAGAATTTTCAAGTGAGATATGAAGCCATCAAAATTTTCTAGGATGGGTCATCTCATTTGTTCGATTCATTTCTAGACCACCTTGGTCTTTTTTCTCCCATTTCTAGGAAAATTACATTGGCCTAAGGTATATTTAGACTATGTAGGTAGCACTTGGATACATGAGGTATGTCAGGTTAGTGTAGTTGCACCTTCTTTTCTTTTTTAATAACTTCTTAGCCTTAAGGATCCTAAGACTCCTAACTATCTCATGAGTCACCACTTGTCATTTAGATACACCATCCTTATTGGCCTTAGTTGTATGCTCTCACTATTTTGTGAGTTCATATTGAGATAATTATGTATTCAAATTTGATACAGTAATTACCACTTAATTTTTATTATGCTCTCATCATTTTGAGAGCCATTTCTATTTTAATGCTATCATTATTTTATGAGCTCATTCTTATTTCAAGCCTTATATGTAGTAGATACTATGAATTACCAATTCAATTTATTTGTGAATACTTGTCCCTTGTGTTTTAGTGTGGTTTTAGCCTAAATCATACTCTCACCCTTGTGCAATTTATTTGTGTTGATGCTTTCATGATTTGGAATGTCATTTCCTTTTTTCTCACACACTCGGCATTTTGTGAGACCATTCCCATTTTCATCTACACATCAATAATATTTTATATTTCATCATTTTCTTCTATCCCATATCCTAGGAGAACTACATTTGGCTTGAGTTTCACATTGGATATTATGTTCATAGAACTATGTAGGTATCATCCACTTGCCTAGTGCACATGGATTCAGCTTGGCTACCTTTTCTTTTTCTTTTATTCCCCTCATTTTGTTTGTTTATCTCATTGTCTCCTCAAGCCTAGGGGAAATGTTTTCCATCTTGTTTGTGTTATTATTCTCTATCACCTAGGGGTAACCTTGTGAATTTTGTTCTTGCATTGTTATACCTGCATCATAGTGATTTGTTTTCTACTTGCACTAACATTGTGATTAGCCATTATTTATGCTTTTTCGATTTAGTTTTGACTATTTTGTTCACTATTTTATTTATTGGTGTTTTTTTGTTCATTCATTTATTTTTATTGGTTTTTTATTGTGTTTTTATTTATTGGTGCTTTGTTTTGTTTTGTTTGTTTGTTTGCCTATTTATTTACTTTCACTATTATGCCTTGACTTTGTATATATGCTTTCATTGGGTTATTCCTTGTGAATTATACTTAAGGCCATCCATATTCATACATCAACATTATCATCATGGTTTTTTGGTGCATTGTTTTCACTTGTTTATGGGATTGGTATCAGTCTTTGTGCATATTATGGCTAGGTCATCATGATGTTTTATATCATGGTGCATACCATCATGTGATCCACCAAAAATTAGTTCAGTATATCTTACAAGAAATGGTGTCATAATACTTCTCCTTTTTTACCTAATAAATTTGTGACCTATCCAAACATTACCCAAATGCAAAATAATTAATCACAAATGAATTTTAATCCATGCTAGTTAGGATGTGCATCTCCATACTAGCAGGTAGCCCAAATTCATGCATATCCTCTATGTTGGCTTCCTCTAACTCCATATACACAAATTTAATATGTAAACACCCTTTTCCATTTTTCCATATTAGGGCAAATCATAGTGCTAATAATTATAACCACCTTTGAGAAAACCATTTTTTTTAAATCTATCCACCCTACTAGGACATTTTCATTATGTTAATGATTATAACTACCTTTGGACAAATCATTATCTTTATCTACCCTACTAGAGAATTTTTATTATGATGATGATTATAACCACCTTTGGATAAATAATCCTTTTTATCTTCCCTACTGGGATATCTCACTGTATCACTGATTATAATTACCTTTGGTAAAATCAATATCCCCACACCCATTACCTATAGTTTACATCATTTTCATTTTATTGAGGGAACGTTCCTAAACTTATTTTCCACCTACTCCCTTGAGGGGGTATTTAGGGCTCATCCATCATTTTTTGAGGCATTAGGAATAAATGAATTTTTTATTATATGAGAATACATTACTATGCCTACATCTTGAAGTTCCTTCCCAAACATGGGCAAATTGTAGACACCCTATTTTGGCCACAACTAGATTATAATTGGACTTTAGATTTATATCTATAAAACAATGCAAATTAAGCCTAGGAATCACTAAATGTCTCAATTTCATCTACATATCAGACATTAGTGTTTAAAATCATGTTGAAGCATCCCTATTTAGGGTATTACCCTATACATAATAGTAACCTCTCATGAATTCATCTCCAGTCCACTTGTGACCTAGGAAATTGATAGTTTGGCCTTTGGACCCATTAATTGGGGTAATTAAATAATTTTTAAAGTGAAAAAATCAAATCAAAAATCAAATTAAATGCTAAGTGAAATTTCCATGTGTAATTAGTGAAATTGAATTTATTAAAATGGAAATTTCAATAAAAATGAGGTCATGGTGATGTCATCATCCTCAAAGTCAAGGAATTGAAAATATCTCCATAAATGCCAGAAATCCATAAATTGAGAGCCATGCTTAATAAATGGGATCTTTATCCCAAATATTAAATGTATATCCCCTCCTTAACTCAACTAGGGTTAGTTTAAACTCAACCACAATTAACTCTAACCTAACTACACTTGGGTTAGAATTAGTTTGGAACGTTATAAATACAAGGCCTCACCCATTGATACACAGTATTTTGGTGTAAATTTATAATGAAAAAATACCTTCAATGAGCCCATTGGTATAGTGTTATCATACCCATTTTCTAATCCAAACCAAATCTAAATATAATCCCAACTTACCAAGGTGACAAGGAGAGGTGGTGCAAGGAGCTTCATTGCCAAAGAATTCTTGATCGCACAACCGAGCAAATCAAATCATTACCAACATACAACTCTTGCTCTCATGGAAGGTAAAATTGTTTGTTTTGTCTTCATTTGGTAGTTACTTGTATAGTTATCTTGATATTTGAGTGTCTAGGCTAGAGGTGTAAGTTTTTATTAGTGTGTTTTGTTTGATTTTATTCAAAATAATACCATACTAATCTCCCCTCTTGGATTTGTATTGATCACACTAGGCTTCTAATAACTCTGATAACTCTAGGACTTGCAAAATGTATAAAAGACTAAATTATTCAAAAAGTGTTTTGTAAATGAAGGGTTAATTACCTATCAAAATATATCCCCCAAGAGAGCACCAGTTGGATTCCAAGGCTAAGACTCTAAGACCTACCTAATTTAGATATTTTTTAGAGGAAAAAGTTAGCACTCAAAAAGTAATTAAGTATAAAAACACTTTAAAAATAATGATGAAATTAGCCTTTTTAAAATAAACATCTCATAGAAGATATTCAACTATAAACTAATGGGAATTGTCAAGACATAAGGAAAATATTAAAGCCTAATATATAATAGGTTCCCAATATTTTTAAATCAAATGTGGTTCAATAAAGGGCCATAATTTAATGATTTTAGTCTTATAAAGGTCCCATTTTCTTCTCTAAAAATGGACTTGTTGGTCACAACACATATGACACTAATTACTCATGAAAGGTGAATGTTTCCATGTTAGATATGGAACCTACATGTGATTATCCCCTTGATGGGGTCATTAATTATCATTTCTACATTTGTGAAAAACATTTCAAAAATATTTTAAAAATGAAATATTTCAAAAATCCAAAATCCAAACATAAGAATGGCATGTTTTTTAGTTATTCATTATTCATTAATGTTATTTATCACATGTTTGGTATATTACATATCCTTTTTCATATACACATGTATTTCATGGTATATATGAGTGAGATGTAGGACATATAGACTACACATGATACATGGATGCAGAGATGTAGGACATTATTTTACCTAGTGGTCATGCCAATGTTGGAGGCTTATTATTCCATAGGTTACACTGTTATAGATCATATCCTTCCATGACCTCCATTTATCATGTTGAGCTGTGATGATTATTTATAATGCTACATTTCATGGATATGATACTTTACTATGTTGTGACATTGGCATGGATTGATAGTGTAGACTAGCTTCACTTTTTCTATGCTTAATTGATGTTGTTTCTATTTTTCAATAAGCTAATCATTGATTATGATTATTTACTTATTTATTAGTACATGATATTATTTGGATTGAGTATATCATTGTATACCTCTTTCCTTGGCACTTGACCTTCTTTCATGATGGTTCCTTGACAAATTTCTCATTACATGAATTTTTATTGGGCTCTTACTTTCTTTTACAGCTATTATTCATTGATATTTTCATTTTATAGCTTCTCTTTATGTGTGGTCATTGACTATGTATGAAATTAATTGCTATTGTGTGTTTCTATTATGTGTATCATGCACATGACACTATATACTTAAAAGAAGAGTAGATAAATATAGGGTTCTCTACTGAGCTTGTTGAGTTTATTTAGTTTTATAAGTTTTCAGTGTCATGACCAATATCACACAGTTTTATTATTTTCTATGGTGTCATGATTCATAGCATACACCTTCCTTTGTAGTTCATTATTCAATACTTATATTAGTGATGGTTACTAATACATGCCTAATATATATATATATATATATATATATATATATATATATATATATATATATATATCTTCACATGACACTTGTATCCATTGAACTACATGTTTCATATGTGTTTTTTGATGATCTATTCATGATGACATATTCTCCATATGTTAGCACATGCTTCTACATGATTACATCTTTTTTACATAACATGGCATAGTTAACAATTTTATTGTGAGATGAATAATTTACATGCTCTATCCCTCACCTTAAGATGAGGGAATATGAGTGGGATTATTATGGAGATTCAAAACTCCATGAATAATTTTTTTATATTTTGGTACATATTACAAGATTTAAATAATTTAGAGTGGTTCAGATTATTAGTTTGATTTAGATTTTGGCACATATTACATGATTTAAATATTTCAGAGCTTTTCAAATTATCATTTTGGTTTAGATTTTAGATAGATATTTTTATCTTTAAACACATTTTTACAAGAATAGAGTTACAAGGTTTTATAAATTTTTAGATTTAGAAATATTTCAGGGGCATATATAATGCAATATGCACACATTTTTTTGGAACGTGAGTTATAAGTTGTCATTTTTTCCAAATTTGACATAAATGAGACATGGAATTCTATATCATGTTGGCAATAATTGGATAATATTTTTGGGCATTATTCATGAATATGCACACTATTACTTTTTTTTATTATTGGCATTGATGGGACCTATAAGTAAGCAGCTTTGAATATGTAAGTCCATATGTTGTGGTTGATTTAGTTAAATGAGTAATATGGCTGAAGTTTAGTGAAACTTAACAGCATATGCATTACTCTATGATCCTAATATGTGGATACCACATTTCATCTTAGGGTTTGGGATTAGTTACATGAGTAGTGTGTGTGAGGTTTAATGACACTCAACGACCTAGGAACTACTCTTTTTTCAATCAAGGGTGGGGTATTTATATTCTCAACCCATGGCTTCACCTTAATACATAAATATGAGGCATGATCACCCCAAAATTATTTAAGTGATTCAATAAGGAATCATATTTCTCTAATCCTGCAATAAATAAGTATAATTCTCTAATGCTTGAACAAGGAAGCATCATATATAACGACATACCATAGCAAAATATGGTTCACCCACTTACAAGTGTATTCTTCCTTACTCTTTAAGTTTAGAAATTTTAATTTCATTTCATATTATATAGTTCATTTATGGACATTTATTTTTTCATATTCATTGTGGGTTATATGAAGAAAGTTATAAGTTAGTCACCTCCTCTCAAAGAGAAAGTGTTTTGAACAACTTGGGTACATCTCTTTATCCTTTTATTATAGCATTATATTTCATTTCAAGAATAAAATAAAATGGTATCATTTGTAGATAATAAAATTTGGTATCAATTACTTAATAATGTCATTTTTTACCTATATTCACCTTACATGGCTTGTGCTTACACATATGGCTCTTATTCACCCTTCTCTAACATCTACATGCTTTCCATGGGTTTGACCCTCCTAAATTACTATCAGTTACCTATAGGAATTACCTAGTCTATATCTAACTAGTTCAAAAATATATTTAGACTATCTCAAAATCATCATATCAATATTCTTATAATTTAGACAAATTCATTAGACTCAGACTATTCCATAATCTCAAACCTAATGAATTCATCTTACACCAAGCAACAATTACTTTCTGAATTCAAATCCTTATTATGGGTCATCCCATATATTTTACATGTCAATGGCATGAGAAACTACACAACGGATCCTATATAAATACATAATAAGTTTAATCATATTCCCATGTAGCATTGGTTAAGCAAGCCTACTATACAAATATTCACATTCAAAGGGACCATATTACTCTTTCAAATTTAGACATTGATCACAAGGAGTAGGGCATAGAAAAGTCTGAAGCACCTCAAATATAGGCCAAAGTTTTCATTTTCCAAGCATAAAAATAGATCATCACAGGTTGCTATCATTGAAGGAGCACTAATACACAAACACACCTAATAAGGATAAATACATGTTGTTTAACTTCCCTCTTTGGAGTATCAGATATGTAGTAAATTCTTAATCATTCATTAAGGAGTAGTTTGGGTTATCTCAGCAAAAAAATTCCTCCATTTCGTATGCCTAAACCTAGTGTCTAAAGTGGACCTAGGATTTTTGAGATAAGGAGACAGGTTTTTGGAATTGCACACATAGGTAGCTTTTGAATATCACACAAGTAAAGAGTTTATAAGAAAGTGTGGTGACTTGTACAAAAATAAATAAACATAATTCATTTAAATGAATCCATTAGGTTTTAGACACTAACATCAGTTGGTACCATATAGCTCTGACAAATGTGTCTAGGCACATCTAAATATTTAGTTCATGATTCAAGCAACTCTAATTTACCACCCTTTTGGCAACTAGAATTTAGTTTTAGTCTTGCAAAGTATAATAAAAGGTTAAGTATATTATTCCCCTAAGTTTTTTTATTTATATAAAGTGAAATGTTTAATTAGATTTTTCCTTTTATAAATTAGTGTTTAGTACCACATTCCATATAACATGAATCATTTCAAATTTATACCTTATATAAGATCATGCTAATAAAAATTAAGGTAAAAACACTATAAAGGAACTAATGGTCTTTTGAGCCCTTATTAGAGGTCAATATAGAGAAAATATTGTTTTAGGTGACAAAGCAAAATGAAATACATATACAATTGGATTCATTAAGCACTTGGGATATAAAGAGCAATGTTTACAACATTTGTGTACTTATGAGGATGTCATGAGGCATGTTACTATACCAATTTATCTTTGGCCTATGATAATATATATACTATTATATGAGAAGAATGATATTTTTCAAGGCAATACAATGTTAGGATAATAATGATTATATAAAATGAAATAAAATTGTGATAAAATTAATATGATTATCTTTTTACTTTCTAAGGTGGTTTGCTTACATATAAGATGTATAAAATTATTTTATGAAAATTTATTAAACTAGGTGATGTGAGATCCTAATTAGGTAAACTATTATATAAAATCAAAATGCTATAGATGTGAAATAAATGACATAAACTGATTTGGAACTTACTAAATTTATAAATATGCTAAAATGGGAAGTACCAAAGAAATATAACATAGCTATAAATTGGAGGCACATGACTATACGTATGACTAGGAAATAGATTATGACTATGTTGATTGATTATGAATTTGAAACAAGGCTTCACTTAATTTCTAAACTAGGCAAGTGGATTTGGATAAGGGTGAAACATGTTGGTGTCCTTAGGGATTTTGGTGTCCTATATGCGATAACTTTTTTAAATTGATGTGGTATATTTACCTTTACTTGTTGTTCTATTTGACTATGTAGGATCCTGAGATCCATTGCAAAAAACATTATGTGCCTTTTTCTTTACTAAAATCCTAGCTCAATGACCAAGAGGATAATTCTAGCCATGGGGCAAAAAGGGGTTAGTGGTTGAATTTTTATTTGACCTCAACATCCCCTGTGTTGAGTGTTACCTACATACCAATACTCTGAAGAAGGATCATATTACATGTAATTCTCCCATGCTACAGTGGTGTGTGTGAAATACTAGTGTAAAATATAAATATTGGTGTAATCATGGTGTGATTTAGTGATTCAAAAATTATTTGTGACCTTAGGTGTATGCAAACTTATCTTAGGGATAATTGGGTTGTGTGGACTCTAAATTAGGAAAAATAGGTTTTTTATCTCAATGTGCAATTAGATGTTCTAGTGTTTTTTCATATGTGAGCCTCTTGTGTGAAAATTAGATTTATAGTGATGTTTTGGAAATTATTTTATATGGGGCACACTAAAATTATAGGATAACCCAATACACAAATTTAAATTTGAGTAACTAGCCATTATTTGGTGGGAGGATAGAGTTAGTGGAATCGGACACTATCAAAGAGTGAGATTGTCTAAATAGAGTGGTCCTATCTAGAGAACAACAAAAACTAAATTGGAAGTGGGCATCAATCTCAAAGTGAGTTTAGTTTGCTTAAAATTTTTTATAATGTTATTTTTATATCATTATTTACTTTTATGAATGGTTCATTCACATAAAGAGTGAAGGAGGGCAGTCAAGGACTGTGGAATGAGGTATGAGTTAAGTGCATATAAGTAGTGTTCACAAGTGTATTATTTTATAAATAAATTTTAATTTATGTTTTTACATTCCCTCCCCCCTTTATTATATTAACACGTCAAATGAAAAGTACTAGAGTAAAATTAAAAGTGCAAACCTAAACATACCTCTGAACAACGCCCTTGAATGTAGGCCATAATGTTAAACTATGATCCATGAAAACTTGCAATGAAATATGTATAAATAAATCCTTAATTAAGATAAAAATATGAAATTAAAAGATAATAAAATTATATATCTAATAACAAGGATTAAATACACCTAATTGGGTACATAAACCATTATGTTTCTTAGTGCAAAATTGGTGACTATAGAAGGGAGTACCCTTGGAGATTTCATTTTCATTGAAAAGATTGGATTAGGTTATGTATGCCTCAATCATCATTGATAAAATATAGTGATTAAGAACTCAAGGTTTGTTTGAATTAATCATTTCATACCCAAATTATTATCATAGATTAGAATCCCTGTATGAGTTCCAATAGATCAAATTGGTGAAAAAAAGGTGAATCAACCACTACAAATAGAATAAGATTCATTTCTAATGTAAAACTAATACAAAACAAGTGTAAAAATTGTTACAAAACTAGTGTAAAAACTAGTAAAATTTGGGTCTTGTCTATACAGCATGGAAAATGATAAGCATTTCCATTCCATCTATGAAACTAGTCCAAAATTGAGCAAGGATGTAGTCATATGCCATGCATATGCCCACAATCTGATATTTGAGTGTGTATGTATTTTGAAACTAAGTAATATCATGTGAATTTATGAGTGAAAATTTATGTGAAAAGTTAGACAAATCTAAGCATTTTTATGAAACTATGACTAGGTACTTATTAAGAGCTATTATAAACTACCTAAGATTTTGAAAATTTATTAAAATATTTTTTTTTCCTAGTGGGACAACAATGTGTTGTTTGGACAAGGTTGCCCTGTGACCCTATCTGAATGGATCATTCTTGTCCAAAATTACTTTTTGGGTATGAAACATGATCAACTTTATAAACCTATCTTTTCTTGTTTGTGTATTGGCTTGTTGTGGTTTATTTTCTTAGACAAGCCATAGTATGCCCCATATTTTGAGGTGAGTTGTGAATATTTCAAAATAACATAACTCAAAATAAAAATTTATCCAAGATATTTTATGAAATGTATGTAAATTTGAGTAATATTTATAACATGGAGGAACATGGCATCATCATATAAATAAATTGAGTAAAATAGTAATGTAATATACTTGTAGCAATAAGCATACTTAGTGGCATTATCAAGATAGATGTTAGCAATTTTGTATGCAAATAAGGGATCATATATTATAGATAGGTAAATTTGAATAAGAAAAACTTAGGGGGGGTGAATGATATCCATAATGGCATCAAAAGGTTAGGAAGATGCTTGATGTCCATCATGGCATTAAAAACTAAGTAAACTGAGAAAATAAGTGTCATGTCCATGACACACACAAATAAAGAGCACATGCAAAGCACAAAAAGTAGATAATAGAGGGAAAAGTGACCACTTACAAGGGACATGTTTAAATTTCACTCACATACAAAGAAACATACAATGAATGCTTTGATCCACACACAAGGACATGT
Organism: Torreya grandis; assembly: GCA_037957365.1. Taxonomy (NCBI): domain Eukaryota; kingdom Viridiplantae; phylum Streptophyta; class Pinopsida; order Cupressales; family Taxaceae; genus Torreya; species Torreya grandis. The sequence continues at coordinate 1,641,039 of JARHVA010002594.1, read as the reverse complement.
TCAAATGTCCATAATCTAAATAAGGAATATACATAAGACATGAAGCATAGAAGTAAACATGCAAATCAAGCATGAGTAAATTTAATTTATCAACATAATAATTTTATAACACTAGTATGTTTAATAACTTAGGTAATTGGTAAGATATAAATGTGTAATTAAGAGAGCAATATTAATAAACATAGTGTAAGTAACTAAGGTATGAACAAGAAGGGATAGCCAAATAATGATAGAACATGTGTATGAGATGCTCCTAGTGAGCTTGTTGAAGTATAAACAAGATGTAATAGGATCGTGTCTTGTTTATATATAAGAATTGATTTAATATGGTCATTGGGATGGGGCTAACAAAAGAGGACAAGGGCATAGTACATTTTTATCTGAATATGGTGGTTTTATCCATGTGCATTTTTTGCGTTTGAGACAATAGTACCTCTTAAAATGATAGATAGAAAATACAACATTTATGCTTAGCATTCACTCATGTACACTTGTGAAGTATATATAATATGAAACTAGATAGTAATAATTACTTAATAACTATACAAAAATTAACTAATGTAAATGAGATAAACATAATCATGCATAGGTCTTGATTTTTTTATTTTCTAAAATATTTGATTTTTTTGTATTTTTTGCATATACAGAACCATGAAAAGGAAGATATACTACCCAATGAGTCCTGTGAGAGACTCATAATAAATATTTCATGTGTCTAAATAAGAAAGGATGATCTCTCATAAATGGTGAGTATCATGCCACTATAAAGGAATTGATCTCAACTAGGAATCTAAAAATTGATCTAATTATGTACCATGAATACCAATGTGGTGATGTAAAATTGTATCATGTTGCATATGTTGTGTATCATGATGAACTTTAGGGCTCTTTGGAACCCATCATGGATTGTGAGAACAATGAACCATTGTAATGTGTGAAACACCCTTAGCTATGTGTGATGTTAATCTACAAGTGGGAGTAGACCTTATAGAATCTATAACAAAACATTGATTAAGTGGCCTTTCAAGGATAGGTATATTTATAAGGGTTGCCACTTTCAATTGAATTTTATGAGAAGGTTGAGCCACTTGAGGTGGTTCTACATAAACCTATTGTGTTAGAATAATTATCCTTGGTTGGATAGGGTATTCATATTGAATACCATAAATCATGATAACTTCATCCTCAAATATATACTTCAATAATTTATGAGTTGTGTAAGGCACTGCATGAAGCTTTTGAATCTCAGGGCATCTAAATAACATATCAAAGACCCCTACATTGGGTACTATTTTAAATCTAGTGGCCACATTTGTTGTACCAACTACTAGTGTTAAGGTGATCTCACCAATAGAACTATAGATGTTAAATTGAACATTTTAACTATTATTTTTGGAGAGATATCCTTGTTTTTATACTTGAAGTGTCAGATGAGTGTAATGGTGCACATATTCACACATGACCCATTATCAACCATGGCATTATATATTGGTTGATGATCAACATAAACTCTGATGAATAAGGAGTGTAAATAAGAGTCATCATTAACAATGTCATGCTCTACAAATGTGATGAGTGATGTTGATGGCACTAAAATAGTATATGTGACAATGATTCCATTTGAGGGATGGGGTGTCTCTACATGATAATAAAATGGTGGAGGGTGTGCATTATATATGTAATGCACTCTAGATGTATCTATTGTCTCTTGACCTATAGGCTTAGGGAAAGGATCATTGAATATCTTCATTTTTCTACTCTGAATCTATTATGGCTGTGTACTTTTAGTAGGTACACTCACATCAATGTCATTAGCGTTTATCATGTCCTGAATCTTATGTCATAAACTGATGCATTTGTTGGTAGTATATCCTAGTGTCCTGTGAGAGTCATAAAAACTATTATGATCAAATCCTTTTGTAATAGGCTCAGTTGTATCAACTTCTTTGATGGGAGGGAGCGATATGACATTGGATTCCAATAACTTACGTTAAACCTTGTAGGATTCTTTTAGTAAATTGGTAAAATGTATCATTGGAAGAGTTGATAATGCAATACACAAAGTAAGTTGTAAAATTATATTGGTTGTTGATCTTTTATCACTCTTATTCTCATTTGGTCTCACCTTGTATGGTGACTTACTTGGATTCTTAGCATGATAAGTAGAAACATGAGTTATTTCATACTTAAGTTTGTTCATTGCTAATAACGTGACCTATCTTTCCTTAATTATATGACACATATATGTGAATGATGGGAACTTATTTAACCTAATGGATTTGTGCAAGGATGAAAGCAAAATTTTCTTGAATATATCTTGTAACTCTTTATTTGTTATAGGATTTTTCATTTTGGATAGCATGGTCTTATATCTTAAGGCATATTTAGTGATAGGCTCATTGGATTCCTTCTTAATTTGATAAATTTGGACATATGAAATATTCTCACTTGTGTTGATTGAGAAGTGTGTGAGAAATAAATTTATAATAGATTAAATACATTAAATGAATTAACTAGATAATGTGGTAAATAATAAAACTATCTTAGTGCATATTATTTTAAGCTTCTTGGAAATAACTTGGTCAACAAATTATCATTAGAGCATATTCCAAACATGTTGCATGAAATATTCTCAAATGTTCATTTGGGTTACCTTTTCAATCATAAAATGTAAACTTAGGTTCCATAAAACTAATTGTTAAAGGATATACTACAATGTGTTGATCCAATTGAGTATGCAACAAATGTTTTGAATCAAGTTTGTGATTTAGTTTTGAAAATCCTTGTTCTAAATGTAAAACCTTAGTTTTTATAGAGTGAATCTTGTGCATAAATAATTATGCATCGAGGTAAGAAGAATGTGTGCTAACCAAAGGTGGTTTCCCCAATGACTAAGTTGGAATGGGCACATAGATTTATTGAAACCCCTGAGTTTCCCCCATAGTAAATTATGGTATAAAATTTGGATCAAATGATGTGGAAAAGGGTAAATAACCAATAGCAATAAAAGTATCAAATGTACTACCCATGCTTGCACTCTTTATGTCTAAAACAATTTGCAAATTTGTATGATAATCTTGAGATTATTCATAGATTGTTTTACAAAAGTTCTTAATAACTTACAGTTTGTTAAACTCTATAGTTTATCACCTATAGGTGGAAGTACATATTATTTTTCATCTTGACAACTAAGGTTATCTTGATCATACTTATCATGCTCTAAAGTATTATCATAGACCTCTACATGATCATTTTATGAATTAGCATGTGAATGTCCTAATACACCCTTATTCTTATCCATGTTATGTGTGTTATTAAAATTAATCTAAGTATTCTCAATTTGAATACCATTTAATCTAGCACTTCATCTAAGAGAGGTAGAAATAACTTTCTTAGATTGCATAAAATATAAAATTAAAACTTGGAATATTGTTGCTGACAAAGATTTTACCAAATCTTAAAAAACCCTAATATAACAATTGGAAATAGAAAAAATAAAGAAAGGAAACCTAAAAACATCAATGGTAATGTTTTTACAATATTCAATCAATATGTAAGTTCACCAATATGTTTTATCAAAATTTGGGAAACTAGGTAATGTTAAACCTAATTAGAAAAAATGTTACTTAAAATAAAAATGCTAAAAATATGTAATAAATAAAAAAATTGATTTGGAAATTACTAAATTTAGAAATATGTTAAAAGTGGAATGTACCAAAGAAATACAGCTTAGATGGAAATCAAATGCACAGTATTATAAGTATGGCGGGGAAATAGACTGTGTGACTATGTTAACTAACTATGAATCTAAAATAGGGATTTCATTGATCTCTAGACAAGGTCATTATATTTAGACAAGGGTGTAATGCATTGGTGTCCTAAGGGAGCACTGACATCCTATAGCGATTAACTTTTTGAAATGGATGTGGTAGATTCACCTTTGTCTATATGTTTTGTTTGACTAAGTGGGATCCCTCAATCCATCATGAAATCCATTATGTGCCTCATTATTCACTAAAACTCTAGTTCAATGACCAAGAGAATAAATGTAATCATGAGGTACAAATAGGTTATAATTTGACCTTGTGTTTAACTTGAACACCCCTTGTGTTGAGCATTGCCTACATACCAATACTCTAAAGAGGGATCAAACTACATGTAGTTCTCCCATGCTATCATGATGTTTTTGAAAGACTAGTGCAAAATGTTAAATGTTGGTGCAATCTTGATGTGATTAATTACTTCAACAATTACTTCTGACCTTGGATGTGTATGTAGACTTAGCTCACATCTACTTGGGCTATGTAGAATCTGAATTAGGGTAAATAGGAGTTTTTCTCTTGATGTACAATTATATGTTCTAGTGTTTTTTCATTTATGAGTCTCTTCTATGCAAAATTGTTTGAAATCTGGCTTTATAGTGATATTTATGGAATTCCTTCATATGGGGATTTATAAACTTGTAGGACAACTCATTACACAAATTTAAATTTGAGAAACTAGTTATTATTTGGTGAGAAGATGTGGCTAGCAGAACTAGACACTACTTAGGAATGAGATTTTCCAAATAGGGTGGTCATGTCTAGAGGAAAAGAAAGCTAAATAGAAAGTGGGGATCAATCTCAAAGTGAGTTTAGTTTTCTTATAACTATGAATAGGGATATTTTGAGATCATTATTTTCTTTAAGGAATGTCTCCTCCCAATATAGATTAAAGGAAGGGTGGTTAATGATTGTGGAATGAGGCATGAGCTATGTGAATATAAGGAATGGTTACAAGTGCATTATTTTAGCAATAAATTTTAATTTATGTGTCTACAAAACCAAGTAAAAATAAGAACATAATTACATATAATAATACACAAGTGTGGATACCAAAACTAAATCAAACATTTAAGAATAAATGAATTTAACAAGTAAAGGACATTACACAAAAGAGAGAAAATAAATTGTTAAAAATCACCATGGGATATATACATCAGCTAGTTTCTGATATTTATTCAAATGAGTATAGTATAGAATTATTTCTATTTTTATTTAGAGGATTTTATTCTAATTGGTTTGAGTGTTTTTGGGATGTCATAGATTACTTAATCCACTTATGTATTATGATTAAATTCTATATCATTTACGCATTCCATCCATATGATTATAAATTAAAAATGACAAAATTAAAATAGCTAAAATAATTAAATAATAAATGAAATCATCTCAAAAATTAATCACTCAAGTATATACATCACAACAAATTAGATAAATTTATAAGTATTCCATATGATTATCCTATTCAGTTAGAGACATTTCCTTCTCCACTCTCACCCCAACCACAGTTAGTTATATAACCTATCTAGGTTCCTTATATGAAAATAGTTTAGAGAAAGGTAATTGAATTTACTAGATGTTTAGTGCTTCAATTCTCATTATATCAGAGGTTTATTCAAGATTAAATCACCCTTTATCCACTTCATCATATCCTAATCTAGTGTTACATACGATTTCATGTGTTCCACATTGAACACAAGAACATATTTCTACTATATAGTGGATTCAACATGATATTATTGTTACTAGGATAACTCATCATACACAAGATCCTATAACTCATGATAATACTAATAGATATATTATAACATAATATCACCTTTCGTAATCATATATAGATACATATGGGCCTCCTCCATTGTGACAAGTCACCATTTCCATATTTGATTCACGACCTACATATGAGCATCCCATTGATGGGATTGTTGGTTAGTAGGAACATAATTAGGAAATCCAAAAATTATAAAAAAAATCAAAATATTCAAAAATAAAAAATTAAAATATTCTAAAAAATCAAAAATCAAAAGCTAAGCATAACATGTTTTGCTAGTTGCTTAACTCTAAAATATAGATTAGGGAAGCTAAGGTTAAATGGGTTAGAGATAGCCTAGATAACAAGGATGGTAGAATATCTCTAAAGTAGGCCAATTAATTTGTAAAACTTAGATAAACATATACTAAATTTATTATGCTGAGATATGCTAAAAATAGAAAGTATAACCATGTTATATATTACAATGATAATGAACATTAGGTACTTTGTTGGTTTTGATGCTAATATAGATTTGGATCTAGAATAAGCAAAAAGTATATTGGATCTAGATCCTGAATCAATCATCTAATTCTAGAAATTGTGCCTTTATAATTGTAGACACTTACATTGACCTAGGATGGTTACATCGACACTACTATCTAACTTGGATGTAGGTGTCCAATATAGAATACGTATTAAAACTAGATACAACCACCTGGATGATTTTATGTTATGTGTCTCCTTCATTCTAATGAATTCAAAGCTAGGTCAATTATTATTACTCTTTGTCAAATGAGAAAACCCTAGTTCTTCATCTTTATAGTGGTTATGGGGAAAATGGATTAGTGGCATTATGGTGTTGAGCTATCCCACCATATTAGCTACATATCTAATAATTCAATTAGGGCTTTAGATTTATGTATTTATCCCCTACATGTTGGCTTGTGTGTGTATCATATGATGTGTGATAAACAAGTATATAGAGTGACCTAGCTTGTAACTTTAGACCTATAGATGTGTTGTCCCTATGACTGATATGAAAATAAGAGAAAATATAGAAGCTTTGCTCACTTGAATGCTTGATTAAGTGATTTTGGTCATTTACATTTTGAGAGGTAAGAAGTTTCATGGTATGGACTGAATTAGGATTGATCTTGTATTTATACCAATCCCTTTGAAGAATATATCACATAAAACCACTTAGGTTGATCATAAGAATATGTTTCATTTGTAAATTTAATGGATTTAGGGTACTATTGTAACATTATTTTTCACCCTTGGGGAGGGTTCTTAAATCTCTTCTCAACTAAGCTACACAATGGCAATAACCCCAATATGTGTTTATCTTATAGTGAGGTTGAATTTATATAAAAGGTTGGGTTTCTTTTGATGGATCACCTAGACTAATATTTCTACTAGGACAAGGGTTAGAAAAGGGAAAAGGGGTACTAAGAAAGATAAAAAGGTTGATGCACCAAATTCAAGTGAGACACTCACATAAGCTTGAAACCAATACTAAATCAGTGTAAGATAATGTTTTCTCACATAATCTCACAAACTAGTTAACTGCATAAGTATTTCTTTAACTAGGCTCACCAAGAAATCAAAGAAGCGAAGAGGAATTATAAAATTCACACCAAGAATCCATTAGTGGTAGAAAGAACACATTTTTAGACCTATAAATATCTTTAAAACACCTTAAAATATGTAAGGAAGAAGGACAATGGCTATGGAATAATCTCCTTCACAAATCCATCATGCACAAGCTTACTAAACACTAGTTAAAAGCAAGAGATGGATAAAAAATCATCTTATTGCATCAAGAGGTAGTTCTTAAAAAAATTTATAGGGTCTTTCCTTGTCAAATGGCAGTCTCTTTATTTTCAAGAGTCTCAATGAGTATTCTTACAATGGGGAAGATAATGAGAGCTATATGAGAAAGGGGGAGAGAGAGAGAGGAGAGCAAGCAGATAAAATTCAATAAATGGACTACCACCACCTTTCAATGAATTCTCAACCACTTTTTGATCAATTATAACCAATCCTTCTTGATAATTTTAACTTTAATTAGTTTTATATTTATTCAAGCTCTCTCATTAGTTGAGAAATACACTATAAGACATGAATTTGTTGAAGATGATGAGTCATGATCTTACCAAGAAGGGAAAATATTTAAAAGCTCTAAAAAATATTTGAATGTTCCACCTGCACTCTCCAATACCCAAATCTCTTTCTTAGAACTTCTAAACCACCCTCCACTTTCCTTCATTACAAGGATAAAATCCTCATATCCATGGACCTAACAAGGCCATAACTATGTATGTTTTAAGTAGCTATAGGTACTTATTTTTCAAAGATTTGACCATGTTAAAAGATAAGACATTTCTTTTCATAATGATAACTTTGTTCCTACTTAAAACCATAGACATAGGTCTAATATAGATGAAAATAAATCCCATTTATTGGTTTTTATATAGTCATCATTTCAATGAAGATCTACCATATGCTAAGCCTCTTTTTTATCTTCATTAGGTCTAAATAAACTTATTCAGCCTCTGAACATTACGGAAGCCAAGAACTCATTGTATGTATGGATCCCCTTTCAAAATATAATGGACATAGTCATGGAAAAATATTATTAAATTATAAAACAAATCTTGTAAGTTTTAAACCTTCAAACCATAGGTCTAAATAGAGCTTTTATGGTGACCTTCAAACTTGAAATATTTGTTCTGACTCAACCTGAATTATATTTGGATCCTAATTATATGCATTTTCCTAAATTGGTCTACAAAATATTTTGGTTTGATGTGTCTACCTATGTGGTATACCTACCATGCTCTTTGTCATATTGAAAAATATGATCGTCATAAATTCAGAGATGTGTCACCATCTTGTGCCTCTTAGAACTTAATTGAATTTAGTCTATCGATCTTTGGTTTAGGCTTCCTAAATTATGACACTTGGCAACCCCACATTTAATCTATGAATCTTATTACCATTATTCATCATATTACCACTTTTTTTCCATATGGTAGCCTCACATGCAACCTAGGTTCATTGACCTTTTGACCTGATGCTCATTGTTGATCTCCTTTGCATGGTTGAACGTGCTCTGTCAATCTTTAATTTTTAATATCAAACATGCACCATTGATTTTTTAATTCATTGTGATCATGTCAATATCATCCCTACATTCAATCCTAATATCCTCTAATTTTTTGACCTTGTGCTCATCATTGATCTTGATATGCATTATTTAATTCACATCATTGATCTTGATGATCCCACCAAATCAAGTTATTATCCATGTGTTGTTGATCTATGATCTGACCAAGTGAGATTTTGACACTTGGTATCACTACATTCACTCTTAGGATCCTTTTTCATATTTTTTAATTCAAATGGCTAATTCATGTGGCTTTTATTTGACATCCTCGAGCACGTGTCTCACTGTTAGATCATTTTTACAGGCTTATATCCTGAGATAGAAAACTCATCAAGACACCAAAATTGTAGGGGATATTAAAGGCATGAAAAACATAATTTTTATGTAGTTCTTATATTGATGATGAAAATTATACCATCAACTAATCAACCCTTTCACCTATTTTAAAGGTTAAGTTGGAATCATAACAATCTAATAGTAAGCTTGTAAAGGTTCAATTACAATCCTAAAGATGCAAGGGGTTTTTTAAATGTTCTAAGAAATGAAAAATAAGCTATCAAATATAGCATATTTAATTATAATTTAATAAATCCTCTTATCAAATAATAAATCAGTTTAGATTTGAATGTGTAATCTCTCTTATACAACAGAGAAAGTATATGAACAAGACCATCTCTTAAAGGAAAGAAATATGATTCCATACTATAATATATTTCAAAATAATATCTTACTTTTGTTGTAATAACTTCCAAATTACATCAATATAGTAAACCAAAAATACAAGTAAAATAGAATTAAGATAAATCAAAGATGAACAAATCTTTAATAAATTAAACACCTAAGAGGAACTCAACACATAAGAGACACACACTAACAGCAACCAACAAACAAAAAGATAAGAAACTAATTAAGAAATAAAATAGAAACAAAACATAAATAATATAATCCTAACTAAGTTTATCAAACTAAACAATCTAAATCTAAACTAAATTTAAACTAATAATCTAACTATGTCTAACTCTAAGAAATATTAAATAAGAGAAACAAATCTAAAAAACTAACTTAAAAGAAAAACAAAAAAGAATGGAAAGTTAAACAAATTAGATATATTAAAATTTAAAAAATAGAAAAGGAAATTATATTAATTAAATATTAATCTAAATCAAATAAGAATTAAACTAAAGTCATTTTCAATATAAAGTATAATATAGATAAAAACATGTGAGTCTCAAAAAAGACAATCAACTTAGCAAAATAGTTTGATTTTATTTGAGAAACCAACATCTTTCTTTACAAAATATATTGAGAGACAACTTTTACAATCAAATAAATCAATGAAATGTCATAAAAAATGAGGTTTTCATCATTATTTAGGTTGAATACTTGAATTCTATGCATAGGACTGCAAACAACAATCATCAATAGATGTTAACTTTGACAAACTTAAGATAGTCTGTTATAAATGATGATATAAAATTGGATATACCTACATTGCATAAGCAATTTACTCAATCATCAGAGGAAGTACCATTTGGTCTATCTGCAAAGTTATGCTATCTTAGAGAAGTTGCATAGAAGAGAGAGATAAATGATTGACTTCACAATATATGTCTTCAACACCTGTGTTGTTCATGTTCTTCAAATAAATTCTTGATCTCCTTTTATACTTTGAATTTGGTTGGAAAAATAAGTTGTAACCAACCTTAGTTAGTTACTAGTTTAACTTAACTAATTGACTTTTTAATAGTTAATTAATATAAACAGTTATTAGTTAAGGTTTAATTAAGACTTAAAAGACTTAATGGATCAAGTATTTCAATATAGACCAGAAATTTCCTAACGAGTGGCGACCCTTAACCAATTAATAATAAAATAGAATAACATATATCAATAATAAATAGATAAATCAAAGTTTATCAAAATTCCTATTTATATTAATACCATACCACATATTATCAAAATTACTTAGGCATATATATATATATATATATATATATATATATATATATATATATATATATATCATAAAATTAAATTTTGTTGTAATTTCAAAACATTGTTACCAAAATATCAAAAACTAAAAGTCAAAGTATCAAATCTGAAAGTATGGAATTCTGCCAACTTAAAGTTCAATTGATGAGAATAAAATTATCCTACTAACATCCAAAAATCATCAGAATCTGATAAAAAATCGATAATAAAATTCCCTTGCTCATTCACATGTTCATTATATTCCATCTCAATTACTGCAATCTGAACCAACTTAGTTCTAGTATCACTTGTATTATCATCAATCTCTAGTTTAATCTTCTTCAGAATTCTAACCTCAACTGGAGTGTTTGTGTCATTTTGACTATCTGACCATTTGTCTGAAGTGGTTAGGTGAATTTCAAGAGTGCAATTTTTTCAAGATGAAATAGGCTCCTTCAAACTTATTTTTTTGTATCCTAAAATATGATCTCTCTGAGATGATGAGGGTTCATTAGAAATTGAAGGTAGGGCAAGATTAAAAAAGTTCTTAGCATGGGATACTTCAATATCAAATTGAGTGGTTTCATTAACATGGTGTGGTTCATTAATAGGCTAGTTTCTTTTTGAGATAAGTGATTGAACTGATAACTGATGTAAATTATTTTTCAAGTGGTGAGAGGAACTATTATGGGAATGAGTCTTGGCACCAAATCTATGATCATAAAATCCTCTATAACCTCTAGGATTTGTAGGATTAAAGAGAAAATTAATCAAAACTTTTTAAAATTTAGGTTCATTAGCATCAAATTGGAATGACATCCAAGAACCCCTGCTAGCATACTTAGGGCCACATCTCCCAACATTGAAACCTCCTCTTAGGAATTATCTATTTGGGTTTTGTTGATTCACATTGTCTAAATTCTAGCCTCAGCCTCTGTTATCATTACTTATACTTGATCTAAGTTCATCCCATCCTGACATCCTATGCATTTTGAAATATATTTAAATAAAATTGATTATTATGACTAAAAAATTAACATATATTTATTCAATATGAAACCAAACTATACATCTATATCATCAAAATAATCTATGTACTATCTATTGACTATAACAAAATTGAATTATTTCAATGTCTTCAAATCTCAATGTAATATTCCATTTTGATCACCTCAACAACCAACTAAAAAAGAAAATTATATATTCATAATTTTATTTTCAAAATAATTTATCAAATATTTATGATTTTATGTTCACTGTGAGAATATAAACTGAATCAATTCAAAAATTGAAATTAGAGTTTCTACAAAGTTTTATTTATGACAAGTATTTTTCAAAAAAAACCACATATCTTTCCACTTGTTGGCCAAGAAACTAAACCTTCAAAAAACTTTCATCAAAATAAATTTTCAATAATAACATATTTTCACTATCATAATTTTAAACTAAAAAACCAACTTATTATGACTTTTTGAAATGCAAACATCATACTATCCCAGAAACCTCAATATGAAACCCTAATAATATCTCACAAATATATTTTACCACATCTCTTATCACAATTTTTTGTCTAAGAATCATCTCATATTAAACCTTTACCAAGCTTTGTAATAAGGTTTGAAAATGAAAAACTGATGCATTTCAAACAAAATATCACTGTATAATATTCAACTAATGGAAACTCAAAACTGAGAAACAACTTATTATTTTTCAAGAAAAATATTTTCCATGTTCATTCATTTCCAATACTTTAAACAAAACCAGAAGTATCTATCTGTACCAGTAAATCAAGATTGTCCATGAAAATATTTTCATAACAATCTTCCTTTTACTCATAAAAAAGTTTGAATCCACCATACTTTCAAAAGCTCATAGAAAACCTTAAACTTATATGAAAATTTATGGCTTCAAAATACTTTAAAACCCAACATTTATTATAACAAAACATCGAAACCCAAATTGAAATGCAAGTCCATCAATATCCTTCATTTTCTCTACAAACAAGTTCATCATATTGTATTCACGATCTAACCATGCAAACTATTTTTCTTTAAAACCCATGAATATATGAACTATATAAAGACACAATTAAAAAATACATTTTCATGCTCAAACATAATTCCTTTTTATCACTTCTTTGTGATAGACTAATAACCATTCAACTTTTTGTAAATATTCATAAAATAAACAAATAGAGTTCATTTTTATATAAAACCCTAAGTACATGAAACTTCAGTACCCAATATTTCAACATAACAAAATCTTTCAAAACCCAAAACCTCAAACAAGTCTTTGAAACTAAAAAGGTATGTTCAAAACATCTCTGTAATATATATATTTATCATAGAAACTAGACCAATATGCATATTTGAAAAAGAAAAGCCTCAAAATGTTTAATAAGACCATGCTTAAAATAAACTCGCAAACCAACATATTATTATCTCATATTCCATCAAGAATATTATTAGAGTTGTTAGTGATGTCATAGTGATTTTATGGAGGTGTCATGATGAGTGGATGAAGCACCTTGTTAGCCTAAGTGGCAATGACAAAGTGTGTAATGTGTTTGTCCTAGTATGATTAAAGGAGGCTTGGTTGATCTTCAATGTTGACATGGCTAGAGATGTTAAGGGATGAGTATGTAGTATTAATCATGTGCAATGGGTCCTATAAGAGGTTTTTTATTCTTTGAGATCTTGTGTGCATAAGTGTAACTCATCTGGTAGTTCATTATTTTCATCTACATAGTTTGGGTCTAATGGTACAAAATCTAAGTAGGCAATTTGATGACATCACCATTACCACGTGTGGATGAGTCAGGGGGGCTTGGTCATATGGTTATGATCACATTAGTCCCTAGTTGTTATGTGCCTAAGTTAATTTAAAGATATGTGGGTGTAAAGTTGGGCTCCCAAGTATTTTAACAATGTTTTCCCATATTTAGCCAAATTTTCAAAGTGGCAAGAAGAGTTGAGTAAGAATTTTTATGATGGCATATCTCATATGTGTGGAAATTTTAGAACAAGATTATCATATGGGTTTGTTTAGTTTTGATCCTAGTTTATTTTCACTAAATTTTAGATCATGTGTTGAAGCACAACAAAAGTTATGTAAGTGCAAAGTTGGCCTCCCAGGAAATTTTTGACGTAATTGGCTTTATGGCAAAAAATTTTGATAAGGTATTTTAATGGAAATATATCTCAAATGTGTGAGGGTTCCAAGAGTATTTTGACACATGATTGGATTCTCCTATGTGAAGATATCATATGGTCTAAATTTGAGATCATACGAGTAAGCACAAAAGAAGTTATTGAGGTTTAAAGTTGGCTACTCAGATAGATTACAATGGTCCCCATACATAGTCATTTTTGCACAAGTTGAATTTCGAGCAAGTCTCAAGGAGATCAATGGAACACGTTTACTCCAAGATGTCATAAATTAGTGAGATAGAAAGAATTCATGTTATTTAATAACTGAGCAAAGGTAAAGGATAAAGTTATAATGGTGAGTGGGTGTTCATATAAATTGATCAAATGGTGAGCGTTGCTAGTAAAAGACCTAGTTGATTTACAAATATCAATGGTGTGCATTGAGTCAAAGTTATAATATTACACGAGATGAGGTCAAATTGACTAAGTTTTAATGTTTAAACAGTGGCACCTGTGCATTAAATTTTAGATAAGATCAATGGTGTGAGATAGATATAAAGATAAGAGGACACAAGATGTGAGCATGATGACCGAGTTTTAACTATGATCATTTGAATTTGAATATTTGAATTTTGAAAAGGAAACTACTAGTATCTCATTTTTTTCCCATAACTTTCAATCCAGACAAAATTTTCTCATGGTGTAAAAAGTAAAGTGGCAAAATTTAAAGATATGGAATGTGTACAGTTAAAGATATTAAGGTTGAAGTTTACTATGTGTTTGTGCTTGTTCTACAAGTGACCCAAGAAGAGTAATTAAGCTTATGTATATGTTTTTTTTGATTTTCTATGTTAAATTAGATATTTTAGAGTGTTTTAGACTCCATAAAGATTCTATGTGTGCATTATGAAGGATTGACCAATCGTATACAGTATGAACAAAGGTTTATAAGTCGATTGTGTATTTGTTCATGGTGACTATGTGCATAGAATGTTGTTTAAGAAAATTATGCTTAAGCATAAGGGTACTCTAATGGATATGGACACTTAAGGGGGACATAAATATTATGTATAATTGGTCCATGCTTTTGACAAGTGTTCTTGTGCTCTTTTTTTTTATAAAAGTGTCAAAGAGTTGAATGTGTCTCTATGGAACCTCAAAGTGACTTAGGCCTATTCGAAAGTGGATTGTGCTTAAGTGTGAACCATGTGATATGCCTTAAGGTTGAATGGATGTATTATGGCCAAGATGAAATATTGTGACCTTGTTCATTCATGATAGCTCTATATATAGTGCAATCAAATATGATGATTTCTAGATTTTGTTTGAGAAGATTTTATAATAGAGTGCAAGGTGTATGTGAGATTTGTGGAGTGAATGAGAGGTAGAGTACCTAGCTGATGAGTTAATGAGGAGATAATATTTATGACTATGTGTATAATATGTAGGTTATATTTTTGGTGTTAAAAAGGTGATTTTGTTGTTTGAGGATATGCAAAGAGGTCTGAGTGTGCATATGAGGACAGATTGAGTGAAGGAGAGATATTGTGGCATGCCTATGTGAGAGGCTTGTATGAGATAGAGAGTTTTTACAAAGGTTAGATAAATAAAGATCCATCATCAGGTGTAGAAGACATCAGTACTAAGGTAGATGTGTTTAAAGAGGGTCTAAAGGACTTGATCTTCCTTAGGGGTAATTTCTCCTTGTGAAATAGGTGTTTCACTAAATACCTTTGGTCAGGAGGACATGATAAAGGTTTACTAGTCTAAAGGAGTTGATCAATATCTTATTTGTAATTTCATATAGGATAGTACTCCATGTGTTTTAGAATTAAGAGTGGGTTTTATTTCCCATGAGGGTTTTCTATAGGAACTATGTGTTGTGTTTGATCTTGTGTATGCATTGAATGAATGAACTCTCTTGTTAATATTGCTTGATCAAGTTGATATATGTTGATTAATTAATAGTTTAAAAGGACTAAAATTGTAATTAAAATATTTGAACTAACTGATTCACCCCCCCTCTTAGTGATTATACCTCTAACAATTAGTATCATAGCAAGTCCTTGCAATTTTAACCACTAGAAGGAGATCAAAGGCACAATGGTTGACAAAGAGGTTGTGGCTTACCTTCAAGACAAACTAGTATTTGATTTATCAAATGTCAATTGAATCATGGATGCTATGAAGATGCAAGTGAAATATCTAAAGTTAATAGTCAATAATCTATAGAACATGATGGTTTGTGGTCTTAACCAAAGGGAGGGACAATTTGAAAATAAAGACATTATTTACTATGATATGTTCTTATCCAAGGACAAAATAGATTTTGGATCCACAAAAAGGGTCAAAAATGAAAATTCATACACAGGTAATGATTAAGAGAAAGGTAGGTCAAATTTTAATGATGTCTTTTATGGGTACTACTTCTCTCGTAATCAATTTGGTCATAGATATAGGGATTTTGCTTTCTCTCTAGAGATCAAAAGGAATATTAAATGCTATAATTATAACCAACAAGGTCATATAGACAAAAACTACAATAGATATTTTTGGAAAAAGGATATACAAGTCATTGAGACCATTAAATGGTTCAAGAAGACTAAGTCTAAAACTGAAGAAGATAAGAAGCAAACTTCAAGCGATCCTCCAAAGGAAGAGTCAATGTTTGTTCAAGAAGCCTTGAATACTCAATAAGATGGGAACAAGAGATGGTTCATAGATAGTGGATGCTCAAATCATATGATAGGAGACAAAAGCAAGTTTATCTCCCTCAGGAAGACCAACCCTAGTTTAATGAGATTTGGTGACAACAAATCTACTAACATAGTTGGCAAATGTAATATGAGTTTGGATAATGATCATTATAGGACTAAAAATGTCTTATATGTAAATGGCTTGAAACATATTATTATAAGTATAAGCCAAATGTGTAAGCAAGGAAATGTTTTAACATTTCATGATGATGTTTGTGAAGTAAAAAAGGCTAGAAAATTAGTTTCAAATGTTTATAAAATACATAACAACATATATGTATTCCATGAATCCAAGAAGGAGGAATGCTTCATGAGTCAATTGGAAGAAATTTGGCTTTGGCATATAAGGCTTGGACATATAAATTTTTATAAGATGGTAAAGATCAGTTCAAAGGGATTGGTAAGGCATATGCCCAAAATTTCTAAGATTTCTCATTCTCTCTGTAAGACATGTCTTAATGGGAAGAAAACCAAAAAGAATATACAAATCTAAAGAGTTCTCCACTAAAAATCCATTAGAGTTGATCCACAGTGATCTATATGGACCTATGAGGACACAAATTATTCAAGGTAATAGCTACTTCATGCTTCTCATTGATGGTTTTACTAGGATGACTTGGATATTTTTTCTTAAAGAAAAATCAGAAGCTTTTGCAGAATTTATGGCATTCAAAGCACTTGTAGAAGATGATAAAGAGTAAAATATCAAGTGTATAAGATTAGACAGAGGAGATGAGTTTTGGTCTCATTAATTCAATGATTTTTATGAAAAATAAGGGATAAGGAGATAATATTCTGCTTCTAGAACACCACAATAGAATGATGTTGTTGAAAGGAAGAATAGGACTGTTTAAGAGATGAGTAGAACCATGCTTTAAGATTATAAACTATCATATGGTTATTGGGAAGAGGAAACCAACACTTCAATTTACATCCTAAATAGGTTCCAAATCAGAGCAAATGGTGATAAGATTCCTTATGATTTATGGAAGAATAGAGTAGCTAAGGTCAAACATTTTAGAGTGTTTAGGAGTAGGTGCTTCATCAAAAGAGATGAAGAGAATATTGGAAATTTTGATTCAAGGTCTGATGAGGGCATCTTATTAGGTTACTCCTCTATTAGTACTACATATAGGTTCTTCAACAAGAGACTTAACAAGATTATTGAAATTTTGAATGTAAGGGAAGATGAGACTAGTAGAGTCAAGAAGCCAAAATTATAGGTAAGTGACTCAATTCAAAATGGTGTTGCAAATAATGATGAGTTATCTATTCACATAGATGATGAAGATGAAGATGAGGAAGAAAGACAAGATTCTAAATCTCCATCTAGAATAATTCAGAAAGATCATCCAATCTCTCAAATTATTGAAAATGTTGGTGTAAGGTTACAGACTAGAATGAGAATGTTGATCAATCAAAATCAACAAGACTTAGCTTTGTTGTCCATGATTGAACCCAAAACATTTATGGAAGCTATAAAAGATGAAAATTTGAATGATGTAATGAATGAATAAATTGATAAAATATAAAGGAATGAAAAATGGGATTTAGTTTCTAGACCAAAAGATAAAAATGTGATAGATACCAAGTGGGTTTTCAAAAATAAGATGAATATGAAAGAAGAAGTCACAAGGAATAGGAATAGATTGGTGTGTAAAGGATATGCTTAGGTTGAATGAATAGATTTTGATAAAAAAATTACTCCTATCGTAAGAATAGAATAAATTAGACTCTGCTTGGCATATGCAAGCTTTGAGGGTTTTAAGGTATATTAAATGGATGTGAAATCTACATTCTTGAATGGAAACTTAGAAAAAGTCTACATTGAGTTACCTAAAGGATACTTCATGTCAAGTAATCAAGTTTTTTTATGTAAATTAAAGAAGGATTTGTATGGTCTTAAACAATCTCCTAGAGCTTGGTATGATAGGTTAGATAAGTAGCTTTTGTGTCAAGGTTTTAAAAAGGGGGTAGCTGATAGTAATTTGTACATTAAGAAAAAAAGGCAATCATCAATTAATATATGTTGTATACATTGATGACATAGTTTTTGGATCTAAAAATGATAAAATGAGCAGAGATTTTATAGATATTATGAAGACTGAGTTTGAAATGTCAATGTTGGGAGAATTATCTTTCTTCTTAGGATTACAGATTAATCAACATGATGCGGGGATATTCATTTCACAAGGTAAATACATAAAGGATATTTTTAGGAACTTTGACATGATGGATTGTAATCTAATGGGTACTCCAATGATCATAGGGTACAAGTTAAGTAAAATAGATGACTCACCAAAAGTTGATCAAACTTTATATAGATCCATGATTGAAAGTCTTTTGTACTCTATTGCTTCTAAGCCTGATGTCATGCAAGCAGTGGGTCTTGTAGGAAGGTTTCAAGCTAACCATATAAAATATCACTTAAAATTAATCAAAATGATCTTGAGATATCTCAAAGGCACCATAAAGTATGGTTTATGGTACCCTAAAAGTAAAGAATTCTCTTTGAAATCTTATACTGATGTAGATTAGGTAGGTTGTGTGGATGATAGGAGAAGTACCACGGGTGGGGTCTTCTTCATGGGGAAATAATTGGTGTCTTGGATAAGCAAGAATCAAGCCTTAGTGTCTCTATCAATTTTAGAAGCTGAATATATAGCAGATGTTTCTTATTGTACACAAGTCATATGGATGAAACAAACTTTGGAAGATTATAAGGTAATACATAATGGACCTTGTTCTATCTATTTTGACAACACTAGTGCAATTAATATACCAAAGAATATTTTAATGAAATAAAATACAAAGCACATTCATATTAGATATCATTTCTTGAGAGAACAAGTTAATAATCAAAGTGTTAAGTTGGAGTATGTGCCTAAAAAAGAGCAGCTTGTAGATATTATAATCAAACCATTATTAAAATCTACATTTGAGTATCTAAGACAAAGATTGGGTGTCATTTATTTATCTATGAATCAATATAAGGTCTTTGGTTAAGGAAGAGCAATAAGTTGATGATTTTTCTTCAAAGGTTTGTAAAGAAGCTATAGTTTAGATGCAAAGTTGGTGGTCATGGAAGTGTCTTGAGAGAGAAGGCTAGTAAGCCTACATGGTGGTTCTTCATGGTATATGGAAATATAAAGATGATAAAGTGGTGTAATTTCTCAAATAACTTAGGGGGATTCCCTCTCATAAATTTCTTTGTGAGTTACACTAGATTTTAGTTCTTTTGTGTGTTCTTTCTTCATTGGTTGTAGTGTTTGGTTGAAGAGAGTGTTAGCATGGAGTAAGAGGAAGGTGTCAAGGCAAGAAGAGACAAAGTTTTAATGTAAAGGGGGAGTTTTTATCATCTTTATAATATGGTCCTCTATTTTTTGTGGTCTTTTTAGGTCCTCAAGATCATATTGTACCCACTATGTCATTGTGTTAAAGGGGGAGAAAAGTTCCTATTATGTGAGTGCTTGAAGAAAGAGAAGGTGAGTTGAATGATGTTTGTTGACATCAATGACAAATGGAATATTTTTGGAGAGTTATAATTTATGTCATGGTGATATCATGGAGGTGTCCTAGTGAGTGGATGATGTGCCTTATTAGCCCAAGTGATAATGACAAAGTGTGCAATATGCCTATCCTAGTATGTTTGAAGGAGGCTTGGTTGATATTTAGTGTTGACATGGATAGAGATGTTTAGGGATGATTATGGAGTATTGAGAATGTTCAAGGGGTCCTATAAGAGGTTTTCTATTCTTTTAGAGCTTGTGTTCATATGTATAATTTATCTGGTAGTTCATTGTTTTCATCTAGACAATTTGGGTTTACTGACGTCATCATTGCCATGTGTAGATGAGTCAAGGGGAGTTGATCATATGGTTGTGGTAATATTAGTGCCTAGTTATTATGAACTAAATCTAAGGTCATGTGCCTAATCACACTCAAAGATATGTGGGTGTAAAGTTGGGCTTCCATGCATTTTGATAATGTTTTCCCATAGCCAAATTTGCAAAGTGGCAAGAAGAGCTGAGTAAGCATTCTGATAATGAATTATCTCACACATGTGGATATTTTATAATAAGATGATCATATTAGTTTGTTCAATTTTGAGCCTAGTTGATTTGTGCTAAATTTTAGGTCATGCACTTAAGCACAACAAAAGTTATGCAAGTACAAACTTGGTCTCCCAAATAGTTTTTGACATAGTTGGCTCTGTGGCAAAAAAAATTGAGAAGGCATTTTAATCATGATATATCTCACACGTGTGAGGGTTATAAGAGTAGTTTGACACATGGCTAGATTATCCTATGTGAGGAGATAATATGGTCTAAATTTGAGATAATGAGAGTAAGCGTAGAATAACTTATTAAGGCTCAAAGTTGGATACTTAAATAGATTGCAATGGTCCCCATACATCATCATTTTTGCACAAGTTAAAGTTTGATCAAGTCTCAAGGAGATTGATAGAACGTGTTTGCTCAAAGATGTTAGGAAGTAGCAAGATGGTAAGAAGTGAATGTTGTTTAATTAATAAACAAAGGTAAAGGATAAAGATATAATGGTGAGCAGGTGTTCATACAAATTGATCAAATGGTGAACATTGCTATTTAAAGCCCTGGTTGATCCACAAAGATTGATAGTGCACATTGAATCAAAGTTACAAGATTGCACAAGATGAGGTTAAAGTAACTGAGGTTTAATGTTTGAGCATTAGTGCCTATGCATTAAAGTTTGAATAAGATCGATGTTTTGAGATTGATCTAAATCTAAGAGGACATGAGATGCGATCATGATGATCGAGGTTTAACTATGACTGTTTGAATTTGAATATTTGAATTTTGCAAAGGAAAATACTAGTGTCTAGTTTGTATACCATAACTTTTGATCCAGGTAGAATTTTCTCATGGTGTTAAAATAAAAGTAGTAGAGGATTCTAAGTCACATCTATAAATATGAATTTGAAGATCTGAAAGTGTGTACAAACAAATATATTAAAGTTCAAAGTTGACTATGTGTTCATGTTTATTCTACAAGTGACCTGAGAAGAGTAATTGAGCTTATGTAGATGTTGTTTTGATGTTTCATGGTGAATTATCTATTGTTAAGTGTTGTATAATCCATAAATATTATTTATGTACATTATGAAGGATTGACTAATTGTATGTATTATGAACAAAAGTTTATAAGTTGACGGTGTATTCATTCATGGTGATTATGTACACAGAATGTTGTTTAAGTGATTTGTGCTTAAGTAAAAGGGTACCATGATGGATATGGACACTTAAGGGGGATTTATAGATCATGTAAAATGGGTCCATGCTTTTTTAAAGTGTTATTATGTTCTTAAATTTACTTAGATAAGTGTCAAAGAGCTGAATGGGTCTCCATATAACCTAAAAGTGACTTAGGCCTATTTGAAAGTGGAATGTGCTTAAGTGTGACCCATATGAGATGCCTTAAGGGTGAAGGCATGTATTTTGGGTGATAGTAAATATTTTGACATTGTTAATTCATGATAGCTCTATATATAGTGAAATCAAAGATCATTTCTAGATTTTGGTTGAGAAGATTTTGTAAGAGAGTACAAGGTGTACGTGAGATTTGTGAAGTGAATGATAGGTGGAATGCTTATTTAATGAGTTTATGAGTAGATTAGATTTATGATTATATGTATTACCTATAGTTCATATTTATGATGTCAAAAAAAATATCTTGTTGTTTGAAGATATGCGAAGAGGTCTGAGTGTGCACATGAGGCTAGTTTGAGTGACGAAGGAGAGATATTATGGCATGCCTATGTGAGAGGCTTGTATGAGATAGAGAGAGTTTTTGCATGGGTTAGATAAATAGAGATCCATCATCATGTGTAGAAGACATCATTACTAATGTGGATCTATTCAAATAGGGTCTAAAGCACCTGATTTTCCTTACAGGTAGTTGTTCCTTGTGAAACAAGTGTTTTAATAAATACCTTTGGTTAGTAGGACATGATCAAGGTTTATTGGTCTAAAGGGGTTGATAGTCTCTTGATTTTAATTTCTTATAGGACAGTAGTCCATGTGTTTTAGAATTGAGAGTGGGTTTTATTCCCCATGAGGGTTTCCCATAAGAAATATGTGTTATGTGTTTGATCTTGTGTATGCATTGAATGAATGAGTTCTCTTGTTAATGTTGCTTAATTAAGTTGATTACTTAATATTTTAAAAGGAATACAATTGTAATTAAAATATTTAGACTCACTAATTCACCCTCCCTCTCAGTGATTGTACCTCTAACAAACATATCAAAAACTAAAGCCATTTCTTATACATATCCATACAAAGAAAAGATATATTCAACCACTAACTATGAGTTCATTCAACCTCCCAAAATATGCATGCATAAACATGTTTAGAAAATTTTATCACATGCATACCAGAATCCATACTTTTCATGGAACTAGAAAACTAATCAAAACAACTAAAAATCTTCCTCAAAAATTATTCATTTTGTTTATGGCATACTTGGATGCACAATCCTTTTTTATATTTCTGCTTGAAATCTCTATCTACAACTCTAAAATCCAAATTGATAGAGTAAAATTTTTGCAAGAAAGATTCACAAAATGATGAAAACCAAGAAAATAAAGTTATTTGTAATCATAATTCCCTGATGTAACTACTGTGCTTATGTGCATAATTTCCATTGGCTCATCAAAGTCGATACTACTACTTAGCATTATATCAACCAAGTTAGCAAAGCTATCAAACTTAGTGACTACCAAAACACTTTCTAAACCTTTAACTAATTTTCATCAATCAAAGCATATACACCTAGCATTGAAGTCTCTCGAACTGCCAAATAATCTTACCAAATATCAAAGCATTTATCATGCTTAGTGTTAACTCACCCTACCAACCAAGTTTTTGTGAGGTATGCTAATTCAACTTGCCAACCAACATTTTATTCAATATGCCTGTGTAATACCCATAACACACACTAAATAAATTTGTAAAAACAAGGTCTATATATATATATATATATATATATATATATATATATATATATATATATATATATATATATATATATATATATATATAGTTATTCACTTTTGATGCACACCTAAATAAATAGATAATAATTAATCAAACTTATTAAACTTATTTAATTAGTGAATATATATATTAAATTAATATCTTAATAGAAAAATAATTATATTTTATTTTTAATAATCCATTCAAATAATCTTTTATAAAAATTAGTAGGAATAAAATTATTTATTTTATAAAAAGATTTAATTCATGGGTTAAATAGAATAAAGTAATTTTTAATCTAAACTTTAGTTACCCACCACTAATAAGTTACTAACACTCATTTACCAACCATTATTATTTTCTAATAAGAATTAATAACACTATTTGAAGGTAAAAAGAACAAGAATTTATTTAATAAATAGTCTAAGAGAACTCACATGGAGAATTAAATAACTAAAAACAATTACTATAAAACAAAGTCAAAGTCCTCTCCCATAATGATCAAATAATGTGAGCTATGTGATCAAATAATTAATGTGAGCTATGTGATCAAATAATTTTGAGCCTTAGGATCTAAGAATTCCAAGAGTTGCCCTAATTTCTCATGTAAACACTTAAAATTTATTTTTTAAGTTTTCTCTCTCATTTTGATTTGATTGGTATACAAGTTTGAGGCTTGAGGAGACTTTTTTAAATGTATACTTAAATATATTTAGTTATATATACATTAGATATTCTACAATAAGAGAATATATTTTAATATACAAAATATAATATTTATTTTCTGTTATATCATATATATATATATATATATATATATATATATATATATATATATATCTTATTTTTATTTTTTAAAGTTATTTATTTACTCTTTTATTTTTTTCATTTCAAAATATATAATATTTTATTTTGATTTATTATTATTATATTATTTTGATTTATTTTTAAAAAATAATTTTTAATTTTTTTTTAAAAAAATGGGGGGGTCAGTTGACCCTTGCAGACTGTGGCCTACGGCCACAGCCATGGCTAGGAGCCGTTGGCCCTGAAATATAGTGAGGTAAGGGTTGGTTGGCTGGCCAAGCCCCCTCCCTCCATTTAATAAGGATGTGAGGGTTTGGGGGTGGTCAGCTCAGTTGTCTCACCCTTCCCCCACCTTTTACATTTTTTTTTTTTTTTTTTTTTTTTTTTTTTTTTTTTTTTTTTTTTGTGTGTGTGTGTGTGTAATTGTTTTTCTTTCTTCCTTACTTTTCTTTTCTTTTAGAAATATAAATATGTATGTAACTATTTATTTGGTTAGATGTAAAATATAATTTTACATATATTTTAAACTCAAGTAAAATTCAATCTTATTAGAATGGTACTGTTATTTTTATTTATTTGTTGAATGTTCATAAATTAATATAAGATCAATTTTCAATATTATAAAATGAATATATTATCATTTCTTTTGTTGTGAAAATTAATACATTTGAAACAATAAATTCTCACATTCATATTTCAACACTCCAATAAGGCAAAGGTAAGTAAAGAGATAAATATTACATCATATGCAACAATAATTTCTTTCAACCTTTTTATGAAAGAGGAGCAAGTATATTTCATAAGTAGACAACATGCAACTTTATGAGGACATATTTTTACTTGTAATTATAATCTTCTTTGAGATTCAAGGAAAGGGGAAAAAAACAAGTAATATATTTTCCTTTTAAAACTATTATATTATTTTTATCATGAGTATGCATTACATTCAAATGCTACTCAGATAGCTTCAACACCATCTCTCATTCACAATATTCAATTATACATCATATCAAGACTCTTTTTCCATTTAATTAAACATATGAACAATCTTAAAATAGCAAATAATGCAATGAACATACATTTCCTTATATTCCTATTTTCAACAAATAATTTCTTTCACATATTTATTAACAATAACTTAAGAGGAAGGAAATGTAGAAACATTCTTATAAATATTCACTCTAAGAAATATTATAACATTCCCAACAAGATATAGAATAGATGAATATTAAATCATTATCTCAATACAACCTTTACACAAGAATCTATAAAAGATATTTTCAAGGCTACAAGCTTGACAAGATTTTATCAAAATTTCATTCTTCAAAACAATGCATCACAATGGAGTAGAAGTTACTCAATAACATGAAGAACTTGGGATGGCCAAAGACATGTGAGAGTAATCACCATGTTACAACAAGCCCCAGGCTCCAAAACCTACACACAAGTGTCAAGCTCCAAAGAAACATTAAAATAGGCCAAAAAAAGGTTCCTGGTCACCCATCCTTTAGGCATCATCACATGCAAACCTTATCAAGTGAGGTTCATGCATAGCCTCCCCCAAGCCCAAGGAAAAGAGACATACCTCAAACTCATATGCACAAGGATAAGCTTGAAAAGGGTAATGGCTTGGTATAAAGAAAAAGAGAACAAAATAATAAGGTGATCACAAAGAATACAAAAATAATAAGGAATTCAAAAAGGACTTAACTAAAGGAAACAGAATAGGGATCTTGTTTTCTTATCATATAAATTTAAAAACAATTTATGGCTTCTAAAGCCAAATAAAATAGAGCTTGACAAGAAATAATATACCTCCTTAGACCTCTCATAAACATCATTCCTCCTTAGACCTCCCATAAACATCATTCTTCCTTGAACCTCACATAAACATTAATCCTCCTTAGACCTCCCATAAACATAATTCATCCTTAAACCTCCCATATCTCATAAGGAAGAGTGATTTTTCAACCTTGTAAAAAGGTTCCACTACTCATAAGCAACTTCATGCCACTAAGACAAGAGTGGGCTTGTCCAACAAGCCTTAAGCAAGATCTCCACTCTCATTCCCTAAATACATGCACTTATACCAATCCCCACATGGGTGGCATAGAAGTGCTCCCAAATTCCATATCCAACACTCAATCAACAAAGATGGAAAACAAAAATAAAAAGATAACATGACAATAAAACACAAATGAAAAGCAAAAGGGGAATCCAATAATAAGATCTCCAATCTAGTAAAACCTTCATTCATTTTCTTTTATAAAATATTCAAGCAAGAAAGGCAAGAGAAGTGAAAGCATTCAAGCATAACAAATAAAAATTGAATGAACAGAGCCTACCTCAATCAAAATCTCCATTTGAAACTTCCAAAAGTATCTTCCTCCAAGCATCCAAACTTTTCCATCGTCCAAAAATGCATAAAATTCCAAAATACCCCATAAGAAAGTTCTTAAAATAAGAAGACAACCAAAAATAATGACCAATAAGAGTGTGACACATGGCCATCCACATCCCAAGGATAGGATCACACTCCTTAACTTATTTTACAACTCTCATAAATGAACTTACACACCCACATGGGTGCTTCTTGCACAAAACATACAAAATGCAACTTACTTGTACTAAGTACAAGCTTGTTTGTGGAGATGAAGATATAGGTCATAAATAAAGTCCTTTTTATGACTAAAAATTGGTCAAAAGGCCTTATAAAATACATCTACCTATTAGGTATAGGTATGGTCCCAAAAAGGACTAGTAAGAGAAGCTTTTCTTGTCAAAAACTCAAGCTAAAAAGTGGTTGAAAGGATAAATCCGAGTTTGCACTAATATGTTGAGTTTTATGGGTCAACCCAACCCTTGAAAAGGTTAGTTAACCTCATTGATGGTTAGCATATATTTAGGGTGGTTAAAATTAGAAGAAAGGTTTAATTCATAACACCAAGATTTAAAACATACAAATAATACAATTAAGAATTTAAAAAGAAAGAAGGGCATAAAATTAAAGGTTTAAGGTGATTTTAAATGTGCATATGATTTCTCAAGGCTATTTGAGTCACCCTTTGTCCCCTTGCACCTACACACTCAATGCAAATATCAAATACATCTATATAAAAATAATTTATATCTAGACTAATATGAACTAGTATAATTATCACCATAAAATTTTGTAAGACAGTCATATATCTTGGTTAATTCAACATAATAAACTATGAATTTTCAAAATAGAACATCATGCATTTAATATCAACATCTCGATAACCAGGTATATCTACTCATAATAATCATGTATATAATAAAATCTACTAAATTAATAATCAATATTCATGATGTCAATAAAATATAAAATGTGGGCACCTTGTGCTTCCAAATAATCTAACATATATCCATCAAGTCCACAAAACATGTAATAAAATATATATTAGGATGTTGATGTCAAAATGGGGTCTCACATCCCTTCCCCTAAAAGTATACTTCTTCTTGGAAGTCATTAAAATAAGTGTGGATATCGGGCTCACAAGGGTGCCACATCCTCCTAGGTAACTACATACTCATCATATTTATCCCATTAGACCCTAACTTGGTCCAACTCATAACCTCAAAGGCCCAACATCTAGTGAGCCAAAATACATATGGTCTCCAATATCAGATGCCCATTCCCCTTGACCTACAAATCCATCCAATCCAAAAAATGAGAAATATATGGATCATACCTCCTTAAAAGTGAAACATGAAAAACATCATGAGCTCAAGATAGGTTGGGTGGCAAAGCTAAGCTGTAGGCAACCAATCCAACAGTCTCCAAGATCTCAAAGGGACCTACAAAATGGGGTGCGAGCTTAGAGCCTTTTCCATATCATATCGGGCTCTTATTTGGTCAAACTTACAAAAAGACCTTATCCCTAACTACAAAATGTCAATCTATCTTATTTAGCATACTTCTTCTATCTATCTTACACCTTCTATAAGCATTTTTGAATGAGAACTTCCTGATGCTTTAAGTCCTATAACATAGTTGGTCCAATCATAACCCTATCCTCAAGCCTATATCAACTCAGAGGAGTCCTACATGGCCTACCATAAAGAGCCTCATATAGAGCCATCTTAAGGGAACTATGGTAATTATTGTTGTAGCAAAAATCAACCAAGTATAAGTAGTCCTCCCAACATAATTGTTTATCTATCACGTACATGTGTAATATGTCCTCTAACACCTAATTGACCCCTTTAGTTAGTCCATCTATCTCTAGATTATATGATGTGTTAAAGTTGAGCTAGGTTAGTCCAAAACTCAAAAGTATACACAAGGTCTCTATCTAAAATAATCTTCCACAGAATCTCATGTAATTGAATAATATCATCTAAAACAACCTTTGCCATCACCATAGCATTGTAAGTAGTCTTTTTTAGAGAGAAAAGGACCACCTTGGTCAACCTATCCATTATCACCATGATTGCATCATGGTGATAGGAAGAGAGAGGTAGGCGAACATTAAAATCCATCGAAATGGTGTCCCATTTCCACTCTGGTATATCATGTAGATATAAAAGACCTACTAGATGTTGATGTTCTACCTTAACCCACTGACATTCAAGAGATCATGATAAAAAAATCTATAATGTCATGTCATAATCTAGGCCAATCATACAACTATCTAAGCTTTGCATACATCTTCTTAATGCCAACGTGTGTTGAATAAGGGGCTCAATGAGCTTCTGACAAAATCCAGTCTCGTAGGCCACCCATAATGGGCACATAAATGCACCCTCTATATATCAAAAAGCCATTAGACTCTAAATAATATCCCACAAACTTACTCTTCATTGCTCTCTATGACTCTAACATTTGGGAAATATCTTTATAAAGACTATGTCTAGGTAGGTGCTCAAGAATTTTGCCTCTCAGATTAGTGTGAAAGGTTATAGCTAAAATTTGATGTCATGTGTTCTCTACTACATCCTAGATAATCATGACCAAAATCTCATGTCATCACCTACTCAAGGCGTCTACTACAACACTTTTGCTCCCTTTGAAATACTGAATATCAAAGTGTTACTCATAAAGGAATTCCATCCAACACTATTGATGGGTGTTGAGGTTGGGTTAAGTGAAGATGTGTTGAAGACTCAAGTGGTTTATGCTCAAAAAAATTAACTATAAAGAAAAAAATGATGCCATCAAAGAAGTGCATGAACCATTGTTGCTAACTTGAGGTCATGAGTGGGGTAATTCAACTCATAATCCTTGAGTTTTTAAGACTCAAAGGCAATGACCCAATTATCCTACATGATAACAGATCCCAATTCTAATTTGGAATCATTGGTATATACCAATAATTCACCCTCTAGATTAGGTAATTCTAATATTGGTGCACTAGTTAGATGCTCTTTCAATGTCTAGAAGGTTTGTTCACACTTGTCTGACCAAAATAACTTCTTCACTTTTAGTTGAAGAGAACTGATGGGGTGTGTTATTTGAGAGAAGTCTTGAATAAAGCAAAAATAATAACCCACCAACCCCATGAATCTACACACCTCTGTCACATTAGTGGGTATAGGCCACTCAATAATTACTTGGATATTCTAGGGGTCTACTGAGATCCCTTCTCTAGAAATGATGTGACCTAAGTACTGAACCTCTGTTTCAAATAAGGAACACTTGCTTAAGTTCCCATATAATTTGTTTTCTTGTAAAATTTGTAATACGTGATTTAGATGTTCCACATGCTCCTCTTCACTTAAGGAGTAAATCAATATCTCATCAAGAAAAACTAAAACAAACTTATCTAAAAAGGTTCTGAATACACCATTCATAAGGCTCATGAAGACTGTAGGTGTATTAGTCAACCCAAATAGCACCACTATGAACTCATAGTACCTAAAGCACATTTAAAAGGTATTCTTATAAATATCTAATTTTGTTATCCTCAATTAATGGTACCCTGACTAAAGATCAATTTTGAATAATACCTTATCCCTTCTCATCTGGTCAAATAAATCATCAATTCATGGGAGGGGGTAACAATTTTTTATTATTACCTTATTCAGTTGTTGATATTCGATGCACAAGTGAAGGGAACCATATTTCTTCTTCATAAATATCACAAGTGATCCCCAAGGAGATACACTCAGATGAATGAGTCCCTTCTCCAAAATTTCTTCCAACTGCATCTTGAGCTCAAAAAGTTTAGGTGTAGTCATCCTATAGGGATCCCTAGATATGGGTTCTACTCCTGACACATGATAAATCCTAAAATCTATCTCCCTCGAAGGGGGTAGTCCAAGCAACTCATTTAGAAACACATCTGTGAACTCCTAAAGTATAGGATAGTCATCAAGAGTCACTCATGTGCTATCCTCATCTGATTTATCACTAACTATGATGGTATACATCTAACATCCCTTATATGTACTCCACCTAAGATACATAGTATAAATCATATGAAAATATATGGGTCTCTTGATCCTTATGATAAAAACCACACTCTTAAGGTCATTACAACACTTGATAACCTTGTTACAACAATCCACCTTAGCTCGGTGGGCTCCAAGCCAATCCCTACCAAAACAACATCATAATAACCTAAGGGTATGATGTAAAGATCAAGAGTGGTGGTGAAAACACCCAATTCTAGAGTATAACCACTAATAAAAGAGTCTACTAACATCTTAGCTCCAAAGGATAACTCAACATCCCAACAATCACCCTACCTAGATGCCATCAACCCACAATGATCCATAAGGGATGGTGTAATAAAAGAATCAGAAGCTCCTGAGTCAAATAACATTGATACAAAAATCCCATGAATATTACCTATAGTCTCAATCACTGTAACCTAGTGTTCTACTTATTGATTATCTAATGCCACGTACATAGGTGTGCATATCCCACACAACCAACAGTCTACTCAGATATAAGGGACTTTTATCGACCATCACTAGAAGCTCCAAGTGGACACTCTTATGCATAATGCTCTATATCTCCACATAAGAAACATGATCCCTTGGTTTTCTCCTTGTTTATTTGTATCCCTCTTGACTTTTGATAACCTAATCTTGAAGAAACTATGGGCCCCTAATGATAAGATTGTTGAGTCCATGTTAACCCTGACTACTATCCAAGAGGTCTCCTATCTCTATTCTATCCCTGGACACCCTATCCTCTATTTCTCTGAGAACCCTATAGATGGTGGTGGAGCGTTGTTGAGAGTGATGATGAGACTACTCAAAAGTTTTTGATGATAACTGAGAGTGCCTCTATTCACCCCTAGGTGGGGGATAAGTGTCTCATGATCTAAAGTCTCATTATGCTCAAAGTTTGCCTTGTAAGAATTCTCTAGCCTTTTGTTATTTCCCTCTATTTTCCTCTACCAGATATGCTTTCTCCATAGAAACCTCAAGGGTCAGAGGGGAAAGAAGGTAAACTACTCCAGTTATATCTACATTCAAGCCCTTAATGAACCAATTAACTTGGAGATTCTCATCCTGAAGAAACCCTACATACTAAATTAAGTCCAAAAATTGACTCTCATACTGAGCCACAGTATCGATACACTGTTAGAGATTATGGAACTCCTTAATCCTCTTATTTTTGAAATGATATGATAGGTATTGAGTATGAAACCACCCCTCAAAAAGCTTCCAAGTAATAAAGTCTCTAGTTAGATGAAGTTTTCACTCCTCATTCCTCCACCAAATACTCATTGAATCTTAAAGAAAGAGGATAAAAAATCAGGCCTTGATATTAGTCATATAGGCCTACAACCCAAAGCAACTATCTAGACTCAAAAGCCATGCCTCTACAAAAAACCCATCTTCCTCTCCATGAAAGGTGGGTGGTTGAAGTCTCAACAAATCCCACATGATAACTCCTGGGTCACTCCTAGGTGGTTGAAATTCTTTATGCCTCTCCCTGCGTGGTGAAGGATTCCTCTTTACCCGCTATTGTGATGGACTACGTGACCTCTCTCTAGGCTAAGAGGCCTCCTGTGATGTAGGTGGGTAGTGTCTCTATGACTCCTCCCTAACTATAGGTAACCTTTCTTGAAGTACCCCCATCATCTGTTGTAGGGATTGAATAATCTAAGGTCTAAAGTCTATTGAAGGGGGTGGTGGTGGTTCAAGTGGTGGTGGTCCTGCATCTTGTGCATGAACCACATGTTTGCCCTTATGTAGCTTCTTCTTATATAAACACAAGATGAGCATTAAGATGTTGTGGAAGGAGAAGTTTAATAAAATATCTACCTAGAGTTTTTGATGTTGAACCTAATCTCTAATACCAAAATGTAATGCCCAAAATACACTCTAAATAAATTCATAAAAATGAACTATTTTTTTTTTAAATCTATATTTTTTTATTTGCCCTCGATGCACACCTAAATAACAAGATAATAATTAATCAAACTTATTAAATGTATTTAATTAGTGAACTAATTAATTAATGACAAGTAATTAACATATATATATATAAACTTAATATCTTAATAAAAAATAATTAATTATTTTTTAATAATTTATTTAAATAATCCTTTATAAAAATTAGTCAAAATAAAATTATTTATTTTATAAAAATATTTAATTCATGGGTTAAATAGAATAAAATGATTTTTAATCTAACTTTAGTTACCCACCACTAAATAAGTTACTAACGCTCATTTATCAACCATTGTTATTTTATAGTAAAAATTAATAATACCATTTGAAGGTAAAAAGAACAATAATTTATTTAATAAATAGTGTAAGAGAACTCACATGGAGAATTAAATAACTAAAAACAATTACTATAAAACAAAGTCAAATTCTTCCCCCACTTGTAAGTGGAAGAATTAATGTGAGCCATGCGATCAAATGATTTTGAGCCCTATGATCTATGGATTCAAAAAGTTGTCCTAATTTCTCATGTAAACACTTAAAAGTTATTTTTTAAGTTTTATGTCTCATTTTGCTTTGATTGGTATACAAGTTGGAGGCTTGAGGGGAAGTTGAGGAAGGAAGGCTCTCCTACCCTAAATATACGTATCTACTTTATATATATATATATATATATATATATATATATATATATTAGAATAAGAGAATATATTTTAATATATATAATATAATATTTATTTACTATTATATCATGTGAATATCTTATTTGTATTTAATTATTCATTTTTAATTTATTTATTTACTCTTTTATTTTTCCCTTTTTTTTTCAATTCAAAAATATATAATATTTTATTTTGATTTATTATTATTATATTATTTTGATTTATTTTTAAAAAAAAATATATAATTTAAAAACAATAATAAAAAAATTTGGGGGGACGACTGAACCCTACAAACTTACGGCCATAGCCACGATTAGGAGTCATCAGCCCTGAAATATAGTGATGTAAGGGCCACCCAACTGACCAAGCACCCTCCCTCCCTCCATTTAATAAGGAGTTGAGGGTTTGGGGTGGCCGGCTCAGCTGCCACACCCCTCCTCCCCCTTTACATAACTCTTCTTTTTTTATTTTTTTATTTTATTTTATTTTTTTTGGTATATGGATAGGTGAGGGTACCACACCCTCCTCCCCCTTTTACATAACTCTTCTTTTTTTATTTTTTTATTTTTTTTATTTTTTTTTAGTATATGAATATATATATATATATATATATATATATATATATATATATATATAATTTTTCTTTCTTCCTTTCTTTTCTTTTTTTTTTTCAGAAATAAAAATATGTATGCATGTAACTATTTATTTGGTTAAATGTAAAATATAATTTTATATATATTTTAAACTCAAGTAAAATTCAATCTTATTATAATAGTACTATTATTTTTATTTATTTGTTGAATGTTCATAAATTAATATAAGATCAATTTTCAACATTATAAAGTGAATATATTATCATTTATTTTGTTTTGCAAATTAATACATTTAAAACAATAAATTTTCACATTCATATTTCAACACTCTAATAAGGCAAAGGTATGTAAAGAGATAAATATTACATCATATGCAACAATAATTTCTTTCAACCTTTTTATGGACGAAGAAGTATATTTCATAAGTAAACAATATGCAACTTCAAGAGGACATATTTTTACTTGTAATTATAATTTTCTTTGAGATTCAAGGAAAGGAAAAACAACAAGTAATCTATTTTCCTTTAAAACTATTCTATTATTTCTATCATGAGTATGCATTACATTCAAATTCTACTAATATAGCTTCAATGCCATCTCCCATTCACAATATTCACTTATACATCATATCAAGACTCTTTTGTCATTTAATTAAATATATGAACAATCTTAAAATAACAAAGAATGTAATGAATATACATTTCCTTATATTCCTATTTTCAACAAATAATTTCTTTCACATATTTATTAACAATAACTTAAGAGGAAGTAAATGTATAAATATTCTTATAAATATTCACTTTAAGAAATATTATAACATTATCAACAAGATATAGAAGAGATGAGTCTTAAAATTTGCAAGGCGTAAATCATTATTTCAATACAATCTTTGCACAAGAATCCATAAAAGAGATTGTCAAGGCTACAAGCTTGACAATATTTTATCAATATTTAATTCTTCAAAATAATGCATGACAATGGAGTAGAAGCTCCTCAACAACATGAAGGACTTGGGATACCCAAAGACATGTGAGAGTAATCATCATGCTACAACAAGCTCCAAGCTCTAAAACCTACACACAAGTGTCATGCTCCAAGAATTCTTCAAGGAAACATTAAAATAGGCCAAATAAAGGTACTTGACCACCCATCTTTTAGACATCATTACATACAAATCTCATCAAGTGAGGTTCATGTATAGCCTCCCCTAATCCCAAGGAAAAGAGGCATACCTCAAACTCATATGCACAAGGATAAGCTTGAAAAGGATAATGGCTTGGTTTCAAGAAAAAGAGAATAAACTAACAAGGTGATCACAAAGAAAACAAAAAGAACAAGTCAAGAAAGACTTCACAAAAGGGAAGAGAATAGGCCTCTTACTTTCTTATCATATAAATTTATCAAAATTTTATGGCTTTCAAAGCCAAATAAAATAGAGCTTGCCAAGCAATAATTTACCTCCTTAGACCTCCCATAAATATCATTTCACCTTAGACCTCCCATAAGCATCATTCCTCCTCAAACCTCCCATATCTCATAAGTGACTTCATGCCACTACGGCAAGAGTGGGCTTGTCCAACAAGCCTTAACCAAGAGCTCCACTCTCATTCTCTAAATACATGCACTTATACCAATCTCCAGATGGGTGGCATATAGGTGCTCTCAAATTCCATATCCAACACTCAATAATCAACAAAGATAAAAAAACAACAAGAAAGAGATAACATGATAACAAAACACAAATAAAATGCAAAAAGGGAATCCAATAACAAGATCTCCAATCTAGTAAAACCTTCATTCATTTTCTTTTATAAAAGATTTATGTAATAAAGGAAAGAGAAGTGAAAGTATTCAAGCATAAAAAATAAAAATTGAATGAACAAAGCCTACCTCAATCAAAATCTCCACTTAAAACTTCCAAAAGCCTCTTTCTCCAAACACCCAAGCTTTTCCACCATCCAAAAATGTACAAAACTCCAAAAGACCCCAAAAGAAGGTTCTTAAAAGAAGAATACAACCAAAAATAATGACTAATAAGAGGGTGACACATGGACATCCACATCCCAAGGATAGGACCACCCTCCTTAACTTCTCTTACAACTCTCATAAATGCACTTACACACCCACATGGGTGTATCTTACACAAAACATACAAAATGTAACTTATTTGTACTAAGTACAAGCTTGATTATGGAGATGAAGATATAGATCATAAATAAAGTTTTTTTAATGACTAAAAAATGGATAAAATGCCTTATAAAATCCACCTAACTATTGGGTATAGGTATGGGCCCAAAAAGGACTAGTAAGAGAAGCTTTTCTTGTCAAAAACTCAAGCTAAAAAGTGGTTGGAAGGACAAATCCGAGTTTGCACTAATGGATTGAGTTTAATGGGTCAACCCAACCCTTGAAAAGGTTAGTTAACCTCATTGAGGGTTAACATAGATTTAGAGTAGTTAAAATTAGAAGATAGGTTTAAGTCATAACACCAAAATTTAAAATAATAAGGAGAAGCATATAAAAGATACAAATAATACAATTAACAATTTAAAAAGAAAAAAGGGTATAAAATTTAAAGACTTGAGGTGATTTTAAATGTGCATATGATTCCTCAAGGCATGTGTGTGTCCCTCGTAATCCTAATTTTGGCCCCTTACACTTGCATACTCAATGCAAATATCAAATACATCCACAGGAAAATAATTTATATCTAGACTAATATGATTTAGTATAACTTTCACTATAAAAATTTTCAAGGAAATCATATATCTTGATTAGTTCAACATAATAAACTATAAATTTTCAAAATATAACATCATGTTATTTAGTATCAACATCTTGATAACCAGGTATATCCACTCATAATAACCATGCATATAATAAAATCTACCAAACTAATAATCAATGCCCATGATGTCAACAAAATATGAAATGTGGGCACCCTGTGGCCCCAAATAGTCTAATATATATCCATCAAGTCCACAAAACATGTAACAAAATATATAATAGGGTGATGATATCAAAATTAGGTCTCACACTTTGGATAATAATAACTTATGTCATAAATCCTTAGTGATCATACAAAACCTCTATGCCTCAAACATAACCTTAGTTCATAAACTTCCAAAACTATAAGCCTTGAGTGACCATTAGGGCCTTTGAACTAGAGTACATTAAAACTTAAGATATTAAAATAATGCCTTATCATGACAAAGTGTTAGAAACTTAGAACCCTTTAGGATGCTTAATGTCCTTAGGAAATAATTTATCCAATATCAAACCAACCCTGATCATGTCAATATTTTCAAAATGTTAACTATATTTGCAACTGATCACTGCATGACATTGACTCATCAATATACTAAAAAACCCATATAAAACTTATAGTAGAATTTTCAAATGAAGTTCATGATAAATCAAATGATGTATTTCATTTAATAATCCAAAAAAATGCATTACTTCTCAAACTGTAACAATCATAAGAATCCATTTATATCCTTGCAATTGAAAATAAACTAAAAGAAAAATGTTATAACTAATTAATATACCATTTCTATCTAGTTCAAACGATGTTGCACATTAAAAAATAGAAATACCAAATTAGTCACCATAAATTGCTCTCACTGTCAAATAAAAACTGATCTGAAATCTATATAATACTAAGTTGAAGATCCATGTAGATATCTGAATTCATCATGAAAATCATATAATGCTTTAAACCATATAAAGTAACATTATTTTAATCTAAAAAATGTTGTACTATCATCTGAATAATCAACTACAAAACAAAATGATTGATCACAACGATTTATAAATGATAAATACGTATGCATATTTTATTCATTTATGCTTTTCGAAACCAATCAAAATATAAATATAAATTCATAAACCAATCATCATCAACTCATGTAACTAAAAATGTGCATTAAAATATACTATTAATTAACTAGGTCCTCAACACAGTTTTAAACTTTATGACTGAATCATCTCTATGATAGAAAAGTATTAGTTTCAGAAAAATTGAGAGGGGTGTGAAAAATAGGCATAACATTAGAGACCTTGCTAGTCAATTTTGAGTAATGAAATTGAGTAACAATCAAATTGATTATTGATAAAAACATAATCTTGAGAGTGTGATACAGGTAAATCATTTCTAAAGAAACTATGCATGAACCCCTTTAATAATGAATTTCAAATAAGGGATGAGATGTTTATTGAAACTAGTTTAGATCTGAGCATAATAAAGCAAGGAGCCAAATATAGAGATATTTGAAAAACACTGATTTAATATTATTTCATTCCATTACACTCTCTGATTGATAATCATTTGGGTGTTACATATATATAGTAAAACCATTATTATATTTATGGAGAACATCTTTCTATTGATATCTCACCCAATATCCCTATGATTATGTAAAACACTATATATGATATATTGTTATAACTTATAATAATATATCTCAATAATATAATATATTCTAAACTATTATTGTAATATAACAATAGTCTGATAACTAACTACTAACAAACTAACTATATGCATAATAATAAATTGTTACTCACGTAATTATTCATATTAGTGTATAAATTACTATGAGGACTAATTATTCCCTAACATTTCTCTCAGGATTTACGTGGTAATTTGTATTTCATAAGACTTAATTAAAGTAATGAAAGAACACATTAATTTCTTATCTACCATTCTCTAAGGGAACACATCAATCTATACAGTGTGGGAACCACGATAAGAACACCATTTATTCAACTTTCACTCCCACCTCTAAGAATTAGCATGAATAAAATTGTATGTCATTACATACTCTTAGGTATGCATACTACTTATGCAATCTTACTACACATGACCACTAATATGTGAAGTAACGCATCTCACATTTACTTTACCTGACCACATGGATGTGTCACTTATGAATCATCTCTATAAATAAGTAAGATAGTCATGTAATCTCTGTAGTAGCTTTTCTCCTAATTTTTTCCACATTCATGTTTCTTCTAAACACTTTTTTATGCAATACCCTAAATGAAAAAATAGGAAATTCTCTTTTTCTTTGTCACAAAACAAATAAGTGATAAAAATATGTAAAATATGTATGCATCACTATTGAAAGAAGCACCCCTTCGTTAGTGGCTAATAAGAGGTGTAAAAATCCTCCATCCTCCAGTATCCTCCAACCTCCAATAGGTTGTTGCTTACTTAGTCAATGATGTTGTGAAGCTCAGGTGCATGCTTTTGTCAAGAAAAAATCCCCCCATAGTTTGGATGTCATGTACAAATGATAATGCATTTATACACCAAAATATTTGACTTTTAACAATTGACTAACAAAAAGGACTTTTATAAATGATGACACACTCGACACATTTAAAAATCAACTCTTTTGACATTTTTAAAACTTTTGATGGCTAAGTATTGACTTTTTATACTTTTCTCAAAACTAATATTTTAAATCAATGTCTAAATAATAAAATATTATGTAAATTCTAATATTCAAACAACAAAAAAATAAATGCTTAATGACTCTTAATGACATAATATAGGCATACCAAACTTAAACTATTACTTATACAAAACTAAATCAATGACATCAATTTAGATTGTATTTATATATAACAACCAAACCCAAACATCTACATCCTACCAAAGACAAATTAAAAATTGGTTAAAGTACTTCGATGCCACAATAAACAACATAACTTTAAACAAATAGAATGTCAAACGTAATGGAATAACCTACTTAAATAATACCAAACTTAACAATAAAATAAATTAAGCTAAAAATAGACTTATTTACATTATTTTGATAGTTGTGTGTTTGTGTACAAACTTAAAAAAAATGTATGGCATTTGATGTTGAAGGATAGCCATTGACCGTTGAAAGGAATTTTTGAATAGCTAGCTGGAGTATTAGTTGGTGGTGTACAACCAAATAGAAGATGAGTAAAAATGCCAAAGATAATTGTCATTATAGAAATCCATGTGTATAAATTGCCTCATGGATGGATTGGTGCAAATAACAAGATTAAAAACACTAGCTAGAGATAACACTACTGACATGAAGGTTATATATCATAAAAGGTGCTGGTATAAATATGTGGTGCAGGTTGATACAATAATTTTGACTACAAGTGAGAAAAATTTATTTGTGGTGCAAAATTGACATCAACAATGAATTACCAAAGAGCATAATTCTGAAAAGCATGTCATATAAAGAGATATGATGTTGTAATATTGCATGGAGATAAGAAACTATTGGTTATGCCCAATTTGTATTACACAGAGAGATAAGAAGAAATATGTATTTCACCAAAACTTGCTGAGTCACGATGTTATAATGATGGAACTATTACATTGAATTTTGAAATGAATACGGCATAGTAAACTTGAATGCTAAAGGAAATAACTCCAATATAAATATGCCTTAGAGTGCTTAGCTTGGTGTTTCTATGTAGATCAAGGATGAAGCC
Source organism: Torreya grandis (assembly GCA_037957365.1). NCBI lineage: Eukaryota > Viridiplantae > Streptophyta > Pinopsida > Cupressales > Taxaceae > Torreya > Torreya grandis. The sequence continues at coordinate 1,600,483 of JARHVA010002594.1, read as the reverse complement.
ACCTAGAATTTTTATTTTTTAGATTTAAAAGCTTTCCAATACAAAACATAACACTGATGTTGAATCTGAATCTAAATGTAATGCAAAACATCATATATAAAGACCTTAAATCCAATAATACAAGATCAAATATATGCTAAAATTATAACAACTATCCCTATAAAATATTTAGAAAGTATTTTATCTCATGAGTCAGGGCAACCATGGTTAGCAGTAGATCTATCACTAACATGTTATCATAGTCTCATGGCCATAGTTGCTCTGATACTAGATATTGAAACTGGTTCAAATTTGATCATAATAAAACCAAGGAGCCAAATATAGAGATATTTAAAAAACACTGATATTATATTATTTCATTCCATTACACTCTTTGATTGATAAATTATTCAAGTTTTACATATATATGAGAAAACCATTCTTATATTTATGGAGAACATCTCTCCACTGATATCTCATCCAATATCCCTATGATTATATAAAACACTATATACGGTATATTGTTATAACTTATAGTAATATATCTCAATAATATAATATATTCTAAACTATTATCATAATATAACAATATTTTGATAACTAACTACTAACAAACTGATTATACATAACAATGAATTATTATGCATGTAATTATTCATATTATGGTGTATAAATTACTATGAAGACTAATTATTTCCTAACAATGTTCGGCTAGTATGGCATGAAAAAAAATGATATAATAGGAAAGTTCAGGTTGAATGCATAAACTAATACAAATACCTTAAATATAATATTTGAAAATCAAGTATTACTGCAAAAACAAGTTACAACTCATCCTATATTATTCATGTATAAAGAAAACTAAATTTATAAAGAGTAATATCTAAAAAATAATTGATATTTATAGGAAATTTTCAACATCCTCGCATTCTTCTTTCATAATGTAAAACTTCATACATTTATAACACTCATTGATCTTTTTAAAAGTAAAAATAAGTGACAACAGAAAGCAAACAAACAAACCAAAACAAGAAATAGTAGAACAAGATGGAAAAGAAAGAAAATACAAAATAAAAGGAAAACTAGAAAATAAAAGAAATAAATGAATCTAAAAAGAGCTAATCCTGAAATAATTTCATATGATGGCTATTAACTAAGTAACTTAACTGATTTTATTTAAAAAATTTAATTGAAAATCATTATTTCTAACTAAAGTAGCAATTTTATAAGGGCCAAGCCATAATGAATCAAATTTATGATATTTACCAAGATTTTCGCGAACTTCATCTCAATATAAAACTAGATCATCAACTTTAAAAATTTTATTAGAAACTTTCTTATGAAAAAAATAATAATTTTTGTTTAGTTCTTTCTAATTTCTACAATGTTATCGCTTTGGATTCATCAAAATTTATTAGATCATGCAATTTTTGTTCAATCAAATTTGTATCTTCAGCAACATATTATAAAATAGTTCTAGCTGAAAAAATCTAAATTTTTATTGGCCAAGTGGCCTCAAATCCATATGCTAACATAAAAAGTGAATAATCGGTTACTACCTTGACAATAGTTCTATCAGTCCATAAAGCTTTTAAAATTTTAAGATCTCAATTCTTTTTATTTTCACAAACTAATTTCTTCGTGATTGAAATCAGATTTTTATTCATTGATTCAGCTTGAATACTTGCCCAAAAATTCTAAAAAATCATTTAAAACAAATTGAGGTCCATTACCAAAAATATTTTCAAGAGGAACTCCAAATCTAGAGAAAATCTAATTTTCTAAAAATGAGATCACTTCATCTATTACATAACTTTTAAGTGCTTTAGCCTCTGGCCACTTAGTGAAATAATTTGTTGTTGTTAATATATACCTATGACCCATAGATAAAGGAGGATGTACATATGAAATAAAGTCAATACCCCATTTCGTAAATGGTTTTTCAAGAATAATAAGATTTAAAGTCATTGTAGGCAACTTATCTCTTCCAACAAATAATTAACATGACATACAAGAATGAACGAACTTATAAGCATCTTGAAAAAGAGTAGGTCAATATTATCTTGCTCTTAAGATCTTATAAGTAGTGGTTTTAACAACATAATGTCTATCATAATTTTCTTCATGACAACCTCTAAGCAATTTTTGAGTTTGATCATGTGTAAGGCATCTTAATAAAACTCCATCTCTATTTCAATATAAAAAATAAAAATAAAATCTAATAAACAAAAATTTAAAAGTTTTAAATGTAAGAAACATCTTTGTTTTTATCAAAATTATGAGGACATGTTTGAGTTTGAAATTAAAAGACTAAGTCATAATACCAGTCATCTTTAGCTAATATACAATACCATTCATTCATCTCAGGATCAAATTTAAAATTTTTAGAGAAAAAATAAATCTTCATGGTATTTAAGTGAGGTTTTGCATTTAAATTATCATCAACTAATAAGACCAAAACATTGATATCTAAAGTTGCATTTTCAACTAAATTCTTTGCTAAGTCATTACCTTTATTTGTTTTTGAATTTTTGAATTCAAAATCAAACTCTTGATTCGTAATATCCACTTAGTAAGCCTTCCTTGAATGGTTAGTTGTTTCAAAAGATAAGATAAAATAAGCATGTTAGATTGCACAAAAAAAAAATTCCCATCAACAAATAACAAAACTTAATCAAAGATAAAACCAATAAAAAAACAAATTTTTCAATAAGAGGGTACCTAATTTCAAAATCTTTTAAAACTTGACTCATATAAGCGATTGATTTTTTATCATTATTTTCAAATTTCTGAGTGATAACAGCTCCAATTGTTTTTTTAGTAGCATTAACATAAAAAATGAATGCTTCCTTTAAATCAAGTTTAGTAAGTAATAAATCATTTGTAATGACATATTTAACATTATTGAATTTTGAATTAGCACCTTCATCCCATGTATAAATTTTATCTTTCTTAAGCAATAATTGTAATGGATTACGATTATCAGTAAAATGTGATATGAATCTCTTAACAAAGTTTATTTTACCAAAGAAAGACCTTAAACTAGATTGATCTTTAAGAGGTAACTCTTTAATAGATTTAATACATTCAAAATCAAAAAAAATGTCATTATTATAAATAATATGTCCTAATAACTTACCTTTGATAACACCAAAAATTGAGTTCTTTAGATTCAAAAAATATGGTACTTTCTATATCTTATAAAAACTTCACAAAGATGATCTAAATATTTTTTTCATCTTTTTGAATGAATGGTGAGATCATTTAGATAGACCTGAATAACAATACCAATTAAATCATCAAAATCAACATGCATATCTCTTTGAAAATTAGCTCTTGCATTCATTAATTCAAAAGATATTATGTTATAAGCAAAAGTCCCTCTACAAGTAATAAAATTAGTTTTATGTCTATCTTCAGGATTTATAAAAATCTTATTATAACCAAAAAAATCATCTAATAAAGATATCATTTTTGATCCTACAACTTATTATAAAATCTAATCAATACTTGGTAGAGGAAAACTATCTTTAATGCTAGCTTTATTCAAATCTCTAAAATTAACACACAATCTAATATCACTATTTTTCTTTCTAATTGACACTAAATTAACTACCCATTCAAGATATTTTATAAGTAAAATGACACCAACATCAATCATTTTGTCTACCTCTTTGTTAATGGTGTCCTTTAACAAAGGGTTAATTCTTCATATTTTCCATCTTATAAATTTAATACCGGGTTTTATAGGTATGTCATGTTTAATAATATCAATATCATAACTTTTAATATCTTAGTGTGACCAGGAAAACACATCAATGAATTAATTAGATAGTTTAATGAATTTAACCTTCTCACTTGCAGTAACTTGAATTCCTAAATAGACATATTTAAGATCCTCTTCAGTACCTAAATTGATAAGAATAGTTTTACCTATGATTCTCCTGTAAGGTTTTTATGTTCTAAAAATTTTGAGTTGATCGTTACGTGTAAACATAGATTCTAAACTTACTAAACTAGCAAGTAATTTATTACATAATCATCATGATCAAAATAATTACCTTTAATGAAAGAATCTATGTATTCATCACAACTAAAAATAGGTTAACTATCATTCAAATTGTAAATTTTAGGTTGAAAAAGGTAAGTAGAAGAGAATTCTATGGTTATTCACTTTCACTTAGAATTGGGTTAGATGCAAAAACAATAAACTTATCAGCATTATTATTATATTCTCTATGAATATAAGTGATGTTGAAGACCTCAAAATTTTCAAATAAAGACCAAACTATTTACGTATAATGATGTAGATGAGTTTGATTAGTTTTATAAAAAAATTGAACCTTTCTAACAACTAATTTAGAATCTCCAAAGACTTCTAACTATTTAATGTTAAGTTTAAATTATGTATTATTATTAGTGTTTTCAAATGATAATTTGAAGGCATAATAAAAAAAAATTATCAACAGAAGAAATTAAGTAAATTCTAGCACCATTACTTTCTTGAAAACAAGCTCTATCAAAATAAAATGACCATAAAATATTTTTCTCAAAAAAAAAAATCATACTAATTTTTGGTTCATCTAAATTCAGCAACTCATAAGTTCCAATTATTGTCTCAACATAAGCAATAGTGGAATAAGTGGATGACTTTATAGGTGTACTAGACCAATCTTTTATTTTAATGAAAATAATATCATTACTAAAAAGAATCCATAGGATATTTTTTTCAACAAAATCACTAATTATTTTTTACCAATCTCTTCCCAATAACATAGCATAATTACTAAAAATGTCTAAAACTTGAACATTATTCATGCATCTAATTCTTTCATCTTGAATAATCTTAATAACTATGTCTCAAAACTTACCACAACAATTTATGGCTTCAAAAGCCAAATAAAATAGAGCTTTCCAAGAAATAATCTACCTCCTTAGACCTCTCATAAACATCATTCCTCCTTAGACCTCCCATAAACATCATTCCTCCTTAAACCTCCCATATCTCATAAGGAAGAGTGATTTTTCAACCTTGTAAAAAGGTTCCACTACTCATAAGCAACTTCATGCCACTAATACAAGAGTGGGCTTGTCCAACAAACCTTAAGCAAGAGCTCCACTCTCATTCCCTAAATACATGCACTTATACCAATCCCCACATGGGTGGCATAGAAGTGCTCCCAAATTCCATATCCAACACACAATCAACAAAGAGGGAAAACAACAAGAAAAAGATAACATGACAACAAAACACAAATTAAAAGCAAAAGGGGAATCCAATAACAAGATCTCCAATCTAGTAAAACCTTCATTCATTTTCTTTTATAAAATATTCATGCAAGAAATGCAAGAGAAGTGAAAGCATTCAAGCATAACAAACAAAAATTTAATGAACAAATCCTACCTCAATCAAAATCTCCACTTGAAACTTCCAAAAGTATCTTCCTCTAAGCACCCAAACTTTTCCATCATCCATAAATGCATAAAACTCCAAAAGACCCCAAAAGAAAGTTCTTAAAATAAGAAGACAACCAAAAATAATGACTAATATGAGGGTGACACATGGCCATCCACGTCCCAAGGATAGGAACACCCTCCTTAACTTCTCTTACAACTCTCATAAATGCACTTACACACCCACATGGGTGCTTCTTGCACAAAACATACAAAATGCAACTTACTTGTACTAAGTACAAGCTTGTTTGTGGAGATGAAGATACAGGTCATAAATAAAGTCCTTTTTATGACTAAAATTTGGTCAAAAGGCCTTAGAAAATCCATCTACCTATTTAGTATAGGTATGGTCCCAAAAAGGACTAGTAAGAGAAGCTTTTCTTGTCAAAAACTCAAGCTAAAAAGTGGTTGAAAGGATAAATCCGAGTTTGCACTAATGGGTTGAGTTTTATGGGTCAACCCAACCCTTGATAAGGTTAGTTAACCTATTGATGGTTAACATAGATTTAGGGTGGTTAAAATTAGAAGATAGGTTTAATTCATAACACCAAGATTTAAAATAATAAGGATAAGAATTTAAAAGATACAAATAATACAATTAAGAATTTAAAAAGAAAGGTATTAAATTAAAGGTTTAAGGTGATTTTAAATGTGCATATGATTTCTCAAGGCTATTTGAGTCCCCCGTTGTCCCCTTGCACCTACACACTTAATGCAAATATCAAATACATCCATAGAAAAATAATTTATATCTAGACTAATATGAACTAGTATAATTATCACCTTAAAATTTTGTAAGACAATCATATATCTTGGTTAATTCAACATAATCAACTATGAATTTTTAAAATAGAACAACAAGCTATTTAATATCAGCATATTGATAACTAGGTATATCTACTCATAATAACCATGTATATAATAAAATCTACCAAATTAATAATCAATGTTCATGATGTCAATAAAATATAAAATGTGGGCACCTTGTGCTTCCAAATAATCTAACATATATCCATCGAGTCTACAAAACATGTAACAAAATATATACTAGGATGTTGATGTCAAAATGGGGTCTCACATCCCCTCCCCTAAAAGTAGACTTCTTCTTGGAAGTCACTGAAATAAGTGTGGATATCAGGCTCACAAGGACGCCACATCATCCCAGGTAGTTGTACACTCATCATATCTATCCCATTGGACCCTGACTTGGTCCAACTCATAGCCTCAAAAGCCCAGCATCTAGTGAGCCAAAATACATATGGTCTCCAATATCATATGCCCATTCCCCTCGACTTACAAATCCATCCAATCCAAAACATGAGAAATATATGGAGCATACCTCCTTAAAAGTGAAACATGAAAAACATCATGGGCTCAAGATAGGCTGGGTGGTAAAGCTAAGTTGTAGGAAACCAATCCAATAGTCTCCAAGATCTCAAAGGGACCTACAAAATCTTCAAAACACCTATATCTAAGTATAATTATAAATTACCTTATTATCAATTTTAACTGTAACATAAAAGGGGGTATATAGTCTGTAGGAGGAACATAACTTTGAGAAAAAATAGTTGATTGTTCATTATTGTCTTCTTCTTATAATCCTACATGAGTTTTAAGATTCTTAATAGCTTCATTCTTTTTATCAAATTGTATTAAAAGACTAATTGTTTATAATAATGAGAATCTAGTTTTGATTGTATATAAAGCATCAATTATATTATAAATTTTAACATCAGTTTGTCTTAAAAAATTAGGCTTATAATGTTAATATTGACTATTATTATAACCAATTGATAAAAGAATATTTTGAGAAGACTTATCAGTTGAACTACTTGAATTATTGTTCTAAATTGTTTTACATTTATCATTAGAAGAAGAATCATTAGTTGTTTTATTATTTTGAGAAGAGTTATAATCTATATTTCTAGTATTAACAACATAAGTACTTTTATTTTATGATGGATAATCAAGAGCACACATGTTTCTGTTGTCTATTAGATCTTCAGATATAAGATCTTTCCCTTGAAAAAAAAATTAAACTTATGGACAGTAACACATGAATCTATATCATGATCCAATCCACAAACATTACAGTAATAACCAATTTTTAATTTTTTACTTTTAATATTATTTATATTAGATGAAAAATATTTATCATTTAACTATCTTTTAACAGCAACTAGTTCATTTCCTATACTTTGAATGGCTTTTAAAAAATTTACATTATCTACATTTAAACATGTAAAAGACATATCTTTAAATCTAATACATTTAAGTTTCTTTTAATATTCAATGCAAAATATTAAAGTTTCATCATATTCTATAATATCCCTATCCTCTAAGGCTATTTTATATTTTAGGGGTAAAGCACTAAAAAAATAAAGTCTAAATAACTTCTTAGAAGGTCTAAGATCATGAAGAATATTTTGACGCAACTTAGTGAATCTAATAATGAAATGATAAATGGTCTCACCCAGATCAAGAGAAAAATTCACAAGATCATTAATTGGTTCAAATTCCTCTTTCACCTAGATGATTAGTTGATCCACTCAATTATAGCTTTTAAAACACTGATTTAGACAACAAGAAGATTGAAATTTCAACTCCAATTGACCAATATGCATAAGTATTTCATGAAAATATTTGATCTAGTAATTAAAACTTAAGGGAATTGAAAGAGTAGGCTTGATTGAAAGCACTAATTAGTCACTTGCATCTACTAAAACTTCATCCATAAGACACTTAAACATAGAACATGACCTACATAAATTGACCAGCTAGCAACTAGGTAAGAATTAAGACTTGGCAAGGAAGAAAAATCTATCACTTATGTAAATCAATGACAAGATACACTACACCAGCTTTCTAGAAATTGAAAACAACAATCCTTATATTAATTTGAAAAAGGTTACAATTCAGTCTTTGATAGAATTTTGTCTTGCCAAAAGAGGGATGGAAATCAAGGTTGAAAAGCCAACTTATATAGAAAATAATACTTTTGTCAAAAGGTGGCATTGAAAATAGAAGAGGAAGATCAACTTTCATATTAAATAAGTCTAAATTTTGTTATGCCAAGATAACAAAGCCTTCTAAATTTATCTTTTCTTATCTTTGTCTTACATGAAAAATCCTTTGGCACTAAAAATAGATGGTGGGCTCATCTTGGACTGTTCTTCCAACATGCATGAAATCTATAACCACTTCCAAATATAAAACTACATCTAAGGTGTTGGAATGTTTGAAAGGCCTCTCTTTGTATTAAATCAAATCCAAAATAAAATTTAAAATTACGCTTGAACTACTAGAATGTTACAAGCTTGAGACAAATGAGAGTGCATGCATGGAATTTCTTGTTTAAGCTTTCCAACATTAAACTCCTTGAGTCTTCAAGCAAAGTGAGCCTCCATATTTAGAACTAAAGTTGACGTGCTTGAAATGGTCACATCTGAATGTGTCTATTCTTATTCATGGTAGTTTACATACTTGTTAATATGTTCATTCGTTGTTAAAAACTCTTGTATTTTCATTTTATTCATCTTTGTGCAAGTCCACTATCTGTATTTGTCTTTTCCATGAACCTTCCCTTTATTTTCCCTTTGCATTAAATCCAAGGGTTTATTCTTCCAAGCTTGACTTGGTCTTTGGCTTTTCTTTCTCAAAGGAATTCCTTTGAACAAATTGTTCAAAGGAATTCCTTCTAACTTTGTGTCTGTTCACTTTCCCATGAACAAATTATCCATGAGAATTATCTTTCTTTCATTGCTCGAGCATTTCCTTTGGATCTTCCTCTTAGACATTCCCTCAGACAAAAAATCTGAAGGAAATGTCCCTCATATTTTTTTTGAAATTAAACTTTCCTGAAGGTCACATACCCTTTGATATTTTTTGTAATGTCTTTTGGCCTCCCAAAAATAGTCCTTCAACTCTTAAAAATAGTACACTTACCCTTCATATTTCTTGTAAAGGACCCCTGTTACTCCAAATGACCCTTCAAAAATCTTTGACTACACCTTGGATTTTTTGAAATTGACTTTTAAAAAAGGGGAAAGTGCCCTTCAGGGTTTTCAAAATGGTCCCTTAGATTTTTTTTTTGGAACCTTCCCGAAGGGCAAACACCTTTTAGTATTTATGTAAAGGACCTTCTCAAAGGGAAGATACCCTTCAGGATTTCATGTAAAGGACCTTCTCTTCATGCTTGGAAAACCCTCCAAAGGAAATCCTTCAAACTTGTGTATCGTCCTTTTCCATTTTCCCACAGATAAAAAGTTCATGGGAATTCTCTCAAAACTTTTGTGTCCACTCAACTTTATAAAAAGGACCCTTTGCCTTCTTATAAGTGCCCCTCAAAAATTTCTAAGTGGACTTTTCCTTTAAAAGTGCCCTTCAAGCTTCCTCAATGAACCTTCTTGAAGGGCAAATACCCTTCATGTTTTTATGAATGATCTTTTCCTTTTTTGAAAACACCCCTTTTTGAAAAGTAGGTACCCTTCAGATTATCTCAAAACTGCCCATCAAAGAGTGAAATAGACCTTCAGACTTTGAAAATAGACTCCTCTTCTTTAATTTTGGACAATTCCTTCAGATAAAAAGTTTGAAGGAAATTGTTTATTTCTGCCCTCTACTTGTGAAAGCCCAAAATTTTCTATTTGTCCTCTTTTAAACTACTCTATTACAATAAACCTTCTTGTGGGGAAAAATTGTCAACATTATAGGGATGCAATTGGGAAGCATGCCTGCTATGCTTGAGAACTCAGACCATAAATCTAATATTGAACTCATAAAACAATGGTAAATTTGGTCCATGACTACAAATTTTTGGGTCCATGACTGCAAATAACCTTCATCCTTTAATAAGAAGGGAAACACACAAAAATAAGAAAACCTAACTAAGAAGCAAATGTACACACAAGCACTTATTCAAATAAAATAGAATGAAACTACAATGCATAAATAACACTTAGAGGAAATAAAAAATAACTATGTACAGGGAGCTTTGATCTTCAATAGCAATGTTTCAGATGTATCCCATTGACTGAGATTGGAAGCTCCTAACCATCCAACTTTGCAAGTTGGGAAGCATTATGGGATTTATAGCTAGAAATTATATATGGGCCACTCCAAGGAGAATCAAACTTGGTGTGCCTTCCTGGTTTATCTCTATCCTCATCCCACTTGAAGACCAAATCTCCTTCCTTAAAACTCCATGAAGAAGCTCCTTTGTCAAATGTTCTCCTCACCTGTGCTTGATGAATTTACATGGCTAGCATGGACTAATTTCTTGTCTCTTCCAACTCCATAAGTTTAGCATACCTAATCTCCATAAGCTCATTATCCAACAACTCAAGCTGATGTATTAGTTTTAAAGCAAGAAATTTAAGAGAAATAGGTAACCTTGCTTCCTTACCATATACCAGCTTGTATGGAGAGTTGGCTATTGATCTTTTATAGGTGATCCTATCAACCCATAGAGCTGACTTCAGTTTGAGATGTCGTGACCTATGATTGTCTTCAATATTCCTTTTTATGATCCTCAATAGGTTCTTATTCAGAGATTCAGCAAGGTCATTACCTTATGGATAATAGTTTGATGAAGTGCTAAGATAAACTCCATGTTGGATAGCCCATTGGTTGATCCTAGATCCCACAAAATCCATTGCATTATCAGAAATAATAGTTAAAGGAACTCCAAACCTAGTAAGCAAACTTTCATAGAAATCAAGAACATTAGTTTTGTTTGCTTCTTTCAATGCTATTACTTCTGTCCAACATGTGAAGTAATCCATAGCTATTAGAATCCATTTATGTCTTGAACTTGAAGGAGGATTAATGAGGCCAATAAATTCCAATCCCCATTGGATAAAGCATTGTTCCATCACTATTGACTGAAGAGGTAAGGCTACAAGCTTGAATTTTTCTACAAACATAACACACTATTTGCACTTTTTAACCCATGCATGGAAATCACCAAATATACTAGGCCAATAGTACCCACCTCTCATGATATTAAGTGCTATAGTTCTTGTATAAAAATGTCCTCCACCATGCCCATCATGGAATTGCTCAAGCAATCTTTGAGTTTAGCTTGGTTCTACATATCTTAACAACATTCCATTGATATCCTTCTTGAACAAAACACCATCAACAAGGAAAAATAGAATTGATTGCAATCTAAAATATCTTATTTTTGAAGCACTGAGATGAGAGGGATAAATACCATGTTGGAGGTAGTTTACCAAGTCATGAAACTAGCTAGAAGGTGAGGTATGACCAGTTGTAACCTCTTCATCATTTGACACAAAAACAAGCTCATTAGCCTCTTGAAAGTCTTGTGTTAGATGCTCACACAACCCTTTACCTCTAACTAACTTTGTGACCTTAATTTCCACATCACATTCCATTACTTCGATTATCCAACCAACTCTCTTCTCATTTATATCCTTGTTCAAAAGAAACTCTTTGATGCTTGGATGGGCAACCATTAAGTGTATCTTATTGTTACAAAACAAGTATCTAAACCTCTTAAGATACCTTATGACTAAAATTACATGCTTTTCAATAAAATAATACCACATTTCATACTCCTATAAGACTTTATTGAAGAAGGTTATTGGCTACTCTAAGGACTCATGATTTTGCTACATAAGAATGCCTAAAATGGTGAGCATATTAGCATAAGTGTACAAAATAAAATCTTTCATGAAATCTAGATTTAGAAGCATAGGAGCACTAGCTATAGCCTTATTAATATCCTCAAAATAAATTATTCCTTCTTTGGACCAGCTGAAGTTCTGATTTTTCTTTAACATCACTATAAGTGGCTTAGATAAAATGGCAAAATTTGAAATATATCTCCTTATGAAATTGATTTTCACAAAGAAACTTTGCAAAGACTTTTTGTGCTTAGGCAAGGAGAGTACAAGTATGGATTTAATCCTTGTAGTATCTATGCTTAAACCATGATTTGAAACATGTCCAAAAAGCTTACCTTCATGAACTAAAAATACAAACTTTTGGGATTTAGAGATACCCCAAATTGCCTACACCTTTTAAACACTTGCTTGAGATGAACCATGTGATCTTTTGCATTATTTGAAAATATTGTTATATCATCCAAATAAACAAGTACAAACCTATTAATAAGGCCTAGGAATGCCATACATATGGCTCTCTAAAAGGTTGCTCCAACATTGGATAAACCAAATAGCATTTTTATGTATGTAAACATCCCTCACTTGGTTGTGAAGGTTGTCTTAAATTGGTCCTCTTCTTTGACAAAACTTTGATTTTAGATACTATATCCATCCAACAAAGAAAACCTTCTAAACCTGAAACAAGCTATAAAATTTATTCCATTGATGGCAATGGATAGTGATCTTTAAGTGAAGACCTATTCAAATCATGGAATTCAACACAAATGATTCTCACCATTTTTATTTCATATCGAAACAAAATTTTCCACCCAAGTTGAGTGCTTGATTGAAAATATAATAGATGATACTGTGAGCTTCAGAATCTTAGCTCTCATCAAAGGTTCAATCTTTGGATTGATGGGTCTTTGTCTTTATCTCACTAGTTTAGTTTCCTCCTCTAACTCAATGGTGTGTTGAGCCAAAATTAGATCAAAACCTTTGAATCACTATAATACCATGTAAATATATCAACAAAATTTGTGCATAACTCAATGAAAGCTTTTTTTGTGAAGGAGTGCATGCCTTACCCAATTTTAAAACTTATCTTTCCTTAGCTCATCATCTCCACTAAAAATATTCTCAAGTGTGACCAATCCTTTGGGTAGCTTATTCATTTTTAGTTACACAATTTGATCACCATACTACTGCAAGTGTTTTGACTAGTTTCTTGAAAAAAACTCAGCCTCTTTTTACAAGAATCTCACAATTTGATTGTCATCATCGAACACCTACCAATTATCATGATTATATAAAATATAAGGCCTTACAACCACCTTTATATGTGACTAAATTTTTCATTTTTTACATCTGCTAGGATACTAAATTATGCCCCAATAGCAGCCAACCTATCATCATGTTTATTCTTATCTCTTGGTATTGCCTAAATGCTAAAATCCTAAAAATCTTCAAGTAAATCCCAAATTCTATGCTTGTAAGATTTAAGCAAAAAAAATTGCATACATTCAAACCTCTTACTTGGTGGACTACAAGCTCAATATCACCAAACACTTGTAAAGAATTGACTTTCATCTTCCTAGCCCACTGTAAACTATGAACTAGTGCTTCATATTCAATAACATTATTTGAATAGCCAAACTAAAACTTAATAGAATAGAAATAAATTCATTTTGTTGGATAAACCAACATAATTCTAGCTCTGGTTCCATGCTTATTTCTTGATCCATCAAAGTACAATTGCCATAAACCATCATTAGACTCATCTTCTTTGACCATGGCTGGAATTAACACATCATTCTCATGAAGGCAATACACACCAAGTCCTTATTTAATAAAATTATAAATATCATGCTCATGCAAGGTGAAATCCCACTCATCAAGAAAAAAATCTAGAACTCTATCCAAAGGTGATTCCTTTTCTATATCATTAATTTTTAGCACGTCATATGAGATGATACAGTTAGTATTCACAACAATTGGCATATAAGGCTCCATATAAAAACATGAAATAGACTCAAAATAAATTTTTATATTAGTACCATACCTAGTTATAAATATTAAATAGGTCTAATAAATTTATAAATATCCCCCAATCTTTGAGGTGAAATCCCTCAAAAGGAACAAGGCAAAGTAGGGAGGCAAATCTACCACAACAACATCATGATGAATAGTAACATTAAGACATGCATGTAATGTCAATTTTAAATCCTTGATGATACCTAACATCTTTTTTGGTGACCCATATAAATAAAATACTCCTTTAGTGTTTGGCTCATAAACAAGTCCAAGCTTGTATGCAATCTATTTAAGCATGACTGTACTACTAGCTCCACTGTCTACTATACAGTTATCAACCAAAGTATCACCTACTATCAAAGAAAGGTAGAAAGGAGTTTTATTGTATTTTAATTCTATTTGTTCCACCTTTTCCATCTTATCTACTTGTTATACTTGTTGCTTAGTTTGTTGATCCGAATTAGTCAAGACAACACCTTCTTTCTCAACTAGCTTTGGAGATAATTTGAGAGCTGAAAGCTCTTGAATGAGCTTATCATTTTGTCTTAGAATTTAAAGATAATCCCACATGGTAATATTGATATTATATATCTTCATTTGATCCACTATATTGAAATGAGATGAACTAACCTTTGGTTGTACTTTCTACAACATTGGTTGTTCATGAACTAGAGGTAGTTGATAGACTCTACTAACCTCTGTAATCTAATTTTTTTGAGTTGTAGGAGTAGCAAGTTGTTATTTTATACTTTTAGAGACAACATAAGGAGTACATGAATAATTTTTCATCTCTTTGGCCTCTTCAATGGCTCTTACTTTAGCTCTAGTTATAGCTACAACTTGACCACTTGAATTATTAGTTTCAACACCTTGAGTAAAAGCAACATGATCATCTACTTGTCAATTTATATTAATGGCATCAGGCTACCCTTAAAATTGATGAGTCTCTCCTTATGATGCCAAACATGTATCTTGATACTGACCTCCTTGAAAATAAAACTCTTCTTATGTCATATGTGGCATGGTGATGTTCTGTGAGACCAAGGCTTGGTTTTGAGCATCATTGAGATTTGAGGGATGCCAACTTGAATCATGCACTAAGTTATTTTGAGGTGGGATTGGAATAATGGATTTTGAAGTGGAATGAGCATTAATATCAATGGTAGCATATGGCTTAACTAGAGTTATGGCTCCTTGTGCTTGATATGGTGATTTATTTTCTCTAAAACCTTGATAAGGAGGCATTTGATCTCTAAAGGACTAATAGGAGTTTTGATTTTGTTGTTTATAAGGCCTATTTGACTAAAATTACTACCTTTTGAGTTGTACTATTTCATTCCCAAAGGATTGTAGAAAACTTTTCAACTCTCCTATCTCACTATCTTGACTAATAAGGGCAACAATTTGAGATTGAGGTGATGGACTAGGAGCCAAGGATAGAACTTGAAGAACTTGAGGGGTTGGTATAGAACTTATTTCTAAAAATATAAGCATTGGAGGTCTTGGAAAAAGATTACCAACTTGTATAAAACTAATTTCTACCTGTATTACAACCTCATAAGCATTTGGTAAGGTAGTACACCCATTGACTGTATCATCACACTAATGTCAGAGTTAAGATCTTTCAAATAGTAAAAAAATGTATACTTAGAGGATGGCCTAATTAACACATGTATTCTAGTCCATGTCTTTAGAAATCTAAGTTTAAAATCGTACATGAACTCATGAAGATCTCTTTTTATGGTAATTAACTATTCTACCAAAGAGAGATGATCAGATTTGTCCTCAAGTTACTTGACCAAGATTGCACCCAATTCATCCCAAGTAGAAATGGAGTTAAGTGGTAGATTTCTATACCACTACAATGTTTTTCCTTTAAAGGAGGTAGCCAACAACATAATAGAAACATTATCCTCAACAACATTATGGATTGAACAGAGATTAACATCTTAGATATGCTCAGTTATGGTTGTTTAATTTTTTCCTATGAATAATGAGATACTCTTGAGGGCAAACACCAGATGTCATCAAATTAGGCCAAATTCAGTGGGTTGCCTCTATTAAATTGAGCAAACACTTGATCCTTGATGTCCATTTGGATAGTGGGGATTGTAGTGCTTAGAACAAGAAGCTGACCAGGAGGCAAATATTAATTTTGAGGATATGGTTTTGCCCTCTTAAACCTTTGTCCTTATATGATAAAAATTCAAAAGGAGTACCTTTAGTTGTTGACCTTATGGTAACCTTTGGCATGAAAGAGTTGCCTGAATGATACTATGAACTCTACAACTTGAAGAATCTTTAGCTTGTGATGAAGATATATATTCTCTTCTACAATAAACACTTCTCTTCAGCTTTAAACTTCTTCACATCTATAAAATATTTCTTTACTAGTCCCACCAAGTTTGCCAAAAACTATTATCAATCAGACCTACACCCTTGTGAAGGTAATTTTAAGCCTTTACAGTCTACTAAAAAATGGAAATAATCCTAGGTTGTGAGTGACCTAATCAGTGGATTGAGTCTCTAGATCTAAGGGCTAGCTCCCTTTGGTGTATCAATTAAGACCTTGTTGTTCTATGTTATGAACTGCCTAGGAAAAGAGAAAATGAAACTTGAAATAAAATCTTACCTAATGACAGTGATACACCTGGATGATTAGTTGATCTACTCAATTAGAGCTTGTAAAACACTAATTTAGACAAGAAGAAGGTTGAAATTTCAACTCCAATTGGCCAATATGCATAAGCATTTCATGAAAATATTTGATCTAGTAATTAAAACCTAATAGAATTGAAAGAGTAGAACTGATTAAAGGCACTAATCAATCACTTGCATCCACTAGAATTCTATCCAAAAGACACATAAACATAGGGCATGACCTGCATAAATTGACTAGCTAGCAACTAGGTAAGAATCAAGACTTGACAAGGAAGAAAACTCTATCACTTACGCAAATCAATGACAAGATACACTATATCAGCTTGCTGAAAATTAAAAGCAACAGTCCTTTTATTAATCTCAGAAAGGTTACAACTCAATCTTTTGTAGAATTTTGTCTTGCCAAAAGAGGGATGGAAATCAAGGCTGAAAATCCAACTTATATAGAAAATAATACTTCAGCCAAGAGGTGGCATTGAAAATAGAAGAGGAAGATCAACTTTTGTTATGCCAAGATAATAAATCCTTCTAAATTTGTCTTTCTTGTCTTTGTCTTACATGAAAAATAATTTGGTGCTAAAAATAGATGGTGGGCCCATCTTGGATTGTTCTTCCAACATGCATGAAATCTATGCCCACCTCCAAATATGGAACTCCATGCATGAAATCTATGCCCACCTCCAAATATGGAACTCCACCTAAGGTGTTGGTACATTTGAAAGGCCTCTATTTGTATGAAATCAATTCTAAAATCAAATTTAGAATTACACTTCAACTATTGGAATGTTACAAGCTTGAGACAAATGAGAGTGCATGCAAGTAATTTCTTGTTTAAGCTTTCCAACATTAAACTCCTTGAGTATTCATGCAAAGCAAGAATTCATCTTTAGAGCTAAATTTGACATTCTTAAAATGATCACATTTGAACATGTCTATTCTTGTTCATGGTTTTCTCTATGCTCATTAATCTGTTCATTGGCTATTGGAAACTCTTGTATTTTTAGATTATTCATCTTTATGTATATCCACTATCTGTATTTGTCTTTTTCGTAAACCTTCCCTTTATTTTCCCTTTTCATGAAATCCATAGGTTTATTCTTTTAGGCTTACTTTGGTCTTTGGATTTTCTTTCTCAAAGGAATTCCTTCAGACTATAAGGAGTAATCTATTGATGGCATAAAATTGCACTAGATCTTAACCAATCAACAATGGGAAGTTTCAAGATATGGGACAATGCAGCTTGAAACAACCTCCAGATTTTAGAGAAGTTGGTCTCTTCTTTTGCATGGTTGTTGGGGAAAAGGGATAGGAGACTAAACAGAAATGCAAAATACAGAAATTAGAAACCTAACTATGGCAATGCGCCTGAGTGTAATCCTAATCCTAACCTAAGCACAGTGAGGCTATTATATGATTCTTACATTTAAGAGCAAAAAAGTGCATGATCAATGTAAAAGATTGGAATAATAGAAACAGAGGCTCACAACAAGGGAGTCTTTTGCTAAGATACAACAATTGTCAACAAAGGCATAGTGTTCTATCTTCTTAATAGAATCCTTCAATCACATAAGAGGCGTAAAAGTCACACACAGTTATGTAGAACTTTAGACTCCAGAAAATAAGACAAAAGCATATAACATTTCCAATCACAACACTAGAAAATATATAGCATAAACTACTTTGCAATTGACATAGATAACATCAACAAGGGCATAGTGTTCAATTTTCTTATTGAATCTTCCAGTCATACAAAATATGTAAAAACACACAGAGTCATATAAACCTTTCAACTCAGGAAAATGGAACAAAAGAAAATGATATTATTGGTCAGAACTCTGAAAAGTCTAAAACTATAGAATTCCCCCCTCTCTAGATTTTACAATCCTCCTCTTTTATAGCCCCAGACTCCCAGACAAAAATGATTTTTTAAATTTGGCGCATTCAATGCCTCAGATACATCCTGATTCAGTGCATTCAATTCCTATTTGGTACCTCCTTTTACACCTAAATTTCAAATTTCATCACCTACTGGGCTTCACAACTGTCTGTTCCACCTTAATCCCCTAGGGGACACATAGACAGCCCCTTTAATGTTCACAAAACCCAAAAAAAAACCTAGTGAACTGCTCCATCTACCAAAAATAACTCTCACTGAATTTTCCTCTTACTCAATTTTGAAATGGACACACAGAATACCCTGCTCTTTTGAAAAGGAGGAGGACACTTAGTCAATTCCCTCAAAAATCATCTTATTGCTTAGAAGGCACCAAAAAATGACACTTGGCACTTTCCACTTTCTTTTATAGCTCTGCTTGTAGAAATATTCGAGATGTAGGTTAGGCTCCTCTGGATGATGACACTTGGTAGCCTCTATTTACCCTCGAAATAAAATCTAAGATCCTCCACACCTTTTATAACGAAACTTGAAGATGATCTCTCAGACATTGACACACGGAGGCTTCCGCAGCTTCGAGGGAGTTATGTGGCATTTTTTGCTTCCATTGGGGATGGGATAGAGAGGGACTCAAAAAGTGACACTTGGTAACTTCCGCTACACTTTAGTACTTTAGAAAAATAAAATGATGTCTTTATGCATTGAACAAAAGAACTAGATCCAGGCATTGAAATAAAGTCTCTCAACAATTGACACGTGAAGACTTCTGCTACTTCATCAAAAAGGTAGTTCAGGGTCTTCACAACTACCCACTGGCACTTTTTGATTTCTATGTTGCTTGGTCAAAAAGGTAGAATGAAACACAGGTGCCTTTATGAGACTCAGACGCTAACATGTGGTGCATTCTACTTAACTACCACTAAGATACGTGACACATTCTATGATTCTCTAAAAAGTTACAAAAGGCCTCGAAAGACGCTAGCTAGTCGGCTTCATGCTTCGAAAGGTGACACACGGCGGCTTCCATGCGAACTCAACACTTAATGCAAAATTGAAACAAAGAATCAGAAGAGAAAGAAAGGCCCATTCTTGAATGATGCCACTTGGCAGCCTCCACTACATCTCGATACTTGACAGAGAATGAACCCGTGCCCTACTCCAATTTTGCTACTATGACCAAGGTATTGCTGGAACCAAAACTATAGTGCTCGATTGAAAATTTAAATGCAAAGTAGAGTAAAATTTTACTCTACAGTTACTGATAACCCTCAAGACTTTTGAGCCTACCCAAAAATAACACTCCACCTCTCGCTAAATCAAAATTGTGAAAATTACAGCTTCAAAAGAGTCGTCGACAAATTTTTAAAAACACTTATTCAAAAGCAAAGCGAGAAAACAATCAAAAAAACAATGCGAGAAAGGGAAACTATTTAACTACAATACATGAGAGATCGAAGTCAATTGAAATGTTTCAAATAGATTCCATTTATAGGAATCTCTTCAGGTTCCCCTTCCATCGACTCTAGCTTGAAAGAATTCTCTTACATGCATGCACAAATTCTATATGGACTAGTCCATAGTGCTTCAAATTTGTTATGCTGACCTGGATTAGCGGCCCTTGCATCCCATTTCAAGACAATCGAGCCCACTTCAAAATTAGGATTTGAAGTCCTTTTATCAAAATAATTCTTAATCATTCCCTAGTGCTTGATCAATGAATCATGGGCCATGTCCCTCTTTTCCTGAACTTCCAGAAGTTCTGCGAGTCTGACCTGCATGGGGCCATTTTCTTCAATCTCAATTTGTTTGATCAGTTGGAGAGCAGGGATTTCCAAGCTTAGGGGAATCATGGTAGAATTTCCATACACCAATCATATGGAGATGTTTTGATCACCTACTTGGGCATGATTCTATCAGCCCACAGTGTCAGATTAAGCGCTTTATGCCACTCTTTGTGATGATCAGCCCCTATCCTTTTGATGAGTCTTATCAGGTTCTTGTTGGTTGATTCTGCCAGACCATTACCTTGAGGGTAATAGTTAGATGAAGTCTTCAAATATATTCCATGTCTCAAGGTAAATTCAGATACTTTATATCCCAAGAATGCTTTAGCATTATCTGAAATGATGGTATGAGGTGCCCCAAAGTGAGTAGTGATATCCCCTAGAAAATCTAGGATCACATTCTTTGTTGCTTCTTTAAGTGGGACTGCCTCGTCCATATGGTGAAATAGTCCATGGCAGTTAATATCCATTTATGACCCATGCTAGACACTGGATTTATCATCCCAATGAAGTCAAGACCCCATTGAGCAAAAGGTTCATCCACAACTATAGGACTCAGTGGCATCGATGCGTTCCTCCGCATCCCCGTATAATACTGGCAAGATTGACATTTTCTAACCAACTGATAACAATCCTGCAAATAAATTAGGCTAGAAATATCCTGCCTCACTTATCTTTATGGCTATGGTCTTTGTAGAAAAATGCCCCCCTAATGCTCCGTGATGCATTTCGTGTAGTATCTTCTTGGCTTCAGCCTGTTCTACGCATCTTAGCAATTTCCCATCAAAACTTCTTCTAAAAAGGACTTGTTTAATTAAAACAAAATGAACTCCCTATATCCTATAGTATCTTCTCTTATTTTGAGGGAGTTCTCTCGGATAAATCCCATTTTTCATAAATTGAATCCTACTTGTGACCTAGGATTCCTGATCAACCTCTTGTAACTTTAGCACTGTCTCTGGCTCTTCTTCTAAATCTACTTCCTTAGCTAACATCTTTTCCATCTCTTGGGTTATATACTGGCATAGACCCCTACCCCTGACTAGCTTGGTGGGTCTAACCTCCACATCATATTCAAGGATCTTAGTGATCCAATTGGCTCTTTTCTCAGTAATCTCTCCCTCCATGATGTATTCTCTGACACTTGGGTGAGCCATGAGTATCATAATTTTGCTCCCTTATATCAGATGCCTGAATTTCTTAAGGGCTTTCACCATGGCGTAGGCTTGTCTTTCCACAAAATTGTACCTGGTCTCATAATCTCTGAGAGTTCTTGAGAAAAAGGCTATTGGGTGCTCCCCCTCTAGCCTATCGTTCTTTTGAGTCAAGACAGCAACAATACTTGACTCCCCTCCATAGACATACATTACGAAGGGCTTGGAAAAATTTGGATTTTTGAGCACTGGAGCTACTGAAATAGCCTTCTTGATCCCCTCAAAATCTTGCCTTCCTTCTGCAGTCCACTTGAAGACTAGGTCTTTTTTTAGCAAGAGTGTCATTGGTCTAACCAAGCCTACAAAATCAGATATGAATTTATTGACAAAATTGATCTTTCCCAAAAAGGACTAGACTGCCTTTTTATTGGCTGAGAGAGGTAGGTCTATTATAGATGTGATCCTCTTGGGATCTATGGAAACCCCTTCCTTGGATACTATGTGCCCTAACAGTTTACCCTGAGGTTCAGCAAAAATACACTTCTTGGGATTCAAAGATATCCCAAATTCTTGACATTTCTTGAAGACAAACTCTAAATGATCAAAATGATCATCAGCATTTTTTGAGAAAATAGTGAGGTCATCCAGATAGACCAGGATGACCTCATTTATAAGTCCACCAAAGGCTATATCCATCGCCCGTTGAAAGGTGGCTCCTGCATTTGCTAATCTGAATGGCATCTTTGTGTAGGCAAATGTCCCCCATTTGGTGGTGAAAGTAGTTTTATATTGGTCTTCCTTTGCTAGCCAAATCTGATTATACCCAGAGAAACCATCAAGTAAAGAAAACCTCTCTGATCCAGCCATAATTTGTAGAATTTGTTCCATGGAGGGCAAGGGATAGTGGTCTTTTAGATATGCTCTATTTAGATCTCTAAAATCTACACACAGCCTTACATCCCCATTCTTTTTCTTAACTGGGACTAGATTGGATACCCAAGTTGAGTGTTTGATTGGAGATGTAATTTTGGAATCTAGAAGTTTCTGCAACTCATCTACCATTAGAGGTTCTATTCTTGGATTTACTAGTCTTTGTTTCTATCTGATGGGTTTGGACCCTTCAGTTAACTCTATGGTGTGCTGGATAATATCTCTGTTGTATCCATGAAGGTCTTCATAGCTCCAAGCTATGACTCTATCATACTTTTGGCACAACTAGATTAATTTTTCCTTCTCTTCTCAAGTTGTAGAATTTTTGACCTTTAGTCTTTTTCTGTCACTCACCTCTACCTCAGAATAGTCTACTTTATATACCTAAAACCTTTTCCTTTCCAGGCTTACATCCTCTGGGTCAAACAAATTTTCTAAGGTGATCAATCCCTTAGGGAGTTTATTAGTCCTCAATTGAATAACCTGATCACCATATGCCTCTTCAATTTTAGTTTGAAATTGATCAACAAACTCATCTGATTGTTGTAAGAAAGATACTACCTGGGCATCATTTTCAAACACTTGCCAATTCTCATCATTGTCCAGGATGGTTGGCCTCACTATAACTTTTACTGACTCATTGTTAACCAATAGGCCAGTTGTTGGGTTAAATTTTGAACCAATCTAAGCCATCTTATCAGCCTCAGAGCTTTGACTTCTAGGGATTATCTTAACATTGAAGGCTTCTAAATCTTTTATCAAATCCCAAATCCTATGTCTGTAGGATCTCATTCTCACATTCTTGGTTGCTATCTTTTCTCGTATTTGCTTCACTACTAGTTCTAAATCTCCTTTTAATTTTAGGTTCTTTATTCCTTTTTTCTTGGCTAAAAGGAGCCCATGTACTAAAGATTCATATTATGCATCATTGTTAGTGCAAGGAAACAGGAATTAGATAGCCCTTAAAAAAAATTCACTGTTTGGAGCAGTAAGACAAATTCTTGCTCCCGCACCATGTTTACTTCTGGCCCCATCAAAATTCAAAGTCTAGACTTCAGAATCTTGAGCAGTAGGTGCCTCTTTCCCTATAACATTTGGGATCACCTAATCCTCATCAAAAATGGCATACGTCCCCAAACCAGTAGAGTCATAGTTCCCATGCGGGTCGCTATGCATCATAACCAACAACTGGTTGTTTTCTTCTTCTAGATCATGCTCAGTCCAGTCTCCTAGTTCTTCAACAAAATTTATTTCTTCTTTATTCATCATGGCATGATATGCTTCTAATCTTGTTGTTGGTTCATTGGTGATGTGGTCCTTGGATAGTGGTTCAAATAGAATTTTCATTTTTGAACCGTATCTGGTTCTCAGGATGAGGTGAGACGAGTTCAGAGACATATATCCCCCTATTTTTGTTGTAAAGTCTTTGAATAAACATAAACCAAAGACAAGAGGAATATTTATGACAACTATATATTGGTTGACGATTATTTTGGGACATGTGTATAACTACAAGGGGAGTTGCTTAATTCTCCCTATGGTTTGCATTATTTTGCCATCTAGCTGCATAACTCCTTTTGTAAGGGGTTCATAATTTATTTTTAAGGCATCAGCTATTTGCTTGGGCATCATAGTTGTGTTAGCTCCTGAATCTATCAATGCATTATGCAAAAGTTTCTTTCCAACTATCAGAGTTAAATAGAAAGGCTCTGGCTTGGATTTACTTGTGTTGCATCGTTCACGAAGGCTGTTGTCTTTGGGGGAACCATATCTTTAAGCTTTTCCTTTCCAGAAAGTCCTTCCTTGGAAACAGCATCCTTGGGCACTATTTGCCCTTGTAGAGCTTCTTGTAGTAATGTCTTTTGTTTAGGAATTGCCAGAATATCCCATATCGACACTTGTGTTGGAGTTTTCTTTAATTGGTCCACAATATTGATTGGTCCCAAAGACTAAGTTTTTTGGTAATAGGGATACCTCATTCTTTCTTGAATTTGGACAAGGATCGCTTGATCTTGTACCGGCTATGGCACTTCTTGTCTAACAACAGTGTTCCTTTGCCCTTGAGATGGAGGATTATTCTTGAGTTGACCACTTGTAATCTCAGGCTGCTCCACCATCCTCCTCTTTGATCTAGTGTAATAATCGGATTGTACTATTGGCCTTTAGGAGGTGGATGCTTCATTCAAGAAAATTGCTTCTTCATCCTCAATCCATGAGAACAAAGCATGTTTTGGGGATATTTCTTCCTCTTGCTGCAAGGACATTCCTTGTATCTGAGCCACTAGCACTAAATTTTGCATGCCGAGAGATTAGTAGGCTTGATTGATACTGGTACTGGCAAACTAACCATCCATTCTTCTCTTCTCAACCATTCTTTGTTGTAGATTGCCTCTAGGACAATCTCTGGGGGTATGAGCGTTATTGCAAGGGAAACACCAAGCATTAGTATTGTCCACATAATTATTCTAACTAGGAACCATCTCCCTATTTGAGTTGGGAGGAATGGTCTGTGAGGGTGTGGGAATAGCAACTAATTGATTTGTTTTTTGATTGTTGGTTTGCGTTGGAGGGCCTTGATACTGATTTGGTTGGGATGAAAACCTATTCCCTTGATAGCCTTGATAAGGAGGCTTAGGGAAAGTGTTCTACTACCTCTTCATATTAATCAGCTCATTGGAGAATGACCTTAGCATACTTTTGATATCATCCATCTCAGATGACTAAGTAGGGGCTGGTTGCTTTGCAAATGATGAAGGGTAAGTATACATAAACACAGGTGAGCTTACAGCTTTAGGAACCTCTTGAGGTAAGGGCAAGGTAATTTTTCGGAATACAGGCATGGGAGGCCTTGGGGGTAACTTTTCAGCATCAATTAAATGATTCTCAGCTCTGACTATGAGGGCATACGCTACTGGTAAAGTCTGTCCTCCCAGTGACTGAATCATAATATATATATCTAAATTTAAAGCTTTGAGATAGAATATTATGGCCATACCAGGTGGTGGTTTAGCTGCAATAGGGATTCTATCCCAGGTTTTCTAGAATCTGGTGTTGAAGTCAGTCATGTCCTCTTGTGGTCCCCTCTTAATGGTGATCAATTGTTGTAATAGGGAAGACTTATCTCCCTTCTCTGCAAACCTTTCAAAAAATAGATCTCCAAGCTGGTCCCATGTAGATATGGTATTTGGGGTCAGAGACCGATACCAAGCCTTTCCTTTAAATGAGGCTGCTAACAATCTTAGGGCCACATTTTGCTCTGTAACACCATGTATGGCATAGACATCTGATACATCTTGAAGATGTTCCATGGGTATTTTTAAGTCCTGCCCATTAAATTTGGGTAGAGCTTTTAGGGCATTTATTGGGATAGGATCCTAAACAGGCGGTGGTGTAGGGAGGATTAAGGGGCTACCAGTGTTCCAACTTGCATAATTTCTTGGGGGGATGTTGGCTCCCATATTTGGTATTGGTATAAACTGGTTAGCTCTTCTTCTTGGACTAATTACTAGAGGTGGCAAAAGAATACCTAGATTTATAGCAGATTGCAATCGGGTGACTGGTCCATAGCTTCGACTCCTCGTAGCTCTCTAGTTCATGCGATCTTGAAAGAAACTTCAAGACTGGTCCCATTGGGCATGCCAGAAACTTTTGATGGCATAAAATTGTGCTAGATCTTAACCAATCAAAAATGGTAAGTTTCAAGCTGTGGGACAATATGTCTTGAAACAACCTCCAGATTTTAGAGAAGTTGGTCTCTTCTTTTGCATGGTTGTTGGGGAAAAGGGATAGGAGACTAGATAGAAATGCAAAATGCAGGAATTAGAAACCTAACTATGGTAATGCGCCTGAGTGTAATCCTAATCCTAAACTGAGCATAGTGAGGCTATTATATGATTCTATTACATTTAAGAGTAGACAAGTGCATGATCAATGTAAAAGATTGGAATAACAGAAATAGAGGCTCACAACAGGGGAGTCTTTTGTTGAGATACAAGAATTGTCAACAAAGGCATAGTGTTCTATCTTCTTAATAGAATCCTTCAATCACATACGAGGCGCAGAAGTCATGCACAGTTATGTAGAACTTTGGACTTCAAAAAATGAGACAAAAGCAAATAACATTTCCAATCACAACACTAGAAAATCTACAGCATAAACTACTTTGCAATTGACACAAATAACATCAACAAGGGAATAGTGTTCAATTTTCTTATTAAATCTTCCAGTCATACAAAAGATGCAGAAACACACACAGTCATATAAACCTTTCAACTCAAGAAAATGGAACAAAATCAAATGATATTATTGGTCAAAACTCTGAAAAGTCTAAAACTATAGAATTCCCCCCTCTCTATATTTTACAATCCTCCTCTTTTATAGCCCCAAACTCCTAGACAAAAATGATTTTTTAAATTTGGCACATTCAATGCCTCGAATACATCCTGATTTAGTGCACTTAATTCTTATTTGGTACCTCCTTCTGTGCCTAAATTTCAAATTTCATCACCTACTTGGCCACACAACTGTCTGTTCCACCTTAATCCCCTAGGGGACAAACAGACGGCCCCTTTAATGTTCACAAAACCCAAAAAAAACCCCAGTGAACTGCTCCATCTACCAGAAATAACTCTCACCAAATTTCCCTCCAACTCGATTTTGAAATGGACACACAGAATACCCTGCTCTTTTGAAAAGGAGGACACTTAGTCAATTCTCTTGTAAATCATCTTATCGCTTAGAAGGCACCAAAAAATGACACTTGGCACTTTCTGCTTTCTTCTATAGCTCTGCTTGTAGAAATATTCAGGATGTAGGTTAGGCTCCTCTAGATGATGACACTTAGCAGCCTCTATTTACCCTTGAAATAAAATTTGAGATCCTCCACGCCTTTTATAATGAAACTTGAAGATGATCTCTCAGATGTTGACATGTGGAGGCTTCTGTAGCTTCGAGGGAGTTACGTGGCATTTTCAACTTCCGTTGGGGATGGGATAGAGAGGGACTCAAAAAGTGACACTTGGTAGCTTTCATTGCACTTCAATACTTTAGCAAAATGAAATGGCACCTTTATGCATTGAATGAAAGCATTGGATCCAGGCATTGAAACAAAGTCTCTCTGTAGTTGACACATGGAGACTTTCACTGCTTCGTCAAAAAGGTAGTTCAGGGTCTTCACAACTACCATCTGGCACTTTCTGCTTTCTATGCTACTTGGTCAAAAAGGTAGAATGAAACACGGGTGCCTCTATGAGATTCAGACACTAACATGTTGTGTGTTCTGCTTAACTACCACTAGGATACGTGGCACGTTTTGTGGTTCTTTGGAAAGTTACAAAAGGCCTCGAAAGATGCTAGCTAGTTGGCTTCATGATTTGGAAGGCGACACGCAGCGGCTTCCATGCGAACTCAACACTTAACATAAAATTGAAACAAATAATTAGAAGAGAAAGAAAGGCCCATTCTCAAATGATGCCACTTGGCAGCCTCCACTGCATCTCAATACTTGATGGAGAATGAACCCATGCCTTGCTCCAATTCTGCTACTACGACCAAGGTATTGCCAGAACTAAAACTGTAGTGCTCAATTGAAAATTTAAATGCAACTTAGAGTAAAATTTTACTCTACATAATCATCAAGAGATATTAAACTTGATAAAATTTAGATAATCTATTATAAATGATAATATAAAACTAGATATACCTGCATTACCTAAGCAATTTACTCAATCATAAGAAAAAGTATCATTTGGTCTATCTACAAAAGTCATGTTAT
The DNA here is from genome assembly GCA_037957365.1 of Torreya grandis. Lineage (NCBI taxonomy): Eukaryota > Viridiplantae > Streptophyta > Pinopsida > Cupressales > Taxaceae > Torreya > Torreya grandis. The sequence goes on along the minus strand of JARHVA010002594.1, from coordinate 1,572,191 downwards.
CTCAAAGAAGTTGCATAGAAGAAAGAGATAAATGATTGACTTCACAATGTATAAGTCTTCAATACCTATGTTAATCATCTTCTTAAAATGAATCCTTGATCTCCTTTTATTTTTCAAATTTGGTTGTGTTGACCAATTTTGGTCCTGCAAGCCGAAATTGGGCACCCTTCTTTTTATTGCAAGGGTCTTCTGATCCAGGTTTTAGCTAGTTCATCCTACAATTGCCTTGTGTAGATTTTTATTTATCAGGCCTCTTTCCATAAAAATAAAAAACCAAGTGTTTTCTTCTTTTGCTTTCCAAGTGCTTCAAGTTTGGCAAGCAAGAGTTGACTTGAAACTCATTTTGATCTCAGATGCTTAACAAGGCAAGTTACTTCAAAGGGATTTGTATTGACAAAATGGACCAAGTTCAAAGGGTTAGGGGTCATTTAAAAAAATTCTAATGGGTGGGTGCCCTTTCAAAGGGCACTTAGGTGTAAAATAGGACCTTTTTAATTCTTCTTAAAGGTGACTTAGAGGCCAAGAAGCCCTTGCAGGAGGCAAGGAATCAGTAAAATGAACCTTTAGAAAATCTTGAAGGGTAATTTTGGGCTCAAGGTGTCTTTGCATAGGGTAGATGGTCAAAGCAAAGGGTCAAAGCAAAAATCCCGAAAAGGACTTGCCTTCAAAAAAGTTGACAAGCTAAAGGAGAATTCTTTCGAACTTTTTGTCTAAAGGAAATCCAAGGATGAAGACTCAAGGAAGAATTATTTTAGACAAAATGTCTAAAGGAATTATTTCAAACATTTTATCTAAGGAATTTCTTTCAAGCATATCTAGTTTATTGTGAATTCTTTTCTGCAGGTCAACAAGAAGTGTCCAGATTGAAGTATAGGTGCAAGTGAAGAAACTGTCCAATAGTGTGTCTTTAGAACACCTCTGGTAGCTTCTTCCTCCCTATACCTCTAGAGGATCTCTTGTTGAAGCACTGATGTAGTCAGTTTCTCATTTGAATGAAGTGTATGTTTGCTTCTTTTGGTGTAAAGTGTAGGTGAAAGCTGAGTAGACCAATCAGTTTTGGTGCATCACCACATTAGTCAGGTTCTATTCTTTATAGTATATCTCTCTCTTTTCACCCCCCCCCATTGTTATCAGTATCAAATCTAGGACCTCAAGGTGCATCAAGGGGAGCTAGCCCCTAATCTATTGATTCATTCCTCAAATTTACCACCCACAGTAAGAGAAATGTCTCCATTATGTTGCATGGAGGAAAGGAGCTGAGTATACTTTCAGAGGGTGTAATCCATAGCTTCAACATTTTTTGGCACACCTAGTGGGACACTTATTTTGTGTCCAATAATTTTTAGGATTGGTGATGGTCATGTTATTGTAACATCTAAAATAAGGAGCTATAATCCAACATTTGGCAACTCTATTTCAGGAACTTAGTCTCTGGTTAATGATCATCCTAGCATCCCATGCATAAGGTCACCACAAGATCTTCTTTTAAGGGTGTCCCTTTTGAATTTGTTGAGTTGCCTCTAAACTCAATAAAGAGGCTAAGGTTTGCAACTACTCATCCTTACGTATCAAGCCACTTTCCCAGACCAGCCATAAAATACACCTACTCAAGGAGACCTCAATTGAATCCTTTCACAGCCATGGATTTCCCTTTTGTGGCCTTCAATGATCAGAGTCCCTTGAACCTTCTATAGTATGACCCAATTCTAGGGATAGCTCTCAAAATTGTTCCTCCCTTTAGTGGAGGGGGTCGAATCACTGCTATTGAGCATATCAAAAACATAGCCAACCTCTGCAATATTCATAAAATCACTGAGGAAAATGTAGCCATTAGATTATTGTCCTTATCCTTCAAAGGGAAAGTTTTGGAGTAGTATGGGACCTTGCCTATGAACTCAGTTGGCTCATAGAATGAGTTAGGGACCCACTTGATAAATAGGTTTGGATTAAAAAGTGACCATTTATCTCTAGCTAAGTAATTGACCACCATGAAGAGAACCCCACATGAATTTATGCAATATTTCAACACTAGGTTCCAAAAGACCTGGCACAAAATCTCAATTTTTGTGAAGCCAACCCCAAGCTATGCTTTCCTTTACTACTTGAAGGCCCTAAATAGCAACATTATTGTCAAGATACAATCTATGGGTGGATATTTTCTACTTGTTTCTTATGAAATAGCCATAGCTCATGAGAATTGCCTGGTTTAAGTAGGAAAGATAGCTCCTAGACCTCATATGCCACTCTTTCCTAATTTACAGCCCTTAATTCAACCTATTGTGCCCACTCTAGCTCCTCTACCTAATCAAGAGAGGCTGATTGTTACCCCTATAAGTGATCTCCATGAAGTCAAGAGACTACTATAGAGCATTACCAATGAGTTAGTTTCCCTCAAGAGGTAACAAGCCCAGAGTTATAGGCTAAATAAAGGCTACCATTAGTTTGGGTAAGCTCCTAGACCTCCTTTTGAGAATTATAATCAAGGGTAGGGTCAAATTACATAATTAAAGCCTTATTAGAGTTATAATCCAAATGCCCCTTCATATTCCAAGGATCTTGTCCCCACCCAAAATAATTTTATGTAGGAACAACCCAATTATCCACCCTTAGGACATGGCCAAGAATAGGTTGCTTATGCCAATGAGATACCAAATAAAAACATGTCTGCACAAGGTGATCAGGGAGCCCAGTTCTCAAATTTTGAGATATTAACACAACTTGGGATGGACATCAGGTAGGCTCAATCTGATTCCACTCTTATGAATCACCTAGAAGGGGATTTTTACGTATTCAACTATGTAGGGAGCACAAATAATCAAGATGATTATGTTACAGCCAACACCAAGTCCAAGAGGAGAGCTATAAAGAAAGCTCAAGTAACTACTTAAGCACCTAAAACATCTATTTTATGATATGATTCAAATATTCAATATATGCAGAAATACCTTTAAGGTAGGGAAACACCATATAATACTCCTTTAGGAAGGAATAACTCCACAATGTCTCTTCAAGGGGACAACCTCTAATATCCTCTTACAATAGAAGACTCAATGCTTACTTGATATCTTTACCATGATAATCATCTCTTGTATATAGACAACTATCTAACGCATGGATGGGAAACCTCCTAATCCTAATGTAGGCTGACCATTACCCAATGAACTAATTTCACAAGTTACTCCATTATCCTAATATATTGTACCCATATAACTAACTAAGGGGATGTGTGCCACATGTTGGCATCTCCATCAACCCATATACATTAATATATCATATCCCTAGGTACATAGCATTACTTCCCTCCTTGACATGTTTTGTCCCTGAAACATAGGAAGAAACCAAATAATGAGTGTGCTTCAAATCATTACACACTTGTCTCCAATCTCGATCATCTAGCCATCCATATGTGATCTTGGTAAGTGATAGCTCTCCAAAATTGTTTCCAAATTCCATTGTGCTCCTATGATTTTGTTCATGATCATAATTATACTACTTTGGTGTCCAAGCATAATCTCAATTTTTTTACTGTGACTTATTTAAAATATTCTCCATATCTAGTAAAAAAATTATGGAAAAATTGATAACCAATCAAAAGATATTGATGATTCAAAAAAAAATAGGGTTTTGATCCACACAAATTTCCCAAATCAAAGCTCTGATACTATTTTATATGATCTTGATATGATTCAAATATTCAATATATGAAAAAATACCCTTAAGGTAGGGAAACACCATATAATACTCCTTTAGGAAGGAATAACTCCACAATGTCTCTTCGAGGGCACAACCTCAAATATCCTCATATAATAGAAGACTTAATGCTTACTTGATATCTTTACCATGATAATAATCTCCTATATATAGACATTTATCTAACCCATGGATGGGTAACCTCCTAATCCCAATGTAGGCCGACCATTACCTAATGTACTAATTCCACAAGTTAATCCATTATCCTAATATATTGTACCCATATAACTAACTAAAGGGATGTGTGCCACATGTCAGCATCTCCATCAACACATATATCATATCCGTAGGTACATAGCATTTTATCACAAACAAATCAAAGGTATCCTATATATAGACCACCAGTTACAACTTCAACTCTTTAGGTTACACCACAAGTTACAAATTTCCCCAAAGAGAGCTCCAAGGGAGGCAATCCTTCAATCAATGTGGTGGACCAAATGAAGAATATACACATAAACATCTCATTGTGGGATTCTTTGGCACTACCAAGGCAAAAGGATAGAATTTAAAAGGAATTACATGGGTTAGGTGAGCAAGCTATCCCAACCAAAAATGATAATGTGTTGATAGTAAATGGGGCCCCTCCCATGGGAGGTCAAGAAAAGGAGGATGATAAGGTCCCTCCCTTCTATTTCTCCAGTGATTTCTTGGTCCATAATTGCCTTATTGATAGTGGAGCAAGCACCTTAGTTATGCCCAAATGCATAGCTGATAGACTAGGCCTCAAATATGATCAATGACCAAAGGAGTTATACAATTGGATGGATCACCAGCCAAGACCTTAGGAGTGGTAAGAGGCTTGAATCTAACTCTCCATGCCCATCTTACATTCCTAATTTTTCATGATGTGGTAGTGGTAGATGTTCCCCCTTACTTCACTCTCTGCTTATCCATGGATTTCACATCCAAGATAAGTGGATACTTAGCAGCGAATTGGTCTTACATGGTTTTTAGAATAAATTATGGAACTAAGGTAAATATTGAGTTAAAGCCCATCCACAAAGATCACCTGGAGCCATACTCACCCAAAGTAGTGAATGTCAACTATGATATAATTAATGAAGAAGAGATCCAGTTGGACCAAGCTCCATCATCTTCCCTTGTAGGAGTTGTTGACCTGTTCCTTGATAAATGGGGAAATGACAATTTTGAGCATGATCCTTACGAGTTCATTAAAGAATATGATCTTGGAGTCTACTACATGCATGAGAAATATGTTGTCATGCTAAATTTTATGAAGGTAGGTTAAGAGGACTATGGTTTATGGTAGCTATTCTTTGATAGATCTAGAAGCAAGTTGGGAGCTGGTGGTGGAGTAATGTTGGTTTCACCTTCAAAAGAGAAGTACTTCTCAACTTTTAGGTTCTAGTTCTCCTGCACTTGTAATGTAGTGGAGTATGAAGCCCTTGTTCATGGTCTAAAATGGGCAAGGAAGAGAGGAATCAAAGAGTCGTAAGTGTTTAGAGAAAATGAGTTGATTATGAACCAGGTGAGAGTTCAAATCTTTACCAAGAACTCCCTATTCAACTCTTAAAAACACAGAGTGTGGGACCTAATGGAGAGATTCACTACTTTTAACATCATTTCTATCCCAAGAGAGGAAAACAAGCATATGGATAAAATAGCAATAGTTGGTGTTCAGTTTGACATCCCAAAGGGGGTGAGACAAATCAAGGATCAGCGTCATTTAAAGGTGATAGTGAGACCCTCCATACCAGACAATGTCACCAATTGGTAGGTGTTTGAAATTGACTAGCAAATAGCATTTTTCTTACAAGAGGAAGCTAATTTTGCTTCTAAAAATTAGTCCAAACTATAGTAGTGGTATGATGGGTAGATTGTTTAGATAAAGACCAACGGGCTTCCCAAATGTTTGGTAACTCTTGAGAGTATCTTCAATGAGGATGACCAAATCAAGAAGGATAAAGCAAGCATGTCAACAAGAAAGAAAATTATGAGAGAGTAAATATCTTCAAGGATAAGTTTCTTGCATTTGGGAAGGTATGTACCAATAAAGAAAAGCATGCTTTCATTATGTTATGCCAAGAATTTGCCAATGTCTTTGCTTGGGAGTATGGATATTTGAAAGGGTTTGACCCTAGCTTGGCCCAACACAACATCAAGATAGAAGAAGGTGCCAAAACCATCAAGTAAAAGAAAAGGCCAATCAATCCAAAGATTGAACCTCTCATGAGAAAGGAACTCACCAAGATGATTGAGTCCAAGATCATTTTCCCTATCAAACACTCTTCTTGGCTAGCCACTTTGGTCCCTGTTAGGAAGAAAAATGGAGAGATCATATTGTGTGTATATTTTAGAGACCTAAATAGAGTCTCATTAAGAGATCACTATCCCCTCCCAAGTATGGAGCAGATTCTTTAGATGGTGATAGGTAGTGAAATATTCTCCCTCCTAGATGGCTACTTTAGATATAATCAAATTCTAGTGCAAGATTATGATCAGTACAAGACAGCCTTCACCACTAAGTGGGGAAATTTTACCTACAAGAAGATGCCATTCAGATTGTCAAATGCTAGATATACCTTCTAATGTGCTATGGATACAGCTTTCTAAAGCTTAATAAATGACATTGTGATGGTTTATCTTGATGATGTGACAATCTTCTCCAAGGAGGTAGGTGAACATCTAAAGCACCTGAGGTAAATCTTTGAGAGGTATAGAGAGTTTGGCATCTCTCTCAACCCTAAAAAATGTGTGTTTGTTGTCCACATATGCAAACTCTTAGGCCGTGCAATTTCAAAATTAGACTTCTCTATTGATCTAGAAAGAGTGCATGCCATCATAGTGTTGTTCTTTCCTAAGCACAAGAAGGGCTTGTAAAGTTTCTTTGGCAAAATAAATTTCATTAGGAGATTCATTCTAAATTTGTTGAGCTTGTCAAGACCCTAACTTCTATGCTAAGGAAGGATGAGAAAATCACATGGATAGCAAGAAGAAGAGAAAGCTTTAAAGGAATCAAACAAGCTATTACCCAAGCTCCTACCCTGGCTAGTCCAAGATTCTCCAAGGACATAAATATATACACCTTTGGGAATAAAAAGGTAATCTCTGCTATGCTCACTCAAGCAAATGGTGAAAATTTAGAACTTTTTTTAGCCAAGGTTTAGAATTCTATGAGGTTAGATGCATGTATGTTGAGAAACAAGTTCTTGTAGTCATTTGAAGTCTGAAGAAATTTAGACATATGTTGTCTAATAGTAAGATTCATGTCATGATGCCACATCCTAGTGTAAAAGACTTCTTGTTGAGTTGAGACTTGAATGAAAAAAGGGTAGGTTGGATCATCAAAGTAATGGAGTATGATTTAGAGATCAAGACCACCAAGCAGGTAAGGGGAAGAGGGCTTTGTGAATACCTCGCTAAAAACTACAAAGAGCCAAAGGAGGATGTTTTGGTACTCCATGTTGAAGCTATAATAGAAGTTCCTATAATCATGAACAGTTGGGCATAAGACATGGTTCACTTCCTTCAAATTGGTGAGTATCCACAAGGTCTTGATAGGACCAAGAGGAGGTATTTTAGACTCAAATCTCTTCCTTATGTCCTAGTTGATAGAGTCCTATTTAGAAATGAATTTTCATGGGTACTCTTGAGATGCATTAATTCAGACCAAGTCAACAAGGTGATATCCAAATTCCATGATGGACCAACTGAGGGCCACTTTGCTCCCAAGGCCATAGTTGTAAGGATTATGAGGGCTAGCTACTTCTGACCTAGTTTGTTTAGAGACACTCATTCTTGGGTGAGGAAATGTAAAAAATGAGCTTTTTTTATGGGAAGCAATGGTTGGATATAATGCCTCTACATCTTATTCAAGTGGAACAATCATTCATGTAATGGGGGTTGGACTTCATAACACTGATTAACCCTCCTTCTAGTGTTAGCCATAAGTGGGTCTTAACTGCTAAAAATTATTTCATAAGGTAGGTAGAAGTTGTTGCTTTGAAAGAAGCCAATAAGAGTACAATCCTAGACTTCTATGAAGGCATAGTGATGAGATTTAGGGTCCCAACCATAATCATTTTATACAATGCATTGGCTTTCTTGGGAATAAAGACAAGTGAGTGGGCATTAAAGTATGGCATCTATCTTTACACTTATTCTAATTAATACCCATAAGGGAATGGGTTGGTTGAGTCCATAAATAAGAATATGATTAGGATCATTAAACGGATAATGGAAGAAAATCAAAGGATTTGGCATGCTAAGTTGAAGACAGCTCTTTGGACATACAAGATCACTCCAAAAGGGTGATTAGGAATTCACCATACACAATTGTGTATGGAAGAGAAGCTATACTTCCTATTTCACTTGAATTACCAGCCTTAGATCTTACCCATCAGCTACAATTAGTGGAGAGTGATAGCCTAGAGGTTAGGTATTTTGAACTAATGAAGCTTCAAGAAGCAAGAGACCAAGTCATGGATGTAATGACCAACCACCAAAAACAAACAAAAAAATATTTTGACAAGAGATCTTTGCCAAGAAGCTTCTCATAAGCTGAGATTGTCTTGAAGTGAGATGAAGACTAAGCCAAACTTGAAAGAAACATGAAGTTTGATGCCATGTGGAGTGGCCCATATTTTATCACCCAATGCAAACAACATAATTCTTTCCAACTCTCCAAGTTGGTTGGTGAATAACTACATATCCTAATCAATGGGATATATCTTAAACATTCTCACTATCTTTCTCTTTTCATGTACATAGTTTCCCTATCTTTTCCTCATTTTCCTTAAGTGATTTTATGCATGTTTGTAGTTTTTTAGCCTTCATGTATGTTTTCTTTATCGTTTTGGGTGAAATATTTATTGGTTATTAGGTTTTAACAAGGTTATTGCCAGTTTTTTCAAGCTACATCTTGACTCCATGCCCAATGGACTTTTAAGCCACTAGTCTTCTCAAGCATAGTAGGCATGTTTCCCCTATGAATCACCAAATGTGTTGACCAATTTTAGTCCTATAGGCCAAAATTGGGCACCCTTCTTCTTTTTATTACAGGGGTCTTCCAATCCAAGTTTTGGCTAGTGCATCCTATAGTTACCTTGTGTATATTTTTCTCTATCAGGCCTTTTTTCATAAAAAGAAAAAACCAAGTGTTTTCTTCTGTTGCTTGCCAAGTGCTTCAGGTCTGGCAAGCAAGAGTCGACTTGAAACTCATTTTGATATTAGATGCTTAATAGGGCAAGTAAGTTACTTTAGAGGGATTTTTATCAGCAAAATAGACCAAGTTCAAAAGGCCAGAGGTCATTTACAAAAATTCCAAAGGGTAGGTGCCCTTACAAAGGGTAATTAAGTGTCAAACAAGACCTTTTCAATTCTTTTAAAAGATGACTTAGAGGCCAAAAAGGCCTTACAGGAGGTAGGGAATCAGCAAAATGGACCTTTGCAAAAGCTTGAAGAGCAACTTTGGGCTCAAGGTGTCCTTACAGAGGGTAGATAGTCGAAGTAAAGGGTCAAGGAAGAAAGCCCAAAAAGGACTTGCCTTCAAAAAAATTGGCAGGCCAAAGGATAATTCTTTCAAACTTTTTATCTGAAGGAAATCCAAGGATGAAGACTCAAGGAAGAATTCTTTCAAACAAAATGTCTAAAGGAATTCTTTCAAACATTTTATCTGAGGAATTTTGATAGTTGAAAAAAGTTTGAAAGAATTTAGAAGACAAAAAGCTTGAAGGGTAGGTACCCTTGTGGAGGGCACTTAGGTGGTAAGTAGGAACTGCCAAAGGGGGTGATAGGCCCATGAATGTCAATTTCAAGGTGATAAGCTAGCCATTAGAATTCAAATGTAGGTAATAGGCCCGTGGATGTCAAATTTAAGGTAGTGAGCTAGTCGTTGAAAAGCAGTCAAAGAACAATTCATTTGAACAAAATATTTGAAAGAATTCCTTTCAACATTTTGTCCGAAGGAAATCATAAGTAAAATCCCAAAGGCTCATCAAAGGAGGGTTTTTAAAAGTGACAAGCCCAAAGAAATAATTATTTCAGAAAAAATGTCTGAAGGAATTTCTTCAAACATTTTATCTAAAGAAATTCAAAAGACCGAGAGCCCAAGGAATGACTCAGTGACCTACCAAAGAAAAGATCACAGATTACCAGGAAAGAGAAAACAAAACATGTAACCCAAAATGTGGCCATGTGTATATAGGACAAATCTCAAGCACTCTAGGTGGTGTAGCAAGTCAAAATGCAAGGATAAACCAGACCAAGGCAAGTGGCACATGAGTCGTCAGCAAGAGAAGTAAATGTCTTTAGGTGAAATAGTCTTCACCAAAAAACCATTAAAAAGGTTGGCTATGAACATTGAAGGGAGCATCCCATGTTTTATTTTTTTAACATTAATGAGTAGCTAGTTGTGTAAATCATTTAAGAAAGCATGGCCTAGTCAACATAATAGGGGATGGCCTTATCAGTTGCTAGGAGAAGTAGCCCATACTCCTGCAGGCCCAGATAAGGGGGGTGGTGACTTAAGTACCTATAGCATGGCCTTCTCATAAGCATTTAAGAATAAATAGAAATATCATGGGTGAATTCTTCACTATAGGAGTGTTTAATACATCATGGATCTCACTCCCTTGACTAGTCAATGATTTTTTTCTAAGTTCTCTATATATTGTAACTTCTCATTTTTGAGAAAGATCTCTCAGCATTATATGGTGAAGCCCTAAAAAATTTACCTTGAATCAAAAGAAGTGTTTTACATCCATTTAAGTTTGCACTTTTGTATATTCCTATGGTCTTATCTTATGTTCAGTCATTTCCTCTAATGCTTTCATAAGTTTATACCAACATATCTAGTAAATTGTGAATTCTTTTTTGTAAGTTAACAAGTGTCTAGATTGAAGTATAGGAATAGGTGAAGAAACTATCCAACAGTGTGTCTTTAAAACACCTCTGGTAGTTTCTTCCTCGCTATACCTCCATAGGATCTCCTATTGAAGCACTGATGCAGTCAGTTTTTCATTTGAATGAAGTGTCTATTTGCTTCTTTTGGTGTAAAGTGTAGGTGAACGCTGAGTAGACCAATCAATTTTGGTGCATCACCACATTAGTTAGGTTCTATTTTTTATATTATCTCCCTCTCTTTTTAGCCCCACCCCCCCTCATTGTTAATAGTATAAAATCTAGGGCCTCGAGGTTCATCAAGGGGAGCTAGCCCCCAATCTAGAGATTTATTCCTCAAATTTGCCACCCGCAGCAAGAGGAATGTCTCCATTATGCCGCATGGACGAAGGGAGTTGAGTATCCTTTTAGAGGGTTCAATCCATGGTGTCAATAGGTTGAAAAAAGAATTTTTAACTAACCTTAATTAGTTATGAGTTTAACTTAACTAATTAACTTTTCAAAAGTCAATTAATATAAATAGTTATTAGTTAAGGTTTAATTAAGACTTAAAGGTCTTAATAGATCAAGTATTTGAATATAGATTAGAGATTTTCTAACAAGTGGGGACCCTTAATCAATTAATAATAAAATAAAATAACATTATCAATAATAAATAGATAAATCAAATTTTATTAAAAAATATATTTTTTATTAATACCATACTACATATTAACAAAATTACTTAGGCATAATATATATATATCATAAAATTAAAGTCTATTATACTTTCAAAACATCATTACCAAAATATCAAAAAGTCAAAGTTAAAGTATCAAATCTAAAAGTATAAAATTATGTCAACTTAAAGTTCAACTAATAAGAATAAAATTATCCTGTTGACATCTAAAAATCATCAAAATATAAAAAAACCTTAATAACAAGCTTCCCTTGCTCATTCACACATTCATTGTATTCCATCTCATTTGTTGAAAATTGAACCAACTTAGTTATAGTATCACTTGTATTATCACTAATCTCCAGCTTAATCTTCTTTAGAACTCTTAACCTCAACTGGAGTGTCTATGTCATTCTAACTATCTGACCATTTGTCTAAAGTGGTTGGATGAATTTTAAGAGTACATTTTCTACAAGTTGAAATAGTCTCCTTCAAACTTAAATTTTTTCATCCTAAAATAATAGCTCTTTAAAATGATGAGGGCTCATTAGAAACAGAAGGCAGGGCATGATTAATAAAGTTTTTGATATAATTGTGGCTCATAATAGGTTGGGTTCTTTCTGAGGTATGTGATTGAACTAGAAATTGATGTAGATTATTTTATAAGTGGTGAGAGGAAATACTATGGAAATTATTTCTAGCATCAAATCTATGATCATAAAATCTTTTATAACCTCTAAGATTGTAGGATTGAAGGAAAAATTGTTCAAAACATTCAAAAATTCAAGGTCATTAGCATTAAAGTGGATTGAAATCCTAGCACCCCTATAGGCATACCTAAAGCCAAATCTTATAACCTTGAAACATCCCCTTGAAAATTACATATTCAAGTTCTATTGATTCACATTATCTAAATTCTGACCCCAGCTTATGTTATCATTACTTCTACTTGATCTAGGTTGATCCCATCTTGACATCCTATACATTTTAAAATATATTCAAATAAAACAGATTATTATGACTAAAAAATTAAAATGTATTTATTCAATATGAAACCAAACTATACTTTTATATTAGTAAAATAATCTTTGCACTATCTATTGACTATAAAAAAATTGAATTATTTCAACATCTTCAAATCTCAATGCAATATTCTATTTTGATCACCTCAAAAACCAACTAAAAAATAGAATTATATATTCATAATTTTATTTTCATAATATTCTATCAAATCTTTGTGTTTTATGTTCACTGTGAGAATATAAATTGAATCAATTCAAAAATTGAAAGCAAATTTTTCACCAAGTTTTATTTATGATAAGTATTTCTCAATAGAAAACCACATATATTTCCACGTGTTGACCAAAAAACTAAACCATCAGAAAACTTTTATCAAAATAAAACTTGAATAATAAAATATTTTCACCATCATAATTTTAAACTGAAAAACTAACTTATTATGACTTTCTAAAAAACAAACATCATACTGACCCAAAAACCTCAATATTAAACCCTAATAATATCTCACAAATATATTCTACCACATTCTCTTATCACAATTTAATATTTGAGAATCATCTCATGTTAAACCTTAATTAGGCTTTGTAATAAGGTTCAAAAATGAAAAACTGATGGATTTCAAACAAAATATCACTGTTTAATATTCAACTAATGGAAACTCAAAACTAAGAAACAACTTATTATTTTTCAATAAAACTATTCTCCATGTTCGTTCATTTCCAAGACTTTGAACAAAACTAGAACTATCTATCTGTACCAACAAATCAAGATTGTCCATGAAAATATTTTCATAACATTCTATCCTTTTACTCAGAAATTTTTTTGAATCCACCAAATTTTCAAAAGCTCATATAAAACCTCAAACTTATATGAAACTTTATGGCTTTATAATACTTGAAAACCCACATTTCTTATAATAAAACATCGAACCCAAACCGAAATGCAAGTCTAGCAATATCCTTCATTTTCTCTATAGTTAAGTTCATCATACTATATTCATGATATAACCATGCAAACTTTTTTTCTTTAAAACCCATGAATATATGAACTATAGAAAGATATGATTGAAAAACATATTTGCATGCCTGAACATAATTCATTTTTATCATTTCTTTATGATAGACTAGTAACCATTCAAAAAAATTCAAATATTCATAAAATAAACAAAGAAAGTTCATTTTTATAGAAAACCTTAGGTACATAAAAATTTAGTACCCAATATTTAAATATAACAAAATCCTTCAAAACCCAAAACCTCAACCAAGTCTTTGAAACTAAAAATGTATGTTTGAAACATCTCTCTAATATATATATTACTCCTAGAAACTAGACCAATATGCATATATGAAAAAAAAAAACCTCAAAATGTATAAAAAGACCATGCTCAAAATAAACTGGTAAACCAACATATTCTTATCTCATCTTCTATCAAGAATATATCAAAAACTAAATCCATTTCTTATCCATATCCATGCAAAGAAAAGATATATTCAACTAGTAAATGTGAGTTCATTCAAATTCCTAAAACATACATCCATAGATAGGTTTAGTGAAATTTATCACATGCATATCAGAATCCATACTTTCCATGTAACAAGAAAACTAATCAAAACAACTCAAAATCTTCCTCAATACTTATTTATTTTTCTCATGACATACCTGGATATGGAGTCTTTTTATATTTCTACTTGAAATCTCTATTTGAAACTCCAAAATTCAAATTGATAGAGTAACACTTCCATAATAAATCTTCACAAATTAATGAAAACTAAAAAAAAAAGTTATTTATAATCATAATTTCCCAACATAACTACCATGCATACATGCATAATTTCCATTAGTTCATCAAAATTGATACTACTACTTAGCATTCCATGAATAAAGTTAGCGAAGCTATCAAACTTAGTGACTACCAAAACACTTTCTAAACCTTTAACTATTCTTCATCAATCAAGGCATGTATGCCTAGCATTGAAGTCTCTTGAAGCACCAAATAATTTTACCAAATCTTGAATCATCTATCATGTTTGGTATTAACTTGCCCTACCAACCAAGTTGTCATGAGGTATGCCAACTCAACTTAACAAATCAACTTGTCAACCGATAATTTATTCAATGTCTTTGGATAAAAATAACTTATGTCATAAATCTTTAGTGATCATACCAAACATTCATGCCTCGAACATAACTTTAGTTCATAAACTTCAAAAACAATAAGCCTTGAGTGACCATTAGATCTTTTGAACTAGATTACATTAGAATTTAGGATATTAAAATAGGACCTTAGCATGATGAAGTGTTAGAAACTTAGAATTCTTTAGGATGCTTAATGTCCTTAGGAAATAATTTATCCAATATCAAACCAACCTTGATCATGTCAATATTTTAAAACTGTTAACTATATTTAAATTTGATCACTACATGAAATTGACTCATCAATCTACTAAGAAACTTATATAAAGCTCATAATAAAAAAATTAAAAGAACTTCATGATAAATCAAATGATGTATTTGATTTAATAATCCAAAAAAATGCATTACTTCTCAAACTGTTACAATCATGAGAATCTATATATATGCTTATAATTGAAAATGAATGAACAATAAAATGTTATAACCCATTAATATATTATTTCTATCTAGCTCAAACCATGTTACACATTGAAAAATGAAAATACAAAATTAGTCACCATAAACTGCTCTCACTATCGAATGAAAACTAATTTGAAATTTATATAATACTCAATTGAAGATCAATGTAGCTATTTGAATTCATCATAACAATAATATAATACTTTCAACCATATAAAGTGACATTATTTCAAACTAAAAAATATTGTACTATCATTTGAATAATCAATTAAAAAATAAAATGATTGATCACAACTATTCAGAAATGATAAATACATACTCATATTTTATTCATTCATTCATTTATATTTTTTGAAACCACTTAAAATATAAATATGAATTCATAAACCAATCAGCATCAACTTATGTAATTGAAAATATACATCTAAATATATTATTAATTGACTAGGTCTGTGACATAATTTAAATTTTATGACAGAGTCATCTCTACGGCAGAAAAGTATTAGTTTCAGAAAAATTAAGGAGAGCATGAAATATAAGCATAACACTAGTGACCTTGCTAGTCAGTTTTGAGTAATGAAATTGAGTGAAAACTAAATTGCTTATTGATAAAAACATAATCTTGAGAATGTGATCCAAGTAAATCATTTCTTAAGCAGTTATGCTCAAACCTCTTTAATAATCAATTTCAAATAAGGGATGAGATGTTTGACTAGTGTGACACGAAGAAGAAAAATGATATAGAAGAGAAGTTTGGGTTGGATGTATAAACTAATACAAATACATCAAATACAATATCTGAAAATCAAGTTTAGTTCAACAACAAATTACAACTCAATCTATATTATTCATGTATAAAGAAAATTAAATTTATAAAGAGTAATATCTAAAAAATAATTGATACTTATAGTAGAATTGCAATGTCCTCGCATTCTTCTTTCATAATGTGAAATTTCATGTATGTATAACACTCATTGATATTTTCAAAAGTAACAATAAGTAATAACAGAAAGCAAACAAACTAAAATAAGAAATAGTAGAACAAGATGAAAAAAAAATCAGAAACAAATGAATCTAAAAAAAAGTTAATCATGAAACAATTTCAAATGATGACCATTAATTAAGTAATGTAACCAATTTCTTTCAAGATCTTTTAAATGAAAAGTATTATTTTTAAGTACAGTAATAATTTTATAAGGGCCAAGCTATAATGAATCAAATTTATAATATTTACTAAGATCTTCATGAGCTTTGTCCCAATATGAAACTTGATCACCAACTTTAAAATTTTCATTAGACACTTTATCAAAAAAAAAAAAAAAAATTATTTACCTCTTTATAATTTCTACAATGTTGTTGCTTTAAATTCATGAAGATCTATTAGATCAAGTAATCTTTGTTCAATCAAATTTTGTATCTTTAACAACATATTATAACGCAATTTTAATTGAAGAAATCTGAAATCTATTGATAAGGTGTATTCAAATCCATATGCTAACATAAAAAATGAATAATTGGTTGTTATTTTGATAATACTTCTATCATTCCATAAAGTTACAAAAAATTTAAGATGCCAATTTTTTTTCTTTTCACAAACTAATTTTGTCATTATTGAAATCAAATTTTTATTCGTTGACTCAACTTGACCATTCCTTTGAGGATAATATTTTGATGAATGATTAGATATAATTCAATACTTACCCAAATATTCTAGAAATTTATTTAAAATAAATTGAGGTCTATTACCAAAAATGATTTCATAAGAAACTTCAAATCTAAAAAAAATTGATTTTCTAAAAATAAAATCACTTCACCTAGTATAGAACTTTTAAATGTTTTGACCTCAAGTCACTTAATGAAATAATCATTTATTGTTAATATATACCTATGACCCATAGATGAAAAAGGATGTACATCTAAAATAAAGTCAACACCTCATTTTGTAAATAGTTTTTCAAAAATAATAGGTTTTAAAGACATTACAGATAACTTATCTCTACCAACAAATAATTGACATGACATACAAGAATGAACTAACTTATAAGAACCTTGAAAAAAAGTATGTTAATAATATCCTGCTCTAAAAATCTTATAAGCATTGGTTTTTACAATATAATATCCATCACAATTTCTTTTATGATAGCCTCTAAGAACTTTTTGAGTTTGATCATGTGTAAAACATCTTAATAAAATTCTCTCTCTTTCGATAAAATAGAAAAAAATAATAATAAATAAAAATTTAATGATTTTAAACGTAAGGAATGTTTTTATTTTTTATCAAAATTATTAAGACAGGCTTGATTTTGAAAATAAAAGACTAAGTCATGATACCAGTTATCTTTAGCCAATATATAATCTCATTTATTCATTTCAAGATCAAATTTAATTTTTTTTTTTAAATCATAAATTTTCATTATTTTTAAGTGAGGCTTTACATTTAAATTATCAACTGATAAAACTAAAATATTAATATCTGAGGATGCATTTTTAGCTAAATGTTTTGCTAAGTCATTACCTTTAATCATTTTTGAAGTTTTGAATTCAAGATCAAACCCTTGAATTTGTAGTATCCACTTAACAAGTCTTTCTTGAATGGTTGGTTGTTTCAAAAAATAAGATAAAATAGGCATGTTAGATCCCACAAAAACTTTATTTCTCATCAACAAATAACAAAATTTTATCAAACAAAATCAATAAGAAAACAAATTTCTCAATAAGAGGGTATTAATTTTAGCATATTTTAAAACTTGACTCATATAATTGATTAATTTTGTATCATTATTTTCAAATTCTTGAGTGATAACAACTCTAATTAATTTTTTTGTAGCATTAACATAAAGAATGAATACTTTCTTTAAATATAGTTTAGTAAGTACTAAGACACTTGTAATGACATCTTTAACATTATTGAATATTGAAACAGCACTTTCATCTCATGTATAAATTTTATCTTTTTTAAACAATAATTACAATGGATTAGATTTCTCAGCAAAATCTGATATGAATTTTTTAACAAAGTTTATTTTATCAAAGAAAGACCTTAAACTAGATTGATTTTTAGGAGGAAGTAACTCTTTAATAGCTTTAATACGTTCAAAATTTATAGAAATATCATTCTTAGAAATAATATGTTTTAATAACTTACCTTTGATAACACTAAAAATTGATTTCTTTAGATTCAAATAAATATCATACTTTTTACATCTTGTGAAAACTTCATGAAGATGATCTAATTGTTTTTTTCATCTTTTTGAATGAATGGTAAAATCATCTAGATAGACCTATTTAACAATACTAATTAAATCATCAAAAGCAACATGCATAACTCTTTGAAAAGTAGTTCCTGCATTCATTAATCCAAAAGGTATTGTATTATAAGCAAAAGTCTCTCTATAAGTAGTAAAAATGGGTTTATGACTATCTTCAAATTTTATAAAAATTTGATTATAACCAGAAAATCTGTAACTTGTAAAATCTAATCAATACTTAGTAGAAAAAAATTATCTTTAATGTTAGTTTTATTCAATTATCTAAAATCAACACACAATCTAATATCATAATTTTTTTAATTGGCACTAAATTAGCTACCCATTCAAAATATTTTACAAGAAAAATGATACCATCATCAATCATTTTGTCTAACTCTTTGTTAATGATATTCTCTAATAAAAGGTTAATTCTTTGTATTTTTTATCTTACAAGTTTAATACCAAGTTTTATATGTATGTCATGTTTAATAATATTAGTATCATAACCTTTAAGATCTTTGTATGACTAGGCAAACACATCAATGAATTCTTAAAATAGCTTAAAAATTTTAACCTTCTCACTTACAGTAATTTGAATTCATAAATAGACATATTTAAGATCCTCTTCTGTACTTAAATGGATAGTAATAGTCTCACCTATGATTCTCTTGAAAGGTTCATTCATTCTATAAATTTTTACAGATCGTTAGGTGCAAACATAGATTTTAAACTTACTAAACTAGTAGGCAATTTATTAGTACTTAATTGTAAATAATCTTCATAATTTATTAAATAATCATCATGATCAAAATAATTAATTTTAATGAAATAATTTGTGTGTTTATCATAACTGAAAATAAGCCAATTATCATTCAAATTAGGAATTTTAGGTCAAAAAAATTTAGCATAAGAGAAGTTTGTGGTTGATTCACCTTTCACTTACAATTAGGTTAAATGCAAAAATAGTAAGCTTATCATCTTTAATATTATATTCTATAAGAATATGAGCGATGTTGAAGGCCTCAAAATATTCAAGTAAAGATCAAACTTTTTCCATATAATGATGTAGATAAGTTTGATTAGTTTTTAAATTTTTTGAACCTATCTAACTACTAATTCAAAATCTTCAAAGACTTTTAATTGTTTAATGTTAAGTCAAATGACTTTTTCCAAACCTAAGCATAATGCTTCAAATTTTTAATTATTATTAGTGTTTTTAAATGACAATTTAAATGCATAACAAAAAAAATTATCAAGAGGAGAAATTAAGTAAATCCTAGCATCATTATCTTATTGAGAACAAGTTCCATCAAAATAAAATGATCATAAAATATTTTTCTCAATGAATTATTCATGTTGATTTTTTGGTTCATCTAAATTCAACAACTCATAAATTTTAATTCCTGTCTCAACATAATCAATAGTGGAAGAAGTGGATGACTCTATAGGTGTACTAGACCAATTTTCTCTTTTAATTAAAGCAATCTCATTACTAAAGAGAACCCATATGATATTTTTTCCAACAAAAATATCAGTTCTTTTTTACCAATCTCTTCCCAATAACATAACATAATTATTAGGAATGTCTAAAACTTAAACATTATTTATGCATCTAATTCTTTCATCTTGAACAATCTTAATAACTATATCAGCTTTTAGTTTGTTTAGAATCAAATCCAATAAGTTTTCTATTATCAATTTCATAAGATATGCCTAATTGATCTACAATAAATTTAGACATTATATTCTTCAAAGCACCTATATCTAAGATACAATTACGGATTACTTTATTAACAATTTTAACCTTAACATAAAAATGGGGCATATCGTTTGAAGGAAGATCATAACTTTGAGCAAAAATAGTTGAATGTTCATTACTACCTTCTTCTTGTAAGCCTACATCAGTTTTAGGATTGTTAACAACTTCATTAATTTTATTAAGTTGTCCTGGAAGACTAGTTGCTTGTAATAATGAGAATCCATCTTTGATTATAGATAAATCATCAATATATTATAAGCTTTATCATCAATTTATCAAAAATTATTAGGCTTATAAAGTTGATATTAACTATTATTATAACCAGTTGATAAAGGAATATTTTGAAAAGAATTATCAATTGAACTAATTAAAGCATTATATAGAACTACTTTACATTTATCATTAGAAGAAGAAATGTTAATTATTATTTTATTATTTTGAGAAGTTTTATAATATTTATTTCTAGTATTGACAATATAAGCACCTTTATTTTTTGATGGATCATCAAGAGTACACATGTTTATGTTGTCTTCTAGATCTTCAAATATAAGATATTTTTCTTGAAGAATTTTTTTATACTTATAGACAATAACACATGAATCTAGATCGTGATCTAATTCATAAATATTACAGTAATAAGCAATTTCTAATTTTTTACTTTCAATATTATTTCTATTAGATGAAGAAGGTTTATCATTTAATTGTCTTTTAACAATGACCAGATTATTTTTTAGACTTTGAATGACTTTTTAAAAAAATTCCTTATCTACATTTAAACTTATAGAAGACCTATCTTTAAATCCAATACATTTAAGTTTGTTTTCATATTTAATACAAAATATTAAATTTTTATCATATTATGTAATATACCTATCCTCTAAGGCCATTATATATTTTAGGGGTAAATCATTATAAAAATAAAGTCTAGATAAATTTTTAAAAGGTCTGAAATCTTAATAAATCTTTTAATGCAACTTAGTAAATTTGATAATGAAATGATAAATGATTTCATCTGGGTCAAGAGAAAAATTCACAAGATCATTAACTAGGTCAAAGTCCTTTTTTGCTTTCCTAAAAGATAAATCTAGCCTGTCTTTAATATTTTGCCATGCATTAATAACTTTAGAAAATAAACTAATAAATATTTGGTAAGCTTTCCCTTCAAGTGTTTGAGCAAAAACTCTTAAAATAATATTTTTATTTGTTATATCAAGAGTAGCATAAACTAGCTTAAATGCTTCTAAATAATTTTCCTAAGATTCTTCAAGAGATCCAAAAAAAATTGGTATATTTAATCTTTTAAGGGAATGTAACTTACTAAGATGATTTCTAATATTAATTAGATTTACAAAAATTTATGGTATTACAGTTATCTATTATTTTTCTTCAGCTTCAGCTTCATCTTTATCTTCAGTGAGATTAATTTAATCTGTATTGTATTTTAGTCTGTGAATCAACTCTTCTATCCTCACTTCTACTTGATCTCCCATTGAAAACTTTAGCACTCTCTTCTAACTAAAATAATTTATTATGTTGAACTTCACTAACTTGATTTAATTGCATATTTATATTAATAGGTTAAGAAGGCATAACTAAATCATCAAAAAGAAAAAAATGAGTTTTAGGTCTAGGATTAGCAGTTAAAACTATAGTTTTATCTTTCTAATTCTCCTATTTGTATTTAAAATATCTTGTTGAGTCTCACGAGTAAGATTATAATACCAATCTATCTTAAATTCTACAATTTTTTTTTTCATTTATAATTTGAATAACATGTTAAATATTATGAGGATGATTATACCATGCATAACGAGTTAGATTAAAATCAACATCAACGTGATCATCAACAATATCAATTCTAAGTTGAATAATAAGAGGTCCTCCAAGTACCATGAGTAAGAAGAAAATATAACTTAAAATAAATAATATTTCTAAAGATTTCTCTAACGAAGTCATCAAATTAGTTGATGATGAAAATTGTATCATCAATTAATTAACCATTTTGCCTATTATGAAGGTTAAGTCAAAATCATACCAATTTAATAATAAGGTTCTAAAGGTTCAATTACGATCCTAAAGATGCTATGGTTTTTTTAAATGTTCTAACAAATAATAAATAAGATATCAAATATAACATATTCTATTATAATTCTAAAAATTATCTTATTAAATAATGAATCATTTAAGATCTGAATGTGTAATCTATTCTATCTGATAGAAAAGATCTATGAATAAGATAATCTCTTGAAAGAAAGAAATCTGATTCAATAATATAATATATTTCAAAGTAATATCTTGCTTTTGTTATAATAAATTTCAAATGATATCGAGATAATAAACCAAAAATGTAAGTAAAATAAAATTGAGATAAATTAAAGATGAAAAAATATTCAATAAATTAAATAGCTAAGAGGAACTCAACATATAAGAGACACAAACTAATAGCAACTAGCAAACAAAAAGATAAGAAACTAATTAAGAAACAAGAAAGAAACTAAACATAAACAATCTAAATCTAAACTAAATTTAAAATCTAATAATATATGTCTAACTCTAAGAAATATTAAATAAGAGAAACAAATCTAAGAAACTAACTTAAAATAAAAACATAAAAGAATAGAAAGTTAAAGCAAATTAAATATATTAAACTAAAAGAACAAAAAAAAAAAATAGATTAATTAAAGATTAATCTAAATCTGATTAAATTAGACTAAAGTCAAAGTCAATAGAAAATATAATACAAATAAAACATACGAGTCTCAAAAGAGAGAGTTATCTTCGCAAAATAGTTTGATTTTATCTGATAAACCATCTTTCTTTACAAAATATCTTGAGAGACAACATTTACAATCAAATAGATCAATTAAATGTCACAAACAATGAGGTTATCATCATTATTCGAGTTGAATACTTCTATTTTTTGCATAGAACTGTAAGAAACAATCATCAAAAGATGTTAAATTTGACAAACTTTAGATATTCTGTTATAAATGATAATATAAAAATGGATATACCTACATTACCTAATCAATTTACTCAATCGTTAGAGAAAGTATCATTTAATCTATCTACAAAAGTCATGTTATTTCAGAGAAGTTTCATAAAAGAGAGAGATAAATGATTGGCTTTACAATAAATGAGTCTTCAATACCTATATTGTTCATCTTCAAATAAATCTTTGATCTCCTTTTATTCTTCAAATTTGATTGAAAAAAAAAATTATAACCAACCTTAATTAGCTACTAGTTTAACTTAACTATTTGACTTTTTAAAAGTTAACTAATATAAACAGTTATTAGTTAAAATTTAATTAAGACTTAAAAGTCTTGATGGATCAAGTATTTGAATATAAACCAGACATTTCTTAAAGGGTGAGGACCCTTAATCAATTAATAATAAAATAAAATAACATATATCAATAATAAATAGATAAATCAAATTTTATTAAAATTCTTATTTATATTAATACTATACTGCATATTATCAAAATTACTTAGCCATATATATATTAATGTCTATTGTACTTTAAAAACATCATTACCAAAATATTAAAAATTAAAATTCAAAGTATCAAATTTGAAAGTACAAAATTTTATCAACTTAAATTTCAATTAATAAGAATAAATTATCATGTTGATATCCAAAAATCATGAAAATCTAATAAAACTTTAATAACCAACTTTCCTTGCTCATTCACACATTCATTGTATTCCATCTTAGTCGTTGGAAAATTAACCAACTTAGTTCTAGTATCACTTGTATTATCATCAATCTCTAGCTTAATCTTCTTCCAAACTCTGACCTCAATTGGACTGTTTGTGTCATTCTAACTATCTGAAATGGTTGGGTGAATTTCAAGAGTGTATTTTTTTAAGCTAAAATAAACTCCTTCAAACTTAATTTTTTGCATCCTAAAATAAGATCTCTCTGATATCATGAGGGCTCATTAAAAAATGAAGCCAGGGTAAGATTAATAAATTTCTTGGCATGGATTACTTTAATATCAAATTGAGTAGTTTCATTAACATGGTGTGGCTCATTAATAGGCTAAATTCTTTTTGAGTTGGGTGATTTAACTAGTAACTGATGTAGATTATTTTACAAGTGGTGAGAGGAACTTCTATGAGAATGAGTTCTAACACCAAATCTATGACTATGAAATCCTCTATAACCTCTAGAATTTACAAGATTGAAATAAAAATTGTTCAAAACATTCTAGCACTAAAATAGATTGACATCCTAACACCCCTGTTGGCATACCTAGGGTCAAATCTCCTAGCCCTGAAACCTCTCCTTAAGAATTATCTATTCAAATTCTATTGATTCACATATTTTGAATTCTAGCCCCAACCTCTGTTATCATTACTTCTACTTGATCTAGGTTGATCCCATCCCAACATCCTATGCATTTTGAAATACATTCAAATAAAACTAATTATTATAACTAAAAAAGTAACATGTATTTATTAAATATGAAACTAAACTATACTTTTATATCAGCAAAATAATATTTGCAATGTCTATTGACTGCAACAAAACTAAATTATTTCAACATCTTCAAATCTCAATGTAATATTTCATTTTGATCACCTCAAAAACTAACTAAAAAATAAAATTATATATTCATAATTTTATTTTCACAATATTCTATCAAATATTTATGATTTTCTATTCACTGTGAGAATATAAACTAAATTAATTCAAAAATTGAAGGCAATATTTCCACAAAGTTTTATTTCTAACAAGTATTTATCAACAAAAAACCCCATATCTTTCCTCGTGTTGGCCAAGAAACTAAACCATCAGAAACTTTCATCAAAATAAAATTTGAATAATAACATATTTTCACCATCATAATTTCAAACTAAAAAACTAACTTATTATAACTTTCAAAAATACAAACATCATATTATCCCAGAAACCTTAATATGAAACCCTAATAATATCGCACAAATATATTTTACCACATTCTCTTATCACAATTTTTTGTCTGAGAATCATCTCATATTAAACCTTAACCAAGCTTTGCAATAACGTTCAAAAATAAAAAAACTAATGCATTTCAAAAAAAATATCACTATATAATATTTAACTAATAGAAACTTGAAACTAAGAAATAACTTATTATTTTTTAAGAAAACTATTCTCCGTGTTCATTCATTTCCAAGACTTTGAACAAAACCACAACTATCTATCTGTACCAACAAATCGAGATTGTCCATGAAAATATTTTTATAATGTTTTATCCCTTTACTCAAAAAAAAATTCAAATCTATCAGACTTTCAAAAGTTCATATAAAACCTCAAACTTATATGAAACTTTATGGCTTCAAAATACTTGAAAAACCCACATTTCTTATAACAAAACATCAAAACCCAAATTGAAATGCAAGTCCAGCGATATCATTCATTTGCTCTACAAACAATTTCATTATATTATATTCATGATATAACCATGCAAACTATTTTTCTTCAAAACCCATGAATATATGAACTGTAAAAATCTACGACTGAAAAATACATTTGCATGCTCGAACATAATTCATTTTTATCACCTATTTATGACAAACCAATAACCATTCAAATCTTTTTGAATATTCATAAAACAAACAAATAAAGTTCATTTTTACAAAAAACCTTAATTACATGAAACTTTAGTACCCAATATTTCAATATAACAAAATCCTTCAAAACCCAAAACCTCAACCAAGTCTTTGAAACTAAAAAGGTATGTTTGAAACATCTCTATAATATATATTTTACTCATAGAAACTAGACCAATATGCATATTTAAAAAAGAAAAGCCTCAAAATGTTCAAGAAGACTATACTCAAAAAAAATTGGTAAACCAACATATTATTATCTCATCTTCCATCAAGAATTTATCAAAAACTAAAGTCGTTTATTATCCATATCCATACAAATAAAAGATATATTCAACCACTAACTATGATTTCATTCAGCTTCCCAAAATATACATGCATAGATAGTTTAGAAAAATTTATCACATGCAGAGTAGAATCCATATTTTTCATGCAACCATAAAACTAATTGAAACAACTCAAAATCTTCCTCAAAACTTATTCATTTTATTCACAGCATATCTAGATGCGCAGTCCTTTTATCTTTCTGCTTCAAATTTCCATCTGCAACTCCAAAATTAAAATTTATAGAGTAACACCTTCACAAAAAAACTTAAAAAAGTGATGAAAACTAAGAAAACAAAGCTATTTGTAATCATAATTCCCTAATGTCACTACCGTGCTTACATGCACAATTTTCATTGGCTCATCAAAATTGATACTACTAGTTAGCATTCTACCAACCAAGTTAGCGAAGATATCAAAATTAGTGACTGCCAAAACACTTTTTAAACCTTTAACTAATCTTTTTCAATCAAGGAATGTACACCTATCATTGAAGTCTCTTGCACCACCAAATAATCTTCCCAAATATCGAAGCATCTATCATTATTGGTATTAACTCACCCTGCCAACTAAGTTGTTGTGATGTATGCCAAATCAACATGCCAATCAACAATTTATTTAATATGCCTTTGGATAACAATAACTTACGTCATAAATTCTTAGTTATCATACCAAACCTTTATGCCTCGAACATAACCTTAGATCATAAACTTTTAAAATAATACCTTGAGTGACCATTGAAGCCTTTAAACTAGATTACATTAGAACTTATTATATAAAAATAGGACCTTAGCATGATGAAGTGTTAGAAACTTAGAACCCCTTAGGATGCTTAATGTCCTTAGGAAATAATTTATCCAATATCAAACCAACCTTGATCATGTCAATATTTCCAAAATGTTAACTATATGTGTAACTGATCACTACATGACATTGACTCAGCAATCTATTAAGAAACCCATATAAAGCTCATAGTAGAATTTTAAAATGAATTTCATGATAAATCAAATGATGCATTTGATTTAATAATCCAAAAAAATGCATTACTTCTCAAACTATAACAATCATGAGAATCCACTTATATGCTTAAATCTGAAAATAAACTAATAAAAAAATCTTATAACCAATTAATATACCATTTCTATCTGGCTCAAATCATGTTACACATTGAAAAATGAAAATATCAAATTGATCACCACAAACTACTCTCACTATCGATTGAAAAATAATTTGAAATCTATATAATACTCAGTTGAATATCAATGTAGATATTTGAATTCAACATGCATATAATGCTTTCAACCATATAAAGTAACATTATTTCAAACTAAAAAATGATGTACTATCATCTAAAGAATCAACTGAAAAATAAAATTATTGATCACAACTATTCAGAAATGATAAATACATGTGCATATTTTTATTCATTCATCCATTTATGCTTTTCAAAACCACCCAAAATATAAATATAAATTGATAAACCAATCATCATCAACTTATGTAATTGAAAATATGCATCTAAATATACTATTAATTGACTAGGTCCCCAACATAGTTTTAAATTTTATGTTTGAATCATATTTATAACAAAAAAGTACTAGTTTCAAAAAAATAGAGGGGGTGTGAAAAATAGGCATAACACCTTTGACTTTGGTTGACTTCCCAAGTGAACTTATTAAATACACAATCAAACTGACATGTTCATACCTACGTTATGTGCCATGATGATCTGGCTATTTTAGGCTTGTGTTAATCATCTTTAGACCCATCAAGGATCTGATAAACTTTGAGACTTTGAGAAAACCTAATGCATGCCCCCTGGATGCCATAAACACCATGGCAACTTATTGGATCCTTTCACTTGTAATTATAGACCTATTTATAAACTTCACTCTAAGACCTCTATAGAATACTTCACTATATCCATCTAGGCCAAAACTTCATATGTAGGCCAATTTTGGCCAACATTTCTAGTGACATCCTGGGATTACATGCCTAGTATGCAATATATTAGTGGAGTCACAAGTCTTTCTTCTTAGTTGATTATGAAAATGATACAAGGTTATCCCTTTCTAAAACCTCCTCTTGTAGCGACAAGAGTAACAAGAACAAAACAAACACTATGCTCAAGGCACTTATGAAAGGGAAACACACAACTGAAAAGATGTGCATAAAGGCACTTAGAGAAAAACATGAAAAATGACTCTAATATATACAATGTGTGGAACTATTTTAATAGCAAGGCTTTAAATGAATGCCATTAACTAGGATGGGTAATACCTCTTCATCCAATTGGGCAAGCTAAAAACATTATGTTGTTTACATCCGTGGATCAAGTAAGGGCCATTCCACAAGCCGTTAAACTTGGCATGGTTGCCTAGCTTGGCCTTATTTGAATGTCACTTGAGGACTAGATCCCATTCTTTGAATTCCATTGTTATGGATCTCTTGTTAAAGGCTTTCTTAACTTAAGTTTGATGTGACTCAAGTGTCTTCATTGCAAGATCCCTGGTTTCTTTAAGACCCATGAGCTCTACCATCCTCACGCTCATAGGCTCACTCTCCATCAACTCAATCTAATAGGCTAACTCCAAGGTGGGTAATTCAAGAGAGATGGGAAATTGGCCTCGATACCATATACAAGGACATATGGTGAGTTGTCAATAAACCCTTTAGGAATCACTCTATCAACCCATAAGATTGTCTTTAGCTTTATGTGTCATACTCTCTGATTCTCTTCCATAGTCCTCTTGATAATCCTTATCAATTTTTTTTATTTTTGGACTCTACTAGTCCATTATCTTACGGGTAGTAATTAGAGGATGTACTAAGGTAGACGCCTAGCTAAAGTGCCCATTCACTTATCCTCATGCCAAAAAAATGCTAAGACATTATCTAAAACTAATATTTTTGGTATACCAAACCTAGTCACTATGTTATCATAGAATTCCAACACTATTGTTTCATTGGATTCTTTTAGGAAAATTACTTCCACCCACCTAGTGAAGTAGTTAGTATCACTGAGTACCCATTTGTGTCCTCCACTAAAATATGGATTGATCATTCCTATAAAATCTAGACCCCATTGCATGAAGGGATGTTCTACATGAATTGGGTTGAGAGGAAGTGTTGTCAATCTTTGTTTTCTTGTAAAAAGAGCACACTTTTGACACTTTTTAAAGCTTGCATATGCATATTTAAAAAGGTTGGGCCATTAATAACCAGTTCTCATCACTTTTATTTTTGTAGTCTTTGGAGCAAAATGGCCTCCTACAGGTCTATCATGAAATTGATCCAAGAGCCTTCACACTTGGTCATCATCTATACACCTTAAAAACACTCCATTGAGGTCCTTTATGAATAAAACCCCATCAACCAATGTATAAGGTATAGAATTAAGTCTAAAATACCTTCTCTTTTCCCTATCCATACCTTGTGGGCACTCACCTATCATCAATAAATGTGTCATATCCTGAAGCCAACTGGTGTGGGGTGGAGGTGTATCTATTTATGAGTTATCTTATGTCACCAAGATAACTTCTTTATCTTCATGAAGATCATCAACCATATGTTCATATAAGCCTTTGCCTCCCACTATCTTAGTGATCTTGATTTCCATGCCATACTCCATGACCTGGGTAATCCAACCAACCCTCTTCTCATTCAAATCTTTATTAAGAATAAAGTCCCTCACTCCAGAATTAGACACCATAAGATAAATCTTGTTATTGGAGAGCATTAGTTTGAACTTTTTGAGGCTTCTCAAAGCTACAAGAACTTGGTTTTCTATAAAAGTATACCTCACCTCATATCCTTCAAGCCCTTAACTAAAAAAATCAATTGGTTGCTCAAGTCCTTCATCATTCTTTTGTATCAACATAGCTAATATATTTTCAATATTGTCAAAGGTATATAGTATTAAATCCCTTGAGAAATTAGGATTCATGAGCAAAGGTGTTGTTTGATAGCCTAAAATACTACTTTACCCTCATTTTACCAAGTAGACACTTAGTTATTCTTTATCATGGTAGTGATAAGCTTGACCAAATTTTCAAAACCAAGTATAAACCTTCTCACAAAGTTTATATTCCCAAAGAAACTTTGGAGTACCTTCTTATGTTTTGGAAGGATAATGCCAGGATAAGACTTATTCTATCAAGTTCAATATCTAATCCTTAATTTGAAATAATATGTCCTAATAGTTTGCCCTCATGAACAGTAAACACACATTTCTTGAGATTCAATGAGATCTCATATTCCTTGCACCTTTCAAAGATCAATCTTAGGTGATCAAAGTTCTCGCTAGCCTTCTTGGAAAAAAAATTATGTCATCTAAGTAGACAACACCGCCTGATTTAGCAATCCTTGGAAATCTATATCCATTGCTTTTTGAAAGGCAGCTCTAGCATTTGACAAGACAAAAGAAATCTTCTTATAAGCATGTGTGCCCCACTTTGTAGTGAAGTTAGTCTTGTATTGATCTTCTTCTCTTACCAACACCTAGTTGTATCCTGAGTACCCATCCAAAAGAGAGAAGCATTCTAAACCAACAACTAGTTGAAGAAGTTGTTCCATGGATGGTAAGGGGTAGTGATCTTTCAAAGAGACCTTGTTTAGGTCCTTGAATTCAACACACAATTGGATCTCCCCATTATTCTTCCTTACAGGTACTCTATTGGCTACTCACAAGGAGTGCTTGATGGGAAAGATGATGTTAGACTAAATCAATTTAGTCAATTCTTTCCTCATAAGCTCTTCAATTTTGGGGTTGATAGGCCTTTTCTTGTACCTACTAGGATTGGAATTAACCTATAATTATATAGAGTGTTGGGATAGCTTAGGATCAAAGCCTCTCAGGTCACTATATTCCCAAATAAAGATGTATGTATATTCTTTACAAATCTCAATAAAAATTATGCCTTTCAATCATAGTGCTTATCTTTCCAAGCTTGAGGAGCTTATCTTTGAGGATAAGGGCTCTTTCATAGTTATCTTCATCGGTTTACATCACTTCATTGTCCTTATTTATATGATTTCCTTCATGGAAACAACCTTCAAGGGTGACCAACCCTTTAAGAAACTTGTTAGACCTTAGCTAAACAATTTGATCTTCATATTGATATTGGAATTTATCCTAGTTCATTAAGGAGAACTCTGCTTCCTTCTATAAGAAACAATAAATTTGTTTATCACTATCAAATACCTACCAATTAGCTTCATTATCTGCCACTGATGGTCTTACTACCACTTTGACATGTGGCTTCACTTTATACTTTTTCAATTCATTTGGGAGGTCAAATTGAGCTCCTTTAACTACCAATCTATCAGCATATTGATTTTAGTTCCTTGGCACTGCTTGGATGTTGGAAGCCTTAATGTCATCTAGTATATCCCACACTCTATGTATGTAGGACTTCATCAAGGGATTCTTGGTGATGTTTTGTCTTCTGACCTAATGCATTATCATCTCGCTATCTGCATATACTTGTAACTATTTAATTCCTCCCTTACTATCCCATTGAAGGCCATGGATAAGGCCCTCATACTCAGTTGCATTTCAAGAGCAACTAAATTGGAACATATAAGAAGAGAAGTACTTATCAGTAGAGGGAGATACTAGCATTGCACCTACACCTGCCCCATGTTTGCTCATTAAACCATCAAAGAACAATCTTCACAAACCACTAGTGTCTTCTTGAGGTCTAATTAGGGATGGTATGGATTCATTCTCCTCATGCAAGTAGTAGACTCCCATGTCTCTTTCTTCAATACCTTGAAAAGGGTCAATTAACTAATTTTCACTCCATAACTCATCCAAGAACATATCATATATCTCCTCATTTAGTTTTTGACCAACAAGGTGATCATCTTCATCTAGGATGATGCAATTGATGTTTGAGCTATCTAGCCCATAAGGTTCTATGTGAAATTTTGTAATAAGCTCAGCCTTGATGGACACCTTAGTCCCATACCTTGTGCTAAAATCCATGTAGAACCAATTTTTTGCTAGATAACCTCCAATTTTTTATGTGAAACTTCTAGATAAGCATAGAGAAAAATGAGGAGGCACATCTAGAATAAACACATCTTGAGATACTAAAACACTAGGACAAACATGCAGGGTCAAGTTTAGACCTTTGATGATGCTAGCTGATTTGGTGGAAGATCCATCAAGTTGTAGAACTCCTTTAGACTGAGGATCATATTTCAAACCAAGTTGATCTATTATTGACTTTGGCATCACTGAAGTACTTACTCCACTATTTACCATGTAGTTATGTATTTAGGGGTCACCAATGATTACAAAAATTTAGAAGGGAGGAGGTTTGACCACCTTATTTGATTTACCTTCTTTAGGTCCTTTGGTTACATTAGTGAGAACCATATTTTCCTTGATTGGTGGCTTGTTTGAAACATTGACATTTGACAAACCCTCTTGAAGGATATCCAGATGTCCAGACATGGAAATCTTGTCCCACATTGGCACACTTACATTATATTTTTTATTTGTTCCATAATATTGATGGGAAAACCACCAACTTTACTTGTGCTTTGGGAGCCACAACTATACCTTGAACTTGTGAGTTTTGGGGTATAAAGGCATTCCCTTGGTTCTAATTATTTGGATCAATTAGAACCTTTGGGGCCATAAGCACCTTTAGAGAAGTAGTAGGTTCACTTTGATAAAAATGGAGTGATAGTAGGAGTCTCTTTGATTGCTTCCTGGTTACCATCCATATTCTTTCTTTTAAACCTTGTATTAGTTGTCACTAGGACATATGCTTGGTTAGAACTAGCCTATTGATTGAGTGCATAGCATTCTTCTTATTCATAATTTACCATTGTATCATCTAACTAGTTTGGTCCTTAATTATGCCCTTGACCCTGTTAAGGCTCTTTTGGTTTTGTCATCAAAGGTACTTCTATGTTTTGACCCATAAGAGCTTGATTATACCTATAACTAGTAGCTTTACTACCATTGATCATTAAAACCCTAATTGAGCTCAGTGTTTAGGATAATGGATTGGTCAAATGACTGATTCTAAGGCATAATACCCTCAACTTATTGAGCAATGTTGTTATGAATAGGGACTAAAGTATTAGATGTACTTGTAGCATTTGGATTATAGTTATTTTGCCTAACATAGGTTGTCCTTGACCTTGGCCTTGTCCTTGGAAGTTTCCTTGGTAAGGTGGCATATTTTCTTGATAAGACTAATGCTAAGGATAATATGGAGCTTGATAAGGTCTATTGAATTGGGCCTGCTACCTCTTCACATTGACTAATTTATTTCCAAAGGATTAAAACATGTTTTTAAGCTCTTGGAAATTCTTATTTTCTTAGGAGTCACTAGATTAACTAGTTGAAACTCTTTCTTGCTTTGGTGTAGGTATGGTAGTAAGTGTTGGAATAGGAGGAATGGTAGTAAGGGGAGGAATAATGATAGCAGGTGGTTGAATCTTAGGAAACAAGGGCATTGGTGGTATAGGTGTAAACTTTCCATCTTGTACTAGACAATTCATTGCTATAATTGCCACCTCATAAGAATTTGGTAGTGTGTTTCCTCCCATAAACTGAATCATTACTATAATATCACTATTTAGAGATTTTAAATAGTAAAGGAAAGCAAATTCAGGAGTAATCCTGATAGAGATTGGAATCCTATCTCATGTCTTTTGAAATCTATTATAGAAATCTTACATAACCTCATGAGGAACCCTTTTGATTGTAGTTAACTGCTCTACAAGTGACAAATGGTCACTTTTGTATTCAAATATTTTACATAAGGAATCACCTAACTGATCCCATGATGTAATGGAGTTAGCATTAAGGTTTCTACACCAGTCCAAATATTTACCCTTGAAAGAGATGGCCAAGAATCTAATAGCCACATTTTCTTTAGTGATATCATGAATATTGCAAAATTTGGCTATATCTCTAAGGTGTTCAAAAGGGGATTTAGATTGGTCTCTAGTGAAATAAGGAACACTTTTAAAAGTTATTACTGGAATAGGATCATATTTTTGGAGGTATAAAGGACTCTAGCCATTGAAATCCATAAAAGAAAAATCTCTAAGGGTTGCCATGGCAACGAAAGGGGATAATAAAGATCTTCTTACATAGGTAAATTTTGAAATTGATTTAGGAAGGAGGTTTCCTTTATATGAATGTGTATTATAAAATCTTAACATTTTTACTGAGTTTAAAGGTAATTCAACAAATTCAAAATGAATACCTCTAGAAGCTGACCTTATGAGTCACTTATTGGCATGGAATATAGCTACTATGTTGCACCAAAATGTTGAATGTGTTCTTTAGAGTTATCAGATACTAAAAGATGAAAGTTATCACCACTGTAAATTGATCAAACTAGCATCAAACTTGACTGATCTTATTTGAAATTGGGTCCCACCAAATGTGCCAAAAACTATTGAAACATTAATCTTCACCCTTGGGGAGGGTTCTTCAGGCTCTCCCCAACTAAGCTATACAATGGGAATAACCCTAGGTTGTGGGTATCCTATGGTGAGGTTGAACCTCTAAACAAGGTCAGTTTCCTCTTAATGGATCACCTAGACTAATGCTTCTACTAGGAAAAGGGTTAGAAAAGGGAAAAGGGGTACTAATAAAGCTCAAAAGGGCGATGTACCAAATTTAAGTGAGATACTCACATAATATTGAAACCAACACTAGACTAACATAAGTTAATGTCTGCTCACACAATCTCACAAACTAGTTAATTGCATAAGTATTTCATGAACTAGGCTCACCAAGCAATCAAAAAAGTAAAGATGAATTCTAAGATTCACACCAAGCATCCATTAATAGTAGAAAGAACACAAGTTCAAACCTATAAATAGCTTGAAGACACCTTAAAAGAGGCAAGGAAGAAGGATAATGAATATGTAAGAATCTCCTTCACAAAGCCATCATGCACAAGCTTATTAAGCACTAGTTAAAGGCAAGAGATAGATAAAAAATTATCTTATTACATCAAGAGATAGTTCTTAAAACTTTTGATAAGGTCTTTCTTTGTCAAATGAGAGTCTCTTTCTTTTTGAGGGTCTTAATGAGTATATCTTATAATAGAGAAGAGAATGAGAGCTCGATGAGAAAGGGGGAGAGAGAGAAGAGAGCGAGTAGACATAATTCAATAAAGGAACTGCCACCACCTTTCAATGAATTATCAACCACTTTTTAATCAATTAGAACCTATCCTTCTTGACAGTTTTAACTTTTTTTAGCTCTAAAATTCTTCAAGCTCTCTCATTAGTTGAGAAATACACTAGAAATTTAGAATTTGTCGAAGATGATGAGTCATGATCTTACCAAGAAGGGAAATCTATAAGGGCTTTAAAAAATAATTGAATGTTCCACCTATACTTTCCAATCCCCAAATCTCTTTCTTGGAAATTTGACTTCACCCTCCATTTGGCTACATTATAAGGACAAAATCCTCATATCCATGGACTTGATATGGCCATAACTATGCTTTAAGCAGTTGTAGGTACCTATTTATTGACGAAGTGTCCATGTTGAAAGATAAGACATTTCTTTTCATAACCACAACTCTGTTCTTACTTCAACCCTTGACATAGCTCTACTATAGATGAAAACCAATCCTATTTATTGGTTTCCATATAGTCATCATTTCAAGGAATATTTTCCTTATGCTAAGCCTCATTCTTTATCTCCATTAGGTGTTAATAAACCTATTCTACCTCTGATTATTATGGAAGCTAAGAACTCATTGTACGCATGGATCCCATTTCAAAAGACAATGGACACAGTCATGGAAAAGTATTAAGACCTCAAAAAACAAGTCTTGTAAGTTTTAAACCTTCAAACCATAGGTCCAAACTAATCTTTAATGGTAGCCCTCAAACTTGAAATATTTTCTCTAGCTCAACCTAAATCATATTTAAATCCTGGTTTTATGTATTTTCTACCTTGGTCTACAAAATCCTTTGGTCTAATGTGTTTGCCTATGTGGCATCCCTGCCATGCACTTTATCATATTTAAAAATATGACCATCAAAAATTCAGACATATGTCACCATCTTGTGCCTCTTGGAACTTGATTTAGTTTGCTTCATCAATATTTGATTCAAGATTCCCAAATTATGACACTTAACAACCCCACATTCAATCTATGGATCCTACTACTAGTCTTCATCTAATTACTACTTTTTCACCATGTGTCATCCTTATGTGTAATCTAGGCTCATTGACCTTTTGACCTGATGCTGACCATTGATCTCCTTTGCATGGTTGAATACACTCTATCGATCTTCAATTTGTAAGATCAAACATGCACCATTAATCCTTTAATTCACTATTATCATTATACTTATCATCCCCACATTCAATCCTAGGATCCTATAACTTGTTGACCTTGTGTTTGCCATTGATCTTGATATGCACGATTTGACTCACATCATTGATCTTGATGTTCCCACCGACTCAATCTATTATCCATGTGTCATTGATCTATGATTTGATCAAGTGATATTTTGATATTTGGCATCATTTTATTCACTCTCAAGATCCTTTGAAGATTTTTGACTTCAAAAGGCTACTTCTTATTGCTTTTATTTGATGTCCCTAAGATAGTCTCTCACTGTTGGATCATTTTTATAGGTTTATAACTTGAGATAGAAAAGTCATCAAGACACCAAATTTGTAGGGGACATTCAAGGCATGAAATACATAATTATCATATAGTCCTTTGACTGTGGTTGACTTCTCAAGTGTATTTATTAAATGCATAACCAAACTAATATGTTTATTCTTACATGATGTGCCATGATGATATGGCCCTTCTAGGCTTGTGTTAATCATATTTAGACCCATCAAGGCTTTGATAAACTTCAAGACTTTGATAAAACCTACTCCATGCCTCCTAGATGCTATGAACACCATATAAACCTGTTATATCCTTTCACTTGCAATTATAGACCTATTTTCGGACTTCACTCTAGGACCTCTCTAGAATACTGCACTGCATCCATCCAAGCCAAATCTTCATATGTAGGCAACTTTTAGCTAATAAGTACTAGACACTTACATCAAAATAAAACACATTAACATAGGCATATGACTAGGATGCAAGTCTCTGAATAGTTGGAAAATAGGTGTAGGTTTAAAACTGACTATGACAAAAGATAAGTGGGTTTATAGAATTTTGGGAAAGATATAACGTTTGGGTCATTAGAATAATATTGGTTGGACTAAGAAATAAGAAATTAAGCACAAAGAGATAGTGTATGCAAGCCTTTTGGTAGTAGAATAGGTCTAGAAGCTGGAGGTACATCTATGATATCTATTTTCCAAGTGTATAAGACTAAGGTGCTATATAATTTAGAAATAGTATCTACATTTGATCCCCCTTTAATTTAGTAATGAAATAATTAGTTTAAAGGAAATTGAATGTGTACATGGGTGTGTATAACACACCTTGCCTTTTCTTCAGTCCAACTTGTGTGTTTTGCTAGTGACTAACCTACAACCAACAACATGTTAAAGTATATAATTAGTGCATATAATCTAAAATTGAAAAAATTTGAAATCATTCAAATTGAAAGATAGCAAGGTTTATAAGTACACATGCGTGTCGATACAACCATCTTACATTTTGGTAATTTGATTTGAAAATATATATCATTGCGAATCAATAGATATGAGATTAGGACAAATATAAAATCTATAAAGTGCATATATCTAAAGAGATAAATAAATATTTGAGAACACATGCCCCTAACCTTGGATAAAAGATGAGTTGTTACCCAACAATTAAGATTACATCAACCATGAAAATTGAACATACTTATACCTTGGTGAGTGTGAGTGAACCAAGTCAACTAACACTATAAAATTGGTGATGTTAAATAATGTAATAAATTCTAAGCTATAAACTTAGTAATATTGAATTATTTAATCACCTCAACCATACCAAAAAGAGAACCAACTACTATAATATATTGGCTCAATACAAGCCATAAAATTCCAACCTAGTGGGTAATGACGGTCCCTAAAAGTGTTTTAAATATGGAACTGATTTGATTTTTTAATATTAGGTGCACATTGCATAGCATGTACACCTTATACATGTCTCATTATGAAACTATGTATAACAATGGTACCAATTTATAAAATTATATCACAAATGTGTATCCAAATCATATAATTATGAATGTGGTCAATTTGAAATTATGTAAGTTTGGATAAAATGTTTCCAAAACATACCCTCACTATAATCTAAAACTAAAAATTGGTGTCAGTGTGGAGTACTTATTTTGAAAACATTAGCCCACTATAATCTAAGTCTGAGAATTGGTGTAAGTGCCAATATGGAGGACATGTTTCTAAAACATGCCCTCACTATAATTTAGGTATTTATATACTGAATAAATATGGAGAATATATTTTCAAAGAGTGCCCATACTATAATCTAAATCTATGAAGTAATGTGGAAGTCATGCCTCTATGGCATGCCCCACTAGTATTCACCCCCTTTTGAGGTGAGGGAAAGTAGCAACTGGTAGTTACCTTACCTCAAAAGGATAAGATAACCATGTAAACTATGAATGTACCATGTAGCATATAGAGGTAAAATCTATATATAGATATATCATTTAAGAGTGTCAAATGTGATCAGATCAAGTCCTAAGATGCATGATATAGATCGTGATAATATCTAGATAGTAACAGTAAAATCTTAACAAGAAATCCAGCATAGATACAAGAGCACTCAAAAGCAAATCAAAATATAATGGTCCAAGGAGACCTCAAGCAAGCAACATGTTCAAATTTTTCACAATTAAAGGGACATAACATAGTTAAATGTCCACAAAACAAGAAACGACATATTCAAATGTCAAAATACAACAAATAATGACATGTTTAAATGTCAACATATAACAAATAATAACATATTCAAATGTTAAAGAGGCGAACAAAGGTACAGGGGCTACAAATAATGGATCATATTCAAATGCTCAAGCAAGTAAGATTATAACAAGGTAAAACACCTAATTAAGTGCATAAATGAAAGCATAAGCAACTAACACAAAAATATCAGATTAGTCCATAGATATATGAGTTAGCAAAAAATGTTAGGTGCATATCATATCAAGTACATTGTGAAAGAAATAAGCATGGATATAAGCATGTATAAGTACATATATGAGCTCAAACATGATAATGTAAAGTACACATAGAATGATATAAAATGGATGTATCATGATCATAGAGGTGGATGCCCCCAACATCTTGGTGATGTGAATAGAGGGAAAACCCAACATATGAAAGTTCATAGATCATGCATTTGTGTATGCAGGTATCACACTCAAAATATGTGTGAAATATATATATATATATATATATATATATATATATGCCATCTACCAACATAGAAACAACAACATATATGCCAAAGAGCTAATAAGATATGTAAATGCAGAAACTATTTTTGGGTTTTTTGAATTTTTTTGGTATTTTTAGTATATGTGAAAGGAAAATACTATCCTATGATCTCATCTAAAGGATGTTCATAGGTATCTCCCCACTATGAGTGTAATAAACTGGTGATATTGTCAAGGAGTGTGCATAGGTGTAATATTTGGCATTATAGGATCTATTATGTTTTGTGTATGTATAATAGGACTTTGTGGTCATGAATAAAAAAAAAGAGGAGTAGAGTTTCATGGAACCCATCAATAAATGGTCTACTATTTCTTTGGAACATAATTAATAGGAACACGTGTAGGTGCTCTATATATCTAAATATGGTGTGTAGTAGATGATGATTCTATAGAACCCACTGTGGATATCTGATTCAATGGTCTCTCAAGTATTGGTTGCCCATTAAATGGGATTTCCTATTTCTTACCCTTTTGTGGAAGATTAACGTTAGGAGGTTTTATAATTAATTTACTAGGTATAAACTTTTCTTATTCAAGAGGATATTCATATGAAATTTCAAAAATTGTCATTACCATATTAGCATGAATTTATATTAACACACCCATGCACTATAGAATGTACTTCATGGAGTATATGTATCTAAGGTAATCTCATTAAAATATCAAAGAAAACCATGAAATTTATAATTGAGAAGGTAGTAACCACATGTGCAAGACCCACCTATAAAGGCAAGTCAATCTCACCAAGAAACTACTATGAAGTCCCATCAAATGCTCTAATTGATCTAGTCGAAGGATTTAAATCATGATTTATTAACTCAAATTCATAATTAATGTCATAGTACAAAGATTATCACTTGCACCATTATCAATAATAACACTTGTATGGGCTAGTGGTCAAGGTATATCGAATGAATAAGGAATGAAGATTTGAGCCATCATCCATATGTCACTTTCATCAAAAGTAATATAAGGTCTCTAAACCATAGGATGTATATGCCCCATAAAGGTACCAATAATCCTATATAATGGGTGCTCATAATGATATGGAGGAGGATGCAGATTATATGCCATTTGCATTTTTGGATCCTTCTTTGAATGATCTTGCAAAAGATTGTTAAATATTTTCTATTTCTGGTGATCACCATGTTGTGAACCTAATTCCTTTGGAGGATCATCAAATCTATTTTTTGGGTCATCGAATAGGTCTTGGATCTTATGCTTCAAGATAAAACATCTATCCATAGAATGCCTAGGGCCTTGGTGATAGACATAATAAGCATTCGCATCATACCCTTTGGGTATATGTCTACTCATATCAACCTCTATAGGATGAGGGATATATATAAGATGACACTATAAAAACTATGAGAGTAATGAAGTGGGAGACTCAAGTGAAAACTAACTTAGTGGTGCATTGGATAACATAAATCAATTAGGTGGTTGTTTCTTTTTTAGGCTTAGGAGGTTTGACCTTATAACTTAGTTTTATAGTAAACTTGGTATTAGATGTAGATGTAGTCAGTGTATTTTCTACATAAGTTTATTCAATGATATAATTTTAATTTCGTGATCATGAACAATGTGGCATAAGTCAATGAAAGATTTGATTTTTTGAAAATGATAGACTCATGTAATGGGGAAAGTAAACTTTTCTTGAATATGTCTTGTAATTATTTTCCTCCATTGGATAGGTCATTTTAGCTAACATTGTCTTGTACCTGAAGACATATTCATTGATAGGTTCATTTATTCCTTATTTGATTTTTGTAATTTGGGCATAGGAAACCTTTTCAATAATATTAATAGAGAAGTGTGCCAAAAACTGATCTACAAGGGGTTTGAAGGCATTTACTATTTGA
This sequence comes from Torreya grandis, assembly GCA_037957365.1. Lineage (NCBI taxonomy): Eukaryota > Viridiplantae > Streptophyta > Pinopsida > Cupressales > Taxaceae > Torreya > Torreya grandis. Next base: position 1,531,086 of record JARHVA010002594.1, on the reverse strand, counting down.
GTTTGTAAATCATAAAACCACCCTAAAGCATGGTCTTTTAATCTCATTGGAAATAATTTGGTCAAAATTTTATCATTAGAGGCATAATCAAGGCATGTCACATCAAAATATTGAAGATGTTGTTTAGGATTACCCTTGTAATCATAAAATGTGAACATAGGTGGAACAAAATCAGTTAGTGAAAAGATATATCTGGTGTAAGAGGATTATGCAACATCTCTTGTGAATCAATAGCATAAGGATATTTCATATAATTTTGTTTAATATTTATAACCTTAGTTTTCAAAAAAAAAATAGGTTGGACAAGAGCTTGAACCTCTTGGTCTTTTAGGTTGGATATTTGAGAAGTCACCAAATGAGGTTTACCCATAGGTCAGGTAGATATAGTCATTGAAACTAGTAACTAGGTTGAAGCATTAACATTTCCCATGTAATATGTGTCAATAGTACTTATAGGAAACAAAGGTTAAAATATGTATCCCATGCCCCTATTAAAATATGAATTGGTGATATGCTCAAGAGGAGGGTTGTTAGTATATGGGGATGACCCATGGCTCAAATATCATGATCAATATATGGACTTGCTTATCCATTTATGCTTTTTTCTTTTTTAGTTTCTAATATGGTGCTCAGGATTTCATAAAGATCTTTAGGGTTTTGATGAATATTCTCATGAAATAATGCAATTGATTCCACTTGTTCATGATCTATTTTCTCATGTTCATCGACTTCATTAGACTCATGGTTTTCATTATCAAAATCTTATTCTATTATGACCTCATTAGTATGTTATTCATTCTCAACATTGGTATCATCTTGATCCATAAGATTATGTCCCTCATTGGTTTTAGACATCTTACGTGGAGAAGGGGAAGCTCAATGTGTTCAATATGCACACCTACCAATTTAGGGATATGCCTAGGTTACATGCAAAATAATATAAGTAAGAACTAAAAATTCACAATAATCTAAAACCCTAGCTAGCTAAAAACCCTAAGAATAAAAAAAATTGCATTCACATGAATCAGATTCACCAAATATTAACCCTAAAATCTAGATTAGGAATCTAAGGTTAAAGAGGTTAGAGATAGCCTAGGTCATAAGGATGATAGACTATCTCTAAAGCAGGCCAATTAATTTTTAAAACACAAATAAATATATACTAAATTTATTATGTTGAGATATGCTAAAAATATAAAGTACAACTATGATATATATTACAATGATAATGAACACAAGGTACTTAGTTGGTTATGATGTTAATATAGATATAAATCTAGAATAGTTAGAAAGTATACTAGATATGGACATGGATCGGTCCCATGATTATGTAAATTATACCTCTATAGTTTCAGACACTTGTGTTAACCTAGGATAGTTGCATCGACATTATTTATTGACTTAGACATAGATGTCTAATACAGAATACTTGTTGAAAGTGGATGTGACCACCTAGATAATTTCGGGTTCTATGTCACCTTCACTTTGGTGCATTCAGATCTAGTTTAATGACTATTACTCCTTATCAAATGAGAAAACCATAGTTCTTCATCTTCATAGTGGCTATGGGGAAAATGGGTTAGTGGTCACAATATCAAGTTTCCCTAAGGACCCCTTTGTTAATGGGTGGTGCCTAAATAGCCAATACTCTAAAGAGTGCCTCATATTTATTGTAGTTTTCTCCTATGTGTTGTTAAGTGTGTTTATTTTATGATGTGTGATAAGAAAGTACATAGAGTGACCTAGATTTTAACTTTAAAAATGTGGTTCATGGAATTTTCTTTCAATACTTCAAACCTATAGATGTGATGTCCCTATCACTGATATGAAATAAGAAAAAAATAGGGAAGTTTTTCTCACTTGAGTGTTTTTGGTGAGTTGCCTTATGAGAGGTAAGAAGTTGTTAGGTGTGTAATGAATGAGGATTAATCTTGTATTTATACCAATCCCTTTGGAGAATATTTCACATAAAGGCACTTTGGCTAACCATATGAATATATTTAATTTGTAAATTGAATGGCTTTAGAGCACTAGGCACCTATGTCAGAATATGACACTTGTGTCAATGTAGGCACCTGATTGGGACACAAGTGTTTGAGCAATTGGAAAATAAGTGCAAGTCCAAAAATTGTAGAGACAAAAGATAAGCAGGTTTATAACATTATGGGAAATATTTAAGGCATGGGTATTTATAATAACATTGGTTGGCCTAAGAGATAAGTAATTAAGAACAAAGAGATAGTGTATTTGAGCCTTTTGGTAGAATCCCATATATGTATTTTTGAAGTGCACAAGATTGAGGTGCTATATAATTTAAAAATAATGTCTACACTAGTTATTGCATCTGATATAAGTTATTTATAATATGTGTGATATACTACATATCCTTTTTCCTACACATGCATTTATTGATATAAATGAGTCAGATGTAGGATATATAGGTCATGTATGATACATGGATGTATAGGTGAAGGACATTATTTCACCTAAATTCCATGCCAATGTTAGTGTCATCACATTAATAGGTCACATTGTTACAAATCATATCTTTTTATGACCTTTCCATTTATCATGTTGGGTTGGGCTGCATTGATTTCTTAAATATTTATTATTATTATTATTATTATTATTATTATTATTATTATTATTATTATTATTATTATTATTATTATTATTTATATTTTGTAAAGTGATAAATTTCATGTATATGTTACTTTTACATGTTGTGACATTGACATGGATTAATGATATAAACTATCTTGAATTGTTCTATACTTCATTGTTGATATTTCATGTCATATAGGTTAATCATTAAGTGTTCTTTGTGTGGCCCTTGCCTTGTGTGACATTGATTGTTCATAATTTAGCATTAATTTTTAATTTTGTGTTGCTCTTACATTGTTTGAAATTATGTGTTTATTGAATGTTATACATGTGCCTCTTCTCCTACATGACATTGAGTGACATTGCATATGATTTTATTATGTACATCATTGTTATGACATTGTGTTCTTATGTGTGGATATCTAGGATTGTTTCTTGAGTTTTGATATTATGATATATTTCATGTACCTTTAAACTTTTTAATGGTGCAATGATTTATATCATACACTTTTCCATGTATGGTTATGTAGATGATATTTATGGAATATATAGCATATCAATCTTGTGTGCTTGGTAAACTTAGAGATTCGTTATTGCTCTCAATTATGGACTTTCCCACTTTTGAAAGTCTTCTATCTACTCTATATTTTGCCCCTTGGCCTATCTATTGGTTTGACTAGTATTGTGTTGATGAACAAGACATGTTATCTTACCTATAATTCTCAAAACCTAATTATCTTCCACTTCTACAAGTTCTAAGTCTTTACTTACTTTATTTTTCCTTAGACACTATCATCCTAGATAGATACTTGCATCAACACATGTGCCCTGCTCTGACATAAGTGTTCAATGACCTAAAGTCATCTAATTTGTAAATGAAATGTATCTTAATGGTCAACCTAAGTACCTTAATGTAATTTATTTCCCGATAGGAGTGGTATATATTCACAATCATTCCTCATCCATTCTTCACCTAGAAACTTTTTACCTACTCACCAAGTAACTTACAAAGGGCATTCAATCAAGCACTCAAGTGAGTTAAGATTCCTTATTTTATAATATTTCCATATCAGTCATAGGGACAGCATATACAGAGGTCTGAAGCAGTGAAGTAGCATCCCAAGAGCTATATTTTCCAAATTATAAGCCAGGTCACTATTATAGTTACTTTTTATATATTTCATGAATCACACACAAGCCAACACATAAGGGATAAATACATCAGTTTGAGGCCCTCTTTGGAGTATTGACTATGTAGGCAATGTTCATTGATAGAGGTGTCTTTGGGGTGAGCTAGACATCATGTTCCTCAAGTGAGATAAGATTCCTTATTTTATCATATTTCCATATCAATCATAGGGACAACATATACAGAGGTCTAAAGCAGTGAAGTAGCATCCCAAGAGCTATATTTTATAAATTATAAGCTAGGTCATTATTATAATTACTTTTTATATATTTCATGAATCACACACAAGCCAACACATAAGGGATAAATACATCAGTTTGAGGCCCTCTTTGGAGTATTCACTATGTAGGCAATGTTCATTGATAGAGGTGTCTTTGGGGTGAGCTAGACATCATGTTCCTGCTAACCTATTTTTTCTAAGGTCACTATGAAGATGAAGAACTAAGTTTTTGTAATTTCATGATGAGTGACATTCCATAACTTAGATCTGAATATATTACATCAAAGGTGAAGATAAACCCATAAGCATCTAGGTGGTTGCATATTTTTCTAGCAGGTATTTCATACAGAACACCTAACAATGTCAAGTTCGAACATTAGTGTCAACATAATTATCTAGGGTTGATGCTAGTGTCCACGGCTCTATAGGCACTTAATCCAAAATTTGTAAATTATTCTAGAATCTTCTTCCAATCTGATTCCTACATGTTTCAAATCTAGAACTGTATTAGCATCAAAACTAGCTAAGTACATTATTTCTTTGTAATTTCCATATCTAACATAGTTATACTTACTATTTTTAGGCTATTTTATTTTAACAAATTTAACATATATTATATCTAATTTTAGAATATAATTCACCTACTATAGAGATAATTTATCACCCTTGTACCCTAAGATATCTCTATCCTCTTTAACCCTATATTCTCAAATATAGACTTTTAGGGTTAAACATTTGGTGAACCTAACCTTTAAACATCATTATTACCTAAACATACCATTTATGATGTTTCTTACTTGCTTTATCCTAATATTTGTGTTCTTTAACTCTCTCATCATGGATGATAATGATAGCTTTGATGACTATGATTATGAAACTCTCCAACTTTCTATTAAGGAAAAGGTGAAAATTGATTACTCTTGTATTCTTCCAAGTGTTATAGCCTCAAATATCAAATCTTTGAATGGTGGTAGCTACAATACCTCTAATAAATTTCATGCTCTCACCATTTCAAGAGATGATTTGATCCATCTTAAGGAAGATAAAGAGCCTTTACCAGTATTTTCTACACCAACATCACATGATTTTATCCTTTGATATTTGATAAAACATGAATAAATAGGCCAGATATTAGGCAAACATGAGCAAGGATAACCCACCCTATATCTCTTAAATATAATAAAAATCGACATGGCTTGGAATTTTTATAAAAATACATGAGTCACAAACAAGGTAAGTGTTAGGATCCTACTCCTTAAGATTACACTTGATTACCTTTGTATAAGCAACTAAACACGAAATTTAACCAGAAGTAATATGTAACTAGAATTCAAAAATAGCATAGAATATGAGAGACACTACAATCTTGTATTAACACTCTTCCAAAAGGAAATACAATGAAGAAATCACACTCTTCCAACACCTCTTGGGTGTACTAGTAATTCTCCCTCCAGAGTTCTCTCAATTACAAACAAAATCAACTTAAACACAGAGTTGTTGTTTCAACCAGTCAATAACAATACTGCTAGTACACCAACCAATAAGTGACAATCAACCCAACCATTGTTGCCTACTTCTAGTACCAAGTACTCAAAGTACTCCAAGTAGATCTCCCTGATCTTGCTCCTTGTTGTGTTGCAGATCTCCTTTGACCTTACTACCCTGTAGATCTCCTTTGCCCTTGCTAGCACACACACCTGCAGATCAACTAACCTTACTTACCATGTAGATCTTCTTCCTGATCTTGCACACCTATAGATCAACCTACTCTTGCACACCTACAAACCTAGATCTTACATACCTTGGAAGAACCCTTGTCCTTGCCTTTGCAAGTCCTTATGATTCTACACCTTTACAATACAGCCCCATGGGTCTCTTAAATAGATCCCATAGAAATAATAATTAGACTTCCTAATTACAATAATTAGAAACATAGAATCAACACTAAAATTAGTCTTTTACATGCAAACTAATTGTCTGTCTAAAATTAGACTAGTTCTGGAAGCACATGCAAATGCACGCACACACAGGTTGCCAATGTCAGTTCCTATCTGACCGATGTTGGCTGACCCTAACTGATGTCAATTGTTTTGCACACTAAATATGATCGACATCGATTGGCCTGACCGACGTCGGTTGCTTTGTAACTCAGCAACCTCCATTTGCATCAGTGAAGCTTTTAGCTCCACAACCTAACAATTTCCCACTTGGAGATAAATAACTGCACCTATACCTGTACCTATACATCATCTAATTTTGTTTCCTAGCTTGTATCCCTCTTCAAGTTCAATCTTGAAGACCAATCACCACAAATCTTGTGGTGCTTCTCCTGTCATCCAAGTAACCTGCCATATTCGAATCTACATACCCATGTAGAGAAGTGCCTAACACTGCATAACATGAATCCCTGCTATTTTTCCCTCTTAGATACCTGAGAATCCACTGAACTACTTTCCAGTGCTCCTTTCTTGAATTGGCCATAAACTTGCTAACAACTCCCACTACTTGGGTAATCTCAGGTCTAGTACTCATGTACTCAACCTCATCATGTGATTTGGGACACTATTATGTGAATTGTCCATCCATAGGTGTGTTAACCGATTATGTACCCTGCATATTGAATCTCTCCACTACCTTATTCACACAATCATCTGGATACAAAATCAACTTGTGACTTCCCCTATCTCTAGAAATACTCATGCCAAGCATTTTTGCTCCTCCTAAATCCTTCTTAGCACACCTCTAAACTAATTTTACCCTTAGCTTAGCAAATCTCTGCATGTATGAACCTGCAACAAGCATATCATCCACATACAGTAACAGGATAATGTCACAATCATTATCCAACCTGGTAAAATGAACATAATGGTTACATTGACATTGACTAAAGCCATGCTTTGTCATACCCCTATCAAACCTGTACCACTATCCTGGAGCTTGCTCAAGACCATATACCCCAGCCTTTTATCTCATGTGTCCATTCTCTCCTTTCTTTAACCTAGGAATCCATTCATCTTTCAGTGCTTTCATCCCAGCTGGCAACTCTACCAAATCTCCCATTTGGTTCTTTCCCAATGAATCAATCTCCTCATTCATGCCATGCCCCTACTATTTCCTGGATTCTACCTGCATTACCTCTTCAAAACTTCTTGGTTCTTGACCATCAGTGAGCAACAAGTTTAAGTAGTATAAAGAAGGGGAATAACAAATTTGAGGCTTACTTACCCTTTCAATCCTCCATATGGGCATTTGAGACTCCTTGACAGCTTGTTGTCCACCCAAAATCTATTCTCTGGTTAACCCTAGTCTACACCTGACCGATGTCGATTCCAACTGATCATCGACCCCAGTTCCCTGATCGATGTCAATGTCTACTTGGTTGTCGATGTCAGTTCCTTGACTGACGTCGGTCTCCACCTACTCGACACCACCGACTCTGGTCTGCACATGATCAACACCGGTACCTACTTGTTCGATGTCAGTTCTCACCTGATTGACGTTGGTAAATGTGTTTTCTTATGAGTGATGACTTTTACCTGTGAGCTCACTTTGGATCATAACCTTGTCCAAACTGCCCTACTCAGAATTATTCAGCCCCTTGAGTTGATCTCTATCCATCATCTCCTCCATGAAAACCAAGGCTTTCCAGTTCTTAAGTTTGTCAAAGACATCAGACTTCCTCTTAAGAACATGCATCCCCTTCTTATTCATGTGACCAAGCCTACAGAGCCACATCTTCACATCTACATCTAAAGTAGATAAACCAGAAAGAGAATCAGTAATACAAGTAGATAGATAAAGAGTACCTACTTTCTTACCACATGCTAATTCAAGTGCACCCTTGGAAACTTTCCAAGATTCCACTATGAGAGTAACTGTGCAACCCTCATCACCCAAATTTCCTACAAAAAGTAGACTCCTCTTCAGGACTGGGACATGCATGACCTCCTTCAACACCCATGTGTTACCCGTCTGCAATTTCATCTGCACTTCCCCTTTGCCAACAATTTGACAAGGCTCACCAACCCCTAAATAAATATTTTCAAAGTCTCCATGGACATAATCATAGAAAAATACTCTATTTGGGGTTGCATGGAAAGAGGCAAAAGAATCTAAAACCCAAGATTCTAATTTATCCAAGGAACATACAAGAGCATCTTGTGCAACAATACCTACAACATCTGCTTCTTCATTTCCTTCATGTTGATCTTCTACCAACCAATAATCTTTCTTTACCTGCTCTTTCTTTCCATAATATCATAATTGATAATTCTTGCCATTGAATTCCTCCATTCTTAGTGTACTTTCTTCTGCCATTGCTTTACTCCCACTCAATCGAAAACCTTTGAGAGTGACCTGTAATCAATAAACACTTAACACGCTCTAACCACCTATTAGTGTACCTAACCAAGCTCTGATACCAATTTTCAGGATCCCTACTCCTTAAGAGTACACTTGATTACCTTTGTATAAGCAACTAAACACGGAATTTAACTAGAAGTAAAATGTAACTAGAAATCAGAAACAACACAGAATATGAGAGACAATACAATCTTGTATTAACACTCTTCAAGAAGGAAATACAATGAAGAAATCACACTCTTCCCACACCTCTTGGGCATACCAGTAATTCTCCTTCATGATTTCTCTCTCTCACTTACAAACAAAATCAACTCAAACACAGAGTTGTTGTTTCAACCAGTCAGTACCAATATTGCCAATACACCAACCAGTAAGTGACAATCAACTCAACCGTTGTTGTTTACTTTCAATACCAAGTACTCAAATTACTCCAAGTAGATCTCCCTGATCTTGTTCCTTGTTGTGTTACAGATATCCTTTGACCTTACTACCCTGCAAATCTCCTTTGACCTTGCTCACACACACACACCTGCAGATCAACTGACCTTACTTACCATGTAGATCTTCTTCCTGATCTTACACACCTGTAGATCAACCTGGTCTTGCACACCTACAAACCTAGATCTTACATACCTTGGAAGAACCCTTATCCTTGCCTTTGTAAGTCCTTATGATTCTACACCTTTACAATATAGCCCCGTGGGTCTCTTAAATAGATCCCTTACAAATAATAATTAGACTTCTTGATTACAATAATTAGAAATGCAGACTCAAGACTAAAATTAATCTTTTACATGCAAACTAACTGTCCATCTAAAATTAGACCAGTTCTAGAAGCACATGCAAATGCACGCACACACAGATTGCCGATGTCGATTCTTATCTGACCGATGTCGGCCGACCCTAACCGATGTCGGTTGCTCTGCACACTGAATATGATCGACGTCAGTTGGCCTGATTGATGTCGATTGCTCTGCAACTCAGCAACCTCCTCCATTTGCATTAGTGAAGCTTTTAGCTCTATAACCTAATAGTAAGTCATCTAATTAGGCCCTTCAAGCACATTCTACCACAAAAATGGTTACATATGACCAAGATGATCCTTCATATGATTTTTAAAAGTTCTAGCGAATACATAAGGAAATTTTGATTGATTTACAAACTAATTATAAAAGGAGTGCATCAAATTCTTCCAATCATCCATTATACTCAAATGATATACTAAAAGTACCAAAATTCAAATACCCAATACCATTTCCAACATATCCTAAATTTAGTGATCATGAGCTTGCACTGGTTATCCATGAGGATGATGATAATCATATGCCTCAATTCAAAAAACGTGGTGGGTTGGAACCAATTATAACACCTATAACAAACACCATTGTTCCCATGAAATATCTTATTTTTATGATGACCACTATTGAGGATCTTTAAAAATATTTTTTTATATTTCAAATGTAAATGGATTTCCATAATACTAATGCAAATGTGACTTCATTTAACTATCAACCTCTTGCATAATGTATACTTGAATATCCTTATCCACAAGATTTTGAACTACCATATTTACCACTCTTCTTGAGTCATTAGGACCCATTCAACCACATGATTAACAATGCACATTCTTTTGGTTAATGGACAAAATATGAAAAAACTATTGTTAAAAGTATTTCACATGAACATTTCTCATGACGCTTGTAATTGGTTCTATATCCTACCAAAAGGTTCCTTAACCAATTTTTTCCAATTATAAGATGTTTTCTTCGTGGTTTTCAATATCCACTAGGTGCCAAAACTTACATTAACACATTTTCATAATTTCAAGCAACATGATGATGAATCCTTTAAAGATTATACTATTTGACTCAAAAGTACATCATATGAGTTGGTGTTTAGACCCTCAAGTTTGGAATTTCAAGTTATTTTTAGTAGAAGTATTTTTTCCCCATTAAAAAAAGAGCATTGCATAAAAAATATGAGTCATTTACACATTTATATGTGGATGTGCATAGACATGATTCATTCGTCCTTACTCATCCAAAAGAGCTTAATATATCCCCTTATAAGTACCAAAAATTTATTCCTCACACAGAGGGAGATGAATTACCAAATGAACATTATGAACAAAAATGTGGAGTTCTTGATCTTTACATGGGCACTTTACAAGGGTTACTCAAAATGGGACCACTCCAAGGTTTGCATCCTATTAAAAACCCCACTGTGAACAAAACAAAAAACATGCACATCAACAAGATTTAATAATTATAGTATTCATGGGTGGTGCTTATTTTTTGTGTAGTGATATTGATCCTACATAGGCAAAAACTACTTTTAATGTCAAACACTTACAATAAATTACCTTTGATCTAAAAAACTTTAAAAATAAAGAAGGTGGAAAGACTCCTTGGGAAACATAATAATACCAATTTTAGGTGGTCCTAAAGTAATTTAAACATAGGTTTGGGTTATCCCTACCACATCTCTATACGTATTTACACTGGGAACTCTTTGGTTCTACCAAATGAAAGCTAAAATTGATCCAAATCAGTAAGGTATTTCCTTTTCTCATGAAGGTAAATTGATTCATATTCCAAAGATAGCATTAGTTCTTCTAATACACATGTAAAGCATGAGGAGGAGCATGTTATGTACCTTTTCAAGTTATCCAATCATGATACAAATAATTTCAAAGATCCAACTTAAAGTTGAAAAGCTTCAAATATTCAAAAAATACCAAAAAAATAAAAAAACATTAAAAAAAACAAAACACTTTTGGCACCTACATAATCTATTGGCTCTTTGGCATCTCTGTTAGTTCCATGTTGATATATGGCATATCAGTTACTTCTACATACATATGTTTGCCAGACTTCTACTTGAGTGTGATATAGGAATACACAGACACATGATTTATGCGCTTATGGATGTTGGGCTTTCCCTCTACTCACATCACCAGGATGTTGGGAATTCCACCTTTGTGATCATGATGCTTCCAAGTTATATCATTATATGGTCACTTTACATTCTCATGTTTTAGATCCTATATGTACTTACACATGTCTTTATCCATGATTATATATTTCACAGGGTACTTGATATGTTAAGAACTTGATGTTTTTTGCTAACACATTTGATCCATGGGCTACTATGATATGTTTATGTTAGTTTCTTGTGATTTCCTTTATGCATTTCCTTGAGTGTCTTACCTTTTTATTGTATTTCTTATATGATAATTTGAATATGCTCCTCTATTTGTGGCCCCTATGCCTATATGTGCTTTCTTTGACATTTAAACATGTCATTGTTTGTTGTATAGACATTTAAATATGTCATCCTTACTTCTATAGACATTTGACTAAGTCATGTCCCTTTAATTGTGTGGCATTTGAACATGCCCCTTATTTTCAGTCTCTAAGTACTATTGTATGTTGACTTGATTTTAAGTGCTCTTGTGTGTGTGTTTATTTTTATTGTTGAGTTTTTATTATTACTATCTAAATGTTGCCATGATCTTTATCATGCATCTTAGGCCTTCATGTGATCACATTATTTTATGCACTTCAATGATTCATTTACTTATACATGTTATTATATATGCTACATAGTTCCATTCATAGATTATACGGTTGTTTTATCCTTTTGAGGTGAGGTAACTACATGTTTATATTATTCCCTCACTTCAAAAGTAGTGCATATCAGTGGGGGAATGCCATATAGGTATGTTATCCACATTTGGAACAATTTTCAAATTTAGTGAGGGAATGTCATATAGGCATGGCTTTCACAAATTCATAGCTTTTAGATTTAGTGGGGGCATGTTTTAGAATCATATTATCTACACTTATTCAATATTTAGCACACCTAGACTTAGTGGGGGCATGTTTTGGAAATATGTCCTCTATATTGGCACTTATATCAGTTTTCTAATTTCTTATAAAATAATGGGAGAATGCTTTGGAAGCATGTTATCCACACTTATACAATTTACAAATCAGCTAAAGCACATAGTTATATAATTTAGATTCACAGTTGTGGCAGAATTTTATACATTGGTACCACTGTTATACATAATTTCAGCATGAGACATATCTAAGGTACATATGTTATGAAATGTGCACCTAATATTTCAAAATCCAAATTAGTTTTAGATATCAAAACACTCTGAAGGACTATCATCACCCACCAAGATGGACTTTTACAGACTATAATGAGCCAATCTACTATAGTAGTTGGTTCACTTTTTGATATGGTTGAGGTGATTAAATCACTTAATCTTGCCAAGTTTTTTAGGTTGGAATTGATTGTATCATCCAACCTCACCAATTTGATAGTATGAGTTGACTTTATTCACTCATGCTCATTAGGTAGTAAGTATATTGGGCTACATAATTGAGTTAATCTCAATTGTCAAGTGGTAAATCACCTTTTCTCAAAGGTTTGGGGTATGTGCCTTCCATTCTCTCTTTTTATCCATATTCTTAGGTATATTCACTTTCTAGATTTATGTATATTTTTCCTAATCTTAGTTTTATATCTTTACAATGATATATCTTTCAAATCAATTTTCCAATAGGCAAGGCAGTTACATCAATACATAGGTGTACTCTTAAACCTTGCTCTTTCAATTTCAATACTTTCAATTTCATATTATATGCATCAATTATGTACTGTAACATGTTCTTATTTGTAGGCTAGTCACTAGTAAAGCACTCAAGTTGGACTCAAGCAAAGGCAAGATGTGTTATACACACCTAGGTACACATTTTTTCTCCTTTAAACCATCAATTTCATTACTATATTAAAGGGGGGTAAATGTAGATGATATTTATGGATTATATAGCACCTCAATTTTTAACACTTAGAAAACTTAGATCCTGGTTGTTCCTCCAGTTCTAGAACTTTTCCACTTTTGAAAATCTTGTATTTGTTATATTTTATGTGCCTTGGCCTATATCTTGGTCTGATCAATCTTATGTTGATGACCCAAACTCATATTATTGTTCAAAATATTTAAAACTTGATTATATTCCACCTCTGTAAGTTTTGAGTTTGTACCTACTTTCCTTTCCTTGGACACTAGCATCCCAGATAGACACATGCATCAATGCAGGCGTCTTGCTCTAACATAAGTGTCTAGTGCCCTAAAGTCATCTAATTTACAAATGAAATGTATACTAATGGTCAACTTAAGTTATTTAATGTGATTTATTTCCCAATAGAAGTGGTATATATTCACACTAACTCCTCATTCATTATTCACCTAGAAACTTCTTACCTACTCACTAGGCAACTTACAAAAGGAATTCAATCAAGCACTCAAGTGAGCAAAGCTTCTCTATTTTATCTTGTTGTCATAATAGTCATAAGGACAACACATACATTGGTATGAAGTACTAAAGGAACATCTCAAGAGTTATATTTTCTAAATTGCAAGCTAGGTCATTATTATACTTGCTTTCACCATATTACATGATTCACACACAAGCCACATGTAGGAGAAAACTACATCAGTATGAGGCCCTATTTGAAGTATTGGCTATGCAAGCAATGTTTATTGATAGAGGATCTTTGGGGCCAACTCAACACCATGTGCCCATTAACCCATTTTTTCCAAGGTCACTATGAAGATGAAGAACTAGGGTTTTGAAATTTCATTAGGAGCGATAGTCCATGACCCAAAAATTAGTGCACCAGAGCAAAGGTGAAGGCAAACCCAAAAGCATCTAGGTGGTTTCATCCTTTTCCAATAATTATTTTTTATAGGACACCTATACCAAGTTTATATAGTAGATTTGATGCAACCATCCAAGACTAATGCTAATATCCATGGCTCTAAAGGCAATTAATCCATAATTTGGTGGTTGTTCGAGAATCCTCTAATAGTCTAGTTCTTACCTGTTGTAGATCCAAAACTATATTAGCATCAAAAATAGATAAGTACATTATTTCTTTGTCATTTTCATATCCATCATAGTTTTACTTACTCTTTTTATCCTATCTCAATTTAATGAATTCAACATATGTTATATCTGAGTTTACCATCTAATTGTTATGTTCTAGAGATAGTTTATCACCCTTGTACCCTAGGTTATCTCTATTCCCTTTAACCCTATATTCCTAAATATAGATTTTTAGGGTTAAAAAAGTTATTATCCAATGATTATATCTTTGGTCACTACTAATGCATACCTAATAACTATACTTATATTGACATGACACTAGTATGCCTTAAGATACGTATTTTCATATATGTTTTAATGATATAATAATGTTATGATGACATATTCTCCACATGTTACCACATGCTTTAAATGATTACATATTTCTATGTAGCATGATGTATTTTAACTCTTTTCTTTTGATATGAGTAAATCACAGGCTACATTCCTCACCTCAAAAGGAGGGCATATTAGTGAGCTTGTAATAGAGATTTAAGCATCCATACATAGATAGTTCAAATTTTTTGACATGTTACATGATTCAAAGGGTTAAAATTGAGTCAAATTACCAATATTGGTTTAGATTATGGGACATATGTTTATATATTAAGACATATTTAGGGGCATATGCAATGTATATGCATCCATTTTAAAAATACATGAGTGACATGTTATTAGATTTATCAAGTTGGGGATAAAGTGAATATAGATTTATGGCATTCTATACAATATTAGGACTATTGATCATATTATGGAGCATGTATGTTATATACACATAATATTTTCCAACTTTATCAAGTATTGATGTTTTACCTCTTGTAGAAACCCATTGAGTCTCAATCTCTATGAGTGCATGCCTTAAAGGGTGCACTAGGAAAGTGGTGGGCAGGCTAGTAGTGATTCACAAGATTGTTGTCCCATATATTACCACTTGTTATCTACTTAACCTTCTCCCATGTACTTCCTCAAAACTTGCCTCCTATCTTGCACACTCCTCCAAGCATTTCATAGCCTCACTTAGCACTTACCTAAGACTAAAACCCTTTTTGATGGTTTGCATTACATTGTCAGCCTAGGGTGACCCTATATTCAAATTGTTAAAAGCACGTTACAAGTCTAGGTCAACTCTGGTTGACCTAGATTAGGACCTAACTTATTTTTATCAAATAATGATATAGATTTGATTGGGTTGACCCTATTGGCTAAAATTTTGAAAAGGTTTAGGGTTAGATTCATCTATATATACATATTCATTTTGTCATTTTTAGAGAGATAAGAGTTAATTTATTCATTTGCGCTTATATAAATCTACTCTTCCATAATTCTATTTAAGGAGTTATTACTTAAGGTTCATACTTGGATAAAAATCTTGTCTTATGGAAAAGTTTTGGATACTTAGGCCTTTTTTAGTGATCCTTACAAACCACAACAAACTCTTGTGAAGCACCTTCGGCCAAGGGAGATATTGAGTCTTGTTGTGTTCATCTTCAAGGTATCTCTAACTTTACTCCTCTATTTTAGTATATAAAAGTAGCATAAGTAAATTATTTTGAATATATTGCTCTCTCCATACATTAGGGTTTTATCTATACATAGCTTAATTAGGATTATCCTATGCATGTTTACTTTTTATGTTTATTACCCCCACTTTGTGCCACAATCTTTGGTGAGCACTAGGTTAGATTTTAATTTACTTGTCATTTACTTTGTGAATATGAAAACATAGGACCTAGCTAGGGTTATTGCATAATGTTGCTTGACTAGAGGCTTTGAAACCTTCTCTAGTGATGTTATTATGGTAAGATATCCCTTGGTTAGGTATAACAAACTATCTTAATCATGACCCTAGATATCTAATGTATTGATAATAAAAAATGTAAGTAGGATTTATCTTCTCTAAGATAGGATTGATTAATAAGTCAACTACATTTTCCTTTGTGTACATTATGGTGAACCCGATGTAAATCAAGTCCTTGTAGGTTTTATTTCATGTTTTCATTTTTATCATCATATTATTTATTTGAATTTTTGCAATACTATATCAAATATTTTAGTATAGTTCTAACAATATATGAATAAGTTTAACACATAGTCACCCCAAAACAACTTTGTTTTATATGTGTAGGTATTCTCCAAATATATATGATTGGATCGATTATCTTAGCATAGTATTAGTTTTCAATCACAAGATTGCATACATAGTCAAATCAGTTGACTCTATTTGTAGTTTTCCTTTTTTAGCATATAGGTCTGCCAATATAGTCACACTAGTGGAATTTATTTGTAACTTATTTTTAGCACATAGGTTTTACAAACTCCATCAAGCCACTCGACTCTATTAGTAGAATTTTTTAATTAGTACTTGAGCATCATAGCATAAAATTTTATAATCTAACTATCTTCAACCCCATCAAGGTTAATTCTTACATTCTATGTCATTTCAATTTTTCTTTTTTAGTACTATTTTTCACAAGTTTATAGTCTATAAAACTACAACCTTATAACCAACTGGGTTAACTAGTTTGACACAATTTTGTAGCCTATTTGTTATCTAGAAGACATAGTCCACCTTTTTGAAAATGTTCTTACAGATCTTGCTTATGCAGAACAGTAGCGACCTAGTTAACTCTATTCTACATTATTTGCATACAATATCACTTGAACTAATTTTTTACTCTTCACAGTCAAGGAATTAACCTATTTTTGTTAGTAATTAATTCATCCTTTCATTTCAATTGTCTGCATGCTTAGAGTAATAAACATAGAATAATTAGGTGGTTTTTCAATCTACCAATTTAGTCTCACTATTTTTATCTTTTGCACACACTTTCAAATCACTTTACATATAAAAAACATTAAACATTTGTCTTCCCAAGGCCTACCTACTTGGATTTAATCACCAAGGGGGAAGCTAACTTGGTTTTCTAGCCAAGTATAAACAAGTGGTTGATGGTATATATTGGCAAACAACCTGATACCCTTATCACTATAGAATTGTGAAGTGAGGGGGTAGGCCCCAATACCAAGCCAGTACCATCACCAATATAGATCCCTTTCAAACTAGACTTCCTGAAACCATCCTTAGATTGATTTTTAGTTCCTTATTATAGCCAACTTCCAATCACATTAAATTCAAACTTTATTATAACTTAATAACACTTAAGAATGACCAATTAGTTAGAATTTACTTTCAAGTTGTTGATTATTCTTTAGTCATTATATTTTATATTGTAAAACTTGCATTAGCCATTGATGGTGCAAGGTTCATGTTGTGTGTTCCAATTGGATCAATCACATTGATCCAATTTTTTATGTGTTTAATTTCATATTCCTAGATATTATCTTGCAAAATCTTTCTCTATTTTTAAAATATTATCATCCCTATTGACAAAGTCTCTTATATACTATTCAAACTATTTTCCTATAGTACACAATTGACCTATTTGACTATGTCTCTTTATCTTCCTCTTCAGTCCCCTCTCTAAGCATTACATAGTCAACATGTTCGGTTGTGTCTTCTTATTTCTTGTCATATTTCATATTTAGTAGTATACAGTTGACCTACATGATTTTTTCCACTTATTCTTTATTTAGTTCCCTATTTCATATAACACTGTCGGCCTGTTTGATTTTGTATCCTATTTCCTAATTTTTCTTTTCATCAACCCTTTAGCCTCCTTTTCTCATCATGAATTTCATGTTTGAGGATAATACAAAGTTGAAACAAAGAAAAATGATGAGTCTTACCTATCCTAATAGGTTTCCCAAGAAATAGCTTGTGGCTTCCACTTTAGAGGAAATCAATGTTCACAATGCCACTCATACTACCAATTATGGGATTCCTCCTCATTCGTCCTTAGTTCATAATCCTTTGTTTTCATTAGAAAGTGAGCATCAATTAGAGTACACACCTTAAATGCTCTTATATATTAAATAATTTCCTCAACATAGAGGAAATGAACCTTTAACCATTTATAATATTATGATAGGTCCTCAAGAAGAAGAACCTTTCTCACACTCCCCTACCTTCTCTCACAGATTTGGTGGAGACACTTTCTTTGCTTATCAACCTTTCCCTTGTATTTTGTCTCCTTCACACACTATGACATCTTATTCTATAACCTCTTCAACCTCCATGCCAAATATGTCCACTAACATGGTATGTTCAACTTCTAGTGGGCCTTTTCCAAATACTCTCCTCCTTAATCATGCCACTAGTGCATCCTTTGCTATCAATGTTAATCATGCTACTAGTGCTTACTTTTCTTCCAATGCTAACCATTCTACTATTGTATCTTTTTGTACAAATTTTAATCATGCTATTGGCACTTTTTTTTATGACAATGCTTCTCATGCAACTAGTGTAGCACATGCTACTACTCATAGTGCAACCCAAGCCACTAATACCAATACCGATGTATCACATATTGTGCACACTAGTCAAAATAATTCCCAAACTCATCAAATTTTATTACAAACACTCAATCAAATGAATAATTTTCAAACAAATAACATATATTGAATGATGAAGATGCAAAACCATCTTATTATCCTTTAAAACCAACCCCAACAGGTTTCATAGGGAGCATAAAATTTGAATGCCCCCCACCCCACCTTAGGGATTCCCATGGTAATCTTATTTCTCAACCACCCCTCATTAATAAAATGATCAAACATCTCCAAAATGAAGTTATTGTACCTCAAATTTCCAATATTGACATAGGAGGTATCACACCTACCATCAGTTATAATGGGTCTGCCAATCCCACATAACATTTAAAAACATTTGGTAACCTCTATAAATATTGGTTAAAACTTAATACTTTTTTTTCTACCAAGCTATTAGATAAAACACTCTCAAGATAATCTCTTGATTGGTACAATCAACTAAAAACCATTCTATCACTAGCTTACAAGACTTGGTTAACTCACTAGTACAATAATTTCAAACTAGTAATCTTCCTGAGAACTTAGCTCACTTTATAAATCGTAAACAACTTGAAACTGAAATGACACAATATTTCATCAAATGATGGAATAACTTGTCTAAAAAAAGTGAGCATAATATGGCAAATTATAACCTCTTCCACTTATTCACTAATTATCTCTAGCCCAAGTTGCAATATCGGGTTAGGACTCTCTCCCCAAGAACTTTGGAAGAATCCCTTGACCAAGTTAAGCAACAAGATTTTCTCATGCACCAATTTAAACCATCTCAACCTCCTGCATGCACAACATGCTCATTAAAAATAAAAACCATCATGCTACCAATGATGGTGTCATTAATACTTATGACACTATTAGAAATATTCAAGCCATCGCTCCTAATAACACTATGGAGCATGATGCCCCTCCAAACAGCATTCATACTCCCATTTCTTCTCAAACAAGCAACATCAATGTCCATAAACCATTATCCTTAGCCAAGATTCAAAAGTGTCTTCCAAGCCCTCTACCACAAGATATTGACCCCACTCTTCCAATGAAAACAAGGTATGATTTGAAAAAAAATTGTTGGTTTCATAAATGTTGGGGCCACTCTCATGAGACTTGTAGACAATTGCATAATCTAGCTATGGATTTCTTTCTTGGCCCAAATTTTAATCATGAATCACTCATTTTCAAGTTCCAACAAGCATATGACGTAACTTTTAAATCCCATGAAACACAAAATAAAACTAAATATTTAAACCAAACTAATGCTTATCTTTCTATATACAAAGATCCTTTTCCCAATCATCAAGATAGCAATGACAAGCCTACTCCTTCCACCAGTAATGTTGGAAATCTTATAGACCTCACTTTTGATGAAGAAAATGTGGTAAATATGACTAACATGTGAAGGGTAGTTATTTTTATTGATTCTAATCCAACACACATGCACTAAACCTCTCAAACATTTCATGTCATTCAAGACTCTTCCTCATTTCATCTCATGGAATTGGGGAAAGAGGACCTTACAACATTCCAAGAACCACCTTCACCAACTCAACTAGATAATACCTCTCACACTATTTTTACTCTTCTCCCAACATCTACACACATAGACAACATTCCCCAACCTTCTAATACTATTTCTTCAACCCAATCACAAGAAATATCTCAATCAACCATCCCACCACTTAAATATAGTCAACGTATTTATCCTCAAACTCAACTGATGACATCTTACCAACACAAATTTGATTGCACTTCCAACCCTCCTTCACAAAAGCTCTTACAACATTATACACCTTTATCTAGCAATCCCACCATGGGTTATGATGAGTGGGGCCACATTACATAACTTTTTCATCTTCCATCTCAAATACCTTTTCTTTAACAAATGTGAACTTCCCCCCATCATCGAAACCATCTAATGCAATTAGTATTTGAAATGAAAATCCCTCATCCTCCTCTAGTAGAATGTGAAGCTACCTTGTTTGGGTCTGAAGATAATACCCTTAAATAATGTGAAGAGATTTCCATATATGTTGATGAGACAATGGACACTTTTTTCCCTTAAGTTTCCTATCGCTTCCATGATTCCAGATGCGATTTTTATTCGTGCAAATGATCCTCTCATATTCATTAGCATCCAAATCGGTGATATCAAATTCAATCATGCTTTGATTGATAAGGCTTTAGGTACTTGCCTTGCCTCCCTCAATTTTATTAAAAATATTGGATATTCTAAATGCAATCTCAAGTCCACACATAGAACATGTCAAGGTTATGATAGAAAACAAATGCCTCCTTTAAGTTACATGTGGCTTCCTATTACCTCACCATCCACATGAAATTTATGATATTTAAGTCTCCGCTCTTATTAAATCTTACTTGGTAGACCTTAGACTCATTGCATAAGGGTTATCACCTCATTCGTGAGCTAATGCATCAAATACCCCCATTATGGTGCTATTTATAAGATTTAAGGAGGCACAAACCCTTGGAATTTTGAACAAATCTAATAACATGGTGTCTTTAAAATTCTTACCCTTAAACCTTTGCCTAGTATCCCATTTAGGGAATATCGATGTTTTAATTATCTTGTTAATTCTACCTAAGGTTATAATGGTCACCTTTAACTTATTGGGAACATACCACCTAACCTCCTCAATTTTGATGATGATGAGCCAAATGAGATAAGACTCAAGATCAAAACTCTTGATCTATCTCCTCATATCATTGCCTAGCTTCCACCATCCTTATACCCTCACTCCCATCAACCTCATATTGTTGATATACATGTGGTCTTAACTAAGACTAGATATTCTATTCATCATGCGACTTCTAATGATAAGATCATACCTACCTATATCATCGACTTGTACACACCTAATAATGATGATGGTTATGATTTAGATGACCCATTTCTAGGAGGACTTGTCTAGGATAGAGATGCTAAGATTTTTTGATACTGTACTTTTTTTTCATTCCTTTCATTTATCTTATTGCAATCCTTCATATTGCATAATTCTAGTATTTTTGTTATTTTTCGTAG
This sequence comes from Torreya grandis, assembly GCA_037957365.1. Lineage (NCBI taxonomy): Eukaryota > Viridiplantae > Streptophyta > Pinopsida > Cupressales > Taxaceae > Torreya > Torreya grandis. Next base: position 1,509,286 of record JARHVA010002594.1, on the reverse strand, counting down.
GGTATAGATGAAGTGATCGCATGATACACCTCTAATTTCAATAGTGACTCTTAGAATCATGATCATGGATCATGACATAACCAACCCTTACCATTTTGATTGATTCTAGGATCCTTCTAGTTTACTTCCCCTAAAGATGCTAGCTATTGCTCTTAAGCCTTCTGCACATCTCTCTTCACCTTCAACTGAACCTATCCTAGTTCTTACTCCCATTCTACCTTTAGTTAAGCCTCCTCCTATTTTTATCTTTATTTTAGTCCAATTTCTATTTCTACCCTGCCCTTCCCTTGGTAATGTCCTTCTTCCTTTGTCGCATCTTGATCTCATGCCTACCCAATGGGCCAATCAAACTTATTGTGTTATTCACAAAGTTATTGATCATTGTACTAGAGACTACTAGTTATATCAACCTTTCCCTGGCTTTTCCTTCTACCTCTTCCATTAGTAGACCCCCAAAGTCCACTAACAAGCATATATGTTACTTCCATGAAACATAAAATCATTCTTCCACCCATTATCAAAAGCTCCAATAGTATATTAACACATTTTCCTACCCTTGCTCAGCCCAAATACAAGGATATACCTCCTCCCAAGTTATTACTTGAGTATATCCCTAAATATATGGAGGTATATTATCTTTGGTAGCAACACAGTACCCATCATACTGATTGTTACCATATTCTCTAGCAGCACTTTCATGATCACCTTCTGATAATACATGCACTAGATATTCCTCCTTCCAAATGTCACCCACACAAGAAGGCTCCTCCTTCTTTGCCTGTGGCACCTCCCTCCCCACCCATGGTTTCTTCCTCACCCATGGTTCCTTCCCAACCCATGGCTCCTTCTCCACTAGTGGTGCCTCCTTCTTGTTCCACATATATCATTATTACTCAGGCACCTATTCATATCCTTGAGTATTCTACACATGAGAGCCCTCATGAGTATGATCCTTCAGCTACACCTACATTTTCTATTGAGGAGATTCGAAGAGAGTTATTTTCACATATTTCCATGAGGATTGATGAGACTCTGGCTGTCATTAGGATCCAGCTTCATAGAGATGTTTCAAATGTTATAGATAACATTTATGAACAAATTTATCAAGATTTATGAACACATCATGGTGTTCTTCATTTTATGATTTTGGATTGGACTTATGATCCACTTTTATATATCTTATATCCTTTGACTATGTGTCAAATTTGGTTTCAACTATCTGTTTCATATGGATCTTTATATTATGCTTCATGTATTGCATTGTTGACGTAATAGATTGCACCCTGTGAAGGGAGGCTCAACTCTCTTCATCCATGAAACACAATAGAGATATCCCTCTTGATATGGGTGGCAAATGTGAGGGATGAATCTTTAGATTAGGGGCTAGCTCCCCTTGATGCACCTTGAGGCCCTAGATTTCCTAATGCTAATAATGGGGGAGATGAAAAGGGAGAAAAAATACTAAAAATAAGACCTAAGCTAAGAGGTGATGCACCAAAACAATTGGTCTACTCAGCTTTGGCATACACTTTGAACCATGGACATCAAGCATACACTTCATTCAGGTGAGAAAAACTTCCTTACATCAATATTTCAGTAGGGGGTCCTATGAAGATATAGGGAGGAAGAAACTAGCACAAGAGGTGTTCTAAGACACATTATTGTGTAGTCTATTCACTTGCCTATACTTCTTCAGACACTTCCTGTGACCTACAAGAGAATAAAATCACTATGCACTAGATATACTAAAATAAACTTATGAAAGCATGAAAAGAAAATGACTTAACACAAGATAAAACCATAGACATATACAAAAGTGTAAGCTCAAATGGAGGTAAAATGCTCTTTCTAATTCAAGGTAAATTCCTGGAAGGCTTCACCATACAAGTTGAGAGATATATCTTCTCAAATGAGAAGTTACAAATATATAGAGAACTAGAAATAAGATAGCTGACAAATTAAGGAATGGAAACCCATGTTGAGTTAAACACTTCTGTAAAGACCACAAGACCATGTTTCTACCGTATTCTTCTAATTACATATGGGAGATCCATGTTGTAGATGTCCAAGTCACTACCCTTATTGGCATGGGCCTACAAAAGCATGGGATACTCCTTTTAGCAACTGACAAAGCCATGCCCAAGTTTTTGTGGCTGGACCATGCTCTCTTCAATGTTGGGTACAATTGGGTGTGCATTAATGGTGAAGTGTGAAAACATGGGTTGCTCTCCTCTATAATTTGAAAATCAATCTATTTTATTTGTTTTCGGTAAATATATTTCACCAAATGTATTAATTCTCCTTGCTAAGTCATCTATGCCACCTATCTTGGTCTGAGTGGTCATTGATTCTGTCCTTTATCTTTGTCAAAAGCTGGAATTGTTCCTTGTTTTCCATTTTACACTTTATCTTTACCCATGTTTTGTCTCTTTCCTTTGACTTATCCATTGCTTTGGCCTTTTATTTTCTTACTCTTTGACTTATCAGGCCTTCTTTGTCTCAGGATTTTGTTACACTTTCCTTTGGACAAAATGTCTGAAGGAATTCCTTCAAACATTTTGTCTGAAGGGATTCTTTCTTTTGATTGCTTCTTTTACTGAAGGGCATGTGCCCCTCAGGCCTTTTGTCTTTTTTCTTCACTTTCTCAAAGTGCCCTTCACAAGGGTACTTTGTGCCTTGAAATGCCCCTCCAGAACTTTTGATTTGGTCTTGCCACCGACCAAGGTACCCTCCTCAAGTGCACATACCCTTCAGAATTTTTGCAAACATCCTTCAAGTCATCAAATGCCTTCCAAAGGAATTTTTTTTTCCTTTTGTGAACTACTTTAGACTATTTCAGGTTCTTCAATCACTTCTACTTATAAAAGTAGACAAGTAATGCACCTACACAAACCCAATTTGCACTTGGCAAAGTAGAATGAGGGAAACACCTAGCTTTTTCATCAGAAAGGTCTGGCAGAGAACATTTTTACACAAGGCAGTAGAGGAATGATCTAGCCAAAACATGGATTGGATGTCTTATGCAAATAAAAAAGAAGGGGTGCCCTAGTTTTGCTTGCAGTACCAAAAATTGGTTAACATGTATATGGTTTCATTTTTTCTTTTTCTTATGGATCATTTTATGTTATTTCCATAATTGCACACTTATGTCTATGAGTTCCTTTCTTTCATGGATTTATTTTTCTTTTCAAATAATTATTTGTTATTTTATCTCAAAAACTTAGATAATTATTATTTCAACTTGGTTATACAAACCTAGGTCCCCTTAGTAATAATTCTTTACCATATGATTAGTTAGCAAATAAGACGTCTCATTGAACTTCTATTCTACTGATCTAATTTGGATATCCCTTTATCTCTTTATATTCCTTTCACATACTAAGCATACATATGGTTGAAACTTGAGATTACATACTAGTTCATAGGTAAGCCTAAGTGTTTAGTTAGTCATATCTCTGACTACTCAGTTTCCTATAGCCAAAGTCCAAAGCTCATTTGTGTGTATCACTTATATCACTCATGTTGGTCATTCCAAATTTGTATGGAGTAGGAATCATAAAATCCATAAAATTTTAAAATCTAAATCCTTTAAATAAAAGGTAATGATATAGAAGAAAACATACAAATTCAAAAGTCAAATCACACTAAAAGACATGATTCATAGCACATCTCTTTTTTTCTAATCGAAGCTCAAACTCCATAGTTAGCCTCATGATAAAGTCAAGGTCCATTGGGGTACGGTAGGCCAGTAAATTGGGAAAGGAGAATAAAAAAATATTTTAGTGCTACCTACTTTCTCACATGAGTACCCAATCTTCATAGTGGATCAACAACTTTGTAAGAGGTCCTAAAGAATGGGGAACATGTTATGGGAAGGTAGGTTCATTTTACTTTTCTTATTCATATAACCAACATGAGTTGATTTTAGTATCTCACCTATTTGCCTATACAACTTTGTGTTTATTGTGAGCAGGCATCCTTTATATTTTTATGGTCACTAGACTCTTGGTGTCTCTCTTTTGTACCTGGTATGCCTCATGTTTCCTAAGGCCTTCTCATAGCCACCTATGTCAGGCTTTTTACATTCCCTCTTCCATTACAACATTCCTAATATTTCTCCTTGAGAAATATTATTTTGTTAGCTTCCCTAGGGTTTCCCTTTGTGAGTTACAGTATAAGACCATGGATAGGACTAGGCCCTCCTCACAAATTAAAAAACTACAAACATCTTTTAAAATCATTCCCACTATTATTTCCACCTCATTGGTGTTCCCTTTGTGATTTTCAGTGTAAGACCATGGATATGACCAAGCCCTCCTCAAAAAATATTCCAATACCCAGTTCCTACTATAACCAAGTCATAATGAAATTACATGCATAAAATTTGAGATAAGTAATATCCAATTATGAGTTACATGTCATTGACATACTTCCCAACTTGATTTAGTATGTTTTATGCTTATTTCATAAGTCTCACTTTTATCTTCTTATTTTTTGATTGCATATATGCTTACAACCATTTTATTAAATTTTTCATAATTCCCAACTTGAATTAGCATGATTTATTTAATTTCCTTTTACATTTTGTCTTTCTTTTTATACTTCCCAATGTGATTTAGTATGATTGATTGCATTAATTTTTGTTTTTATACCTTTGGTCTTTCATGTGCCTTCTATTTTATTATAATAATTTCATACTTCCCAACATGATATAGTGTGATTTATATTTGTTTTAATCTGGTGCAATCTTTTGCATGGTTTGAAAATATTTGTTAACCTTTTAACCATTTTTCGTTTGTTATATTTAGTCATCTTTTGTTATTACACATTTCCCATCGTGATATAGTATGTATTACATTTGTTTTGATTACTTATACTTTTCCAAATCATTTTACATTTTTATTTTTAACCATGCATGTGTATCACATAATGTTAGAAAAGAAACTACACATCACATATTTCCCATAACATATATAAATAAATATAACTATATGTGCTAAAAAGGAAATATATTAATGCATCCACATCTAGATCCAAATATAACTCATGAGATCAGTACAATTATAAATATATATATATATATATATATATATATATATATATATATATATATATATATATATATATATATATATATATATATATATATCATGTGTTTTATACAATGAAAAGTATAAAATACAATAGCTACAACTCTAAGGTTGTGCTCTATCATGTCTATCCTATGTCCTAGCCACACTGCCCATCGATGCCTATGACTAGCCCATCTCAATAGTACATTATAAAGAGGTAGTTTGAGATCTTAATCCAGTAACCTATCCCTATAGATTGGCCACCTAGGCTTGTACCTATCCTATCTAGATGGTTGTCACCATGTGCATGGTTCTCTCTTATGTCAGGGCCTATCAATCTTGTGCCTCTATTGCTCTAATGCTTGCCAATGGATTTAACCCATCATTGCATGCCTATAGTTTCCTTGAGTCCTCTCCCACTAGTCTAAACCAACCAACCTAGGCTAGGGGTAGATGAAACCTTAGGATCATCTATAATGGTGGGGTCGTATGGTGCTAGAACCTTATCCAAAATGTCATGATGCATAGTCATAACTAGGGTTCCCCATCTGACCTCCTCTATCATCACAAAACCAAAAACTAGATAGACATCAGATTATATATATATATATATATATATATATATATATATATATATATATATATATATATATACATAATAATCATAATGCAAGTAGTGTTTCATATCAATAACTTAAATCAAATTTGAAACATTTCTCACTAGTGCTAGTATTACTGATCATGGTATCCCCATTTACTCACTCGTTGAGCACTTCCTCCATTAGCTACCTCCACACCAATGCAAATCCAAGAGTCACCACCCAATCCTATTATGGTCCTCTCCTTAGTGGTGTATCTATGGACCAATTATGTCTTGAAGTAGCTATTAGATCTTTATGTGTAATAACTAGTGCCTATGTCTCATCACATCAATGGTACCTCCATCTCTGATAATCATTTTAATGGTCATTACTACCTCTATTATAGTGTCTACTATGCTCCTACATTCACATCCATCACATCTCCTCATGCTGGCTCAATTTCCTCCTACTATCATGCTTGACTAGCCCATGGTCTAGCACGTTAAGGCTTGATCACCAATATCTCCATAGGTACCCCTCTGCCTCATCCCCCTCTTGGCTCACTAGTATGTCGTGCCCAATAATAAGGCACTACTAGAGGAGCCATCAGATGGGGGAGTCCCAACTATCCTATTATATGAGTCACTAAATGAGGCTCCACCCATGAAGTGTAGTGCCCTGTGATTTGCACGTGTCAACTTTGTCATAATGATATACCAACTAGGCCATATGGTAGTTATGTGAGTATAGGGTTGCCACACTATCTACCCTCATGTGATAGTCCATAATGTTGGAACATGGGGCATGATGTGCACTACATGGTCTTATCTCCATTGTAAGACCCAAGGTAATCTATCATCAACTGCATGTGGAAACCTAGCTAATTGATACATGGGGAACCTCTCATATATCCATGCACCATGTAAAATTATTGGTACCATCATCTTATGCCCTCTAGATAGCAACCCATACATATCATGTATGAGTTGGACCTAGATGATAGACCCAAAATTATAGAGTGCTCCTTGATCTAATATAGACTAGCATAAGGCTATTGCATATAGTGGTACCTTGTCATCTGACTTGTGACACAACACTCATTCCATCACAAGTCCTATCATTGCCTTTCAGATGTCCAAAATGTCTACAATATATACATCAAACAAGCTCACCGTCAACCCAAGGTAGATCCTATCTGAGCAGGTAGCCCACTAGGATAATTTTCATCTCTTATCTTCAAAATCTAGTATATCAATGATCACTAGTGTCCCACCTATCATAAGTCCATGAAATGTGTGGACATCCTCTAAAGTAATCCCCACCTCAATCATGTCCCCATCCACCTCCCAACAGAAAGTATCCTTCAACCATTACCATCCTCTTAAGAACATGACAATGAGATCAACACTCAGAGGGATCCATCTAATCTCCATGATGTTATCAAATCCCTAGGTGACCAGTCGAGCTCTATCCACTTTAGCCAAATGATTCAACATATCTAGTAGCCATGATGCATCTACTAGGCACCAATATCTCTGGCATCTCTAAAAAGTATAAAACAATAAAGGATGTATTAGATCTCCATGTCATAAATAATTAAAATACATTCTAAAAATTTATAAAATTAACTACTTCATTAGTTGGTTTGATTTAATTTCTTATATTTTCTTATTTTTGTACACAATCGGCCCATTTGATACCAAATAAACCCTATCATAGTCTTGTTATACAACATTGACCCATTTGCTACTAAATCAACCTTTTACTTTCAGATTATATCAGGCTACTTGATAATAAATTAGCCCTTTCCTCTCTCTAGAATACTACATCGACCCTTTAGTACATAGTTGGCCCCCCTTATCAAACTATATTGGCCACTTACTACCAATTGCATCGGCCATAGGGTATTGTGTCGACCATCTTACTATGTCAACATACTACTATGCAGTCGGCCACTTTCAGCAATACTATATCATCCCACTACTATGCAGTCACCCTCCTTATATTCTTCTCTCATTATGAATTGATTTAACCAAGTCAATTATGTTATTTACCATCATCAACTTTTTGACCATTTATCATAAATGCCTTAGGAATTTATTGGTCTAATTTTTTCCTACCCATTACCCCATTATTCCCCTAGTCTACCTAAAATTTCTTAGGGTTAGTTTTGGTGTCTATATTTTTCCTACCAGTCAATTTTATATATTTAGCTCAATTTTAAATAAAATTACTCAAAAAAATTGAAATTAATGTTTTCTTACCTATGCTACACTTGCTACAGTCATCAGGCATCCTCCCTATCATAGCTATTATCTCCTCACCGTGGTCACTCTTTAGGCTCAAAATGGGTCTATCAGACATCTATTTTCTCAAAATAGTAAAAATAACAAATGAATTATTTTTCACTCTATTTATATGTACTATTCAAAATTATTTACCTGTCAAATATTGACAACCCAATTCCATTTTTCAATCATATTTTTATTTCTACTAGCTCTTTTTCTGAACTTCAAGATGTTCTAGAATCCTAAAATTATAGAGATTTTTTTTCAAATATTACATGTAAATTTTGCAAAAAAACAATTGATTTTTTACTTTTTTTCACTAATTTATATAAGGTTACCTAATGTTCCCTACATTGGACACCTTCAAATCTCTTTCACTTCATTTATTATCTATGACACTAAGGTAAGTAAAGGTATGAATTTTTTAATTATGTCCTTTCATTTATTTTATTTGCTTCTTACTATAATTTATTTAGCTTCAGTGTTGTGTGTCGTTATGTTCTTTTCTTGAAGCACCATCACATGTTGCACCTACATGACATGTGATAAGCTTCGAGTGGGGAATATGTATACACATAATATTTTCAAACTTTATCAATTACTGATACTTTTTATCTTGCAAGAACCTATCGAGTCTCAATATATCTGAGTGCACACCTTAAAGGGTGCACCAAGAAAGGGATGGGTAGATCATTAGTGCTTTGTAGGATTGTTGTCCCCTATACTACCATTTGATATCTACATAACCTTCTCCTATGCACTTCACTAATCTTAGCCTCTTCTCTTGCACACTCCTCCAAGAATTTTACCACCTCACTTATCCCCTTCCTAAGCCTAAAACCCTTTTTTATAGTTTACATTACACTATCAGCTTGGGTCGACCCTATGCTCAAATAGTTAAAGCATGTTACGGGTCTAGGTTAGCTCTAGCAAACCTAGACCAGGACCTAACTTATTTTTATTAATTAATGATATAGTGTCAATTGGGTTGACCCTATCAGCTAAACTTTTAGAAAGGCTTAGGGTTAGATTCAACTATATATACACATCAATTTTTGTCATTTATAGAGAGAAGAGAAGAAGAAGCAGAATATATTATGCATCTTCTTATTCACCATTTTACTTTAGGAGCATATCTTAGGGTTTTAATATTTTATTTGAAGATACCGATCTTATCTTATGGAAAAGTCTTTTGGATGCATTGATAAGTTGTGTAGCTTAGAGATGACTTATCCTTATTATCCTTATATACAACAATAACCTCTTGGGAAGCACCTTGGCCAAGGGAGAGATTGAAGCTTGATGGGTTCATCTTCAAAGGTAAGTATTCCTAACTTTGTTCCTCCTTTGTAAGAGTAGATATATTTACATTTGTACTTCTCTCCCATGCATTATGGTTTTACCTATGCATAACTTAATTAGGATTCTTCTATGCATGTTTGCTTTTTATTTTTATTACCCCCACTTTCTGCCACAAGCTTTGGTGAGCACTAGATTAGACTTTACTTTGAATATACTTTGTGAATATGAAAATATAGGACCTAGTTAGGTTTATTTCATGGTGTTCCTTGACTAGAGGACTTGGAACCCTCTCTAGTGATGTTATTATGGTAAGATGTCCCTTGGTTAGGTTTATTAGATCCATCTTGGTTATGACCCTGAATATCTAATATATCGACAATCAGAAGTGTAAGTAGGATTTATCTTCTCTGATCTAGGATTGATTAATAGATCAATTGCATTTCCCTTTGTATACATATTTTTTTCATGTATGTACTTATTTATCTTCAAGTTGGTATTCAAGGCACCGAAGGTAACATTTTAAATCTAAAATCCATCTAGGTTCATTAATTTTATTATGATTTACATATGAGCCTAATATGAGGCTTAACCTTGTCATCTTGAGGTTCAAGATTAGTTAAATGAGTAGTGTGGTTGAGGTTGTCATTTGCTTAATTACCCAACACTATTAATACTTCATAAGGGTTGGGGAATTTATCTTCCCAACCCATAGTATTAACAATGACACTCACTTTGGGCCATAATCACCCCATGTCAATCCCCATTAGGGCATAATCCCCCCATGACATTCCCCATTAGGGAAAAATATCCCCATAGAATTCCCCATTGGGGCATAATCAACCCAATATCTAGGGATTCATAAGGCAACATGATTCACATATTTAAATGTGTATACCTTTAATTTTTTTCCTTGTCATTTCAATTGTCATCTAACATGCCCAACTTGTCTTAGAGTACCCTACCTATACAAGTCATCTTCAATAATTTAAGGATATCAAAGGGTAATTGAAAAGAACAAGAAATCAAGGTCAAGACCTAGAATAGAACCAAGAATCAAATATGTTTATTCCTCCTACTTCAAGTTAAGCTTAATGGAGCCATATCTTACACACTTTTGATGGAGTTATTTTATCTTGGCCTCTCATCATCCCCTTGTATCAAATCAAGGTTTAGATTATATGTAACAACATCATCACTTCTAGGTAAGAAAGGTTCAAAACCCTTACTTTATCTATTCCATTTACACTCACTCAAAACTACGTGGAAGTCTTATTCCAACATGTTGGATACATAGTTTTCAATGTCATTTCCACTATATTACTTAAATCCATAACCAATTATTATTTTGAGTGCCAAGTTAGGTTAAAGAGAATGAATTAAAAATTCAACATATTCTTCCTATAAAACAAGGAATTATAAGTATAGGAAGATCACAAATTAAGAGACAAACCAGGAACAAAAGCTTAGGTTTCAAAACCCTATATAGGATAGACTCCACCAAGTAGAGATATATTAGGCAAACATGAATATGTCCAGTGAAATTCTACCTAGGTTGAACTTGCATCAAGTATGATTCTATATAGGAGGATCTAAAGGTCAAATCAAAGATTAGAACAACACACAATAAACATGCATATTTATATTCCACATCCATAATTTTAGGTTTTATGTACAATAACAAGGTGTGATCATTTTTTATTCATTGTAAATAAATCACATAGCCTATTTTATTTATCACTTTGTATTGTTACTATTATTAGCTAGTTGGGTAGAATTGAATTCTACAGTTTCATAGCTATATTGTTAGATATATGTGTTTTAATAATTTATTTCTTATTTTTTATAAAAACAAAATTAGGGTGTGTGTGTGTGTGTGTGTGTATATATATATATATATATATATAAGATTATAAGTGGATATTCAAAATAAATAAGACATGTTCCTTGTACTTTTGAGGAAATGGAGACCCATAAACACATAGCAATCATGGATAAACCATGTCTAAAAGTATGTGTGAACATAGCCTATAAGGTGATTAGAAGTGGGAATCAAGGAAATGGAATAAAATTTGGGCTAATGGGATAATTCATACATTGATCCAATTATCCATTTTCAAAAGTAAAAAATGATAATTTTAGCCAAATGGTGAATATTAGCCACTAAAATTACCCCTAACACTATCGTTTTTAGATATTAAATCTCTCATCTCTAATAGTTATAGTGTTAAGTTATTTTGTACCATCTTGTATTGTAGAAAACCATTTTCCTCCAAAAAAGCAAACAATTTGATTGCCCCTTCAAGATCATAATTGGGCAAAATCTTCACTAACCTAGTCAGAGACTTCCAATACTCATATAATATGAGAACCAACAAAAATATATACCAATTTTTTTTATAAGACTATAATTAAAAAAATCATTTCTCTCAATTCTAATATTTCTATGGTAAATTATTCTAGTCAATTAAATTTTAAACTTGAGATAACCATCTGATGTGCTATGGTGATAACTCTACTTCATGCATCCTTTAAATTCTTAATTGTGCCCCAAGGATTATATTTTCCTTCATCCAAAGTGGTTTATTATATGTTAAATGACCTTTATTACCACATTATCCTTAATAAAATATAATAGAAATGCTCTCACCCATATCTTCCATTCATATATTTTCTTAACTTCTTTCATGATGTATGGTAAACTCTTTGTATGATAATGTTTAATATTCTCTCCTTTATTTGGCAAGTTTTTTACCCAAGTTAGGGTTTTAGAATTGATAGGAATGACAAATTATTAGGTAGTAAAAATATTACTATATATTATTCTCTAGAAGACCATTTGTACAAATTTATTCATGAACCCAAAGAATGGTGAGTTAAGTAGCTTCATCTATTTTATCTTCTCCATACCCTTACATTAATTTTTGCAAACCTGCTTCTTTGCATCAGTAGGTTATTGAATTATCCAAAAATATCTATGCCTAATGGAGAAAAAACATTGGCATGTACAACTATCATGGATGTTTACATCCCAAACACTCATTTCTCATCTATGTTCATCTTCACATACTCCATGTTGAATTGATCTCTCAATGCTTCTAAGGATTCTTTAAAAAATTAAACATTATGAATTTTTCTCCCTACATCCAATTTATCTCTTGTCATTGATGCATTTCCCCTAATTTTTAGATCTATTCCTACTCTCTAAATTTAGCCTTGCTTTCTTTTGAAAAATTTAAGGATTTTACATTCAGCTCTAAAATATCATTTAATTATGGGAGTATGAAAAATAAATTTGTTTTTTCCTCATTTATTAGGCTATGATCTATCTATACTTCCCAACTTGTACTCATCCTACATCAAAATGAGCATTAAATTCTATTTTACTTGTGTACCAACTACTTATTTGTATTTTCTACTTTTGATGTGTTTTTTTTTTTCTCTTCTGTGGTGATTTTTCATTTTTTCAGATATTTTTACTTTGTATATTATGTTTAATACCATGAGAAGTTCTAATTCATTATGGTGTTTTGTTTAGTACCATGTGAATTTTGTATTCACTATGTTACTTTATTTAGGGACTTGTTATGGCAAACATGTTAGAAATAACATCATATTTTAAATTTTTAATATTTACTTGTTATCATAAGTATATATTTAACATGGTTTCCATGCCATGTTTTTCTTCATCATGATGCTTTGTTTATTTTTTTCATGCTAAGTTTTTCTTCATTGTGATGATTGTGTAGGCAAATGATGCTTTTATAAGCATGCATTTATTTTACAAGAATGTGATGATTTTTTAGGAGTGTGATTATTTCAAAAACATGTGATACTTTTAAAGATATGTGATGAATTTTTAGGAGTGTGATTATTTTACAAACATGTGATGTTTTTAGAAGCATGTGATGATTCGAAGCCCATGATATTTTTTAAAGACTGTGATAATTTTCCTAGAATGTAATGTTTTTCAAAGATTATAAATCAACAATTCTTTATGTATAAGGGATATGTTTTTCTATTAGAATCAAATACCTACACCCTCGATGATAACCATAACTGACAGACTTTTATTTGATAGATTAAATGATTACAACTTCATAATAAGAGGAAGTAAAAAAATTGCATATTAAAAATTTAATTTTCCATAATATAATATTATGCAATCTTTTTTTAGTGTTCCACACTTACATTCAAAGATAAAGTTAAACTAATAAACTAAATTTATCTACCATGGTACCACTACACATCAAGATAAAATATTTCAAAGAATGATATCTCAAATCTCTAGGGGGAGAAACATGTTACCCAATCGTGTCATTTTTTTTAGATCTATTTCATACAAGGATAATTTATATGGGACGTCTCAGCCCAAAAGTGATGGTAATGGTTCTAAGAAGGTGATTTATTCTGACACTAAAATGAATAAGATGTGAATATGTTCACCTACTATAAATCTAAGGCCATTATGCTATAGTTTCCACATGAAATCATCTTCATCTTTTTCATCAAAGATGCACACTAGGAGATCATCCATGATCAATCTCTTATGAGGATTGGAAAAATGGAATTAGAATGTGTCAAAAGATCTCTCATCAAGTTCATACAACCCTCCTCTCATCAAATATGACAAAGAGGTCCTTCAGATCAAATCCCAGCTAACTCTACCATATGACCAGGGTTGAGGATAGGGTGAGTTAGAGGATCAGAAGGGCATGAGTATGGATCAATTTTTAGTAGTATCATAGTCCTTATACCAAAGGATTGAGGATGATCACCATATTTTTGACAAAATGATCACATATAATATGTTTGACAAAATCACTGCTCACAAGCAAACATGTGTATATAAGACTAGTTTTCAACTAATAGTTTGATCCTTTTGTGGGAAAACCATTTGCCTTTGGATACATTTGCCTAATCATGTGATAGATCTTAAGAAAAAATTCCAACACTCACAAGGGATCTTAGAAGATCATAAATGTCTTCTATATGATGGTAAACAACTTGAGGACCATAATTCATTGTCAAATTATAAATTAGGTAACGATTCCACCCTCTTCTTAGTGCTAGATTGTGTGGAGGTGTTATGGGTCCAAGGAAGCCAATAACCTCCAAGTATTTTAAATAAGTGGTAAAATTTTCAGATTTCATTCCTTGTACATCAAAGCTACAACCCTCCCCAAGCACTTGAGGTGATGATTATGGAGGCTGTAAGGGAAGATGTGACCCAATTCCAGTCTGATTTAGAAAATTTCGTAGTTATTTTCAAATTTAATGGGTTTTTCCTTAACACATCAACTTTATATCATTGGATACATTTGAATTGTGCGAAAAATGATGATACCTTTGCTTCAAGGGATTTTTCATTGTTTAACATTTTGATCAGGAAGTCTATTAGAGATTCTTTATAGATGGTCCATGGTTTTTGGGAATCGTAGTGTTATTCATCATTCCATGGTTTCTATAATTTGACCAAAATACTCTATTAGTTACCAAAATGCTAGTTTGGGTTTGGCTCCATAATTTACCATTACATTTAAGCTATGATTACAATGAAATAAGAAACTCCTTGGGCACCTTCATCAAATGTGATGTTGAGAGAACAACAATGGGGTTATGCATTTTTTCTTGCATCTGCATGGAGATAGACCTTAGCAAGGGCATACTAGATAAAATGATTATCAAATATGGTCAAACTCAACATATCTAGGAATTAGATTTGAGAATACAACATTTTGATGCCATATTTGTAGACTTCCAAGACATCTACAAGTTGCCTATTCC
Source organism: Torreya grandis (assembly GCA_037957365.1). Lineage (NCBI taxonomy): Eukaryota > Viridiplantae > Streptophyta > Pinopsida > Cupressales > Taxaceae > Torreya > Torreya grandis. Next base: position 1,494,259 of record JARHVA010002594.1, on the reverse strand, counting down.
CAGGTCCAAAAACCTCCTCATAGAAGAAAAGGGATGAAATCAAACTCCAAATGATATAGATTTCTCTAGAGCAAGAGGTAGAGGATGAATATGATGATCAGGTAGAGGATATTCATCAAACCTTAGAGTTAGAAAATAATAAATTTGGATAATCAGATACTCAAGTTGAGGCCACTATGCATGTTGAGGTAGAAAGAAAATAATATCAAAATAACTACATGAAGATTGTTCTAAAAGTGATCGTGTTAGGAGAGTGAAAAGACTTCAATAATTGGAGAATTAAAAATTAGACAAAGAGAAGGTGACTCCTCTGAATCCTAAACCCCTAATTTTAGACACTCCTTTAGAATTATAGATTGTCACTCTTGAGTCCTCTCAAGAGGTATGGTAGGAGGTAAAAAAGAAGAAAGGGCAAAAGGGCAAGATTAAAGAATATATGGGATATATCTCACACTAATTTATTTCCAATTGTTGGTTGAAATAGTTCATTTCTTTGGAACATGGTGTTGTTTTTTGGAACTTTAATTTCGATGTTTTGTGCATTTATATAATGTGACTTTTTTCCAATGAATAAAAGTTACGGTTTTTTCTTTGGAAAAAAAGTACCATTGAACATGCAATATTACACCAAGTGCATAAATTACTAAGTCTATTTTTAAACAAATAGAATTAAAAATATTAAAAAACACAATATTAATACAATTATCAATTAGAATCCAAATCCATATCACTGGTGTTGCACAAATGGTTTATATTACCCATGACAACCTGATAAGTTTATTGATCCTTCCTCTAAGGAAATGGTAACATCGTCATTCATTTATGTTGAGTGGGCTACTAGAGAAAATGTGGGAGCCAAAGGAACACAATCTCACCCAACATCGTTACTCACACCAACATTTACATAAGCTTGTTGAAATTATGCAACAAAGGTGAATGGAGATAGCCAAACTAGAATGCTTTATGACATGGATTTTAAACATATTTCATGTAATTTTTAAAAAAATAAATAAATTATTGTATCCTTGATATTTAAAATTTAAATATTTCATTGATCTATTTACTTTAGATTTTATATCATATATGGACATTGATTATTGCATGTTTCATTGGATATTTTCATAGAGTGAACTAGACACTTAGAGCCTTCTCCAAAAGATGAAGTGTGATTATACACTAAGGTATACAATCTATTTATCCTTTTATCCTAACATTTTTAATACTATAATAAAAGAGGGGCATTTGTAAACACATAAATCTAGTATCAAACACTTAAAAATGTCAATCTTGACCTATATTTACCTTATATGACTTGTGCATTTATGGACCTTGCACACCCTTCTCTTCTATACATTTGCCTTCTATGGACTTGACCTTTTTGATTTGCTATTAGTAACCTACATGAGTTCCCTAGTCTATGCCTAATCTACTTGTTATCCTTGTCAAAAAAATTTATCATCAAACCACTTTTTACTACTTGTTGGACTCCTCCATTCATACTTAGATAACTCCCAATTCTCAAGTCATCCACATGTGCCAGATATGTCCATGCTTACAATGGTAATTTTCCAAACTTAAATCATCTTTATGGGTCAATTCATACATTCTACATGTTGGTGGTATGATAATCTACCAAAAGGGTCATCTATTTATACATGATAGGTGTAATCATATTCCTTATCTAAAAAGCATCAAAGAAAGCATCATCAATCACTTGCACATAGATAACTACTACCCTAAATCTGCCAAATTAGAAATCATTCACAAGTACTAGGCCCTAAAAAATCCTAAAGCACCTAAACTAAGTCAAGTTTATCATTGTCAAGTGTCAAAATATAGGTTATATGTTGCATCCATATTCAAGGATCATTATTGTACACATACCCTTGATTACGAGAACTAAGTGCAGTTTGAGACCTTTTCAGAGAATTGGACATGTAGGCAGTGCTTAGCCACTCAATGGGGGAGGGGGGAAGGGGGGGTGCGTAGGGTTGTTGGGGTCAACTCAAACCATATTTCTTCCCATTTATAGGCCAAACTTATTGTCAAAAGAGGAGCCAGGGTTTCAAAGTGAAGGGGACAAGTTTTTAAACTTGTGCATACAACAAATTTTTAATATTGTACAAAATGAGGGTTTATAAGAAGATGCAAAAATCTATCAAAATATATTTGGGCACATGTTATAGGGATAATTACATAAGATATTAGATGCCTTCATCTAACACAAGCATTCAATATTTGTTGGATTTATCTAGTTAGGTCTAAATAGTTGATTTCTAGAGTTCAATAATCTCATGTCTAGTTGTAGTCATTTTTCCCATCTGCACATAGTCTCAAATCCTAAACAAAAAAGTAACAAGCTAAGTACCCTAGCCCTCTTAGTCCTTTCCATATAAAATAAAGTGTAATTGAACATTTACTTGTAGCATTCATATTTACTTGTTTTAGACACATCTTAGATAATTTGAATATTTAAAAGTTATATATTATTTAAATACATTATTCCAAAATAAGGTAAAATAGGTTTCATACCCCACTTTTCTATTGTAACATGAGTTGAGTAACCAATATTCTCTACATATTGCATTGCACTTTCCATATCGTCCCTTGTCCACTCTATATGGGCAGAACCCATTTTAGTGGCAACAACATTTCCTCTCACTTGCACATTTGGTTGCTTCTGTAGATGGTTAGTAGTGGGTTGTTCTTCAATAAATTCTTCATCATCAACATTATTAAATTTCACCCTTTGTTTTTCATTGTTGCACAAAGGCAGTTTCCTAACAAACTATGTTATCTTTTTGTCATTCTTTAGGTGAACTACAACAATCATCAAAATCATAAAAACATATACAAGACATAGATATAATAATATGTCTTAACATAAATTATGGACTCTGTGATAATTTGAATATATTTTTAATCAAAATTTAAAATACTACATTATTAAACTATTTCTTTAGTTTAAGGGCAATATATTTCAAAAAACTACATTATTGTAAATATGATAGTGACTACCAATGCCTTATTACATTATTCCTAATCGAGAATGTGCATTGTATTATAGATATTTTGTGAGAATGTATTGTAGGTAATTAATTATTTCAAAAAAGTATTTTTTTTAATTACATTTATGCTTAGTTACAATACTAGTACTTAAAAGTATTCAAACACTGTGTTATTTTAAAATCTATTTACAACCAGTTACAATTTTTTTTAAATCTATTTATACTCATTGCTCAGTTACACTAAAATTATTCACCTTTTATTGCAAATTATAAATAGGAAGACAACATAGGTAATTTTCCAATGCTATGGATTGGGATTTTATTGTATCCCCTTCAAGCCTTTGTAGGCACTAAAGATTCCTATTCACAATTCAATGATATGCTTGGAAAATCAAGATCAGGACAACGAGATTAATGATTGTAGGATTCACATGTTGAAAAAATGTAAAGTTATTTTTTAGTCCTTGAGATTTTCTCTTACAAGTGGGAAAATGGGAATTTGGTGTTAGATCAAAATAAATGGTGATTAATTCACCATAACCTGTTATTTTTAGTTTGTTTTAATATTGTTTTACTTGAAGACTATTGTAGGTTTATTTCTTATTCCTCCTTCCTATATTATAGGAGGTTGTTTGGATATCTTCTTGGCTATCTAATATCCTATGTAATAATTAATTATTTAGCTGAGTATATGATTATTCATGCCCTACATTTGGTTTCAGAGCATGACTTTGTTTTTTAGGAAAATAATAGGAGCTGGAGCCCTGAGGCACCCTCATACTGCAACCAGAGGAAATAATTGAGAAGCCTATGCTATAATTATATGAGATTTCATTTAAAAAATCCTCTCACTTAGCCATTACACAACTTATTTATGATTTTAATGCTTTGTTCCAAATTTCAATCATTCACTCATTTTATTTCTCTTGTTTGAATGATTTTTATGCAAAATTTTGCTTATTTTTAATAGTTTTTTGCCATACAATTATCAAAACCTAAATATTATGGTAAAAGAGTATAGCCCTATAAGTTATATATCATATCCAATTTGGTGTAGGTCATACAACTCTTGGAAGGCTAAACTTGCAGACTAGTTTTTATGACAACTTCCTGCACTCATACAATTTTTGGCTGGTATAGGTTGTAGGATAAGAATTTTGAAATATAAGACCATAGTGTGGTAGAATACTCTTTCAAATTTCACCCCATATTAATTTTTATAATTTTTTAGCAGGCCATATATTGTTTTGGATGGCTTAAACAACAAACTAGAAATATGTCCAGTCAACCTGCATAACTAGATAGTTTTTACCTATTTGGAGGTAGTATATTATGAATTTTAAAATTTGATGGTTGGAGGAGATAGCAGACTATGCACTCTTGTATGTGAAACTGAGATGTATATTTTTGCATAAGGATGTACAAAAGCTTATTATCATCCCATTTTAGTTATGGTTTGTAGATTTCAAAGTCCTTAGATACAAGTTTTGTCCTTTATGAACTTGAAATAATGCTTAGCTGGGTTGGTAGGGAATCTTTTTAATAAAGAGCAGGTGGGAGGTTCAAATCCTCCAATTTTTTTTTTGGAATAAAACAAAATTTTAAACTAGCCAAACTCTCAAATTTAACAATTTAGCTAAGCTAAAATTAGCTACAACTAACTAGATTTAGCTACAAAAGTCATAATTTTTTTTTCGAAAAAGGCTTAAGAGCCCAAAATTGTTTTAAGGGCAATATTATTTTTTAAAATGGAATTAGTGTTTTCATGTTCATTTTAATTATTTATTTACAAATCATTGTAATTTTTTATTTTTTCAATCAAAAACACAAAATAATGCATTTATGCACAATCGTAGTGTTCAGTCATAGTTATGCCTCAGACTCACATTTATGGGTAAAATCATCATGCTTGAATTATTAAATACATAGCCTAACATAGTTGTAACAATGATGTCTAGGCAGAATACCTCTAAACCCCTAGAGAGAAATAATGTTAAATATTCACTGAGTCATCCCTCTATTTTACTCATTCGATACAATCGAATGACATAAATCTTGACAAGTGAAAATTCTAAGTATATATGGAAGTTACACCCACATATGCATAATTTCATATAATTAAGTGCTAATGATTGGTCTAACCTCTTTTAGTACTATTTAAGTATCACATATTATTCTCTTTCACATACGTTTACGCTTCTTTCACATATCACCAATTATATAGAAAGGGTGAGCATCTTCCACATACCGATAGGTATAAAGGAAGGGCACATATAAAGAAAGGTTTGGTATATTAGATTGATGATATATATAAAGGGAAAACCAAATACCTAGAGTGATAAGGAACCAATCCATCACCTTTGGTTAGATTCTACACAATGGTTGGAAATGGCCAAAAATTCTTTCTACTAGGCTCATAGCTTCTATGTGGCGACAACTATGCCACTTAAGAAACAAAAATTAGTTCACATATGGAATTTTAAGACCTTTGGCTTGTTTTCAATGGCACATTCACTCGACATGACACTAACACTAATCAACAATGTAAGTTTGACAAAGCAAACGAGAAGGCAAAGTTGATAATAATGTTTGAGGTATTAGATGAGGTCATATACATGAGGCTACAACAACTAAAGATGCTTGAGATAAGCTCTAAATAATATACGAGGCTAAAAATGAAGGTACCATTCTCCATTTTTGGAGTCAACTTCAAACATTCATATTAATTTTTGGTGAGAGTAGAATATTTTCTACGACATGTTGCAACCCTAAGGGATTCACTCTAAGCATTGGGTGAGATAATGTCAAATGCATCTCTTGTACCTATTATCCTTAGAGCACTATCATCCTCCTATAGGATATTCTTGACTACTTTGATAGTCATATAACATAAACAATCATTTGCCAAGTTGGTAAACATGTTGCAACAGGAAGAGTATATATATACAAAAGAAGAAGAATTAGAAGAACATGCTCTTACCTCTAATCAGTAGGAAGGTAAAAATCATATCAAGTATTCTAAACCAAAGAAAGGTTATCAACACAATGCATAGGGGAATAGACAACAAAAATTCTACCTTATATGTGGAAAGAAAGGCCATGACCTTAAGGATTATTGGTATAACTCATTTACACAAGGCTCTTCAAGCAATAACAAGCCCAATAACCAACAATCATCTCATCCACACAAAGGATAAGAAAAAAATAGAGGTCATTAGAAGAAGAAATCCAATCATCCAAGTAACATTGTTGAATAAGAAGAAACCCCTTCAGATGCAGACATCCTATATACTACATAGTCTCATGAAGAATCAACATCATAAATTTCTATTTGGTATGTTAACTCAAGTGCCATTCGACACATGACTGGATGATAAGATTGGTTTCATAGTATGAGTGAGACTTCTCCTAAAAATCATGTCTCTTTGGGTCATTATTCATTCTACCATGTTCAAGGTATTGGGAACATCTCTTTACCACTTGGATGAAATGCTTGTAAAATCTTAAGCATTTAATATGTTCCCAAACTCACAAAAAATCTTTTATCAGTAAATCAGTTACTTGACCACAACCTCAAGGTTAAATTTTATTGTAAATGAGGAATAAAGATGTGTTTGATCAGAGATAAGTCAAAATGCTTGCAAATTACTTCATGAGCTTCAAGAGTTGGGAAAATATTCCAATTTGACTTCATGCAGAAAACCAATTAAGCACTTGTGGTAAAAGACACTGACTTAACATAATTATGGCACAAAAAAATTGGTCACATCAATTTTAGATATCTCGACACAATCTGCCATTATAACATGGTTAAAGGATTTCCATCTCTCAAAAAGGGTACAAATATATGTCACCATTGCTTAGCAAGCAAACAACATAGAGCTCCATTTCAGAAAGGGACATATCAGGCCTATGAAAAACTTGATCTGGTTCATACCGATTTGTGTAGATTGATGTCACCTAGTCATGTTGGGTTTAAGTACTTCATGCTCTTTGTTGATGATTTTTCCAAAAAAATGTCAGTTTATTGTCTGAATAGAAAGAGCCAAGCCTTTCAAACTTTCAAATAGTTTAAAATTGTTGTTGAAAATGAGACTAGTTGGAACATTAAAACCTTCCACTTAGATTGTGGGGGGGGGGGGGGGTGGGAATTCACTAGTAATGAATTCAAAGCATTTTTGAAAGAAAATGGCATTCGTCGTCAAATGGCACCTCCACATATATGATAATAAAATGATGTTATTGAATGAAGGAATCATATTATTGTGGACATGGTGCGATGTATACCACATGATTCTAGTTTTACAAAGATATTTTGGGTAAAAATAGTCAAAACCATAGTCTATCTACTCAATAAAGTTCTCATTATAGTTTTTTATGGAATAATACATAAAAAGCATGGTCAGGGCACAAGCCTTCTATAACACACCTTCAAGTCTTTAGATGCAAAGCAAGTATGCATATTCCTAAAGTAAAGAGGACTAAACTTGACATGAAAGCATAAAAATATGTCTTCTTAGGGTATAGTGGAGAAGAACTTGCTTATGGATTAATGGATCTAAATACCAAAAAAATTTACACAAGCAGGGAGTTGAGTTTTTTGAGAAGGCAGAAGTAGAAGCTCCTTTTACAGGCTCACTTGGTATACCAATTAGTCCCATAGAAAATGCAAAAGATGGTGATCTACCAGATGAAGATAGTGATGGTGATGGGAATAATGGTACAGCTCCACCACTCATAAGAACTATTCAACATATTCCTAACTAGTATACAAGTACATTAAGGGGTGCTAAACTTGATAGAATTCTAGACACATCAACTACTAGACCAAAGACTCACATTGTGAATCAAAATAGGGTCAATTTGGCCCTAATGATCATAATTTTAGAATCAGGTGAGCCCTCTACAGTTAAGGAAACCTTAGAGTCTAAACCTTGTAAAGATGCCATGGATGCATAATTTCAATCACTGATAAAACGTAAAATATGGTAGCTTGAATATATTCTACCAAGGAAGAAGCCAATCAATTTTAAATGGGTATTCAAAAGTAAAGACAAAGCAAATGACAATATTGATAAGCTCAAGAATCGACTTGTAGCAAAGGGATATGCACAAATGGAAGGCATAGCTTATGAAGAGATATTTACTCCTACGACTGAGATCAATACAATCGTAATGATATTTACTTTGGCTCCCCAATTTGGATGGAGGGTCCACCAAATAGATGTAAAAAGTGCCTTTCTCAATGAATATTTAAAAGAAGTTTACATGACACAACCAAAAGGTTTTCCCATTCTTGGTAATGAAGGAAAAGTATGTAAACTCATCAAATATTTGTATGGTTTCAAATAGGCTCCCCGAGCTTGGTACATAAAAATTGATGAGCACCTCATTTAACATGGATTCCATAAGAGTCCCTATGATCCAAATCTCTACCTCAAACAACAAGGGGGAGAGATTGTGATTATTGTAGTATATGTTGATGATCTAGTCATCACTAGCAATTCAATAAAGATGATTGATGTAACCAAGAAAGATCTTAATTGATCATTGAACATGACAGATCTTATGCTTCTACACTATTATCTTGGATTAGAAGTATGGCAAAAGGAATACCATATATTATGTCCTTGATGAAATATGCCAAGACAACATGTGAAAAATTTAGGATGATGGAAAATAATCCAATTACTACACCTATAGAAACAAGTCTTCAATTGTCTCACATAGATCCATCACCACAAGTGAATACAACTCTTTATCGACAGTTGATTCGAAGTCTTATTTACTTAACATATACTAGGTCAGATATCAGCTATGTAGTTAGCTATCTTTCATGGTTCATGCAAGAGCCAAAGATGTCTCACTAGAAAGTAGCAAAGTAAAAACTGAGATATATCAAGGGTTCAATGGACTTCAGCCTAGAATATAAGAAGAATGATAATTTTTTCTTGATAGTATATTTAGATTGAGATCATGCAAGAAATATAGATGACATAAATTTCACTCCCAAATATATATTTTTTTGGGATTTAGTCCTATATCTTGGGGGAGAAAGAAATAAAATTTTATTTCTCGATCTTCCACTGAAGCAAAATATCATGCTATAGGTGGAGTTGTCTACGAAGTGATATGGTTACATCAGATACTAGAAGGATTGGGAGTACCACAAAAGATACCTACCATCCGGTATTGTGGCAATGAGGTTATTATAAAACTTGTTCACAATCCCATCTTTCATAAATGTACAAAACATGTTGAGGTGAAAGTCCATTTCATATGCAAACATGTATAGCAACACAACATCCAACTCTAGTATTGCCCTATAGAAGAACAATGTGTAAATGTCTTCACCAAATCACTTGCACATGACAAATTTGAGACATTTAGAGAATATCTCTCCCATTTACTTCAAGCTATGCTAAATTAGGGGGGAGAATGTTTGATTAAAATAAATGGTGATTAATTAACCATAACATGTTATTGTTAGTTTGCTATATTATTCTTTTACCTAAAGACTATTATGGGCTTATTTGTTACTCCTCCTTCCTATATTATATGAGGTTGTTTGGCTATCTTCTTGGATATATAATAGCCTATGTAATAATCCATTCTTTAGATGAATATATGATTATTCATTATTCATGCTCTACATTTGGTAGAACTAGAGCCCTCAACTTTAACAAAGTACATACAAATGCGCGACTAGGAAAATCATCTCCATATGGCCATGTTTTAATGTAAATACTTCTAATACTTGTACTATTGTTTTGACTCTTGGAAATAAATTGTTTATCATAATGCTAAAGTAGTTGAAGTAAAATATGAATTTATAGGAATACGAGCTTCTATAAATTGATTACCACAATACTAGTGTAGATAAGGAAAAATTAAATCTAGTAGAACTAGATCCTTTATCTTTAATAAATTAAGTCTAAATGCATGACATGAAGAAGCATTTACATAAGAATCCCATGATTTTCTATGGGAATTTAGAATAAATGAGTTGCAAATCATGAAATTCATAATGTGAACACTTTTATTCATTATACACCTGACACTTTTATTACTTGTACACTTGTTGTGACACTTGGAAGCTATATGAGAGAAAAATGGTTAGAGATAAATACATATAATACAAGCACATCTGCTCAAGTAACAAAATGTCATGAAGTCATTATAAGCATATCAGTTATGATCTTGATAAGTTTAGAAATTTTTGGATAAGTTTAGAAATTTAAGACCAATAGGAATAAATGTGCTTAAGCATTGAAACAAGTAAAAAAAATGGAAAAAGTTGTTTAAAATATGGGAAGTATAGAAATAGAAAAAAATATACTTAATAAAAAGAAGAGAAATTTTATTAATTGAAATTTGGTTTCCTAAAAATAATATTATAGAAAAATATATTTTTCATTTGAGCAACATAAGAAGTTTGATATCCAAAGTTAATAACATTATTATATCTTGGAAGAGCATAAAAGTATTATTACAAAAAAAAACATGACTAATAACAATAACATATCCAACTAAATGGGGTTTAAAAATTATTAGTGCTTAAATTAGATGGAATGGAATGGAGTTACTTGAAACTTGATCCTTGAAAGACAATGAGTGTGAAAATAACTTCACTAATTGAAAAAAATTAAAATTTAAAATTGCATGCTCTTTGAAATATAAAAATTGGTTTGTGTAGAATGTTTCATTTATAAATAGATAGTATCCCATCTACTAAACTTGCTTGCATCTTATTGATTGTTTTCTATTGACACAAAATAAATTGTATACTTAGTCTTTTCATTATATATATTTTTGATTACAAAGCCCAAGATTTTGTAGATATTGGTATCTCTACACATGTTTTGAATTACATATCACTGATTGCAATTGATGAGTAAATACATAACTAAATTAAAGCATTCTTTTGACTAAGCAACCATGATTATTGGAGAATTTTGAATTTTGTGGGTATGATAAGACTTAACAATAATGTTAAATTTCCTTTTTGAAGGTACATATTTTTAATGGAGGAGAGTGACTTTTAATGTTCTAGTTTTTGAAACCAAAAGTTGGAAGCAATACTTTATATATATATATATTTCTTCCAACTTTTGGTTTCAAAAACTAGAACATTAAAAGTCACTCTCCTCCATTAAAAATATGTACCTTCAAAAAGGAAATTTAACATTATTGTTAAGTCTTATCATACCCACAAAATTCAAAATTCTCCAATAATCATGGTTGCTTAGTCAAAAGAATGCTTTAATTTAGTTATGTATTTACTCATCAATTGCAATCAGTGATATGTAATTCAAAACATGTACAGAGATACCAATATCTACAAAATCTTGGGCTTTGTAATAAAAAATATATATAATGAAAAGACTAAGTATACAATTTATTTTGTGTCAATAGAAAACAATCAATAAGATGCAAGCAAGTAAGTATATGTGTGTGTGTGTGTGTGTGTGTGTGTGTGTGTGTGTGTGTGTGTGTGTGTGTGTGTGTGTGTGTGTGTGTGTGTGTGTGTGTGTGTGTGTGTGTGTGTGTGTGTCTGTGTGTGTGTGTAATCCTACTTGAATATGATGTACACTTTATAAAATATCACATCCTTCCAATATATATATATATATATATATATATATATATATATATATATATATATATATATATATATATATATATATATATATATATATAAGAAAAAGTTTTGTGACACTTACAATTAGATTCATGAATGATGTATAAAAGTTGTACATAAAAATATATAGAAGAAAGAGTTTTGTGACACTTACAATTAGATTCATGAATCATGTATAAAAGTTGTATATAAAAATATAGTAGAAAGATGTGATATTTTATAAAGTTTGTGTAAATATAGTAGAAAGATATGATGTTTTATAAAATGTACATCATATTCAAGTAGGATTTGATGTTTTATAAAGTGTACATCATATTCAAATATATACGACTTTATAAAACATCACATCTTTCCAATATATTTTTATGTGCAACTTTTGTACATCATTCATGAATCTAATTATAAGTGTCAAGAAGACTCTTTCTCCAAATATTCTTAGATTTATAATAATGATGTTATAAATTTAAGGGTATTTGGAAAAAGTGTTTTGTGACACTTACAATTAAATTTATGATATACACTTGATAATATTCAATAAATTTGAAAAAGTATATAATATTTTAAATATAAAAATATAATGGAAAGATGTGATGTATTATAAAATTATATATTTGAATACAATATACATTAAAAAGTATAAGACATGTATGATTTTATCATTATCTAAATGATAAATACAATTCATCATTAAAAACTTCTTACCCTTTAACCCTTTTTTTCCTTTCACAAAACATTTAATGAATGCATTGCATAATAAATTACCTTAATTTCACAATTATTACCAATTTAAAATTAAATGAAGTCCCCCTTCAAAATAAATATCATAAGAATAAGACCCATTTAATATTTAGTCCATCTTTCCCATAACAAAATGTGATCCAAATATTTATTTATTTATTATAAAGGGGTAAAAACTTTATTAAATTCATAAAAAGATTACAAACCAGCAAAAGGCCAAAGCCCCAAGAACCAAAGAAAACCACAGAAAACAATCATAAAAAACCATCACGCCCCAACACCATTTCTGTCCTCTCTAAGAATCCTTTACAGGTTCCGACACACCTCCTTGGGCAACATCGCCCATTCATCCACCCTGCAGCCATCAATATCCTTAGAAGCCCACTTCACCAGGCAATCTATCACCCTGTTCCATTCCCTTGGAACGTGAGCAAAAGACACAAAATCCATAAGCGAACTGATCTAAAATATCTGCTGCACTATCAAGGATAGTTGCCAGCTCACATCATTAAACTTCCTCTCCAAGAGCATATTAATCAAAATTTGCGAGTCGGCTTCACACTTCACCCTTCACCAGCGTAACTCATAAGCTCTCTAAAGGCATACAAAACAGCTAATCCTTCCATCCTGTTAACCGTCTGCTCCCCCATGTGAGCTGAAAAAATAAACACAACAGCTCCAGAGGAATCCCTACCAATCCCACCTATCCCAACCAGGCCAGGATTACCTCTGGAAGAACCATCAGTGTTAATTTTCAAAAAACCTTCAGAAGGGGGTGTCCATTTCCCACTCTAAATTTTCTGCTTCCCACATCGACCATGCCTAACGCAAGCAGAGGCCAGAGAAATGCCCTATATGCCTAACCTTTCAACCAATTCAGCGTCTCCCTGCTCCAGAGGCAAAATGATTTCACTCTTAGCTTCCACAGTCTCCTAGATGATTCCAATAATTTTGCTCCATATCTGGTGAATCACCAACTTCTCCTCATTAAAATTTGGCAAATTTCACTCTAGCCAAACTTGCCACAACAGAAAAATGGGTCCAGCATACCACGCCTCTTGCAAGAAGTGAGCAGCAGAAGGCAGCCTGCCCAATCTGGACCAAAAATCAACCAGGGATGAGGCGTGCAAGCATTGACACCTCCACACATCCCACCAAGCATGCCACAAATGTAGAGTGAAGGGGCAACAAAAAAATAAATGAGACGACTCCTCCTCTACTCCCTTACATAAGACATAGCATGAAGGGCCAACAAAACCTTGCCACCTAATATTCTCCCAAGTCAAGCAGTGATTCTAGGACAACGTCTAGGTAAAGCAATTGCACTTCAGCCATGAAAAGCTACTCCAAACTCTTTTCCACCATGGAACTTCCCCTCCTTCACCACATTGCTGCGATATCAACTCCTGATAACCCGATGAGACCGTATATTTCCCTTTAGAATGAGGAGACCAAGCCAGCAAGTCGCTCTCCCTGAGTGCGCAACATTAGTGACCAACAAGGATCTTATTTAGCTCAGTGCACTCAGCCTCCATACCAATAATCGGCCTCTCCTTCAAAGCCTTCCATCTCGCCTCTATCAATTGACCATGAAGAAAGAGAAATTTGTAGTCACACACCCTATTCCACCCTGCCTCACTAAATATTTGTGCAAGAACATCCAGGTGTGGATACTAAGTAACTAGAGGGGGAAAGTCATCCCACGAATCATGCCAAAATTGTGCCTCATTAGCCCCACTGCAGATCCAAAAAAGACCTCTCTTGATCAAAGCAGCTCCTTTTTTAAGAGTATCTCAGATCACCGATCCACTACCTGACAAACTCCATCTGGGGATGTCTTTCATAGGGACCCTAAAAAAATACTTATGTGACAAGATCCTGGCCCACACTCGATCTTGTTCCTCACACCATCTCTAGTATAATTTTGCTACCAAGACCGTACCCGCCAGAACAAACTGCTATAATCCCAGGCCTCCAAACCTTTTTGGGATGCATACAACCTCCCACCTAATCAGGCTCCACTTCATCAAAGATAGGTTACCTGCCCATAAAAATTGTTTTGCCAAGGAGTCAAGGTCCTTAACAAAACTCACCAGTGCCACTTGGAGCATACACCTATATAGAGGAAGCCCCAGTACCACAGACTGGATCAGTTATACCTGACCAACGAAGGATAGCCACCTATTGGTCCAATGATTCACCTTAGCCCTAAACTTGTTTGGAATCCCCTACCACAATTCCTTGGACTGCCTCCCAACATATATAGGGATACCAAGATAAAGAATTGAAAGGCTACCAATTTGGAATCAAAGAATATCAGCCACTCTTCATTGAATGGGTGGCAAAGTGTTGAAGAAAAAAATGGATGACTTATCCTCATTAATTACCTATCCCATGGCAGCCAAGTAAGCATCTAAACCACTATGAATATTGGCAACCTCTCTCATAGTAGCCATGCCCATCAACGCCACATCATCCACAAACTGAAGATGAGAAAGAATCAGAAGGTCACCTCCCCACCTCTAACCCTGAATAGCACCTTCACCAGTCTTTTTCCTAATCAGCCGTCCAAGACCTTTCACCAGAAGCAGAAACAAGTAGGGAGATAATGGGTCCCCTTGTCGCAAGCCATGTGAGGCTCCAAAGAGATGTGAGTGCTCTCCATTAACCAAAACAGAGAATGAAATCAAATTCACACAGCTCATTACCCACCTGATCCAATCTTCCTCAAACCCAAAGGCTGCCAATACCTTCTGAAGAAAGGACCACCAAACTCTGTCATATGCCTTAGACATGTCCAGCTTCATGAACATCGCCTTCTCCCTGGACTTGGACATGGAGTGGAGAGCCTCAGTAGCCACCACAATCTCATCCAAAATCTGACACCCCTCCACAAATCCACTTTGTTCCTTTGAGATCAGCAACCCCAACCACTTTTTTAATCTTTCAGCTATCAACTTTGATATAATTTTATAGACAACATTGCAGAGGGAAATAGGCCTGAATCGACTTAGGTGATCAACCCCTTCTCTCTTGGGAATGAGAGCCAAAAAAGTTGAGTTTAAGGCCTGAAGCATTTGCCTGCTATTATGAGATTCTTGAACCACTGCCAACAGATCTAATTTGATGATTTCCCAAAATTCTTGAAAAAATTCAATCAAAAATCCATCTAGTCCTGGCACCTTACCTTTTTTCATCATGAAGACAATCTTTTTAAGCTCCTCTATGTTAATAAGACGCATCAACTGCTCCTTCATCTCTCGAGAAACTAAATTGGTAATACAGGACAGTATTTGATCCTCAGCAGTCGCTCCCCTCTATCTTTCTTCTCTAAAAATAGAAGCGAAATATTGAACATCTTCATTACAATTATCCTTTGTAGAAGAGATAGTCTCTCCGCTATCCAATACCAAAGAAGTTATCATATTGCCATGTTGTCTGGCTCTAACCGAGTTGAAGAAGAAGGTTGTATTCTTGTCACCCTCCTGCAGCCACTCGACCCTGGCTTTTTGCTTCCAGAAGATTTCCTCCCTCAACTCCCATTCCTCCACCTTCTTAACAGCCCTCGCTTCTTCCCTTAGCAAAAATTTAGATAGCCCCTCCTCTCTAATCAATCTGGTAATGTTATTCAACTCCCCTTGTGCCTCTTTCTTTTCCTGAAAGATGTTCCCAAAGCTCAGAGTATTCCATCTTTTGAGCTGATACTTCACGAACTAGAGAAGCTTGGCAAAAGTATACATTGCTGTACCAATAGCTGGCCTCCCAATTCTCCACCAATTAGCAACTTGACCAAATAGATCTTGGTCCCTGAGCCACATGAGTTGAAATTTGAATGACTGCTTCCTATGCATACAATTTGAAGAAATGTGAAGCTTAATTGGCAAGTGGTCCGAGCCTTTCCAATCAAGGATCTCAAAACTCAAAGACCATAAGCCACCCACCCAATAACAAGAAGTCATGAATCTGTCAATACGTTCAACAATACAATTGTCACCCATCCTCCTATTATTCCAGGTGAACCGCCCATTGCAAGGCTTAATATCCACCAGGTTGAGCTCTGAAATCTTGTCTCGAAGCAAAGAGGAAGATGGTTCCAATCTAGCATTACCTCCCCTTTTTTCTGTTAGGTCTAAGATAGCATTAAAGTCACCAGCCATAATCCATGGCAGATAGGGAAAGTCTTTACGAACTAAGTGGATGTTATTCCAAACATGAAGCTTACCTTGGAAATTAGTGGGAGCATAGACATTCAAAAAAAGAACGTACTCTCCCGACTCAATGCATAAGGAGACCAAAAAAAGTGAAGATCTGAAGGCGATCTAGGACACTGGCTAAACCTTGCGTGGATTCCAGAGACAAGCCACGCCTCTCGCAGAACCTTGTGCCCTATGCATTGACATAAACCCTGCCTCCATAGCTTAGGTGCAAGACTCAACATATACTCCACTAAAACCTTAGTTTCCTGAAGAAAGAGAATATCTAGACAGTGATTCCTAACCAAATCCCGAACAACTTTTTGTCTAGGGCCGCTGTTTAAGCCCCTAACATTCCAAGAAATAACAATCATTTTGGAGGAGATAAGAAGTGGGAGTCTAAGGTCTTGACCAACCCTGACTCAACCAGATTTTCCCCAATCATCTTTATCCTCTCCATGTCCTTCTTCCCCAATTTAACATTTTTTCAGAAGCCCCTTTCTTCCCATCCTTCTAAAGAATTCCCAAGTGAGTAGGAGCCTTGCCTCTCTTCTCCACCTCTAACGCCCCTGCTTGTGTGGGAAGAGTTCCAACCTCGATTTCCTAAACCATATCAGCCTTTGATTCACTAGTCTTTTGCTTCTCAACCTGCCCATCCATAATCATAGGTATGACAGCTTCCACAGGAGGCATTACTTGTTCCATGGGAGCATCTCCAGTCGTTCCAGACCCTCTCACAACCTGATCTTCATTAATTAAGCTTGGGTAATCCTCTTGCTGGCCTAATTCATCTAGAACCCCAAACCTATTAACCGAATCCTCCTCCAGACGCTCCATTAGGGACCTCTTATGGCCTTTATTTCAGCTTCGAGACTTAACCTGCACAAAGCCTTCAGAATCCTTGCTAGTACCTGCTCCAATCTTCTTCCCTTTGTCCACTCCAATAACACTACTCGGTGGAGGTGGGGGCGAAGGCTGCTGATCACTCAATTTTGCCTTTGGGCACCTTCACACTAGGTGACCATACTCGTGGCACAAACGGCATCTGAATGGGAGTGTCTCATAGTCCAGTTGTTGTACCCATGAGTATGAACCCACACACAGCTCTATCGCGTCTGGCAAAGGCCTACTTAAATCAATTTCCACACAAATTCAGGCAAAGGTCATGATTTTCTTACCTAAAGTTTGTGCGGAAGACCCCACAGGTTTTCCTAGCATTGAAGCAATCATCTGAAGAACATCCTCACGATAGCATTCAATAGGCATTCTAGGTAATCGTACCCACACTGGAACTCTGTTTGGTAGTTCTTTAGTAGGATTAAATCCAACATGCCAAGGTTTCACAAAGAGTCCCACCTGATTATAAAAATAAGGCCCACCCCCAAAGACCCTGTTCCTATCAACCAAACAAACAAAAGTGACCATGAAGAAGTTATTGGCCAACAATGTAACCTCCATCTCACCCTCTGGCTCCCACACATGTCTCGCCCAATTCTCTAAAAAAGGGAGGGAGATGCGTAATCCCAAGAATTTGTAGTATAGTGAATGCTTGGAGTAATACTCCACATCTTCAGCAATCATATCGAATGGGATAACCAGCTTCGGTCTCTCCTTACAACGCTCTAGGCAACCATTCACCTTGGTAATTTGTGATCCCCCAGCTGAGCTTGTGTCAAACAGTCCTGGAGTTTGGTTAAAGTCAGAATTTACCTCCATCCTGGGATCCAACCCCTGCCTATTCCTCCCTACTACCTCATTGAAGCTCTTTTCCATCCTGGCCTGAGTCGGCTCCTTTAGAGCCATAGTCGCTTACCCCTAATCTACGCCTTCCCAAGTGAAACTTCCTTCTGCTACTGCCTACCTTCGCCCAACCGACGTCTCTACCCTGCACAGAGCAAGAAATTAGCAAAAACAAGCCAGGGCACGATGCCCTAGCCTGGCTACAAGTTGCAGAACTCGACCATGCGCTCCCAGCCCGCCATTTTTCTTCCTCCTACCATACATCATTCCTTTCAACCTTCCACATGATTAATATCAAATGTGATCCAAATATTATTAAATCCAATTAGAATAATTTAATTTCATTTTATTTCTATACCCCATAACAAATTGTATGGAAAGATTATTAAGTATCTAATAATTAAACTCATTTCATTTTATTAATTCTTACTAAGTAATGTTTTTACTCAAACATATAATCCATATTTTTTGAGAATCATTTTTTTAAAAATGTATATAATTTTAACAATTATATATATTTTTAATATAAATATTAAAATATTTTTAAGAGTGTTATTTGAAAATATTTTTATATCTACATCATAACAATTTATTATAATGATATTTCATATCATTATTGATCATTATATTTATATGTCATTAATTATTATTTTCAAATAATATTTAATTCAATACATTTCAAAAAAAAAAAAAAAATCTAAAATATTAATTAATTTTTAAATATATTAAATTTTATCATAAATATTACTTAAACAATATCTTATCATAAATATTACTTATTTTCATAATTAAATTATTTATTAAAGTATATTTTGGAATTTATAAATTTTATTAATATTAACAATTTGAATATATGTAATTATAATTGTTTCTCATTTCAAAGTAATATCATTAGTTTGAATAATTCAATTCTCTATAATATAATAAAAATAATTCATTATTTTAAATTTTAAAATTCAAAAATTATATGTTAATGAACTAATTATTAAGTTATATAATAAAAATAATTCATTATTTTAAATTTTAAAATTCAACAATTATATGTTAATGAAACGATAAAGAATATCAATCTGACACTAATTTTATATTTAATTAGGAATAAATACTATAGGCAACATTTATTAATTATGAATAAATGTTATTAATGTTTTACAACTTCATCACACATTCTTGTAATAAAACTACTTCCTATTAAATACATGTCTACAAATATAATTTAATTAATTCAATTATATACAATTCAATATAAAATATTTAACAACAATACAAATCACGTTATAATTCTTTTACTTATAGACAAATACCTAATTTTAAACGATTTTCAATTCAAAGAAGAGACTAATCACTAATACTAACTAGCATACATATTTTAAATAAGAATTGTATTTATTAATTATGATGTTGTAATATACTATAACCCATCACAATGAGAGAAGTAGTAAAAAATATATTACTTATAAATTTATGATTATCTATATATTATTTATTATCGATATTTTTTTCATGATGTGATAATTTATTTTTACAATTTATTATTATGATATGATCATTCATAAATATAATGTGATAAATTCTATATATTAATTATTTATAAATATAATACTATAATTTTTTATATTACCCATAAATTAATTATAATTATTTATAAATATAATGTGATAAAATCTATACATTATTTATAAATTAATCTAATTATTTATAAATATAATGCAATAAAATTTATATATTATCTATAAATTAATTATAATTATATATATATTATCTACACCACAGTTTACTTTACTCTAGTTTTTATTTATCTTGTTTTTATTTGTATACTTTTTATTTTTTAAAGTCTTTCAAATAATTAAATTGTTTTATTTTATGTTATTGGTTTTTAAATAATCAAATTGTACAAACATTTAAATTATAAGTTTAAATAAAAAATAACAATACTTTAATTATTTTATTTCGAAATAAATCAAATTATTACAATAATAAATACAATTAAATTATTTTATTTCAAGATAAATTAAATTACTCAATAATAAATATAATTCACTCACCATAATTTTATGGTGAATATACAATAATTTTTTTATTATAAAATAAATAAAATTATATTTTATAATAAATATATTTTTTATTTTAAAATAAATAAAATTTTAATTTAGTTGTTATTAAATAATTACACTTCTAAAATAATTAAATGTTAACACACTCAAATTATTACACAAAATTATTTCCAAATATTATTGTAAAAATACCTTAATAAATACTAAAATCTTAACAAACACTAAAAAGTGATCGATAAGAGGGGGGCTCCTAAATTTTCTTAGCAATTAGTGCAAACGGAATTCAGAACATATATAGTAAACATGGTCTCATGAAATAAAAATTATGAGTGGATGCTACTATTTTAATTGGAGATAATATTTAAAATTATTGTATTTTTATTTATAATTAAAATTTACATAAATTTTGTTCATTCATATATTTACAACTTGTAGAATATCTTTAGAAGTACATATTGAGAACTCTCAACTCTTTGTTTTTTTTCACCCCTTAAACTTCCTCCCTAAAAAATATTCTACACTTCACTTTTAAGAAAAAATTCTAAAATATCTTTATACCATACATTTAATTTTTCGTGAGACCACCCACTCATTAAAAACAGGTGCAGCAGCGCCCTGGAACCCATGTGTAAGATGCAACTGCTAGTTATTTATATTTTGGTGAAAAGGCAATGAAACAGCTTTCTGGTTGAATAAAACAAGGAGGGAGTTAACACACGAATCTTTGCATTATTTGTCCCTTCCCAGTCGTTACAGATATAAATTCATCTTATACGAAGGCCTTAAACTCCACAAATTGTTGGGTCTAATTGATTGAGAATGGCTTCTTTCAGACTTTGGACGAATTCCTTTCCTGCGCTGCCGACGTACTCAACTAAAAATTTACGCCCGTCTGTATGCAATCGCACTGGACATACATTTCCACGTTGCTTGGGAGCTACCACCGGAGAATTATTATGGTCAAAGCAAAATGACCGGCAGACATACGATAGATTTAGAAATGTGTGTGCAATGGCAGCTGAACAGAGCATAACAATTGGGGGGAAGTACTCTAAAATAGGGGCAAAATCAACTGGTAGCCTCTCTTCATCTGCTCTTCTGGCTGGAGTTGAAGATGCTGCGAAAAGAGGAGCCGAGGTATCAATTTTTAATTTTTTCTTTACAATCTGAAAATAGTTATTCTGTTTTTTTTCCCGTTTGGATGCAACTGAGTTACATAAATATCGGCATCTCTGCCATTTTATAGCGAATTACAATATGCTGCGTAAGCGTACACCTAAATCAGTCTCTCCTTCGGCTAAGCTGCACGACTATGTGATCTTCTCTGTCTATTTTTTTGCACGTTGGTGACGAGGAATTCTATTACTATTATTAATAGCTGAAAAACTTAGAAAAAGCGTGTTGCCATGTGATAAAGATTGTACACCTCAATGCTTTCCAGATTTGGCATTGGGGTATATGTTTCATATGTGCAAATGAATGGACTGACTGCATGGGAATGGGAATCCTGAACTCTACTAGGACTAAGCATTGCTACTTTAACAACTTCTGTGGAACAAAAGCAATACCAAATGTGGGTGGGGATTGGATTGTTGTGTTAAAAGCCCATCCACGGATGAAATTGACCTGCACTTACTCCCTACAATTAGGAGGACTTCTTCTGGTACAACCTCTAATTAATCAATTTAACTTAGGGCTACCCTTCAATACAATCAGATTATTTGATCGTTCAAATGGAGTTTTATATCCAAAGGCCATTGAGATTACGATTTGTGTGAAGAGCCTGGGTGAGGGGAACTTTTCGTAAGGCAACTTTGAGTGGCGCCAGCCAATGCACCTGGATTACATGTACGAGTGAGTACACAACAATTATGCATCTGTATTAAACATGTAAGCACTACATCACGTGAGTGTGTATCAGAATTCCCAAAGTAACCTCACTGCATGAGTGAGTGTGGAAAGATTGCAATTGGCACCTTGAGTCTTTTGGATACCTCTTGACACATATCAGCTCCAGGTTAAAATGAACCTGAACTAGTTTAAGGACAATCACGTTACTCTTGGTACACACCACTAAACATGTTTTTAGAAGGAGAAATAGAACATTCTATCACAAGTCAAGAAAAAGTAACTGTAGAGGGTTTTGTTCAACTCAGGTTAGATAAACCACTTTAAACAATATTGGGAAAAGAAGTTGGGTTAATAACAATCATGCACGCAATTGCTGGATAACTGCTATGCACTCAAAAGATCCATCTCAGATTGACATTCTTCAACTTCGAAGCTGGATAGCTCCAGGTCAACTTCCATTAGTACTGTTGTTGAAAACCCCCTTTTCCTGCTTTTTTGAATTGAGCAATACTTGATCTTTAATTTCTCGTGGAATCTCTCTCTCATGTTTGAAAATACTGTTTTCTCTTTCACTGAAAACATAAATTAGACGTCTTTGTGAAGGTTAGTATATCCTCATCACAACGAACATACAATGTCAACTATCAAAACATGTGTTCTGGGGATAACATTCGCTTTCACCCCAGGGACCTTCTTGAGGCAGGATAATAATGCAGGCATGGAAAATCATTCCCTGTCAGTTCAAATTTAAAGTCATTCATTCTCATAATGGTATAAACATAATGAAGCCAAACAGTTTCATATCCCACCAAATCTTTGGTTTGTAGGCCTGTCTTTTATCTGGGCCCTAGGGGTATTTGGGGGACACCACTCCAGATTGCAGTGATTCTAATGTGCTATGGGCGGGAAAGGTTTGTGCTATTACCTTTGAGTTGTAATCATAGTGCATTAATAATGAGGAAGAAAATGGACAATGAATTTAGAAACAACAAAAAATACTGTTCATCTGCGTACACAAAAATTAGTGCCCTAATGACAAAATTATATCATGTGCTTGGTTTTAATTTTGTACAAATTTGTCAGAAAACATCTAAAATGACATGATAGCCTCTCTTCTAAATACCACGGGAAACCACAAAAAATCTGCAAAATGGTTACTCAGCGAAAATACTGCAAGGCGAGTAGTAGGCACTGACTTGCGTTTTTTGGCAAGTAATTAATGCGATTATAAGCCAAAAATCGTGATTCCAAGCCTGCTACTCAGCCCATGGTTTTTAATGCCCTTATTTTAAAAAAGATGTCGTTTCACTTTATTATTTCACCACATTCTGCCTGTTTTGTGCTGCTTTCTCGATTTTTCCTGCTGCATGATGATATGATCATACAAGTTTTAGAAAAGAGCTCTGCTTTTGCGATTTCATTTGTGCCTGCTACGTAACTACCTGGGGTACTTGCGGTTTGTAGAACCGACCACCAAACTCCAGATGACCCATTAATGTTACATTTACATTGTGATTGAAGCTTTCAGTTTCAAGCTAGTGCTACAAGACTACAACTACAAGTACAAAACCTTGCTCAAACTCAAAGTTTCAAACTTCAATGATCAAAACTGTTTTAAACTTCAAGAATCAAAACTGAGCATTGCACTCTTTTTTGGTGGAAAACTAATAGAAAATATACTTATGTGTTCTCTACATTCATTTCTCATGCTTTTCAACAGTGTTTTACATGTTATTTTGGTTTATTTCATGAATTCATATATATTTTAAAGTAGCAATAAAGTTGCCGAATCTCAAGTACAAGCCAAAATTTTGGTCTGCCAAGTAATTGCCGAGTACGAGTTTTTGAACTATGCATGATACAACTCATGGGATTAGAGGCCAAATTCGTGATACAAATTTATATAAGTTCCATTGAAGAAGATGGATTGGAACCATTACAGGAGTTGGAACTGGTCATGTTTTGTTGTTTGGTCTTCCATGCATTATCCTTCAGCTTAGGCATCAACTACTAGGTTAAAGTTTGAAGTGTTTTGTTGGCAGTTTTTACCAATGTCAGGCAGGAATGCTCATTATGATCAATGACATCATCTTTTGCATGTTGATGATTAGACACACTCTTTGGTTGCTGACACTTGACCAACATCTTGCCCTCATTTTTCTGTATGTTTATTTCTGCTATTTAATATTTACGCTTTTTGTTTTTTGGGAATGGTTTAGAAATGCAGTGAGTGGTATCAGAGCTTCAATCCATTTTCCCCGCTGTGAAAATGCCAAGGGATGTTTACCCAATAAATACTTCAAAGTTTGTGACAAAGGAAGAGCTGACGGGACTGCTTGCAGAATTCATAGCAAATATTAAGAAGGAAGTGATCTCTTTTCAGAAAAGGCCAGTGGATCTAGAGTTTGGAGAAGGGGATGCCATTCCTTGGGCTTTCCTCGATCCCTTGGATAAGGAACTGGAGGAAGAGGTGGGAGAAGGCTAGCAAAGGCCCTCTTTTGACTTGCAGATGAAGATCTCACAATACGATTTCGGGAAGGAAACAGAGGTGATTGAGTAAGGTCTGGCTAGCATTCAAGGAGCAGATTTATGACCATGAAGGAGAATTTAAATGTTGGTTTGCAGCGTTTGGAAGGAGTAGTTCATACATGGGGACATATGGCTATCTCAAAACCCTAGAGGGAGATTTACCCAATTTGCTGAGGCTTTGACTCAGAGCATACCAAAACTAGGACGAGCTGTATTAAACCCAATTTATGCATTTTTTCCAGAGAGATATGATAGTGGAAGAGCATATGGATAAATTCCAAGTTTTGTAGTCGAAGGCTAGATTCCTAGAAGATATGGTGCTTGATATCTCCATCTCCAACTTGAATCCAGAAATTCAAATTGAGGTTAGTGTAGTGCACCTCCTGCCTAGCCTTTGTTAGTAGCATTAATTAAGGTGCCGAGTGGTAGTGGACTCACTGATTTTGACATCATATCAGGATTGGAACCTTATATTTGATTAATGAACATGTTGTTTCATGGAAATCTATAGTATATGGAATATTGGGAATAGTGAATTATGAGGTTGAAATGAGAAAAAGTGAAATAAGCAAATCAGATTATTATGCTTTTATTTATACCATGTCATACCATAGAGGTAGCGTGATGCTATTTGGTGCATGTGCGGGATCATAAGGTTTGTACCAATGATGAGAAGAGTTGGTCAGCGGGCGCCACAGTTCCATGAGAGGGTAATAAGAGTTGACCCAATGGAGTGATGGCTCCAGCAGTAGGCATCTTCAGTCAGCAAGCTGTTCAGAAATGTTGAGTTTCAATTAACTCAGCAGATTGGTTTAATCGAACATCAAATTAGTCACCAAGGCAACCATAGAGTATTAAATCCCTCTATGTTTGAAAATTGCCATTTAAAATGGGAAAATATTATAAAGAGGAAAAACGATAAAAAAGGAAAATATGATAAAGAGGAAAAAGGATAAAAAATCAAACATATCTTAAGGAAAAGAATTTATATTCTCATACGTTATAAATTAAAGATGAGCTGGTGGATTAAGAAAGAAGCAGGTGAAAGTCAGAGACAAAGATAACTTGGACGCCTTCTCTCTCTTTGACAAGGATCTAAGAGTTCACAGGACAGGAAGGGAAACCATTTCTCATAAACGAAACTTGCCAGTCAGATTGAAAAGTTGGGGAAAACCATTTCTGAAATTAATGTCGAATCGGAACTCTTTAGATGGGGAGAGACCATATAAGGGAAGCGATTCAGAGAAAAGTGGGGATGGACACACACGAAGGGTCAGTTGAAGAGGAGCGAAGAATCTGAGATGAGAGAGTTGAAGTGAAGTTTCCTCGACTTCTACCCCTTTTCCTTTGTAAGCCTATTTGTTTTCATTTGATATGTTTTCCTTGATGTTCTTATTGGTTAAATGGTCGCAGTTTTTTGATTGTCGAATTTTCAGTTTGTTTGCTGGGAATATCTGCTGTACTCTTATGCCTATTGTTTATCTTTTCCATTTGCCTTTGTGTGGGAGTGGGTGTTAGGAGTGAGAGTTGGGCTGCAATTGTATATTTACACATTGATTTCGGGAGATGGCAAGCTTCATCCTTGTGATAAATTGATAATTCTGTTAATCATACAGTCCATGAATATTTTTATTTCCAATGGTTTGGACATGACTGAATCTCAATAAGTATTGAATGCAATCATGACGCTATTGGAAGAGGTGTATCCCCTCAATTGATTTCATTTTATTAATGCAGCTTTTCCATTGTTTAGAATGGGAGCTTGCCTGTTATGAAATTTGCTGTTGCCAATGTAGATTGTGAAGCCTGGTTGTTTGGTCATCCCTTGGGTCTTGGCTTGAAATTCCGTTGAAGTGAATGTTTATGGAGCAGTTTATGTGATTATTACGAATGCCATTGCTGGTCCTGTCATCTCTGGTTATTTTATAGGAGATGATTCTCAGCTTGTTTGGGTGTAGTTACACCTCTCTTATGGTCCAGAATTGAAGCATGATCCCTAGGGCAGCCAGATTTACGGTCTTGAATGATTTTCATATACCCTATCTTGTGCCTCTTTTTCGTGGTTGCAAGCACGATGGCTTGTGAGAATGATTCTGTAATGAGCCTAACCCAGTCTGACCTGAATTTCTTCAATTTACTGCCCTTGTAATTTCGTCAAACAGTTGATGTGCGATGTGCTTGTTTGCTGATATGAGTTTTTTCAGTTTATGGATGATGCTTGAGATGAATGCTGAAGTGAGTTGATAGCTTGTAATAACCTCTACGATGTCTAAACAAGGAACCAAATGCAATGCAACACCTTTTTTTTGTATTTTCAAATGCATATAGATGAGAAACTACATAAAGGAATGCATCTACAGCCAGTTGACAATTTGTCAAACACTTGGCATGCAACCTAGAGAGCTAGTTTTTTGATAATGCAAATGAATACAATATATCATGTAGATGACTCCAATTGAATGCTTCTTTATTAACTACTCTACTACAAAGATGCTATGAAATATGCCAAGACCCTTGGCTTACAGTGTGCAACATATAAATAGCTTAAGTCTGATATGAAAATTGCTACCAATGGCAGCGATGTTACAATAACAAAATGCTAATGCTAGACACCAAATAATGCAAAGAAAACCTGGTAGAAGTGGCGCCCAACCATGTAGATGAAGCATCCAACAAAACCCAATGTATTGGAAGCTCCCTAAGCCCAAATCGAATTTATCTCCAAATCGCCCCTGTTCTGATCTGATATAAAAAATAAATAATATGCAGCTTCTTTCACTCCTCTTAAGCAAGAAATATAATCACTAGACTCCCTCAAGAAGTGCGCCTAGGTCAAGAAGTGAAATTGTTGCAATGGCAAGCTCCCACAAGCAAAATCAAACCTCTCACAAGCTGTTAGCAGCTACTGAAATTGCATATATCAGAACTTATTATCAACTGATGATGATGTGAATCGATCCTCCAATGATGTAGATTCAAGCATGAGTTATCTCCAATACTCCTTTAAATCGTACCATGCAAAATTGGTCCTTGGCCACTAATTTTGCCCAAGTGAAATGACTGAATTGCCACTTCCAACAATTGCAACCCTTCAGAAGGTATTTCACTTCCTCAGTTATGCTATCAATGGGAGTTTCCGTTCCCAAAGACAAATGCAAATACTCCGTAGAAACCCTTGTCTTCACAAGATGCTCATCAAATAGATATGTTAACAACTGGATGGATGAGAAGCAAGCCAATAACATCTATTTATTCTTTTTCCCCAAGGGGTTGGCCCCTTCTAGAAGCTTCCAATTAAACAATATAATATTATAATATATTTACACTTTATTATAATATAAAAATATAATTCATAAAGTGCAAATATAAAAATATTACACAATGTGTTATCCAACATCCAAGATATCCAAAGAAATAATTATCCAATCATCCAATGAGCCAACCAACACTTGGGTAACTGCCAAGAGGACCCTCTATCCATGCCCTATTAGCCTACGAGGGCCACTGATAGGCTAACCATGCTGATATATAAATGTCTAACTGGAAGGGGACAATACGGATTCCAACTGATCTATGTGTACCGCTGATTGACAACACTTCCATGATATTCAACCCTGTTTTAAGTATGAAAGGTTTTTATATCTTGGAGTAACTCAATGATTGATAATCCAACTGTGTGAGTGCTTTATAAAGTTGGTTTGGGATTGGGTTGCTTTTGTCTGCATTTGGGTTGATTAGTTATTACTTTTGCTGAGCCTTGTTTCTTGGCTTGCTTTATCCTTGCTTGCTGTGAATTTGTTATACCTTGTTTCTTGATCCTTACACCTAAGCCTTGGATCGGGGAACGCATGTATCGACGCTATAGGGACTAGATTGCAGAGGGGATCAATGCAACATGGTTATGGCTATACAACTTGAATGGACAACAAAATATTTCTCTTTTACCTCTTATGGACCTGAGGCACCCAGTGTGAGGGTGGCTGATAGGATCATACGGTACCACTCTTCTCTCCACCAGTATGGACATAAGACTCTGGACAAACAAGCGAGCAACTGGTTATCGGTGCACACATACTCCTTAACCCTTGTCAATTCATATATATGCTTTGAGTTAAGATCGTGAAACTGGTATGTGCATTTTCAGATAATTGATAAATAGTTATTATGCTTTCAGGCTATGTTGGATATTCATAAATGATAGATGGCATGGTTCCTTTCTGTTGAAGTGGATTGGTGGATTATATCAGAATTGGAATAAAGATGCATTGTCTATAAAGCTCTGTTTAGTGTCCTGTTTAAAATGTTAAGCAATGAACAATGCTTAGAAAGTCATGTGAATTGCTTAAGGAATGTGTATGTGGTGTATATTTTATGTTCAAATCTGTGGGAGGCTCTGTATGCACATATGCCATTTTACTAATGTTTATTCCCGCTTGCTGTTTTTCACACATTACAAATATGGAATCATTTGTGTGGAGTATATATTGTGTTCCTTGGGAAGGGCTCGTGAATTATTGTAGTATAGTGGGTTTCCGAAATTGAACTATGTGTCTATTGTTTAAATATACAATACCTGAAAGGTAACCTATACTTGTGTATCAAGGACTCCTCTTTATTGACAAGAGTCAGGTAAAAGTATTTGTTTGAAACTTTGAAGTATATTAAATAAATTGTGGATCTCTGGCTATGATTAACGAGTAAGGTTGCATAATGTAGTGTTGACTGGGAGCTCTTGTGTCTCTCCTTTTAATAAAAAGCATCCCCGTGTCTGATTGGACTGAGGACTGATTTGCGATCTAAATTAGTGTAAGTTGATCAAAGGAAAGTAGTTTGGCCATGGAATTTCCATTTTTATCTGGGAAAGGAGAACAGACATGCTATTTATGTGATCGACCCTTGCTGATAGAACTATTTTTGGCAACCCGAGTTTTGGCTTATCGCCATTAGCTTCTCTCGAGTGTTCAATGGATGTAGCAGTGGTGTATACATCTATGCATTTGTATTAATGCATGTTAAAGTAGTCAAGAGAGAGAGAGAGAGATGTTATGTTTAGAGGCCTATCCAAAACATATGATTGCTGAGCATTTTGTTCGATTACAGCAAGTAAGCATTGTACGTTAAATTGTATTCTGAACCATGAGGTGAGTTGCAGTAGTGATCTGGGTGCTAGAGTGTGAGAAGCCGTTTAGCTCTATTAGAGACACTAATCCTCTGTATCTTGTCTGTGAATGAACCTGGGAGCATGCCTTACATTAAAATTTGAAAAGCCTCTTGGGAATTGAGAATTGTTGGGTATGTAATAATACTGCCGATGTAGAAAAATATGCTCAACCCAAAGGAGAATTTATAAATTTGAGAATCTAATGAAAATTATATTAAATGCAAATGCATATATTAAAATGAATGCCTTCTATGATCAAGCAATCATCACAACCAATATGTGCAAAGCCATTAGATTAATTGGTATATATGAAAATATATCCTTGAGAGTGTTTCAATATTTAAAACGTCGCTTTTGAAGAAAGCCTTTTGGCCCACAACTATTTAGCTTAAAGCATGTATTTTTATTAGCTGGTTGCGCTACCTTTGCAAGCAATACCTTGTGCCCCTATAATCCTTGTTGTGCACTTAGGCTGAGATGGTGGCAGCTATTCCTTGTAAATTTAAAAGTGTTAATGAGCAATAAGGGAATGGATCTTCTCTTTCCCTGAATTGGCCATCCAGATTTCCCAACGTGCTTTTAAGTTGGACACCAAGTTACCTGTTCCCCATTTCAAAGGCACAATCAACGGGTTCAAACTGGATGCTCTTATTTCTAGTCTAGAGGCATATGTCAAGGCTTTGGCAACCCTCACAAAGCCACATTGCTTTATGGTTGCTTAGGTTCATATAAAAGATCAGGTCCTCACTTAGTGGCAGTTGGAAAGTGTTCAAAGAGATTATTAGGAAGTGCTTTTGGCTATTGGCAAAGTTGCTCCATCTTTGCGAGGTATCTAGACACATAGCCTCGCAATACATTGACCAATTCAATTTCATCTCTATCAAGTTAGAGGCGCAAGATGTTGATGATGTCCTTTGCAGCAAATTTGTCTAAGATTTGTTGTCTCATCTTTGGAAGGAGTTAGAGCTCTTCATTATCACTTCTTTATAGCATGCTTTTCAGCTTGCATTGAAAGTAGATGCTATGAAACAATAGAGACCTCCAAAACTTAGCTATTTTTTTTCATCTCAGAAAAAGAGCTCATTTTTTCCCTTATGAGCTTCTTTGACATTGTCAGCTCATCCTTGAAGAATTATAATTATTCACAAATGGTTTCCCCAAGTATTTGGTCCCTTAATCTAGTGATGGGAAGAAGTATTGTGCTTATTTCAAGCGCACGGGACATTCTATCAATGGATGTCATATTCTCAAATCAAAGTAAGGCAATGACCCATATATCTGAAAAGAATTCACAACCTGGATTTTTGGAGATTTAGGTCTTCAATCCTAACTCTTCTCGTCCTCAATTCATCATCATGGTTAGTGACTATTCTACCAACAATTGGGAAGCTCTTTTACTCACAAGGCTATATTGGTGGAGCTGATTCTTAACAATGACAACCAAAAGAACCGGATTTTGTAGAAGTTGGTGGTTGAACTTCAATTTCCAACTACACCACATCAACATTCATACCAATTGGGATGGATCAAGTCTGGGGTACTATCCTTTCTTGTGTCTTGCAAGTGTTTAGTGACATTTCCATTGAGCCAATCTAGGATATGGTTGATTATGATGTCACTCCACTTGATGGTTGCAGTCTGATACTTCGAGCACCTTATCATTACAACTACAAGGCTGTCTTTGATGACTCCACAAGACTGATCGACTACATAAGACGATAAAGCGTACATGTGCGCTACTTCATTTGTTAGTCCTTTTCTCTAGCGTGCCAACATTTAAATAACTAAATTTGCTTAAGTTTCTTACTATTTGTATATTCAAAGGCAATGCTGACAAACTCTTACTCGAAGCAATTAAATCTCGTGTTGATGCATGTTCTAATGTTTTTGAGGATCCAAAAGGACTTCCCCTTTTGGGATCTTCAACATTTAATTATATTTGTGCTAGCTTCTCAGTTGTCCAATTGGCGACCTTACCACACACTACACCATTAGAGTGTTGAGATAGTGCACCAAATCAAGTCGTTGCTCAAAGAGGGAAAGATACAATACTACACTTCTTACAGATCTTATGCCTTAGTAGTACCCAAAAAAGAATATAATGAGTGGTGGTTAGTCACAGATTATCATGCTTTCAACAAAATCATTCTAAAGAACTGCTATCCACTTTCTTGGATTGATGATTGTCTTGACCAGATTTTAGGTGCCAAATACTTCACTAAGCTCATCCTAAATTTTGGGGAGCCCTGTTGTGTCTAGAAGACAATTTTCAAGACTAGATTTGGGCTATACAAGTGCTTATTCATGCCCTTTGGCCTCATCAATTTACCTGCCACATTCATGTGTATCATAAATGATGTTTTCAGGCCTCATCTTGGAAAGACTGTTGTCATTTATTGAGATTCCAAATGACATCTTCGTTTACAACAATATCTGGGATGACCACCTAGCCCATATGCAAACATATTCCTGGATCTTCTTCACAACATCACCTCCAAGCTGGGATGAATTTTTTCCAGCAAATCTGGGTCAAGTACTTGGGCTTCCTCATTGACGAGCATGGAGAACAAGTGGATCCAAATAAGTCAAGGTCCTTTGTGAGTGTCACACTGCATCCAACTTTCAGATTTGAGTAATTTTCCAGGGGTTAGGAACTATTCATATGTTGCACAACCTCTTCATTAGCTCACTAATAAGAAGGCTCTTAATTTGAGTCCTGTGGATACCAAAATTTGTTCATGAATACTTGATTATGTCAGTTTTGGCCCAATTTCACTTTAATCGACTTGAGCACTAAATTTGGACTTATTTTGATACCTCACTCCATCCTAAGCACTTGCATGGACCTATTTATCTCCTAAATTTCTATCCAACACTTACAAAAATGTTTCAACAGCTAAAAACACCCCTAAGTATCTACACAGATAGATCCAGACCGAAAAGCCACATGTTTCCTTAAAGGACAAAAACATCCAGTAGGGGACAATAGTGGCTGGCATTCTTGTCCTTGATGGGACATTTCTGTCCTTGATCCTCTAACAGTTAGTTTTGAAATTAAACCCCTTCGTACATTGTGATTTGTGTTTTTAGGATTCCTAGCATGTGGTTTCCTCTTTTGGATTGTTATAAAGACACACATAAGTCACCTATTCTATCACTTGGCAATTTCAATGCGGAGGCATACTTATGCTACTGCACATTGAGCAAAGCTTCCCTATTCTTCCCAATTTTGATTCTAAGCATTTCAAGTAGTCCTCAACGAATTCCAAACCCAGTTTTAACATAATCAAAGCAAAGCATGACCAAGTATTCAAGCCATCTCTAGATGCATTTATATAGTCAAAGGAGCACAATTGCACAAAAGACTCTTTGTGGGAGAACTACGTGGGCTTGAACTCTCTCTTCAAAGTATTGGATACGTAGATATCTTTCAATCATCGTGGAGGTGATTGAGGTCAGCTCAAACCATTATACTCCCCTCTTTTTCTATCTGTAGGTTTTCAATCATTGCAAGCCCTATTAGAGTTTCAACCTTGAAGGAGCTATTTGTAGGTCTTCCACGCACATCCAAAGGTCAAATCTCTACATACAAACCTAATTTAAGCTATCGCACATTATTGTGATCAAAGTTCATGATTTTTAGCAAAACATAGGATCACCTGGTTCAAGACTATAGTGGCAGTCGATCCTGCCCCAAGTTGGACGATCCTGACCTTCACCAATTTCAGTTCCAGATTATGGGTAGTTGCAGATTGAGTTCCTGTTTGTTAGTTTCAATACTCTGTCAACTTCACATAGTCATTTTTCAGATAGAAACAACTAAGTTTATCATTTCATTTCATAATTAATCTTCTTTCAATCGATTGTGCTTTGTCGAATTCAGGCTTTAACATTCATTCTGCTTGTTGCAAGTTGATTTACAACATTCTTCTTTATTCCATTCAATTTATTAGAATTAGGGTTAATTCAAACATTATTTCCAATTATGGTAAAACAAGTCCATAGGTTACTCAAGCATTTAATCATTTGAATGTGGCTCTTTGCTCTACTTTTGTGCTTGCTCTCTTCGACTTGCAACAACCATTTGAGCTTGAGACCAATGTTTCCTAATATGTCATACATAGTATACTTAAATAAGGAGGACATCTAGTGGCTTATCATGTAGAATCCTTATCACAAGCCAAGCTCAATTATGGCACGCAAGGCAAGGAATTACATGTGTCATGACACCCACTAAAGACATCTAGGTGTCATGGAGCCTTGGTGTCCATTGGAGGACTTATTTGTATCTTGGTGTCCATTGGGGGACTTATTTGTATCTTGGTGTCCATTGGGGGACTTGTGTCCATTTGTAGACTTATTTGAACCTTGGTGCTCATTGGTGTGTGTGTTGTGCCGATAGGTGGGCTTTGTTGATCTACATTATTGGTTTGCTTCAAACAAGTCTTGCTCTAACATAATGTTTGTGATGCTTCCAAGTAATGAAGATGTAGTGAGATTGTTTAGCCCTATCTTGCTGATGAAGATGCACAAAACCATCATTTGTTGATTGTGATGGACTATGTACCATAAATGGGTAGTGTTATAATGTAAATAGTCTTAGGCCCCATGCTTATCCTCCGAAGGTAATATTGAAAAGCTCTAAGGAAATGTATCTGTGTTGTACTTTGAGAGAGAGAAGCATTGTAAGATATTGTTTATTGGGTTAGGATATTTTTCCTACACTCTTGGTCTTGTGCAAATTTATTAAAAATGTCAATAAGGTTATCAGGCTCACTTAACTTGTAAAGGGTCAAAATAAACTAGTCAAAGGTTAAAAAAGAGTAAAGCTAGATAAGTCCCTCTTTTTAGTGATTATTGCAAGGGGGTGTTTAGCCCAAAAATTGTAGAAGGGGCACCCCTCCCATTCATTCATACAAGCCTTTGTATATTTGTGAAAGCAAAAATCTAGTCCAAGTCAAGAATAGTACTTTGAGGATCACAATGGGTCAGACGGCCCCTCCACTTTGGTTACAAATAAAGGTTTTCAATGAGGTCTTCCAGTCTTCATTGACACTATTGGGGCTCTTGTTCGCCCCCATTGCTATTTATATTGATTCCATTACCACCTTTGTTAGTGGCACACTGTTTACTTTGTCTTTTGTACTTTAGCTTCTTGGATTATCTTTCCTTGAATTTTCTATTGTTAACAGTGGTATCCTCGAGTCCCATTGACCTACTTTCGGTCATTTGTGGACATTAATATTATTTCTTTCTTTCTATACACACAATAACTATTTGAGGAGCATTACACTTTTTAATTATACGAGCTTTTATGTGCCTATGCATTAGGGGATTTTTTATTCTTCTTGAGGGGTTTGCCACATGTAGAATCCTTATGTCAGTCTCGAATGTGGGTGCTTTATTTCTTTAATGTTATTTATTTCTTGGTACATGGATGGTTTAATGTTTAAGTTATTTTTATTTTAAATCAAATTTCCAAGATGAAAGTAACTTGATTGTGGAAAAATAGGCATGGATTGGATGCAAAGATAGCAGTTGAACTATTAGACTTTCTGACTTATCGAATTGAGGGACGATGAGGTCTATATATAGAAACTAGATTAAGCTGAGGGCATTCCTTAGAGGGTAGGGATAGGGATGTGATTGGGGCAACCAATGGGACCAAACAAAAACATGACCATCTTCTTTTGAAATGGACGTGGTGAGTTGCCAAAACTCAAAAGGACCATGCCATTTTGGGTATCCCCAGAGCAAAACTTGGAATGATCCTGCCTGGGAAGATTGTAAAATTCTTTCGGATTGTCATAAGAAGACCTAAACACCAACAACTCAATGTGACCATTGACAAGCATGAGTGCGTCATGTCAAGGATGTCAAATAACCATGATAGGAAAAGATTAAGAAGATTCATAGCATGTTGCACATGTAGAGACATGAAAAGAAAACAAGTTAAAACTTGAGTGTTGCAGGGAATGATATAAGCTGCCATTCTTGGATGCCGAATATAGCACCATGGGATATAGTCCTAGGTGAGTACAAATATGGCTTGTACATTGTAACTTTGTTTCTTAATTATTGAGTTATCAAGACTTAGGGTTAAACAAATACCCTAATTTATTGAGTGATCGTGTTTGAATATGGTCTGGACTCTGGAGGATGTTCATCCATCACTTTAACCTTTTTATTCATATTTAAGGTCTTTGTGACTCATTGAATTCTCGAAAATTACATATGACCACATTTCTAAAGTATTATTGGCAAAACTTCTAGTAATACCAGATGAATGGTAAATTCCCATTATTCTAGCCTCTT
Organism: Torreya grandis; assembly: GCA_037957365.1. Lineage (NCBI taxonomy): Eukaryota > Viridiplantae > Streptophyta > Pinopsida > Cupressales > Taxaceae > Torreya > Torreya grandis. Next base: position 1,458,029 of record JARHVA010002594.1, on the reverse strand, counting down.
TGTGTTAGGAGACAGTTCCCACTAGCATGGATTGTAATTATATTTCATTTAACTATTTGATGAGGGAGATCAACTCTTCAATAAATCTTTATGCGTTCTGAATTGCATGCACTTATCCTTTTCTTGAATTTTCTACTTATTTCTATGATTGAGTTATTAAGTCTCTTATTTTTAGATGTCAATTATGTCTTGGAATCGATTTTCATGGTATGCCATATCTTGGAAATTATGAGTCTTATCTTAAGAAGCATCCTATCAGTGATTGATGATAGTGTAGTTGTAGGAAAAATATACTTGAGAGAAGGGAGATGAAAATTTGGAGAAGGGGGCCAGAAAAAGAAGATAGAGAAAGGAGAGTATTTTTTTCCATTGCATGCACAACCATGATTGATTGTTTTCACTGGTTTCTCACAGGTGGTAATGGAAGCTGTGCATAAGCCTCGGAACATTGACTATAAGGGAAAGACTGATCTGGTGACAGAGTAAGCAGTGACACTCTGAATTATTATTATTAATTTTTTTTTTTAAAGAAATGCATCTTATTTTACTCTATTATTTGCCCATTTTCCTTGTGATACTCTATTTTGGCAATCCCATCATTCAAGGACATAATTCAAATGCATGCAATATCTGTGTTTTTTAGTTTCATGTATCATCTACCTAGAAGTTTGTATAACTTCATGTTTGAACTAACTTAGAAGGAAATAGGGAAAAATATACATGAATGTTGTTAAGATAGTACAATTAATTACTTTCAACAAAAGAATGGATGTATGGGATATGTTAAGAGTCTTTTAGAACAATTATCATTCTAAAGGATGTCCTCCCGTTTCTTCTAAGGAATTAGTCTTAATTTTGATCTCTCATGTGTTGTATATTTTAATAATATTACAGGTAGAATTAGATGATCCAGGGATTGTCATAGTCCTAATTAAGCAGCTTGGGTCTTATTGCTTTGATTTTCATTGTTTGCCACTAGAAAGCTCATTATGCATCCTTGGTAGTTTATTTGCTTCAGGAAAAACATGATCTCATTTGGGGCAATAAATATAATGAACAAGCTGGTTATTCAGTCTATTGCATATTGTAAATAATGTTTTTAATGCTAATTGAAGTGGTTAAATTTTAGCCATCAGACGTGGATGATCCCTTGCAAGCTTCCCCTACTATAAGTGTGAGATATACTAGTTTTAGAGGCATTCTTGTTTTTACATATATGAAATCCTTCAAATTTATCCTTTACTAGTTTTCATCATGGGAATGCTAAGATAAGGGTTATTGTGGTCTTTGGAAAACTACGATTTTTAATAAGTGTACTTGCACATTTGATGGGTTTGATGTTCCTGATGTAATGGTTTCTACACCGCGTGTTATTGTTGCAAGTATGTGATATTTATGACCCATGTGTTTGCTAAGAGTTTGGTGACAAAAGGAGCAATGAAGATCAATTAGGGAACCGCTTTGAATCTTGGGAACTATTCCCAGACCCAGTATATAGATTTTCAATCTAGAAATGTCTCAGAACTTGGGAATTTGACTGGAAATGTCCTAGGCAGGAACTGGAAACTTGTATAATGTTTTCTTCATCTTAGAAAAATATAAGAAACTATGAGGAATTTTTCAAAAGCTTCTCTTGAAGTTTTCTTTTCCTAGTTGTGCCCTACATCTTTTGTGAAAACTAACTCAACCTACTAGCATTTAATGCATTTTTTCCTCAACAAATGATAAAAAGTGTTTTCTACTATATCAAACTCGAACACAAAAAAGCAGGACTAACAGAATAATGAAGGAAAAAGGAAACAATGACCCAGACATGTAATTTTGTTGTTTTATTATCCATTGTATTTTCCTCTCTTATTTGCTATTGCTTCCTTGAAATATCCCTTTCAAGATAACATAAGAATTCTGATTTTTATTGCCCTTAATTCTAAAAATTCATTCAAATATCAGAGCAATACATGCAATACAGAAAACCAACAACTCACACGTGTTCTCTTTGTTTCAGTCAATGGCATACATAGAAAACATTTTGAAAATAATTATGGAAGATATAAATAGCATAGTAAAATCAGAATATGAGTTTTTCCTATTTTTCCACCAAACCCCAACTTGGAACAACATAAAGGCAGAATCTTTCCTTGAAACCCTAGCTGAAAATGTTTTGGAACAGTACGACAACATCAAAAGGCATAAAGATTGGTTTTTTCTTGAAAACCCTAGCTGAAAATAATACTTAAACAGTATGGCAACATCAAACCCTAGTTACAGCAGTAGGTCAGCTTTCAAAATGGTATGGCAGCCTTTATAAACCAACGACCAGCTCAACAAAGTCAACCCTAGTGCATAAAAGTCAACTCCTAGGTACGGCAGGCCTAAAAAGTCAACGGCCATGTACAACAACGAATCATGATGCCATGAATAGTAACATTGTAATAGTGACGTCAAGATGAAATGTCATTGCAAGAGGTTATTTTCATAAATTTTTGAACTATTGTAGCTCCATACACAGCCATAAATCAGCGTTTTTGTACTTGTGATGAATTTCTTTTGAATCTGAAAGCTCTGGTGTAATTCTCGAATGGAATTACCAAATGGGTTTGAGGGTTTTCGTCCCCAAGCTTGTGCACATGAGAGTTTTCATTCTCTATATAAAATATTGAAGTTGCTGCCCCAAATTTGCAAAACAAGGGTTTTGTAAAAGTGTTCGAATGAATGAATGATTCCCCCCACTTTTTCCAATCAATTCTTTTAATAAGCTTTTTTAATCCAAAACCGTAAAAGTAATTTTAATTGAATATTCACCCTTTTCCATCCTTATGATAATTAATTACCTTTTTGGCCCCATTCAATAAGTTCTTTTTCTTTCCAAGTTATAAAGTACCTTTTTGGACAACTTAATGAATTATTATAATATTATTTCTCTTTTTTAATCCCCTTAGTCCACGGGAAATAAAAATAGGCTTTGGGCCCTCCGATTTAACTAATTCGGAAAATGGGACATTACAGTCCGCCCTTCCCGGAATTGCTTACTCTCAAGCAATTGCAAACTGGGATGCTCATGTATCTCTTCACTTACACCAAAAGAGACATGATTCCGAAATTTTGAAACCAATCCTTCTAGATCATGACAACCAAGCCTTTCACAAAAAGCAGTAACCATGGAAGCAAATCTGCCAAATATTTCTCCATTCGCTCGCCCACAACTAGCTTTTGCTGACTATGAATTTGAAAGGTTTCACTTGATTCTTTGCTATGATCAAGTTTCATCTGATACTTCGAAATTTTACCCTCCTAGAAGTTCCACAGCAGAATTGCCAGACCTCCAAAATAGCAACCCCCACAACCATGCATAAAATGATAGTCCCCTTGACCGCCAAGACTTGCTCCCATTATGGTTGATGTAGAAATTCTTTGTTAGCACCATTGTTATGATAAAACGAATTACGGACGAAATCATATAGATGCCTGCCCATACGTTATTACTTATTACCAATACCAACTAAACTTGACATTGGTTTTGTTCCCATATGAGGATTAGAGACAGAATGGATAATATTTGCATTGCTGCCATTTTCCAATTCAGGTTATAGTTCTTGTGTCACATATACTTGGAGCTCAAGGCATATCTTGTTTGCAAAACCTGGACAAATGCATTCTGCATCAACCAAATCAGGAATGTAAGGCTCTTTTGATTTTTTCACTGCCCAAATTAGCAACACGTTTCTTGGTAAACCAAACTGGTCCTGTTCAATACGATGAAGAAGGTCCTGCAATATAGCCACAAAAGCTGATGGCTTTGATATAACCAATTCTACTGCTCCGCATGGAAGGCACATGGCTGACAGCACACCAAACTTGAATTTTGGGAACGAGTCAACAATTACTGGTTGAGCAAATGATGGTGTGGCAAACATTTGGCCCTTGACTGGAATCATTGTTTGAGATAAACTAGAACCCAAAACAGAAAACCTTTCAACTAGATGCTGTTCATTCTCCTTGCTGTTTTTGTCTGGAGTTGTGTTCAAAGATGAGGCCAGATTATAGTTATGCAGGCAGCAGCAATAAAAGGTATCCTAGAGTGAGTTCTGATCCAACAGGAGCTCCCCTTCCTAAAATTCAATGCTCATGAGGACGTTGGTAAAATTTTCACTATCTTAGAAGCAAAAGAAAAGCACACGAAAAGGCCATGTATAGTTGTAAACTGATATCTCCACTCCAGGACTTGATGGCTGGAGCGCTGCTGGCAAGATGGATCCAAATACCTCACAAATAGGCATCAATGCAGATGCCATTTTAGGAAGCATGCCATACAAAGATAAATATAAGCAGCATCAACAGAGGTTACTCCAATAAGAACAGTAAATAGCAGCGGTGCATAAGCTACTAAATGACTCCCAGGCCCATGATAATCTGGGGATGGCGGAGGTGAAAGCAGTTCTACAACCAAACAAACTGCATGCTCCTGGACATTCCATCCTCGAACAAGAGATGCACCACCCAAAATACTAGCTGCAGCAGACCCTTCTTCCTCTGATACATTGATTGCAAATTGATATACTTTCTCCAGATCTGCTAAGATTGAAGCAGGAGTTGCAATAAGCACATTTCTAAGTGACACAGACAGTGCGGCTCCTTCCATGAGAGCAGTCCAAGAAGATCCTTGAACTGGCAGTGAGTGAGACCATGGATTCAGCAGCTCACCTACATAGGCTGGGCTAAAATATGGCGAGGAATCAATCAATTTTCTGGAAATGCAAGCTTCAACAATCAGGTGCCACATACTTCCACTTGTTTTTATGAATTATCATTCCCGCCCAAGACATCAAAGCTTGCAGTCCTGCCATTAAGGCTAGAAACAAAGCTTGCTGCTTTGGCAGAAGCCTGATTGGCAGCAGAGCCTACAGATTTAGGGGGTGCTAAAAGACCATCAAACTGTCCCAAAATCTGAAGCCTTGATACAAGGGCTGCACTCTTTATAGCTGATCCTTTCCTCTCTTTATCATGCTCATTCAAAGCTCCATTATTTCCAGCTGATTGAAGAGCTCTGTCTTCTTCCTCAATGATCTTGGCAACTGCTACTGGTACAATAGACAACAGCATGCACAGTCGTGCATAAAGGTGAGGTACAGGACCCTCAAGCGGAACTCGTTCCCTAGATATGAGAACCATCCAAGCCTCAGAGTTCAGAAGCCTCATGGCAGAGTTGGAATTAGTCAATTCTAAACTATATGGTACAGATGTGGAAGCTATTTCAGCATGATTTGGCTGAGGCTGTTGGTAACCATAACTTACATTAAGAGGCTTTGTTGCTTGGTGAAATTGAAACTCTATAACCCTCTCAATAATCTGATTCCCCATGAATTGGAATGCAGCAGGAGCATTAGTCAAATTGAAGGGCTTGACTAAACACTTCTCAATGGACAAAGAGTCTTTCTTCCAGTTATGGTCTACCTTTTCCATATAAAATTACCCTTATCTGAGATCACATTGTATGCATCCTTCAATGATATTACAAAGAACTATAGGAAAAATGTTACCACCTTTTGGGCTGCCAACACACCTAGAGGTTGAGCCAGCATTGTTTGGTTTGGGTTGAGGAGTCTGAAAGTAGGTAGTCATAAAGTTGGCTGTCCCAAATTTTTCCATTCTCATCAAGGAGTGCATTTGCACTTGATCCTCCATCCACTACCACGTTTGTCAAAGGTAGACCTGAGACTTTACAGAGCAATGATACTGTTCTTGCTCTTCTTCATCATGAGTAACATGGGCTCCCTTGTCCGCAGGTTGGATTCCACCAGCACCGTCATAATTATTACATTCCTCAACTCCAAAATACTTTGAAATAGATTTTTCATACTTACGAGTACTGGGTTTGCAACACTTGTTTGGCTATCTCCTGGTTGGACTCCCAAAAATTGGTTGAGGCTTGTGCCCAATTTGTTTTTCTTGATAAGATGGGGTCTTATTCTCTTTTCTTTTCCGTCTCCTCCATGGCTTTCTCTACTTCATATCGTGCCTCGGTCATATGCTATTTCTCTGTCTGAGGGTCATGAAGTTGTGATTTCTTGGCATGTGGGCAGGTCATGGCCATTACTCCCTCTATGTTCACCATGTTGACATTCCCCTGCTTATTTTGGGCAACTCGAGTCATCATGTTTCCTTGGACCACACCATTTGCATAACTTGCTTTTGCTGCTTTGGTTGGTCAGGTAGTTCCTAGCAAAATGATCCCACTCGTTGCACCTCTTGCATTGTCCCGGGGTTGGCCACTTGAATTATATTGAATTCTTAAACCACCACCACTGTTATTGTAAAGTTTTTACTGTTATGGTTGTTCTTGTAGCGACTGTTGGTAATGCTTTTGAAGACGTTAGAGGACTCTCCTCGGGTCAACAGGACCTACGTTATCTTGTCTTGACCTTGACTTTGTGACCTGCCACTTGGCAGATCTTGCAAAAAGTAGTCTTTGGACAATTAGCATTGGTATGTTCTTTTGTCTGATTGTTGGTACTCCAAACATTGTGAGCTTCCTTTTTGGTGCCCTACTTGAATTCATGATCCACATCATGTCTTTTCTCAATGCTTCAATCGATGTGGGGTCAGCTCTGTCATCTCTATCATTGTCCTCTGAGTCAATATATGCCTTGGACATGGTAGACATCTTCGCCTTGCTCTCTAGGTTCATTGCTCTATCATAAGCTTCTCGATAAGTTTTTAGAGGTACTACTTGCTTCTTTGTTTGGAATTTTCGGAGTTGTTCTATAAACCACCATTTTTTAGGCCGTCTGCAAGCTTTGCCTCCAACTTTCCCAACAACTCATTAATTCGTTGGTTGCATGTGTGGATTGTCTTTGTCTTATCTTGGCACATGTTATAGATCTCTGCGATGATCTCATTGCCATCTTGCAACAACTTGAACTTGTCAGATTCCCTCTGGAGTTTGTCCCATGATGTGAAACAAGTGTCAGGGACCTCCATTTGCTCCATGTACGAGTCAATGTCAACACTTTTTCTTCTTCACTTCGTATCAAGGGATATTTAATACCTCTAATGTTCTCTCTATAGGTAGATATTTCCTTGTTCAAAAAGGGGTTTGACTGCTCCTCCATTTGAGGAGTTCCCTCATACAAGGGAGGGTTGATCTTTGTAGATTCCGTTTCCTGTGTCACTTGTGTTGGGTGAATATTTTGTCAACAACTAATTGATGAGCAAAATAGGTCTCTTCAACCACAGCATAGGGAGATTGGTCGGCCAAATGTGCAAGTTTATCACATCAGAGGTGGACAAATCTCTCCTCTCATCAAGGGGAGACTCCCTATAAATATGAATAGCTATATACTATATATATAAGCAGAAAATAACACTTAGGGGGAGGACTACACCATCCATCTCTCTTTTTTCAGAGATGATGTTCATAGACAAAGGAGAAACCCTGGTGATAATACTGAAGGCACTTCTCTTCTTTCAGAAGTGGTCTTGCAGCAGGGCGCAGGAGTTCTTTCTGGTGGGTAACCAACAGGTAACAAGGGCGCAGTAACCAGCAAGATGAAGTGTAACACAAAGTCTACACATCAACTGCCCAAAGAGTGAAATACGAAGGATAATGGGGGCACAAAGTTTTCCCAAGATCCTTTACACAGACAAACTAAAAACACACACTGAAGACAATTGTGACAGCACAAAGTCTTTCCACAAATGGCTTTAGGACACCTTCTTGATTACTTCCACTAGTTCTATTTGTTAAATTAAATAAAAAAGAATGCTCCTAGGAAATGGACATAAGAACAATTTCCTAAAATAACACAAGCTATAACAGCACAGTCTGAAAGTAACTTGCTTTCTCATTCAGATAAAATAATATGATCAACAATCTGAGCTCAAAGTCTCAGTAATCGTTTTTCAATTTGGGCAGAGTTTTTGCTTCTATAATCGAGAGATCTCTTTTGCATAAAACAAGAGATTACAATATATGGTAGCCAAGAAAGGCTTGGCGCTTATTTTATGGAACGGCCCATGCTGCATTCAATGCCTTGAATGCATTTTCAGTTCTGTTGAGGGGCCATGCTTGGAACAGTGCATCGGCCTTAACTCTGGCGTGCCCATTCATCTCATGTCTCCTCCAAAGTATAGGTTGCCTGGTCCTTTTCTTCTTATTTGCTTAGCTGTCCACTTTGCTTTTAATTCATGGAAGAAAAACAAGCCGCGTCCTTGATTTGGTGTGCTCAGATGACTACTTGGTGAACTGTTTCACCTACTGAAAATAACTCTTTTGTAGATATTTCAATATCTCCTGTAGCCTTCTCTTCTTTCCTGTTGCAATTAGAGCTCTCGGGCTGTCTTCTTCAGCTAGTCGCGTGGTTCATCCTTCAAGTTCCGCTCTATATTTGAAAATCAACGGATAATTCATTACCTTAAATTTGACGTCCGCGGGGATGTCAATGGTTGTTGGTTGTTTGAACCATGAACCTTTGAACCTGTGAAAGTTCATTGGTTCAATGGTTCAACGGTTCAAGCGATCTTTATCGGTTCTTTTGTTCCATCGCTTTTTTTGTTCATTCGCTTCTTTGCTTTTTGGTTGAACCATCTTTTTGAACTGGTCTCTGGAATCTTCTGCTTCTTTCCTTTGTCTGGAGCTTCCTGTGAACCGTTGAACCTGTGAACCATTGAACTCTTTTGGTTCAAGGTTCAATCGGTTCATTGGTTCATTCTTTGTTCGATTGCTTCCTTTATTTTTTTAAGTCTCTTTGAAGCCTTGAAATTCCTTCGGGTTTTTGTCTTTGGAACACCTCGAAGGGAAGGTGTCCCTTCGGGTCTTTGAGAAAGGTCCATTTTCTTGGTGCCGAAAGCCCCCCGCAAGGTACCTGCCCTTCGGGGTCCTTCGGGCGGTCTTCGGGTTAATTCCTTCGGACAAAAGTCTGAAGGAATTCCTTCGGACTTTTTGTCCAAAAGAATTCGCCTTGTCTTTGTGAAATTTTTCCGCGAAAAATCTTTTCGAAGGAATTCTTTTGGTTCCTTTACTTGGTAATTTCTTCGGACAAAAATTCGAAGGAAACCTTACCTTTTCGGCCTTCTCTTTGATCTTTGAATCAATGTTCCCTGCCCTCTGCAAGGGCACCTACCTTTAGTTCACTGCCCTCCGCAAGGGCACTTGTTCTTTCGACTTTGGGGCAGTCCTCTGAATCGACCGATTGAACCAACTTTGGTTCAACGGTTCAATCTTGCGTTTGAAGCCTTCTTTTCTTCGAAGTCTTTTGATCTCTTTGAACCTATTGGGCCCGTTGAACCCGTTGAACCATTTTGGTTCAAAGTTCATCGGTTCAATGGTTCAACGGTTCATTCCTTTGTTCTTCGAAGCCTTCTTTTCTTCTAAGTCTTTTGAAGCCGTTGAACTTGTTGAAGCGGTTGAACTTGAATTTTTGCTGCAACGCTTAACTCTTTAAGCTTGCCGACGTCGTTGAACCTTTGAACCCGTTGAACCTTTGAATCTTTTGAAAGCGGGGTTCAATGGTTCAATCCTTTGTTTGAAGCTTGCCGATGAACATTTTTGGTTGAACCGAGGCGTTGAACCAATCTTGAAATTGCCTAAGTGTTGGGATCTTGTTCCTTTGAAAGAACTCGCCTATTGAAGTCGTTGAACTTGTTGAACCTGCTAGTCCCTTAATTGAAAAAGCTTGAATAATGAAGAATTTGAAAGCTTAGAACAATTTTTGAGATGGGAGGAGATAATTTTGGCCTGTAGGACCAAAATAGTTCATATGTTGCTCCCAAAATGATTGACAGATTTTGGGAACAACAGCTGGCTCCAGTTGGGGAACTTCCTTCAGTTGAAGACTTGAAACAGTTGAGAGAAGTAGAAATCATAATCTCTAGTGCCTTCAAGTATGCCATTGGGCTATGGAGTCATGTTACCCCAAAAAAGAAAGGCGCCAAAAAAATGAAAACGAACAACACAAAACAGAAACAAAGACTATACAAATATACATATGTATAGGTGAACTTATTTGATACTTCAAAAATTGAAGTGCTTCAGATGTTGCCCATTGTGAGGCAGAGAAAAGGGCGTGCCATCTTGATATTTCAACAGAAAACTGTTTTTACCATTGAGTTGATGGGTAGTAAACAAGCCTCTCCAAAGGGAGTCGAATTTTTCATGCATTCCCTTTGGTTCTCTTCTCTTGTCCCACAACAGGACTTGATCTCCAATCTGGAAATCACGGTTTTTTGCTTTCTGGTCGAAGAGCTTCTTCACCAGACTTTGATGCGCAGCAATCCGATCCACGACCATAGTTCGCTACTCATCCAGCTCAGTCAAACACATGATCCTCTTATCGATGGAGCTTTCATATGTCTGACCTTCGACTGCCTTAGCTAATTTCAATGCTGGCAATTCCAGGGTGATTGGTATCTCAACATTGAGACCATAAAAAAGTTGGAAAGGTGACATACCAATTGCCCTCTTGGATGTAATTCTGTCTGCCCATAAATCATCAACCAATGCTTTATGCCATGTTTGTTGGTTGTCATCTATTAGTGTCTTGATGATAGTCACTAGGTTCTTGTTGCTTGATTCAGTTTGGCCATTCCTTTGTGGAAAATAATCAGAAGAGTGGGAGAGGGTAATTTCATAGTAAAAACAGAAATGAGTAATCTCCCTGGAAGAGAAACAAACTGCGTTGTCTGTGACAATCTTGGTTGGGACCCCAAACTTGGAAATGATGTTCTCTTTGAGAAAATTGCACACTACTTCTGAAGTAGCATGCTTGGTTGGAATAGCTTCCACCCACTTGGTGAAGTAATTTGTGGCTGTGAGGACATAATCATGTCTAGCACTTGAAGATGGGTTTACAACATCAATGAAATCGATTTCTCATTGCTGAAATGGCTCTTCTATCACCACTGGCTTAAGAGGTAGAGCAGCTAATTTGGGTCTTCCAACGAATTATTGGCATAGTTCACATCTATGTACCCATTTGTATGCATCTTGGAACAGAGTAGGCCAGTAATACTTGGCTCGTAGAATCTTATGGGCAGTTATAGGAGCAGAAAAATGTCTTCCACAGGCCAGATTATGGAAGGACTTCAAAAGTTAGTTTCACTGCTCTTTATCCACGCAGCAAAAGAACACTCCATCAAAGCTCCTCTTATACAGGCTGTTGTCCCAGAGGACAAAATTGACAGCTTTTAACTTGACAGTCCTTTCTTTACGAGACAGGTGAGCAGGACACTCACCATAAGTAAAGAAATGAGCAATACTTGAATACCACTCACTCGTGGTGGAGACAAAGGACTATTGGCACGTCTTCAATTTCTTCTTCTCCGTGCTCTGTTTCTTCCAATCTGTTGTTAGCAATCAATTGGAATAGGCTCCTTCCTGGCACCAGCTTTGTTGATTTGATGACTAGATCAAACTCTTGGATTTTAGCAATCCAATTGCCTCTTTTCGTTCCAAACTCCTGTTGAGTTAAAATGGATTTGACTGTGGTGTCAGGAACCAGGGCAGTAGTATGTGAATTCAGGATGTAAAAGCGGAAATGCTTCACTACCTTTACCACTGCATAAGCATGCTTTTCCATGTTTGAGTACTTGAGCTCATGAGCTTTGAGAGGATAGCTCATGAAAGAAATGGGAGATTCCATACCTTCTTTGTTCTATTGAACCAGAATTGTTGAAAGTGTGTTCAGAAGCATAACTATACACTGTGAAATCCTTGGTATAATCTGGACAAACCAGAATTGGGGCGTGGACAATAGCTGTTTTGATGTCTTTAAATGCTGACTTGCCTTCTGCAGTCCATCGAAAAGTAGCTTTGCCCTTCATCATGTCCACAATGTGGCGAGTCTTTTCAGCGAACTCGGGGATGAACTTTCGTAAAAAAATCATCTTTTCAAAGAAAGAGTGAATTGCAGTCTTACTTGTGGGCAGAGTAAGTTCTTGGATGGACTTCACTTTGTCTGAGTCAATCTTTATGCCTTCTCGGGACACAATGTGTCCGAGAAGTTTTCCCTCTGTTACTCCAAAAATAGACTTCTTGAGATTTAAAGAAATGCTATTCTGGCGGCATCGTTCCAGCACTTGTTGCAAATGGTGCACATGATCAGGACGATGCTTGGAAAAGACTGTTAAATCATCCAGGTACACTACAATGAACTTACCCATTTCGTCTTTGAAAGCAAGGTCCATTGCTCTTTGAAAAGTGGCGCCAGCATTTATCAGGCCAAATGGCATTCTTCGATAGGCAAAGGTGCCCCAAAGTGTGGTGAAGGTAGTCTTATGCTAGTCTGCCTTACCAACTTCAACTTGATTGTATCCTGAGAAGCCGTCTAGCATTGATAATATTTATGAACCAGTCACTGTCTGAAGGACTTGATCCATGATGGGTAGAGGATAGTTATCCCTTAAGGATGACTGATTCAAATTCCTGAAGTCCACACAGGCGAATTTCGCCATTCTTCTTTCTCATTGGTACTATGTTGGCAATTCATGTGGAATGATGAATTGAAAAAATTATTCTAGCATTCAGCATCTTTTGTATTTCAGATAGAATAGTCCTTGATATCTTTGGATTGTACTGCCTAAATTTTTGCTTGTAAGGCACTGAATCACTCTTGAGAGGAATCTTATGGTGAATTTTTTCAGGCCTGAGCGACTTCAGATCATTATAGGAGTATGCTAGGACATCTATGTAATGGCTGAGCAGAGTAGTGAACTTGAACTTTTCTTTCTGAGTGCAGCACTTTTCAATGTTCACCATCTTGAGATTTTCTTTGGTACCCAGATTTATTTGATTAAACACCTGGGAGGAGCTTGAATCTGTTTGCTATTGTTTGATGAACTTGTCATGTTTGTCAAACAAATTTTCAAGGGAAACCAAGCCTTTTGGGATTTTATTTCTTTTAAGTTGCAGGGATTTTTTACCTGCGTCTGCACTTGATTAGGGGGCTGGTTCAAGCTTATGAGGCTCATTGCTTTCGAAATGAAGCTGTTCAAAACTGTATTTTTGCTCCAGGGAGGCAATGATTTGGTGGTTACCATTGAACACTTGCCAATGATTGGCATTGTCAGGCACACTTGGTCGAAAGACCAGTTCAATAGTGTATCTATCTCCCTTAAAATCAGGGTGAGGAACCAATAGAGTTGCTGAAACAGCTAGTGCATCAGCTCGGTCATTGAATTCTCTGGGTATGGCAGAGATGCTGAAAGCATCAAAGCTTTCAATTTGATCCCAGACTAGATTGCAGTAGTGGTGCAATCTCTCATTTTTGATTTGATACAGCTTCCTTACCTGACAAACCACCAGTTCAACATCTCTTTTGGCATGAAGGAGTTTGATGCCTTTGTCTCGAGCAACGTTCAATCCAAGCAATAGAGATTCATACTCAGTTGTGTTGTTAGTGTTGCTGAACAACAACTTGTATGAAGAAAGAAAAATATCTCTTTGAGGAGATATCGACACAATCTTGGCTCCTAAATCGGTAGAGGAGCAGCTGCCATCGAATTCAAGAATCCATACCTCATCAGACACTAATTTTTCTTTAGATTCTTCTTCGTTTGGAGGGGGAGATTCTTTTACATTTGCACTGCGCTCCACCAATCTTTCTGCTATTCCATCTAAACCAATTTTTAGGTTGACACATTCGGGAATTTCATCAGACGCTTCATGAACTTCTTCCATGGATAAAAAGTAATTACCCATCCCTGAAGACTCAAACAAAATTTGAGCTTCAGGCGCTGATGTTTGAGTGACCACATATTTTGATTCTTTTTCAGGGAGCAATCTCTGCATAACGTCTTTGACTAGGATCCTTGCTTTGGATAGGTCCATGCTTAATTCGCTACCAACATCTTTGCAGAAATTTTACCCAAAAAAGATGCCGTATGATGCTGGGACGTCGGCCACCAGGACAATTATCTTGATTCTCTTGTCTAGGAATGCTGCAAACGCAAATTGAGCGTCCTTGATTTGCCCCAGCAGTGGCACTTGTTTGTTCTCCATGGAGAAACATCTCCCAAATGTCTTGGTCAGTGTGAGACCAAGGGATTCTGCCACTTTGGCAGGCATGACATTGTCAGATGCACCGGAATCTATGATGCAATTATTCAATTGGTGTCCATTTATCAGCAGGGAGACATAAAATGGTTTAGTCCTCCTAGGAGCAGCAGGAGTAATGACAAGGTTATTCCTGGTGGATGTGTTCTTGGGGAGATCACAAGTTACCTTCGGAATTGTTTGTTCTACAGGGATGGTTTGGTTCTTTACACATTGAAACAGCTTATCCAACTGTTCAGGGTTGGATTGCAGGAATTCAAATTCAGACATTTGAATTTTGGTTTTCTTTATATGGTCAATTATGTCAAATGTTTGAAATGAACTAGGAACAGAGGATGGGAGTTCATCTTTTTGATTTTTGGGAGGGAGAGCACTGGTTTGTGAATTTGAAGTAGAAGGCGTAGAGATGTTCGATGTACTTACATTTCTTGCAATCACCGGGTCTTTTGGCTGGAAAGGCAGAGTGGTTCCCCGCTTAGCAATTGAAATTGCTGGTTGAGGTCGCTCCTCTGTTTTTCTGTATCAACTTGCTGGGCTGACTGGTTCTTGGACCGGGGGAACACAGTGTATGATCCCTCAGCTGCTTTACCTTCACTTCTGGGTTCATCCTGGTAATTCAGGAAACCAATGTTGGAGTTGCCAGCTAATTCTTCTTCGCCCTCTGTGAAGAGATTAGCGTCATCTTCAGAGTTCAACTCAGGTTGGAAGGAGAAATTTGATTCTGCTTCAAGATATCCGACTGCTGAATTGGTTGGAGGTGCTTTAATGGCAAGGTTCCCTCGTGGGGGAGGAAGACGATTTGTTTGCCTTTGATTCCTAACAGCATTGCCTTGGTATGACTGATTGGGGAATGTCCTCCTTGGTATATTTCTGTATGAAAGAGTAGATGACATTTCTTGCGCTATTTGCTTTTTAAGAGCTAGCAATTCGTTTTGCAGCTTCTGTACCATTGGATCAGTGGTGACTGTAGGTGAGTATTCAGAGAATGAAGAGGATTTACCTCTGTTAGGATCTCTCCTTATCTTTTTTGCCAAGATAAGGTCATCTTCTACCTCAGTAGCCAAATCTTGAGCAGCAACAAGGTCTATGTGGCCAATTCATCTCAGCAGAAAACTCACTTCAAGCAGCTGTGAGTTGATGAATAAGCATTTGAGGTTTTCAGGTGTTGGCTGAGCAATTGTAGGAATCCGGTTCCTCAACTTGTCAAACTTGGCAATGAAGTCTCTCATAGTTTCATGAGGTTCCTTCTTCATCTGTGTGAGCTGGGCCAACAAGACATGCGCATCTTCTGCAGGCTTGAATTTGGCTTCAAATTAGCTTTAAAAGTGTCCCAGTCAGTTACTGATCGAGCTTGCAGATGGTAGAATCAGTCTGCAGCAACGCTTTGTAGTGTTTCCATAAATAGCCTGACTGCTACGTCTTCATACTCCACGCTTATCACACCACAGGCTATGCTGAAAGCAACAATATGTTCATCAGGATGAACTCTCCCATCACCAAAGAATTTGGAGAAATTCTTCTTTGAACTGCGTGGAAGCTCATGTAGAGGTGGGGTCAAATTGAGTGGACCAAAAGAGTTACCCTAGGGGCCTTGAACTGCCATTATTTGATTATGAAAAAGGGGGATAACAAATCTGGGTGGAATATGGATAGGCAAAGCTCTGCTAACAACAGAAAAAGAAGCTTTGCTTTGTGTTGGTGACCTGGTATGGGTAAGAGGAACACTCCTGGATTGTTGAACTTGAAGTTGGGGAGGGAACAAATCGAAATTGCCCTGCTGTACCAACTCAAAAACAGGGTCAACAACACCTTGGGCTCTCTGTCTTCTAGTATAGCGTGGAGTTGCCAAATTATAGAATAAAAATGGGAAAGAACTGACCCTGCTTCAGCTTGAGGCTTCAAACTGCGCGCTCTTTATCCAGCGGAGTCACCAAAAAACTGTTGGGTAAATATTTTGTCAACAACTAACTAATGAGCAAAATAAGTCTCTTCAACCACATCATAGGGAGATTGGTCGGCCAAATGTGTAGGTTTATCACATCAGAGGTGGACAAATCTCTCAATATGAGGAGCTATATACTATATATATAAGCAGAAAATAACACTCAGGGGTAGGACTACACCATCCATCTCTTTTTTTTTTAGAGATGATGTTCACAGACAAAGGAGAAATTCTAGTGATAATACTGAAGGCACTTTTCTTCTTTCAGAAGTGGTCTTGCAGCAGGGCACAGTAGTTTTTTCTGGTGGGTAATCAATAGGTAACAAGGGCGCAGGAACCAGATGGATGAAGTGTAACACAAAGTCTGCACCTCAACTGCCCAAAGAGTGAAATACGAAGGGTAATGGGGGCACAAAGTCTTCCCAAGATCCTTTACACAGATAGAAACTAAAAACACACACTGAAGACAATTGTGATAGCACAAAGTCTTTCCACAAATGGCTTCAGAACACCTTCCTGATTATCTTCACTAGTTCTGTTTGTTAAATTAAATAAACAAGAATGCTCATAGGAAATGGATATAAGAACAATTTCTTAAAATAATACAAGCTATAACAGCACAAAGTCTGAAAGTAACTTGCTTTCTCATTCAGATAAAATAATATGATCAACAATTAGAGCTCAAAGTCTCAGTAATCGCCTTTCAATTTGGGTAGAGTTTTTGCTTCTATAATCAAGAGATCTTCTTTGCATAAAACAAGAGATTACAATACATGGTAGCCAAGAAAGGTTTGGCGCTTTTTTCCATGGAACGGCCCATGCTGCATTCAATGCCTTGAATGCGTTTTCAGTTCTGTCGAGGGGCCATGCTTGGAATAGTGCATCGGCCTTAACTGTGGCGTGCCCATTCATCTCATATGTCTTCTCCAAAGTATAGGTTCCCTGGTCCTTTACTTCTTATTTGCACAACTGTCCACTTTGCCTTTAATTCATGAAAGAAAAACAGGCCGCGTCCTTGATTTGGTGTGTTCAGATGACTACTTGGTGAACTTTTTCACCTACTGAAAATAACTCTCTTGTAGATATTTCAATATCTCCTGTAGCCTTCTCTTCTTTCCTGTTGCAATTAGAGCTCTTGGGCTGTCTTCTTCAGCTGGTCGCTTGGTTCATCCTTCAAGTTTCGCTCTATATTTGAAAATCAACGGATAATTCATTACCTTAAATTTGACGTCCGCGGGGACGTCAATGGTTGCTGGTTGTTTGAACCATATTGAACCATGAACCTTTGAACCTGTGAAAATTCATTGGTTCAATAGTTCAACGGTTCAGGTGATCTTTATCGGTTCCTTTGTTCCATCGCTTCCTTTGTTCATTCGCTTCTTTGCTCTTTGGTTGAACCATCTTTTTGAACTGGTCTCTGGAGTCTTCTGCTTCTTTCCTTTGTCTGGAGCTTCCTTTGAACCGTTGAACCTGTGAACCATTGAACTTTGAACTCTTTTGGTTCAAGGTTCAATTGGTTCATTGGTTCATTCTTTGTTCCATTGTTTCCTTTATTTTTCTAAGTCTATTTGAAGCCTTGAAATTCATTTGGGTTTTTATCTTTGGAACACCCCAAAGGGAAGGTGTCTTTTTGCGTCTTTGAGAAATGTCAATTTTCTTGGTGCCGAAAGCCCCTCGCAAGGGTACCTGCCCTTCGAGGTCCTTCGGGGTCCTTCGGGCAGTCTTCGGGTTAATGTCCGAAGGAAACTTTACCTTTGCCTTGTCCACTTTTCTTCGGGCTTTTCCTTTCGTGCGAATTCCTTCGGACAAAAGTCCGAAGGAATTCCGTCAGACTTTTTGTCCGAAAGAATTCGCCTTGTCTTTGTGAAATTCTTCTGCGGAAAATCTTTCTGAAGGAATTCTTTTGGTTCCTTTACTTGGTAATTTCTTCGGACAAAAATCTGAAGGAAACCTTACCTTTTCAGCATTCTCTTTGAACTTTGAACCAATGTTCCCTGCCCTCCACAAGGGCACCTGCCTTTAGTTCACTGCCCTTTGCAAGGGCACTTGTTCTTTCGGCTTTGGGGCAGTCCTCTGAACCGATCGATTGAACTAACTTTGGTTCAACGGTTCAACGGTTCAATCTTGTGTTTGAAGCCTTCTTTTCTTCGAAGTCTTTTGATCTCTTCGAACCCATTGAACCCATTGAACCATTTTGGTTCAAGGTTCATCGGTTCAATGGTTCAACGGTTCATTCCTTTGTTCTTCGAAGCATTCTTTTCTTCTAAGTCTTTTGAAGCCGTTGAACTTGAACTTTTGCCGCAACGCTTAACTCTTTAAGCTTGCCGACGTCGTTGAACCTTTGAACCCGTTGAACCTTTGAACCTTTTGGAAGCGGGGTTCAATGGTTCAATCCTTTGTTTGAAGCTTGCCGATGAACTTTTTTGGTTGAACCGAGGCGTTGAACCAATCTTGAAATTGCCTAAGTGTTGGGAACTTGTTCCTTTGAAAGAACTCGCCTGTTGAAGCCGTTGAACTTGTTGAACCTGCTAGTCCCTTAACTGAAAAAGCTTGAATAATGAAGAATTTGAAAGCTTAGAACAATTTTGGGAACAACTTGATAAGCAAGGTTCACTTCCTTCCTCTAGAAAGCGAAAGTTTCTGGCCAACTCCATGAGTTTAGGCCACTACGTCCTAGGCACTTGTTGTGATGCCTATGTATTCAACATTGTTCTCTCCTCAAAAGGTGGCTCTCTTTTGGCGGTATCCTCTCAAGGTGGTGAGCTCCTGAATATCTCTAGGAGGCTCCCCTTCTTGAATCTTTTTTTTGTCAATTGTGTGGGTCTACTTGTTACCATTTCTTTGTGGGGCTTCCTCTTTTGTGGCCCTCTTGCAGTCTTGGGCGTAGACGATCCTACTTCCTTCTTGGCTCTTGACTATATTGGCGGTTTTCTATGTTTCTTCATTGATGTTGGCCTCCCCGATGACGACACTCATCATCTCTTTGATGCTCCTCTTGTTGGGCTTTGTCCTAATATTCCCAAAAGGTATGTTGTTAGTTAATTTCTTGTATTTATTCTTCGCGTAGGTCTTCCAAGGTTGGGTAGCAATGCGCCAAAAATATGGGCAGCTTGGCAATCATCCTTTACTCAGTTTCATTGAAGTTGATGCTATCTTCGACTTTCACTAGTGTCACATGCATGTATGCAGCTTCTTGTCTTGTGTAAAGTCTGTCTGCTATATGCCGCAAGAAGGAGAAGTCCTATGTGAGGCAGTCTTCTCTTTCTTGTTTTGTGTGCATTGCAGTCAAACACTCTGGCCATGCTCTTGTTTGGCCGTCCTCCAACTCTTTGCTGGATAAGTCCCTTGTACGTCACTTTCACCAACTAGGAGCTGTATAGGAAATGAAACCAAAAATATAGGTTGCCTAATCTACATTATACAATGATCCCAGACAAGAAGTTGGAGTATAACCAGAAATGTGAACTGCAATAGAAGTGAATGAAAGAATGAGTGACATTGATATAAGCAACACTGTTGTATTATGAATAGCAAAGTACATCATGGTATATGCTAGGGAGAATGCACCCATGAGATCTCCCTCTCTCAATCAAGGCCATGGCCAAATATACAGTAAAGACTGCCAAGTGCGGCATTTGAGACAGCCATCACTAGTGAACCATTCAATGACCTATGCTAATCAAAGATTAATAATGTCCGCACTTAACATAATAGACTTGGGTAACTAACTAACAGTAAATTGCTTTATTCATCATAACATTTATTTATTCTTCATGGCCAACCCACTACAAAATGTTGGACCACGACATTCAATATAACAGATGCCTAAACTAGTTAGCATGCTAATGAGGCCTCCCACAATAGGCACCTAAGATCAAAATAATGCCATAAAAGGTGCACGATAAAGAGTGCAAAGGTTTCTATATTATCAAAAATATCTCTAATCCTTGAGCACTAACCTTCTCTCTATGGAGAGTAATCCTAATATTATACATTATCCAATATACATGCATATGCCACCAATAGTGATGAGAACATGTGCGACTCCCATAACATGACTCTTTGCTCTATAGTGAGCCTGCAGATAAGATAATATTCAATACGTTCAAGATAAGATAAGATATATAGGGGGTGGGGTGGAGCGGCGGGCAGATAGATAGAGGGGCCATCTCCCATTTCCCATCTCTATATAGGCAGGCAGGCCTGCACGACTCTCTATAGTTTAGAGTTAATCAGGAGTCGCCACCCTATATATATGTGAACTGGGTTTAGGATCTATACAACCATCATTACGGAGATTGGCTTCCTAACCAACAATTGTCTTCCCATATAGGAAGAGGGGCACAATCACAACCTCGTATCCTTATATAGACTATGGCTCCACCCTCAACGACTAAATAATCAGTTGATTGTTTCATTAGAGTAATCTAACAACCACTCGATAGATCAAATGCCAACTCTCTCTATATAGGGTGCCCCATCCCCATATTATTCGCTATGGGATAATATAGAGTGGGGATGGATAGGGGGCCGACTAGATATAGCCCTCGACCGTGGCTTATACATTGTACACTCAACCTTGCTATGTTTACCTTACCATAATGTATTATGTTCACAACATGGTATTCCAGACATTATTTTATCTATGGTTACCCTTCATATCAGGGTGAGCCTATTCACAACTTTGACTGCTTTATAAGAAAAAATAGTTTTGCTTTCCTATATTGTCCTCCCTTGTGTGAGATCGTCATCCCAATCCAGAATATTAGCTTTGTTTCTGTTAATCATTTTTTTGTCTCTTCATATTCTACTTGATGAATCTGTTTATACACCTCTTTATCTTCTATGTGCATTTTGTGAATTTAGCAATATATGACATGTTGTACCCTGTTTGATTTTGATGTTCATCTCGATCTCTATTGGGGAAATTGTGCTCGATATTGATCACATCCCTTGACAAGGTTTTTGTGAATAACACACTCCTAGAGATTGAATTTATGATATCATGGAATGCATTTAGTGTTATTTGCAACTAAAACGACGCTTTTCTTGATCGAAGGGATAGCAAAGATCGAATATAGAATATTATAAATTCATGTTCTTATACATCCTACCTCTGAATGATTGAATTCTTTATCTTGTTGCCTATTGTATATTTTCAAACTCACATGCATGCACTTGATTCTTTTATTAAGTAGAAATTAATGTGTTTGTTTTTTTCAATGTTTTGCTTCCAGTACAGATAGGCGTACTGAACTTGCCATTCAAGAGGTTGTTAGGGCAAACTTCAAGAATCATCTCATTCTTGGAGAGGAGGGAGGATTCTCTGGGGATGCATCTTCAGAATACCTTTGGTGCATTGATCCTTTGGGTATGGCTTCTATAGCTAGATTGGTTTCTATCACCTAATGTTCTGTGTATAATGTAAATTGGATTATTCATCATGTAAAGTGTCAAGGCGTAAAGGGCATACATGACAGAATTTTGTGGTTATATATAAATTTACATTGCAATCATTTTTTGATCATGGACAATAATCAAGAAAGACAATATAGCTACAAAATATGTTTTTTGACTTCTCTGTTATAAGACCTTGGAATCATATATTTATGTATGTGTGTGGATGTGTTCCTTGCCTGTCCAAACATTTGTACATGCATGCAAAATGCAATTAGTATATGCCACCATAAAACAATTATCAATTTAATTAGTAAATTCCTGTAGGGAGGCAGTCATTTCCTCAAGCTTACAATGGGTTCTGTGTTTTTCATGCTAAGTGCATTTGAAGCTTTTCTAGCATTTTGGAAAATTTACACTGTACAGTATGCAATAATCTTGTTTGACTTGGGTCATAATTTTTTTATTATTTACTTACGCATTCTGACTAACTTCAAGCTTTATCTCATCATATTACTGTATCCTTTTAAAAGAAATTTTCTTGATCATGAAATTAAAATCTTGTATTGCATTGCTTGAAACTCATGGACTACCAAATGCTAAATATTTTGGCCAGTGGCCACTGGTCTATAAATAAAGTTCAAAGCATGTATACTGAACTAAAACATAGTTCAGCACTATCATCTTCAAATCAAGTCAAAATATATTGACTACTCATGTTATAAATCTAGGACCTGCAACAAGTATCTCTCAAGAAAAGAAGAGTTGTCTTGGGTACATAGAGCAGGGCTCGGGATTGTGCAACTGCACTACTTCTGTGTGAACCTATGTGCTTTCTAATTCTCCAGTTGCTCCTTCATTTTGTTCATCATTATTGTCAGATCCAAGACTTGGCAGTCACTTGCCCTTACTAGAGGGAAAATTTTAGTCATGTAACTCATAAGATGCTAAACGACTTTACAAGTTTACCCTAATGGGATGATATGACATGATATTCTGCTTCATGTAATTATTGCACATATGTCCTCATGTTTGTCAATTTTTGATTTTGATGTACAAAATAGTCATGCACCTCTGCATGCTATGACAATATTTAGATGAAAATATTCTCACTTCATCTATGTTCCAAATTCCTCTACTTGTTTTCATTGTCTTGCTTCACCCATTAGTCTTTAGTTCAATCTTCATGAAGTCGAGAGATTTTCAACAAATTCAAGCTCCTATTGTATTCCTCCTCTTGTTTTTTTCTGCATTGTTTTCAGCATCTCCTCATGTTTTGTTGCTCTTCACATCTCAATTTTATTTTCCACTTAGAATTTTCTTTCTTCTTTGCTTCAGCCAAGCCATTACTGCAAGTTTTTTCTCTGCATTGTTTTCAGCATCTCCTCAAGTTTTGTCACTCTTCACAGCTCAATTTTATTTTCCACTTAGAGTCTTTCTTCTTTGCTTCAGCCAAGCCATTACTGCAAATTAGTTAAGTTAATAACACCCGATTCCCTTTTTCTGTCATTAAGTAGTATGATGTCTTCTCACATATGATCCACTTATGTGATACTTTGCCATTAAGTAGTATCGCATCTTCTCACATATGATCCACTTATGTTACTAGTTGTAGTCTAGGGAAAACTTTAATGGCTAATATTCGGCAATTGACTATTTTTTTCCAAATAATAATTTCATTTGAAAATGGAGAATTGCCTCAATCTAGTAAATAATAAAAACAATATTTTTTCTCTAAGAATTTGCCAATTTTTTTGATAAAAGATAATATTTTATTGATTTGAATAGTCGTTACAAAAAATCCAATCCCCTTTTCAAGTTGGCAAAGGTTAAATAGATAGATATTTTAATAACGTCCACGAGACCAAAAGACAATGTATGGGAGCCCAAACCAAAAAGTAAAACCAAAGGAGTGAAGAAGCCGCCAGAAAAGAGAGAAGATTCTATTTGAGTTGCTAGACCGTAGTTCCCAAGCCTGCCGCTATTCTGCCTTTGAAGATTCACTTTCCTACTATGGATCTTGATAAAAAATTCCCCGTTTCTATCAATGTTCTCAGCTTCAAATATAGTGAACATAAATACTCCCTGCAGACTATCCAAGTACTTAGCTCAGATGTCGTCATATGTGTAGCACTTAGGAGATAATGCTATTCTGTGTCAACAATTCCTGATGTGCACATAAGACATATTCTCTTCCCACTTTTCTTTAGGGATCTTCCACCTACCCATCTCACATCGGAGTTGATGTGACCTAGTTCGCAATTGGGCTATGAGCATCTTCATTCTCCACTTAATTTTTGCTCTCATGTAGGTTTTTTGGTCATGCTCATAAGCGGGGTTGAACTTGGTCACATAGTGTTGTTTTTTCCTCCCTATTTGCTTTGTCCATATGTTTATATTAAACTTTTCCGTCACATAGCTCTTTATCTCTTGATTGGTTGTTGGGCACTCATGTATGTTAATATCTCACTTATCCATCCATAGTTTGTTTTGTATCATCCACGTCCTCTTTCGCTTGTTCAACTCTTCTTTTATTACTACCTTTGGCCACCTATGCTCCTTAATGCCCTCTACTTTATTTATCCTAGGAGATGTATCATAGTTGTAACTTCTATTGGGAAAATATATGTTTTTGCTAGGATTATCTCGTACGGAACTGACACTTTAATTTTGAAGGTACTCGTGATTAAACATTTTTGAATTCTTTCCAATTGCCTCCACTTTAACTTTGACATATCGTTGGCCCAAACTTCACATCAATAGAGTCCCATTGGGACTACTAGTAGCCCAAACAAGACCTTGGTGGTCTTCCAATCTCACAAGTTAGCATCTTTGCACATGTTTTGAAGAGAGTACAATGCTTTCCATCTTCCTTGGATTCTCTTCAGTATGCATTTGTCCCAATTGAGCTTGTTGGTGAAATCAAGCCCTAAATACTTGTATTCTGAGACTATATCGGGTGGGCTACCGTCAAACATGAAGTTTGCGTACCTCTTTTATTTTTGACGTGAGAAGATCAAAATCTTAGTTTTGCTAGTGTTGACTTGCATCCTAACCTCTTTGCAAAAGAAATCTAAGGCTTTCAAATGATCTCTTAAGCTTTAGGCTGTAGTTGCAATCAAAATAAGATCATTTGCATATAGGAGTTTTATCAGATAACTAGCCATGTGGACTCCACCACCCCTTAGTCTATCTATCCATTCTTCCAATTTGTCAATATAGAGACCAAATAGTGTTGGAGATAAAGGACGTCCTTGTTTAACCCCTATGTTGCTATTGAAACTTTCTAATAAACTTGTGTGCAATCTGGTATTGGCTCTAACCTGTTCGTATAGCCGATGAACTGCTGCCCTATACTCTTTTGGAACTCTAAGTTCCTCCATCTGGCCCCATAACTTATCTCTAGGAACTGTGTCAAAAGCTTTTCTGAAACCAACAAAGCAACAAAATGTTGGAAGTAAAATGACTAAGAGGGGGGGTGAATCAATCTCAAGAACTTTTTAAATCAATTTCACTTAAGCCTTCATGAACCATTCAAACAAACATGTAGATCTAACAAGCATAAGCAACTATCCACATAAGCATGAAACACAAGAACACATCATATATGTGTGAAACCCTTAAGGAAAAGAAAACCCATTGATCTCTGCAAATGGACTACAGTCCTACAAGACAAAAATCAATCTTTACTGAAGCACCAACTCCACATGGAGCACCAACCCCAACTAGTCAAGCACCCACTCAACTAGTCTTTAGCAAGCACCAACTTGCAAGGAGGCACCGACCCCCTAGATTACTCAGCACCAATTCAACCACCTTAAACTCTTGATCACCTTCAGAAAACCTTGTTGCTCTCACAACAAATGATAATCACTTTTTTTAGCTCTTCTCACTCTTCTATCCCTCTCAAACTGCCTTCTAGGCTTCTTTGCTCAACTAGGTCTCTTCAAAACAGATTAGGTCATATGACTTTGATCTTCATATGCAGACACATTGTCAAATCTTCATTTCAGATATTCTTCACGCCTTTGATGGTCTATAAGACCTCCTGCCCAACAATATGTTATTTTATTTGCTTACACTCTGCACACTCAAATAGGCCTAAAACTACGTTGTATATATACTATTCCTTGTTCATATGCCACTTAGTTGGCTACTCACCCTTAACCTCTTAGGTTGGCCATGGAATAGGTCTTAGGACATCTCATAAACATGATTCAAACTGATGTTGAGTCCCTTTTGGTCTATTATAACTTTATTAGACCTCATTTCACTTTTAGGTCTTATGGAGACCTAATTCCATTAGGTCTACTCTAGGACATGTTACACTTTGACTTTCTTGGAACACTTTCAAACTCCACACATGGCAAGAACATATATAAAAATCAAATAGACCCCCACTGATGTCTTGTAGGCTCAACAAGACATTTTACAACAAATCACTATTTGAAATCCCTCATTGGTACTCAGTCCTACTAGGCTTATGCACACCAAAAATTTGTCTTTCAATATTGAAGCTAAAACTCACTTGAGCCACTCAAACATGATCAACTAAGTGCATAAACAGAGTCTATATGACCTCAGGGTCATCACCATACACTTGAAACACTTTAACTTAGGGCAAAAAGGCTTAAACTCATCTTTTACATATGTTCACTCAAAACTGCCAGGACTGTCAAAATCCAGTCATGAAACTACTTGACATCCAACACCCGATAAGACACTTTCAATGTTCCTCAATACATTCAAAAGCTTCTATAACATCTTCAAGACAACCTCAATCACAAAAATCACAAGCTCTAATATCAAACATTGGTCTTGTAGACCAATCTTCTGACCTTAGCTCACACAGTCTTGCATGAACCAAACAAGCCATTTTAACTTCAACTTTTCAACCTCTTACACTGACTTCCAAGCTTTCCAAAATCATGAACAAGATTTTCAAGTGACAAACAACACCATGTGGATTAGATATTTCAACTCAGGTCATAGAGCCTCAAACTCATCACTGCAATTCACTTAGAATTGCCAGTTTACCTTAAAGCACAATCATGGTGACATTGACCTTCAACACATGTATGACCACTTTCAAAGACTTTCAATGCATTAACATGATCCTCTGACATCTCTAGGCCATCTTGAAATATAAACAATATATGGTTTAGTAGCAACTATTGGTCTTACAAACCAATTTGTTGACCTCACTACACAGTCCTATTGAGTCAGACAAGCCACTTTGACTTCATCATTTTCACTATTGTCCCTGACTTCCTAGCTTTCTACCAAGCATGAATAGAAATACTAGTCCCAAACAATATCTCTAGGCAATTGATTTCATCACTCTATCATAATAACACATTCCTATTCATCTTCTCACTGCTGTTTGGGTTTATCACTGTTTGCACCATTAGGCTTGTTAGCGACTGG
Organism: Torreya grandis; assembly: GCA_037957365.1. Taxonomy (NCBI): domain Eukaryota; kingdom Viridiplantae; phylum Streptophyta; class Pinopsida; order Cupressales; family Taxaceae; genus Torreya; species Torreya grandis. The sequence goes on along the minus strand of JARHVA010002594.1, from coordinate 1,431,216 downwards.
CTAACTTGGATGACCGGTTTATCACACTTGAGGACTAAATTCTGTCCAAAAACCTTTATGGACATGAAACATGAGTCTCAAGCTTCATCCTTCATCCATTTGCATACTTTGACATGGTCAACTCTAATTGCTACAACAAATCTCCGAGAAATTAGCACTTAACTGTAGGGTCTATTCACACATCTGACAACTTAATCACACTTGGAGGTCCCTGGGAGAGTTGACTACAACCTCCAATAGCTTACCTGAGCATACCAATCCATTTTGGGCACTTTTGATCAACTTATTTAACATCGGGTTCTTATTAGGGTTCTAAGAGGGTTTAAACCTGTTTCCATTCTTAACAATCCTTCATAAAGCATACCCCTCAATCCAAAAAGAAATGCCTAGAATTTTGAGCTAGGACCCTTCCCCATCTACCATGAAAAGCTTAGGTTCCCATGTAACGGTTTGACAACCTAATGAGCACAAGAAAATCCTTCTCAGGTTGAGAACCCTTCATTCTGAGCACTCGAGAGACCTAAAAACCACTTTTCATGCCTTGTCCTTCAAACTATGACCTCAAATTGTATGAACAAACTTGAAACAACATACCTTATCTTTGACAATGCTTACATGAGCTCAAAACACCTTGAAATCTGATCATGACCCCTCATTAGGCCACACTCTCTCTTTTGCTCTTTAGACCTTGTCCTGCAAACCACATTAGGCCTTAAAACCAACCTTCATGCCTCTTTCCATGTGCGCTCCACCTCACTGACATACTCAAGCAACCTCTCTCATGCTTAAACACAACCATACATCCTTCACATGCCTTGACAACAGACAATGATACCTCATTAGGCTAGGTAGGGTCTAGAAGTGGTCTAGTTGCAGACTTGATTTTAGGTTCCCATGTAACGGTTTGACAACCTAATGAGCACAAGAAAATCCTTCTCAGGTTGAGAACCCTTCATTCTGAGCACTCGAGAGACCTAAAAACCACTTTTCATGCCTTGTCCTTCAAACTATGACCTCAAATTGTATGAACAAACTTGAAACAACATACCTTATCTTTGACAATGCTTACATGAGCTCAAAACACCTTGAAATCTGATCATGACCCCTCATTAGGCCACACTCTCTCTTTTGCTCTTTAGACCTTGTCCTGCAAACCACATTAGGCCTTAAAACCAACCTTCATGCCTCTTTCCACGTGCGCTCCACCTCACTGACATACTCAAGCAACCTCTCTCATGCTTAAACACAACCATACATCCTTCACATGCCTTGACAACAGACAATGATACCTCATTAGGCTAGGTAGGGTCTAGAAGTGGTCTAGTTGCAGACTTGATTTGTCGGTCCTACCCCTGTAGGCTCACCTTGAGACTCTCACGAATGCTCCAATGAATGCTTCACATACATGCTCAAGCAACTTCATACAACCACTCATGTCTGTTTGCACTCATCTCACCAAGCCATCATACTCATACCTTCTCACAACGTCTCTTTATGCTATGACTAGTGCCATGACTAGGCTTCTTAAGCGCTTGAAACTTGACATTTGACCTTGAAACACTTATGAAAGTATCTAAATTTTACTTACATGATCACATGATGCCAAACAACCTCTCACAAGCTTGTGCTTACTTCACCAAACTTCACTATACACACCTTTTCACAGGGTCTAGACTAGGCTTCTCAAGACACCTTCTACTCAAGAACTAGTACTCAAACATGCTTACCTCAATGCTATCAAACAAGAACACTATTTAGACAACACTCTCACACCACTGCAACAATATGTTTCTGATCAACATTCTCTCATGACCTCATGTAGACCTAGAGCCTCATAACCATGATTCAATGCTCACTTGACCATCATGCCTCTTTGTGACAACATTGACAATCTTCAAGCTGACCTGAACGTTGACATCAACCAACATAAAAGACATTAGTTGCCTTTAAATGCTCTCTTGCCTTCAAATTCTCTCTTGCCACATCAAGCACACAAACTCAAACCTCAAAGACCACTCATTATGCAACTTCATCAGATGTACCTTGACATCAATGACATCAACCTTGCCATCAATGACAACAATTCTCAACACAAAAGACTTCTTCACTTTTGTCGTCTGAAACGTTTTCAATTAAATTCCTGAGGGTGATACAATGATCTATAGTTGAATGCTTTGGCCTAAAGCCCACTCGCCCTTTTGCTCTTTTTCCTTGTTTTTCAGCCCATTCACTGATTTTACGTTCAACCATGCTTCCAAACAGTTTTGCCATGGGAAGATTGACCATAATAGTTTTGTAGTTAGATGGGTTATTGACCTCTCCGCTTTTGAATAGAGGTATGACTAGGCTAGTAGTCCACTCCATGGGAAGCCTTCTCGAGTGTTGTTGTTGAATATGTCTCTTATGTGGGGTGTCAAATATATATCCTCCATTTTAAACGTTCAGTTTGTAGACCATCTATATCTCATGCCTTATCACTTGCCAACTTGCTGATTCCTTTTTTAACTTCCTTTGTAGTAAGCAACTTCCCTTGTGTGTTGATTATTGGGGGACTGTCCTTGTCTTCTCCGAATTCATATAACAGTCTTGCGTACTCTAGCCATTGCATTGATGTAATACTGTTCTTTGTTTGCTTTTTACTTGTTTGTAGCTCTTTCCAAAAATGTTTAGGGTCATGTTTCCCAAGCCAAATCAGCTCTTCTTGCCTTGTTTTCATGTATTCCTCCTTTTTTGTTTTCACCAATTGCATGCATGCTTTTCTATCTGCCTTCTTCCTTGTTTCCTTGAGATTCTTCTTTGCTGCCTTACACTCTTTGTCGGACCAAATATTCGCTGGAAAAGTGACTTTTCTCTCTTTCTTGGGTTTAGATCTTTTGCACTTGTTTAATGCTTCTTGGATTGCTCCCATTAACTTCTTGTTAATGTAACCCTTGCGAGACCTATATTGTCTCCTTCCTACCCCTTATAGGCTGACTTTCAAAGCTGTTTTAAAGATGTTTTGGTTTTCTTGCGTCATCCTTATCCTTCCCTTCCCCTGTTCTCATTTTTTATTGTCTTGGATTTGCTCATGGTGATGTTTGGACCCTGACATGCTAATTTTTAAATATATTGGGTTGTGGTCAGATTTAAGATCAATCAGAAATTCCCCGATTTTCATCTCAGCAATCTTTTGTGTCAACTCATGAGAGCAAATGATGTAATTTACCACACTTTGCCTGTTGTAAGTTTTGCAAGTATGCCCCCCTGATATTGGCCATGCCTTCATGCCATTGCATATAAGAAGATTATGTATGTTGCATAACCCTAGCAGTTCTTCCCCAAAGTATGTTATGTTCATCTGCCCATCTTTTGATTTCCTTTCCCACCTACTGTTCTCTTCCTTTAACCATAATGGGTTGTCATATGTGTCTCCGTTGTCCCTTAACATACTAGCTTGTTTGTTTGCTGTGTTGGCATTGAAATCTCCCATTAAAATTACATCTCCCATTTGCCTATAGGCTGAAATGTCCTTCCTTAATGCTGCATATGGTTCTTCACAATTTATATTCAATTTCCTATATATTTTTTATTGTTGCGGTGCAAAGTAGCATGTTGCTATGCTGATTATACTTTCATTTTCAGTGATTTGAATCCAAATGTACTGCTATTCGGGTCCTTTTTCACTATTTTTATAGATCTACCTTGTCTTTCTTTATGAGTATCATCAACCCTCCATGTCCCCTCCCCTTTTCCGCTCCTTCATTCCATATTGATGCTTTTGTGTATCCTACAAAGTCTGGGGTTTTGCACCCATCATGCTCATGTGTCTCTACTAGGACAATTATGTCTTTTTTTTTCAGCTATGGGCCCTAAACAAGGACCTCTACTCCAAGGGTAACCTTTGCAATTCTAGCTTACCATCGTTAAAAACTCTTGGTGGGCCCCGTCTCCCTATTTGTCATGTGGCATCTGACTTTCAATGCACGCTTTTCTATTTTTCAGCCATGCCCATTTGCCTCTTGACATAGCTGTTTTTAATTTTTCTCATTCTCTCCTTTGCTCTTCCTATTGTATTTGTGTCAAATCTTCATCTAGATAAAATCTTGATCCTTTCAATAACCGTTTGTTTCTTAGAATTTGTGGTTATCATCTTTGCCTTTCAATATAACTCAAATATTTCTATCTCTTCCTTCTTCCCTTACTTTTCCTAGCTTTTGAGCTTGGTGTATTTGTTCTTTCCATAGTAGTTTGTCCTCAAGAAATCCTCTAGCTAGGTTGTTGGTGTCCTCATTTCTCCATAATCTCTTACTCCCTTAATAATTATGTTGGTTGACATGTTGATTCTCTCTCTTTTTTCCATCAGTTGTAGTTTGACTTGCTTTTGTATTATTTCCCTTTGTTTTTCTTATGGTTCCTTGACTACTTTTGCCCATGTCTTGGCTTCCTCAAGTTGATTTCTTATGTCATTCTCCTTTACCTCTATATTTGATATCACCATTTACAACTCTTTTATCTGTTCTATGCTCGTTTCTTGCATGACCTCTATTTTACCTTTCATTATAATTGCTCATGACGTTTTTGTTTTAACATGTGTAGTTCTTGCTGCCCTATTTCCATCATTTCCTGCAGGTTGTTCACTTTCTCTCTAAGCATCTTGTTATTTTTTTAAGACTTTGTTTAGCTTGTACCCTTTGGGCAAACTTGGCCTCTTGCATTTGTTCCCTTTCTTCCAGGGCCTCTACCTTCTCTTTGATGTTCAATAGTTTATTTACATATAGCTATGCTGACCAAACAAGTGGTGTTGATGTGGGGCTGTATATTTCCTCTTCATCTAATATTTTCCCCATGATAACTTCTGCTGCTGATGCTATTGTGGCATTGATCTCTTCTAAGGTTTGTTGACTGTGATGTGCATGTGCTTCTTTATTTAACTTTTGGGTTGTCCCCCCTTGTCCTATCGGCCCATTAAGGGGATATAGTTTTGCTTCAATTTCCCTGTTTGTTCTTAGTAAAATAACTAGTTTCTTGTTTTTCTCTTCTTTATGTAGCATTTTTTGTTTCTTATTTATCTTCTTTGCCACCACTGTTTTAGCCTTGGATAGTCGATGTTTCATTATTTCACAATATTGCTTCACATTGATAAAAAATGGTTGTTCCCCTACCATTCTTGCTGCTTTGAGATTGTGATGTGGTATCTCGCTAGGTGCAATGTTCAAAATTCGATGTGGTATCTCGCTAGGTGTAATGTTCATAACTTGTGGGTATAGGCATGCCAATTTCTCAAAAAATCCCACCCTATCCCCAATATATTGGGCAGCGTATGTTACCATTGTTTGTCCAAAAGATTGTGGTAATACCGCATGTTGATGATTATGTTTCACCATTTTCAACTAGGATACAATTCTCTTTTTTATTTTTTGATGCACTTTTCTTCCTTGAACACCCTTTTGTTTGCTCTTCCATTATGCTTTGGTGGTTTACCTTGTTAAATGTGAATATAGGTATGAGTTTATAATGATTTCAAACTTTTATGAAAAGATTTTTCAACATGCTAAAACTATTATTTAAAGTAGATCTTGCATGGCCTGATCCTTGTACCTTGGGTCTTGTATTTGCTGTTTCTGTTGCTGCTCTATTATTTGCCCAATGTGAGAAAAACTTGTGAGGCCTATGCCTTGCCGTGGATCCCTTTGTCTACAAAACCACGACTCCGCAGAACCCTCTAACTACAAAACCGCGAACTGGTGGAGCCCTTTGTCTGTGAACCCTGACTTGGTGGAACCCTCTGATGTTGACAGTGTTCTACTCGCTCTGCAATGCCCCGCTGCCCTAGACTACTCGGATATAGAACCATGACTGTCGTTTCTACTGCTGCTATCATTCACAAACCACAATAGTTGTTTTTGCTGCTCAATCTACCCTTTGTCTGCGATCTGCCTGTTTGCAATATGCCCTCTATCGTTTTTGCTGCTCGATAAGGGACCAATAAAAGGACGAGAGTCTGAAAAAACCCTGTATAAAGGAGGAAAGGAAGAGAAAATAGGGCTTCTCAAAAGAGTGAGTACAAAAAAGAGGCTTCCTCTATATAGGAGAGTCAAGCGAGTACAAAATAATCAAAACATGTGTATTGCAGCCCCGTTTTTGTAGGGCAAGACAAACAAAAATGAACATTTTTGAGGAAGAGAGAAGATACAATTACTTGTAGAGCAGCTGGAATGGAAAAAGGCTCGTAAAAGTTTGAGCATTTAGCTTTCAAGGAATAAGATCAACAAGAGGGTAGGATGAGCTGAACAGAGTTTTAGATGGAATGAGTGGTCCAAAAATCTCATGTTGCTTACAAAGCTTTTGGAACACTTTAAGCAAGCTTAAAGTGCAATTTGTTGATCTTTGGGAAGCAAGTCTTGAAGTAGCTCTAGAATTGCAAAGAGAGAAGATCCAACAGGCCTCCATGGTGTTCATGGCATTTGTGGAGCATGAAGCAGGTTTTCTCAAAGCCCCAGAGCCTTGAAAGAAGAAAAAATGACTCACACAAGCCTAGATGAACCAGTTCGTCTTGCACGTCACACAAAAATGGATGTCTCAGTTTACTTATGCATTTTATAAGTTCACTCAGGAAGCCTCGCGGAGCCAAAAGATCACATGGAATCAACGTCCTTAGTGCCAAGATCATCCTCTGCAAATTTCATATCTTGATGAGCTTTCTATCTCAAGATATAAAGCTTCAAAGTTAGACTTGTAGAATGAGACGTTCGTAGGGACATCAAGTTGAAGCTGCAACAAGTAACTGTTTGGATTTAAAAATCCTTAAACATGCATGCAGACGTCAAATTTGAGCCTCGTAAAATAGTCGTTTAGATTCAAAAGGGAAGATCCAATGGTTTGCATTCAATCGGATGGAAGATTCAACGGTGCACGGTGACTGGCGATGTCAGTGGGCCCAAGCAGATCTATGGTGCCCGTTTAAGCGTACAAAAAAAGATCAACGGTGAGTGTAAAGTCAAAAGGTCACCATGAACACGTAGCTGACAAGTGTCAAGATCGCAGAAGCTAAGATCAAATCTGACGGTGAGTGGCAACCTGACAGTGTCAATGGGTCCCAAAGATCTAACGAAGCGCATTTGATCATGCACCAAAGATCTAACGGTGAGCAATGAGTCAAAAGGTCAGCGGATCTTAAGGGCAAATGCGCGGGTGACGAGTGTCTTAGGTGCGTTAAACTGGCAAAAGATCTATGGCACACTTTCATTCGTACAGAGAAAGATCAACGGTGCGAGCAAGAGGTCAAAAGGTCAACATGATCTTGAGGAGCAAATGAGGACAGAGCTAAGCCCTGAAGGCAGACACGTTGGACAAAGGATTTCGCCACCTCGAGTAGGTAAAATGCATAAATGCAAGATCAAACATGATCTGGGCTACCAAGAGCAGACTTTGCAAGTTTGGCTAATGCCATTAAATCTCTGCAAAAGCCTTTCGAGAGCTCTAGATGTAGGTTTTACGGCTCGTGTAGACTCAAGAAGCCCTAGCCTGTAGATCTTCAGTGCAATCATGACTATATGAAAACAAATAGGGTGATTGGTTTTCATCCATAATAGATCTATGTTCAGGGTTTAGAAGCAATGGCAAAATGGTAACTGCGCAAGGAATGTTAGAAAGAACATCATGAGCAAGCTCAAGTAACTCCCTGATAACGTGAAGAACATCAAGCATGATTAAGGAAGACAGTGAAGGAGATTAATGCAAAAGAGCTCCAGAAGCATTTATGCGACGGTGGGGATTGCTTCCTGCAACTGGTCTTGATCTTCACATTCTCCATCACGCCAGAAAAGATACGACATTAATGCAAGGGAAGGCTCGAGAAAGATGATGGTGGAGGTTGTTCTGAGTGGAATTTGGCTCATTAATGACCCCTTTAGCGCCAATTCTCTCTCTTACCTTCTTTCTTCTTATAAATACTAGCTTTTAACTCTTGATTTGGATCACTCGGTTGGAGATAGCGAAGCTCTGCCAAAATCACTTTGTAAAACTCTTTTGAAGCAATATAAAACAATCTCAGGTTTTAGTTTAATGCTAAGTGTACTTAATTGAAGTTTGATTTACAGAATGTATGTTACTTGTTCATCATCTGTAGGTCCTTCATGTACCTTGCTTTAAGACTGCTAGTTTCTTATAGGTTGTGTTTAGCTAGTGAGGTTCTCTCTTGAAGTGTCATAAGTTCAGTGTCTTACGTAGACCTATTTCTTTCTGTCTTTTGAGTTGCAGGTCTCTTTTCAACCTTCATACAAAATACTCATGTTCGGAACTCTATCATAGAATCTGATCAATCCTTGTCGCCATTGTATTCACTAGTAGTCATGAAAGTGCCCAAGTTAAGAGTGGATCATTGAACATTTGGTGCATCACCACACTTAAAGTAGATTTTCATTCGTGTATTTTCTCCCCTTTTCACCCCAATAGATTAAGATTTAAGAAGAGAGATTCAAATTGTCATATCTGAGGAGCTAGCCTCATTAAAAACTCTAGAGGTCTAACCCAAAATTAGGTAACCCACAACTTAAGGTCATTCCCATGTTGGACTAGGTTTGGGTAGAGGACTTGAACAATCCTTTGCTCAGCTAGGGTGCAACCTAGAACCTCCAACATAGCGACATGAACGTTCCATTAAGGTCAAGCCGTTGCAGGGGTAGAGTGGAAAAGAGTGGTGCTCCATGTTTCTCCCTTGATGGATGCCTTAGCAGAACTTTGGGGCCTAACAACCTATTTCTTTAGCATAGCTTGTTGTGCAGTGTATTGCATTTGATTGGCCAGCCTTTTCTTGTCTCTCTAAACTGAGGATTTGTTCAGTGGACTTAGTTCTGCTTTGGAGCCTGTTGAAGTTGTGTCATAAAATTGGTGCAATCTCTATGTTGTTGAACACAATCCTATAGAGCTAAGATGCAATCCTTTTGTTGTTGAATGCAAGCAATCATAAGAGAGGATTTTTTTTCCCAACAGAGATATGTAAATTCCTTTTTCATCAATTTTATTCCCAACATGGTCAATGCTTTGAGTGATGGTGTGGAGGGCTTTGATTAAAAACTGGTTCTCTCTAGTGTCAGTACATGCCTTTCTAGGCTTCACACTTGGAATTTGAGTTTGAGGGTGATCCATGCGGTGCCTAGGAGGTGCAGGAAGGACAAAACTATAACTGTTCAAATTAGAAGGATCTGTTCAAATAGGGTTGCAAAATTGTAGAACATGCAATGAAATTTAAACAAGATGCGGAACAATTACACATTCAAATGCAAAGAACTGAATAATCCTACTTCTATTTAGTGGAAAGAATAGGTATAGTACATATGCGTTCAATGCACAACAAAATTGAGAATGAGCATTCTCATGATTAGAAAGGGGAAACACTTCCTAACTAATTTTTGTAGAATGTGAATGACCAAAAAGGTTGAGAATGAGAATTCCCATGGTTGGAAAGGGGGTAACATTTCCTAACTGATTTGTCTAGTTCGGGAGATGTGATTACAATGATCATCAAATATTAGATAGTCAAGGCATGCTAACATTTGAGAGAGATGACTATGTCCATTCTTTGCTCCCTGATTGATGATTAGAAAAGGGTTGAATGTTTTACAATATATCATTACAAGAAAGTAGTTACAAAGGAGCCAATTACAAAACAATTTGTACTATGTAATGTTTGATGGTTCATCTTCTCTTGGGTGTGACTATTGGACTTCTAGGCATGCGGTATGCTGATAGGTACTTTGACATGGCGCGAGCTTGAGAAGTGCCACCTAGTGTGGCACAATCTGGCGCGGAGTGTCCACGAAGCTGCTAGATCATGTGCCATGCTAGATTGATGCGTGGTACGTTGCAAGGTGCTACGGAAGCACGCAAGGGTACTAAGAGTTCATGTGCACGATGGGAGATGTTGCGGATGGTGACGAGTCATGCGCAAAACCTTATTGTTGCACGGTATGCTTCTAGGCGTTGCGCAAGCGTGCAAGGGTGCCGTGGAGGTTGCATGAGCAACATGCATTATTGCAGTGATGTACATGCTATGTGGGAACAAACAAGCATGCACATTATGGTCCTCGTTGTGCAAGCGCGCAAGGGTGCATAGAGTCTCCACTGTTGCTGCAAGTAGCTGTAGAGGTTGTATGGATGGCATAGTGCTATGGAGGTTGCATAGAGTGCATAGATGCTGTGTTGTGTAAAACATGGAGTTGTGCTAGGTGGTGTTGAGATTAATTATCTACATTTTTGGTGCGGGGTGTTTCCCCACGAAAGGGGACATTGCCTCAACCCATCATTAGCTAAGGCTTGGAAACTTATGCCCTCCATGCCTAGTGGGTGGAGTAAGTGATGTTGTCTTCGGAGTTGTGCAACATGTTTCCTCACATTGTAATGTCCCCTCTTTCTTAAGAGATCACTTAGTTGATTGGATTAGCCTATTCTAGCATTCCCGTAGGATAATTAAGGTGTTAAGGGAATGATTTGCCAGGCATATTGGAGTTTTGTACCTTGGAGAGGTTATTTTCGACAAGTGACATAATGAGTTTTTATAATGTTTTATTATAAAGTTAATTTTTGGAAAAAATTAGAAAAAATATAAAAAGTGACTTTATAAAAAAGGGAAAAAGAAAATAAATTATTATTTCCCAAAGTGGGATGCCACCCTTGTGGAGTTCAAAAAATTATAAAAATTATTTTATGGGGCGTTTGGGTTCCAAAGTTGCACAATGAGGTTTTATAAATATAACCCTATCCTCTCATATGCTCATTATGTGATTTTATGATATTTGATACTTCTTCAATTTTCCGCTGGTATGTTCATGCCTAGCCTATTATGAGGACGAAAACCTTTAGGATTTAGTGGATTGGACGCAAACCCAACTCCACATTGAGAGAGGAATCCATACAGGTTTTCTTATTGAGCTTACATTTGCAGATCTGAGTTGATAGCAGCCAAGAAAGAGTTTGTTTATTGCAGGGTTCTTCATTCTTCTTGGGCGGCTAGGGTTTGTGACAACTTGGAAGAGTTTTGTTGCCAAATTTTCCAAGTGGGTATTGATAATTTGAGGAGATATTGCAGATTTCACCTTGAGGGTTTTAAGTTAGGGTGATGGCATCCATTTTGAGGCATTTTATGCAGGTTATTTGCTGATATCATTTTTAAAATGCTGGGCGCTAGGGTTTTAACCCTTATTTTGGCGTTTTTTTGGCATTTTTGGTGGCCAAAACCTTTCATAAAATTTATCTAAAGTGGGGCGATCAGGTTTGGCTATTTTTGGAGGCTTTTGGAAATGGTTTCAGATTTTTTTTCAGCTCCAGATTAATTTATATGATTTTTGGTGACATGGGTATTACATATTTTGAAGGACTTCATCATTTTGTACCTAGGGTTTGAAAGGGAAAGTGCAAATCAGAATTTCATTTTGTTATTGCAGTTTTTTTCAAGGATCTATTGCATATTTTATCTTCTTGGGAGCAGCCATACCTTCCACTTGGGGAAAGTCACTTTCATCCTTACTCACATGGCGTCATATTCCATATTTTGGTGTTGAGACTTCATCTTTGGATCCGGGTATGATTTTATTGTGCACGAGGATAATAGTTTATATTTTTCATTGTAATATTCAGTTCTGATATAAATCAGATCAGAATTATATCAGTTCTAATTTTTATTGTATATCCTCATTTATTTGGAGAAATAAGAGTCCTATTTCATAATAGATTGTTTAACTTTTATTATACTTCTTTATATTGCAATTGTGCTATCAAAAAAATCATCTCAAAACATATACAAACAAGAACCAAAACCATTGCAAACAAATCAGAAACATTGGATCAGAATTTGCAAGGGTTCTTACAGTGGTATTAGAGCCCTGATCTTGCTAGCCTAAAGGGTTTCGGTTGTATCTATGCATCCACGGGAAGTTGGTCCACACAGATATTATTTTAGAAGAAGACCAGGGCAGCAAGAACAAGAGGTAGAAGCCGATCCTTTTACAGGTGTTGATGCAGGTGTTGACACTGGTAACGCCATGGGTGATAGGCATGATGGCAGTCAGAGTCCTCGACAGGATGATCTAGATGCTTGTGAGCTTTTGAGAGGTCTTATGGCTAGTTAACATGTTACACAGAGTTTGGATCACTTGATTGGGACAGTTGAGCGGTTGACCGTGGATTGGCCTAGGGGTAATGACAAGCATGAGAGGTGTGACAGGTCACCTTCAATAGCAGATAAGGTGGTTGGGTTTCCTTGTGTGGAGAGGACTCATACTCGCACCACAAACAGGCCTATGCAACCTACATTTTTGCCTAGAGATGAGCCTGACATAGTTGATGATGTAGTAGCCGATGTGACATTTCAGGATCATGTCATGACAATTAATGACGAGTGGTTGGCACTATCGCAACATGTGCGTGATGTATTTACTTTCCCACAATATGATGCACAACGTAGAGAGAGCACTAGGACTCGATTGGATAGGAGGCCAAGACAGGACCAGAACAGGGAGCTTAAGCAGGCCACTAGCAAGCTCACTCTTTCTACTTTTGATGGCAGCGGGAAGACTAGTGCATGAGCTTGGATTCATAAGCTCGATACATTTCTTACACTTAAGCCGATGCAGGAGGATGAGGCTATTCGTTTTGCTACTTTGCATCTTGAGGGTGTCGCATATGACTGGTGGCATCATGGTTTGATTACCCAAAACCATGGACTTATACATTCTTATAGGGAGTTCAGTGAGCGGCTGATTGCTAGATTTGACCGTAAGGATGTTGAGTTATATTATAGAGATCTTGGCCAGTTGTGCCAGAGTGGACGTGTTGAGACTTATATTGATGAGTTTCAATGGATTAGGGTGATGGTTCTAGAGATGCCAGAGATGCATGGTGATGCTCTTTATAGAGGGATTGCATGACAGGTTACGGGGTCTTGTTAAGGCGTTTAAGCCTAGGACTTTGCAGGAGGCTATTCAGATGACCTTGAACTTAAATACATCACCACCTTCTTATCAGTTGCATAAGAAGCCTTCCAAAGGTACCAAGCCTTTTCATAGATCTTTTACGCAGCAGAGGAGTGTACCTCCTAAGATTGATCAGGATACTCGTAATGAGTTGAGAAGGAAGAAGCTTTACTTCTCATGTAAGGAGCCTTGGTAGCCTGGACATAGATGCCTTGGCAAAGGCAAGATGCATCTCACAGAGGTAATTTCGTATGTGGATGATGAGTAGGTACAGGATACAGGTTCAGAGAGGAGTGATAGTGAGCATGATGAGCAGCCATAGGTTGAGCTTGGAGAGGATTATGCACAGGATCCATCTCATGTCACTATTGCTACACTTTCAGGAATACCTAGGTACCACCCCTTTCGTTTGAAGGGAGTACTCAAGGGACAAAGTGCTACTTGCTTGGTGGATAGTGGTGCTACGTACAACTTCATTGATGAGGGGTTAGTTGCGAAGCACGGATTACAGGGTGAGGATTTTTGGGGTTTTAGTGTGACAGTTGTAGATGGCTTCACCATGAGTTGCACTAGACGAGTTCCTTAGCTTAGCATACAGATGAAAGACTACACCTTGACTGATGATTTCTATGTAGTGGGTCGTGGTGAGATTGATACAATTTTGGGGATTCAATGGTTACAATCACTTGGCTGATATGTGTAGGATTTTTGTAAGATGGAGCTAGAGTTTATGGTGGACGGGACGAAGATTGTGCTTAAGGCTTTATCAGATGGGGGGCCTAAGGTAGTTTCAACACGTAGGATGGAGTCTATCTTTAGGCATGGAGATGTTGCGTGGGTGGCCCAGTGTTTTGTTTCGTCCAAGACTTCTTCAGATAGTGAGAAGCCTTATCATGTGGATATCCAGATGGTGTTGGATAAGCATAGTCTTCTGTTTAGCGATATTCCTCCAGGTAACCATCAGATCGTGGATTTGAGCATGTGATAGAGTTGGAGGGTGCCAAGCCCGTGATTACTACACCTTATCGTCATCCTAAGAAATATAAGGAGATAGAGAAAATGATAAGGGAGCTTCTTGACATGGGACATATTCGGCCTAGTTCTATTCCCTTTGCTTCTTCAGTTGTGTTGGTGAAGGACGGTACTATGCGTATGTGTATCAATTGCCGTGCTTTGAACAAGAAAACAATCAAGAACAGGGACCCGATTCCACGCATAGATGAGTTGCCTGATGAGCTACATGGGGCCGGTTACTTCTCGAAGATTGATCTTCGATCGGGCTACCATCAGATTCGTGTTCGTGATGAGGATATCCATAAGACAACATTCAGATGTCATTATGGGTACTATGAGTTCTTGGTGATGCCTTTTGGCCTTATTAACGCACCTGCTACATTTCAGTCATGCATGAATCACATCTTCAATAAGCAGTTGTGTAAGATTGTATTGGTGTTCTTCGATGATATATTGATTTATAGCAAGACAATGGAGGAGCACCTACGGCATTTAGATGAGATTCTTGGCATTATGGAGGTTCAGTCTCTTTTTGCTAAAGCATCTAAGTGTGAATTTGGGCTTACAGAGATTCTATACTTGGGGCATGTGATAGGTGCCAATGGGGTGGAGGTTCACCAAGAGAAGATACAGACAATACTTGATTGGCCACCACCAACATTTCTGAGTTGAGAGGATTCCCCGATCTTGTGGATACTATTATAGCTTGGAATTGCATCCTTGTGAGAGAGCTCTTCAGGCTCTCTCACTTCCAGCTACAAGCATGGGGACAACCTCAGGTTGTGGGTATCCTATGGTGAGGTTGAACCTCTAGGCTTGTTTATGAGGCTAGTTTCTCAGGTGCTTCACTTCAGCGCTTGATCTCACACTAAAATCTACTATTCGCTAAGGAAAAGGGGTAGGAGGATGACTAAAAAGGAAATCTAAGCTAAGGGAGGTGATGCACCAAAAAGAAGTGATCCACTTGATCTGGGAAAAGAGCCAACTACTGATGAATCCAAACAGGACACAGGCTATTTTGGTTCTATCTCAAGGCCATAAGCTTTTGCGTGGAGGTTGAAGGGAAGCCTTGCGCTTTGAAGGATAACAAAAATAGGTCTACAAGAGACACTATGAACTGGTAACACTTCAAGGAGAGCTCAACACATAGACACTTGACGCAATCCTGCACAAAACCAAAATGATCAAAAGCAAGGTGCTGAAAAAAATTGCAGGCGATGAATGATAATCATACATTCTGCAAATGAAACCAAATGTGCACACTTGTTTTAACCAGAAACTGAAAAGTCTTGTATTGCTTCAAAAGAGTCTTTTACAAAGCGATTTCTGCAGAGTAATTTTATCGTCAATCCCGAGATGATTTGCGTGGCTCCAAGGCCTCTATTTATATAGAAAAGGGGGAGAGAGAAGGGGAAGAAAGAAGTCGTTGATGGCTAGAACTCTGATGTTGTACTTGTCCCTAAATGCGCCGCTTAGGACCACTAAACAATCCTCTCAAGCCCCTCTCGTCCTTAAGTTTTTCTTTGGCGCATCTGAGAAGCCATGTTGTGAGCAGCTGGAATGTCTCTTCTTGGCACGACGCATTTAATCTTTGCTCTCAAGATTGACATGGCTTATTTCTCTTTATGTGCCCTGCTGAAAGGACGCGGGTCTCCATGTGTTTCAGCAATGCTGCATTTAAGCGTCGAACGGCGATTGTGGGCTGCGAACTATGACGGATGAGAGCCTTTATAATTTCCAGCTACCAGCCACTTGGATTCTCCTGTGCTCATTGGTCATCCTTGTGCCACTTCTCTTTTACTGATTGGCCCTTTCTGCTCCAGCTTACGCCACGTGGCAGCCTTTCATTCGTTGCATCATGATTCTTGCATTGCTAGACCAAGCTTAAGTCAAGCACTTGGAGAATCTCGATTTACTCTATGCAGAGTAATTCGGGTTCTTTGATCTCTCCAACTTTGGACTTTCCCAGCTCCTTTACTTATAAAACCTTTTAAGTAAAGTACTTGGAGAAACCCGATTTACTCTATGCAGAGTAATTTGGGTTCTTTGAGCTTACTTACTTCGGACTTGTCCATCGTGAAGTCTTCTCACTTTGCTGTTTCCAAGCCTTAAACATAGGGCTTTTTAAACCCGATTACTTTGCTTATTCTGATTTTGACGTCCATTGGCTTGTCATTTCCTTTGGACACTTGGTCTCAGGCTTCCTTCTTCTCGGGCCTTTTCTCCGCGGCTCCTGCTTTGCTTTTCTTCCGAAGGAATTCCTTCGGCTTTTTCTTTCGGGCAAATCTCCCAAAGGAATTTCTTCGGGCAATTTGTCCAAAGGAATTCCTTCGGACTTTCGCAAATGATCCTGCCGAAGGGGAAGATACCCTTCGTAAATTTTGAAATAGTCCTTCCGAAGGGTAACATACCCTTCGAGAATATTGCAACTGTCCACTTGGAGAAGGAAAAACCCTTCGGATTTTTGAAAATGCCCTTCGGATTTTTGGAGAAGACTCGCCCTTGAAGAACCTGAGAAGCATTATTTTTCAAGACCAAGTCGGGTTTGTCAAGCCCTTTCACTTATTTTGGGCTTTTGACTGCTCACAACTTATGAAGTAATCAAGTAGTGCTCTTTGGAGAACCCGAAATACACTGTCCATGAGTAATTCAGGTTTGAAACCTTGAATTACTTCTACTTATAAAACATTTAGAAGTCAAGCACTGCTGGAAAGCCGATTTGCACTGTGCCCTCAGAAACCCAAAGTTGTCACTGCTGGAAAACCTGAAGTCCTCCCAAAGACTTGCCATTTTCTTGCTTGAAAGCTCCCTTTTTCATACTTAGGCAAATTTTGATATGTGGGCCAAGAATGGCCAACATTTCTGGCGACTCGCAAGGAAGCATGCCTGCTATGCTTGAGAACCTAGCTCATTTGCTTCATTTGATCCATTAGGCATGGAGTCACTGCTTTTGTACGAAGCTGGGTCTACTGAAATTTCCCTTGAAGCACAACCGAAACGAAAGAAACTGTGCCCAAGGCACTTAGGGAAGGGAAAACACTCAACTGAAATGGATGTGCACAACACACTTAGAGGAAAACAAAAAAAACTAAACGAAGCGAACATAAATATATACAATGGTTGCAAACTCTCAATATCAAGGCTTCAGATGAATTCTGTTGATTGGGATGGGTAATACCTTTCCATCCAGTTGGGCCAGTTGGAAGGCGTTATGCTATTTGCATCCGTGGATCAAATAAGGGCCACTCCACAAGCTGTCAAACTTGGTATGGTTGCTTGGTTTGGTCCTATTTGATTCCCATTTGAGAACCAAGTCTCCCTCCTTGAAAGTCTTTGCTGTAGCTCTCTTGTCAAAAGCCTTTTTGACCTGAGCTTGATGTGCCTCTAGTGTCTTCATTGCAAGGTCCCTTGTCTCCTCAAGCTCTGTGAGTTATGCCAATCTCACATTCATGGGTTCACCTTCTAGCAGCTCCAACTGATGGGTTAACTCTAATGCAGGCAGCTCAAAAGAAATAGGTAACTTGGTCTCCCTTCCATATACTAGAACATATGGAGAATTGCCATCAACAGCTTTAGGAGTAACCCGGTCAGCCCACAAGGTTGTCTTCAACTTGGTGTGCCACGTCCTCTGATTCTCCTCCATGGTCCTCTTGATTATCCTCAACAAATTTTCATTTGTGGACTTAGCCAGCCCGTTGCCTTGAGGATAATAGTTTGAGGAAGTGCTGAGGTAGATGCCCATTTTAAGAGCCCATTCACTTGTTTTCCAACCAAAGAAAGCCAAAGCATTATTAGATATGATAGTGGATGGAACACCAAAACTGGTCACAATGCTGTCATATAAATCTAAGATTGCACTTTCGTTGGCTTCCTTCAATGCAATGGCTTCCACCCATCTAGTGAAGTAATCAGTTGCAGTAAGCACACACTTATGACCTGCACTTGATGGGGGGTTGCTTACTCCAACGAAGTTCAAACCCCACTACATGAATGGTTGCTCCACTTGAATCGGGTTGAGAGGGAAAGCTGCTAACCTTTGCTTATCTGTGAAGAGAGCATATTCCTGACACCTTCTCACCCATGCATACGTGTCCTTGAAGAGGTTGGGCTAGTAATAACCAGCCCTCATGATCTTTGCTGCAGTAGTCCTTGGAGCAAAATGACCTCCTGCAGGCCCATCATGGAAATGCTCCAAAAGCTTGGCTACTTGATCATCATCTACGCACCTCAGAAGCACTCCATTGAGGTCTCTTTTGAACAAAATCCCGTCATCTAAAGCATAAGGTATGGACTGAAGTCTGAAATACCTTCTTTTTGCTTTGTCCATACCTTGAGGGCACTCACTTGTTAGTACAAAGTGCGTTATATCATGGAGCCAACTAGTGTGTGGTGGAGGTGCATCTGCTTGTAGGTTATCTTGTGTTACCAAGATGACTTCTTTGTCTTCATGAAGCTCATCAACCATATGCTCACATAAGCCTTTACCTCTTACTAGCTTAGTGACCTCAATCTCCACGTCATACTCTATGACTTTAGTAATTCAACCAACTCTTTTTTCACTCAAATCCTTGTTAAGAAGGAAGTCTTACTCCAGGATGCGACACCATAAGGTGGATTTTGCTGGTGGATAGTATTGGCCTGAACTTCTTGAGGCTTGTTATTGCTGCAAGGACTTGCTTTTCTATAAAGGTATATCTCACCTCATTCTCTTCAAGCCCCTGACTGAAAAATGCTAATGGCTGCTCAAGTCCTTCACCATTTCTTTGCATCAACATAGCTGATATATTATCAATGTTGGCAAAAACATACAATATGAAATCCCTTGAGAAATCAAGATTCATAAGTGTGGGTGCTTGAGCGATGGCTTTGCTTGATAGCTTCAAATAATGACTTGCCTTCATTTGACCAAGTGAACACTTGGTTCTTTTTTAGCATAACAGTGATGGGCTTGACCAAACTTGCAAAACCAGGGATAAATCTTCTCACGAATTTTTTCTTTCCAAGGAAACTTTGGAGTCCCTTCTTATGCTTGGGCAAGGATAAGGCCAAGATGGCACTTATTCTCTCAGGATCAATGGACAGCCCCTCCTTTGAGACGATGTGGCCAACTAGCTTGTGTTCATGCACGACAAACACACACTTCTTGGGATTCAAAGAAATCCCATACCCTCTGCACCTTTCGAAAATCACCCTCAGGTGGTCCATATGCTTGTTGGTATTCTTGGAGAAAACTGTGATGTCATCCAAGTATACCAACACCATTTGGTTTAGCAGCCCCTGAAAAGCCATGTCCATGGCTCTTTGGAAAGTTGCGCCAGCATTTGATAGACCAAAGGACATCTTTTGGTATGCATACGTGCCTATTTGGAGGTGAAGGCAGTCTTGTACTGACCTTCATTTTTCACTCAAACTTGGTTGTAGCTAGAAAATCCATCCAACTGAGAGAAACGTTCTGATTCTGCAACTACTTGGAGAAGTTGCTCCATGGATGGTAGAGGGTAGTGATCTTCAAGGAGTCGTTCAAATCTCTGAAATACACACAAAGCTTAATCTCCCCACTCTTTTTTCTTACAGGGACCAAGTTGGCTACCCATGATGAGTGTTTGATGGGAAAGATGATCTTGGACTCGATCAACTTGGTTAGCTCCTTCCTCATCAGCGCTTCAATCTTGGGGTTAACGGGCCTTTGCTTTTGCCTTACGTGCATGGCATTGGCCTCCAACTCTATGGTATGTGTTATCACTCTAGAGTGCACTCTGCTTGAAGATGTGCAAAGCACAACTTCTCTCTAGCTGATACAATGGGAACTTCTCAGAGGGTGGGTGCCTCTGTGTTGAGAAGAACCTCCGAAGAGCGCTGGTTCCCTTATAATTTTGCAATTAAACATGAAACTGTGATTTTTGGGGTGAAAAGAGTAAGGGAAAACTTTGAAAGAAAATCTAAGGGGGGTTATACACCTGAATTGATTAGATCCTTTGAAGTTATTGAAATCAATGCACACATATAACCAAAATGCAATTTATATTCTGTCCCTGAGCAAAAGTGTTTCAGAGGAAGGGTTGAAAACCTCTTTAAATGCCCTGCAAACAGGGTGAGATAGAGAGAGAGGTGAGGAAGCGACCTGCAAAAGGAGAAAAATTCTCTCTTATATGTTGATGCACAATCAAATACACACTACGCTGCTGTCAAAAATCAGATTCAGACAAATAAACTCCTTATTGATCATCGGTCCAACGTACAATTTCTTTTCAACCTTCAGGGCCTTTTTCTATGATTCGATTCAGCCAATAAATAAGCTTTAAAAAAAAGTCTAAATCAGTCTAAGTGTAGTCCAAAAAGGGGAAAAGGTCAGTCTTGGTTAGTTAACTCAAGACCTCACCTCTTTTACAATGTTTTGAATATTCAATAAAATTATTCACCTTCACAAAAATCTGCATGCTTCTCTAAACTTTGGTGTAGAATATAGATAATGGAGCCAAGTTTGGAAAATGATTCTTAAAATAAACAAAACTCTCCAAGAAAACTCCAAACATGTATGACCAATATGGCATGGAAATGGGCAAAGGAACTCAGGTCTGACCAGTCAACTTTTTTGCATGAAATGTTCTCCAAAAGTCAGTAGATGAACTCCACACGAATTGTTGGAACGTTTGGACTCATGAGAGAAGCATGTGGCATGGTGAAATAGTCAACAACAGTCTTGACCAATCCAATAACCTGTTTGCATAGATAAGAATCTATTTTTGACCTTTCCATTTACAACTTTTAATTCCTGTGCATGTATATTGTTTGTCTTGCTTGCCTTATAATCTCGGACTTCTCTATTTATGACTTTTCCGACTGTGTGTGCTCCTTGTTTATCCAGACAAAAGTCTATGCCTCTCTTTGTTCATTCTCTCGGATTTTCCTGTGTACTTCTTTGGCAATTTTCCCCTTGGTTTTTATTTCTTTGGTTTATCTTTTTGGGCTTTGTATGTCGTGCTCTACGGATTTTATTCTGTGGATTTTATGACTGCCAACTTTTCCATTTACCTCCCTTAGTCTTCTATTTCCTTTGGAATTCCGTCAGATTTCTTTCTTGCAGACTTTATTCTGCTTGGACTTTCTCTCGGACAAAAAGTCCGAGGAAATTATCCATTCGGGTCTCCACTTTCCCATGGACAAAAAGTCCGCGGGAATTGACTAAGACTTACTTTTGATCTTATCTTTCATCTTTTCCGAAAGAATTCCTTCGGAGTCCTGTCAAGGCCAATTGTTTCGGAAAAATTGGCATGGCCCATTTCTTTCAGAAAAATTGTAAGTCCATTTGTGTTGTTCAAGTCTTCCAAAAGAATCCTTTGGATTTTCTTGTCCATTGCCTTGTTTATAATTTCTTCGGGCTTTTTGAAGGGTACCTGGGCTTTTTGAAATGAACCATTCCTTTTGAGAGAGAAACCTGTTGGATTTTTTGGAATGGCCTTTGAACTTTTCCTAAAGGGTACCTACCCTTCGGGCCTTCGGGATTTTTGAAATGATCCCTCCCGAAGGGCACATGCCCTTTGAGCTTTTTTGAAAGAGTCCTTTGTTCGCTTGAAATGATCCTTCCAACTGTCCCGAAGGACAGGTGCCTTTCGGGACTTTTGAAAACGTCCCTTCACTTTGCCAGGATACCTTCCGAAGGGCACATGCCCTTTGGGACTTTTGAAATTGTCCTTCAACTTTTTCCTTCGGACAAAATGTCCAAAGGAACAACCTATTTTAGTCAAGTCACAAAGACTTCCATTTATGAAATGACCCTTCTGAAGGGTAGGTGCCCTTCGAAAATCTTGTGACCCCTGTTCCTTAAGAAAAGCCCTTCGGACTTGTGCAATTGGTCCTTCGGATAGCCAAGTGACTTTTTCGAACTTTGAAGATGTCATTTTTCCGAAGGATAGTGTGTACCCTTCAGGATTCCTGGAATGTACCTTCCCGAAGGGTACCTACGCTTCGAGCCTTTGAAAGACCTTTCCTTTTGTAATTTTATCGGCTTTATTTCAAAGTACTCGGGGTTTTTGTAAATCCCTTGAAATCCTCTATCTCTTGATTGGAAAAAACCCGAGAAAATAAACATATGCATGATGTTGCCTTTAACTCTGTGCTTCCATTGAAAGTGAACAAGAGATGTGGCCTTTGAACCTGCTGTAAGTGTCTTTCCCTCGAATGGATTGCATGCTCTATATGGTGGCTGAGGTCTTCACCCCACTGTTCTTAATACCTTTGCCGTAAGTACCCTTCATTCATGCTTTTAGACCACAGATTGACCAGCTGAAAAGGGGATTAAACCGTTGTAGGAAAGTTTAAAATAATAGGGGTAATAACTTGGCTTTGACAAGCCAAATTACTAATAGTATGCTAAGCTAACTTAGGATCAAAACCCTTTAGGTCGCTGTACTCCCAAGCAAAAATGTTTGCATACTCTTGGCAAAGTGCTATGAAAGCATGCCTCTCAGCCTCGTTGCTTACCTTCCCAAGCTTGAGAAGTTTGTCTTTGAAGATGAGGACTCTCATAGTTCTCTTCGTTAGTAGACATTACTGCCTTTTCTTTTCTCATATGATCTCCATAAAAAAGGCCCTCAAGTGTAACCAACCCCTTAGGAAGTTTGTTCAACTTCAGCTGAACAATCTGATCCTCATATTGATGCTGCAATTTAGCTTAATTGGAGGAGGAGAATTCAGCTTTCTACTATAAGAAGCAAGCAATTTGCTTGTCACTCTCAAAAACTTGCCAGTGGGCTTCATTATCTGGCACTTATTGGTCTCACCACCACCTTGACATGTCAAATTGAGCTCCCACGGCTGCCAGCTCACTTGGAATGTCAAATTGAGTTCCCACAGTTGCCAGTTTGTCAGCATGTTGGTTTTGATTTCTTGGGACAACTTGAATGTCAAAGGCCTCAAAATCTTCAATTAGGTCCCACACTCGATTTTTGTAGGACCTCATCAGGGAATTCTTTGTAACGTTCAGGGCTCTGACTTGGTTTAGTATGAGCTCATTGTCCCCATAAACTTGCAACCGTTTGATTCCTCTTTTATTGGCCCATTGAAGGCCACGGATTAAGCCTTCATATTCTGCTGCATTTGAAGAGCAACTGAAATGGAATCTGTAGGAAGAGAAAAGCTTGTTACTTGAGGGTGAAACCAACATTGCCCCAGCACCTACACAATTTCTGCTCCTTGAGCCATCAAAGAACAATTTCCATAAACCATTGGGGTCTTCTTTAGGTCCAATGAGAGAAGGCATCGGTTGATTCTTTTCATGCAATAAATAGACACCCATGTCTCTTTCCTCAACACCCTCCAAAGGGTTGAAAAATTGGTTATCTCCTCATAGCTCATCCAAGAACAAGTTTGGAACTTCTTCAGGATGAGTGTCCAGCTCATGACCAATTGTAAACTCATCCTCATCAAAGATGGTACAATTGAGGTTTATGTTATCTGGCTGCTAGGGTTCAATGTGTAATTGTGCCATGGGTTCAGCGTTGATTGAGACCTTAGTCCCATACCTTGTTCTGAACGACATGTAAGACCAATCTGCTGCAAGGTAACCCCCAATCTTGGCTGTAAACTCTCTGGAGAGACACAACACAAAGCGAGGAGTGACATCCAGAATCAACACGTCTTGCACCACGGACACGCTAGAACAAGCATGCAAGGTTAGACTCAAATGCTTGATGATACCTGATGGCTTTGTGGAAGAACCATCACGTTGCACGACTCCCTTAGTGTGCGGCTCATACTTGAGGTTCAACTGGTTAGCAATAGACTTTGGCATGACTGAGGTGCTGGCCCCACTATCCACCAAGCAGTTGTGCACCAAGGAATCGCCGATGATTAATGAGATGTAGAATGGGGGGGCTTGGTCACATTACTTGACCTTTCTCCCAAAGGACTATTGGTTGCATTAGTGAAGACTTCAGCTTCCTTGCTTGGTTGCTTATTTGTAGTTGGAGAAACATTCATCTTGGACATACCTTCTTGAAGAATGTCTACTTAGCCGGGCATGGAAAGCATGTCCCACATTGGTACGCTCACACTATATTTCTTCATTTGCTCCATAATGTTGATTGACGTACCCCTAGTGTTTGCTTGGGTTTTGGGAGCAACTGCTGCTAGCTTTGTCAGTGAAGGAGCGGTGACAAGAGGTTCTTTGAAAGCTTCCTGATTGTCACCCATAGTCCTTCTCTTGAACCTTGTGTTTGCTGAGACTCAGATGTGGGCCAAACTAGGAGTAGCCTGCGGATTGGATGCATAGCACTCCTCTTGCTCACTGATGACCATTGAGGCTTCTGACTGGTTTAACCCCTGATCCGAGCCTTGTTTTTGTGAAGGCTGCTCTTGCTTTGTCAGTGTGGGCACCTCTGTGCTTTGGGCCATAAGACCTTGGTTATATCCATAAGCAACAACCTGCTGCCATTGATCATTGAATGCTTGGTTGGAGCCATTAGTTGGGACAATGGATTGCCCAAAAGAATGATTCCAAGGCATTGTCCCTTTAGCCTCTTGAGCCATATTGTTCTGAATCGAGACTAAGGAATTGGAAGGGTGTGCAGCATTTGGATTAGAATTATGCTGCGTAGCATAGTTAGGCTGCCCCTATCCTTGGAAACCTCCTTTGTAGGGTAACCTGTTAGCTTGTTGAGGCTGATACGGAGCTTGATAAGGCTTGCTATAAGCTTGCCTCTTGACATTGACTACATCATTCCCCAAGGATTGGAGCATGCTTTTCAATTCCAAGTAATTCTTCTGCTCGTGGGAGTCGTTGGATCCACTAGTAGAGGCCTTCTCTTGCTTAGGTGAAGGCACAACAACAATTGCTGGCGTTGGGAGTATAACATCAAGTGGAGGAATGACTACAGGAGGTGGTTTGATCTCTGGAAAAAGAGGCATTGGGGGTCTGGGAGTAAGCTTGCCAGCTTGAACTAGGCAATTTTCTGCCTTGATTGCCCCCTCGTATGCATCTGGCAGTATGTCTCCTCCCATAGATTGAATCATTACAACTATGTCGCTGTTGAGAGCCTTCAAGTAATACAAGAAAACAAAGTTCGGAGATGGTCTAACAGTTGCTGGAATTCTATTCCACGCTTTCTGAAATCTCGTATTGAAGTCTTGCATGACTTCATGAGGAGCTCTCTTGATTGTGTTCAGCGGCTCTGCAAGTGACAGATGATCACTCTTATTTGCAAACCTTTTACACAGGGCTGTTCCTAGCTCATCCCATGAGTGGATAGAATTAGGAGTTAGGCCCCTATACCAGTCTAATGCCTTTCCTTTGAAAGATACATCCAATATCCTAACCACGTTCTCCACTGTGATATTGTGAATGTTGTAGAAGTTGGCTATGTCCATTATGTGCTCAGTAGGAGTTACAGCTTGGTCTCTTGTGTAATAAGGAACACTTTTAAGGGCTGCTACTGGCATAGGATCATACAATGGCAAATTCAAAGGGTTTTGGCTGCTGAAGCCCATACAAGCTCTTTAGGGAATCATAGCAGCAAGAGGGGCTGACAAAGATCTCTTTGCATAGGTATACCTTACGACTGGTTTAAGAAAGTAGCTTCTTACATAAGGGTGAGTATGGGTGAACCTTAAACTTCTTGCTGAGTACAAAGGTAATTCAACAAACTCAAAAAGAATACCTGTAGAAGTTGATCTTGTAGTCACCTTTGGCATGAAAGATAGCTACTGCTCTGCCACTAGATAGCTGGGTGTTCTTTGGAGTTGTCAGATGCTGAAGGATGAATGCTACCACTGCTGCAAAATGATCAAAACAGCATCAAATTTGACCAATCTTTCATAGAAATGAAAATAAAATGATAGTTGTCCCACCGGGCATGCCAAGACTGTTATAGCTTGGAATTGCACCCTTGTGAGAGTTTTTCAGGCTCCCTCACTTCCATCTACAAGCATGGGGACAACCTCAGGATGTGGGTATCCTATGGTCAGGTTGAACTTCTAGGCTTTTTTATGAGGCTAGTTCCTTAAGTGCTTCACTTCAGCGCTTGATCTCACACTAAAATCTACTATTTGCTAAGGAAAAGGGGTAGGAGGTTGACTGAAAAGGAAATCTAAGCTAAGGGAGGTGATGCTCCAAAAATAAGTGATCCACTTGGTCTGGGAAAAGAGCCAACTATTGATGAATCCAAACATGACACAGGTTATTCTGGTTCTATCTCAAAGCCATAGGCATGGAGCTTTTGCGTGAAGGTTGAAGGGAAGCCTTGTGCTTTGAAGGATAACAAAAATAGGTTTATGGGAGACACTATGAATTGGTAACACTTCAAGGAGAGCTCAACACATAGACATTTCACACAATCCTGCACAAAATCGAAAGGATCAAAAGCAAGGTGATGATAAAAATCACAGGTGATGAATGACAATCATACATTCTGCAAATAAAACCAAATGTGCACATTTGTTTTAACCAGAAACAGAAAAGTCTTCCTTGTATTGCCTCAAAAGAGTTTTACAAAGCGATTTTTGCAGAGTAATTCTATCGCCAATCTCGGGATGATTTGCTTGGCTCCAAGGCCTCTATTTATATAAAAAAGGGGGGAGAGAGAAGGGGAAGAAAGAAGTCACTGATGGCTAGAACTCTGATGTTGTACTTCCTTGTTGTCCCTAAATGCGCCGCTCAGGATCACTAAACAATCCTCTTGAGCCCCTCTCATCTTTAAGTTTTTCTTTGGTGCATCTGAGAAGCCATGTTGTCAGCAGCTGGAATGTCTCTTCTTGGCACGACGCATTTAATCTTTGCTCTCAAGATTGACATGGCTTATTTCTCTTTATGTGCCTTGCTGAAAGGACGCGGGTCTCCATGTGTTTCAGCGATGTTGCATTTAAGCGTCGAACGGCGATTGTGGGGAGCGAACTATGACGGATGAGAGCCTTTATAATTTCCAGCTACCAGCCACTTGGACTCTCCTGTGCTCATTGGTCATCCTTGTGCCACTTGTCCTTTACTGATTGGCCCTTTCTGCTCCAGCTTACGCCACGTGGCAGCCTTTCATTCGTTGCATCATGATTCTTGCATTGCTAGACCAAGCTTAAGTCAAGCACTTGGAGAATCTCGATTTACTCTATGCAGAGTAATTCGGGTTCTTTGATCTCTCCAACTTTGGACTTTCTCAGCTCCTTTACTTATAAAGCCTTTTAAGTAAAGTACATGGAGAAACCCGATTTACTCTGTGTAGAGTAATCTGGGTTCTTTAAGCGTACTTACTTCGAACTTGTTCATCTTGAAGTCTTCTCACTTTGCTATTTCCAAGCCTTAAGACTTAGGGCTTTTCAAACCCGATTACTTCCAACGGCTAGTTGCTTATCCTGATTTTGACGTCCATTGGCCCATCATTTTCTTTGGACACTTGGTCTCAGGGTTCCTTCTTCTCGGACCTTTTCTCCATGGCTCCTGCTCGGTTTTTCTTCCGAAGGAATTCCTTTGGCTTTTTTTTTGGGGCAAATCTCTCGAAGGAATTTCTTCGGGCAATTTTTCCGAAGGAATTCCTTCGGACTTCCGCAAATGATCCTCCCGAAGGGGGAGATACCCTTTGGGAATTTTGAAATGGTCCTTCTGAAGGGTAACATACCCTTCAAAAAAATTGCAACTGTCCACTTGGAGAAGGAAAAATCCTTCGGATTTTTGAAAATGCCCTTCGGATTTTTGGAGAAGATTCGTCCTTTGAAGAACCCGAGAAGCACTATTTTTCAAGACCAAGTCGGGTTTGTGAAGCCCTTTCACTTATTTCGGGCTTCTGACTTTTCACAACTTATGAAGTAATCAAGTAGTGCTCTTTGGAGAACCCGAAATACACTGTCCATGAGTAATTCGGGTTTGTAAACCCGAATTACTTCTACTTATAAAACATTTAGAAGTCAAGCACTGCTGGAAATCCGATTTGCACTGTGCCCTTAGACACTCGAAGTTGTCATTGCTGGAAACCCAAAGTCCTCCCAAAGACTTGCCATTTTCTTGCTTGAAAGCTCCGTTTTTTATACGTAGGCAAATTTTGATATGTGGGCCAAGAATGGCCAACAGATACTATAGAAGATTTGTTAAGGGGTATTCATAGTGTGCAACACCACTTACAGATCTTACCAGGAAGGGTGCATTCATATGGATAGATGAGGCTCAGGTCGTTTTTGATAGGCTTAAGCAGATTATGAGCACTTGCCCAGTGTTAGCTCTTCCAGATTATTCTCAACAGTGTGTTCTAGATTGTGATGCATCAGGAGAGGGGATTGGTGTGGTTCTTATGCAGAATCATCATCTTATTGCTTATGAAAGTAGGAAGCTGAGAGATAATGAGCGACTATATTCCACCTGTGATAAGGAGATGCTCGCCATCATGCATGTGTTGGTGAAGTTTAGGCAGTATTTGGTAGGTGGAAAATTTGTGGTGAGGATGGACTACAATAGTCTGAAGTATTTCTTAGAGTAGGAGCTTAATGAGAGATGGCAAAAGTGGTTTAGTAAGATTCAGGCATATGATTTTGACATTGAGTATGTCAAGGGGAAGAAGAATGTTATTGCCGATGCACTTTCCAGGAGACCTACAGTTGCTACACTTTGCTCTATTGGAGAGATTTCAGCTGATTGGAAGTCTCAACTGTTGGTTGAGTATTCCAAGAATCTCTTCGCATGCGAGATCATGGATGGTAGGATTCATGATGATAAATACAAGGTGATTGATGATGTCATATATTATAAGGACATGATATATTTGGTACCTGAATCAAAGCTCAAGGTTAAGATCATGTGTGCCATTCATGACACACCACTAGCAGGACACCCTGGGTACTTCAAGACTTATCGACAGATCAGGGAGAGATTCTTATGGAAGGGTCTCAAGGATGATGTCTTGCATCATGTGCGTGAGTGTTTGACTTGTCAGCAGAACAAGTCAGAGCATACTTTCCTAGTAGGTTTATTACAACATTTGCCGATTCCAGATCAGAAATGGGAAAGTATTTCGATGGATTTCATTACAGGCTTCCGAGAGTTAAGGGGAGAGATTGTATTTATGTGGTGGTTGATAGATTAACGAAGT
Source organism: Torreya grandis (assembly GCA_037957365.1). Classification (NCBI taxonomy): domain Eukaryota; kingdom Viridiplantae; phylum Streptophyta; class Pinopsida; order Cupressales; family Taxaceae; genus Torreya; species Torreya grandis. The sequence goes on along the minus strand of JARHVA010002594.1, from coordinate 1,402,193 downwards.
ATGCACACTTCTTTGCCATTTCAGCGGACTACATAGCATCTCAGGTGGCAGAGTTATTCTTTTGTGAGGTGTTCAGATTGCATGCGCTTCCGAAGATCATATTTAGTGATCGGGATAGCAAATTTTTGAGTATATTTTGGAAGGAGCTTTTCTGATTGACTAGTACAAAATTGACATCAAGTACTAGTTACCACCCTCAGACAGATGGACAGACAAAAATTGTGAATAAGTGAGTTGAGGGATATCTTCATAACTATGTTTCGGGGCAGCAAAAGGCATGGATTAGGTGGTTGTATCTTGGAGAGCATTGTTATAATACTGCCTACCATATGTCTATTGGCATGACTTGTTTCCGAGTTTTATATGGATATGATGCATTATCTTTTGTGGATTTGGCGTTTGATGATAGTAGAGCACCTAGAGCTCGTGATTGGCTTCAAGATAATCAGGGTATCCTTAAGGTACTTAAGGATAACATTCAACATGCACAGAATCAACAAAAGATGTATGCAGATCGACACAGGGTTGAGAGATCTTTTGAGGTTGGTGATATGGTTTTCTTGTGCCTACAATTGTATAGATAGAGTACACTTAAGAGGAGTGGTGCAAAAACAAATAAGCGTCATTTTTATGGTCCATATAAGATCTTGAGGAGGATTGGAGAGGTAGCATATGAGCTTGAGTTACCTAGTGAGAGTAAGATACATAATGTCTTTCATGTGTCTTGCCTCAAGAGGGTGCTTGGTTAGCATGTTATTTCTTCTCCAGAGTTGCCACCCTTGGATGAGGATGTAGATTGATATTGATTCCTGTTGACATTCTGGACATGAGAGAGGAGGTTGAGGTTTATAGCGATTCGTGAATATTTGGTTAGTTGGCAGGATTTGCCTTTAGAGAATGCCACTTGGGAAAGGTGAGATGATTCTTCAGCATCCTGCTTTGCAATTGCTTGAGGACAAGCAATCCCAGGAAGGGAGGACTGTAATGTCCCCTCTTTCTTAAGAGATCACTCAGTTGATTGGATTAGCCTATTCCAACATTCATGGAGGCTAATTAAGGCGTTAAGGGAATGATTTGCTAGGTATATTGGAGTTTTGTATATTGGAGAGGTTATTTTCGACAAGTGACATAATGAGTTTTTATAATGTTTCATTATAAAGTTACTTTTTGGAAAAAATTAGAAAAATATAAAAAATGACTTTATAAAGAAGGGAAAAAGAAAAGAAAATATTATTTCCCAAAGTGGGATGCCACCCTTGTGGAGTTCAAAAAAATATTTTATGGGGTGTTCAGGTTCCAAAGCTGCACAATGAGGTTTTATAAATATAACCCTATCCTCTCATATGCTCATTATGTGATTTTATGATATTTGATACTTAGTCGATTTTCAGTTGGTATGTTCATGCCTAGCCTATTCTGAGGATGAAAACCTTCACGATTTAGTGGATTGGACGAAAACCCAACTCCACATTGAGAGAGGAATTCATACAGGTTTCTTATTGAGCTTACATTTGCAGATCTCAGTTGATAGCAGCCAAGAAAGAGTTTGTTTATTGCAGGTTTCTTCATTCTTCTTGGGCGACTAGGGTTTGTGACAACTTGGAAGAGTTTTGTTGCCAAATTTTCCAAGTGGGTATTGATAGTTTGAGGAGATATTGCAGATTTCACCTTGAGGGTTTTAAGGCTGCGTGATGGCATCCATTTTGAGGCATTTTATGCAGGTTATTTGCTGATATCATTTTTCCATTGCTGGGCACTAGGGTTTTAACCCTTATTTTGGCGTTTTTTGGCATTTTTGGTGGCCAAAACCTTTTATAAAATTTATCTAAAGTGGGGCGACCAGGTTTGGCTATTTTTGGAGGCTTTTGGAAGTGGTTTCAGATTTTTTTTCAGCTTCGGATTAATTTATATGATTTTTGGTGACATGGGTATTGTATATTTTGAAGTTTCATCATTTTGTACCTAGGGTTTGAAAGGGAAAGTGTAGATCAGAATTTCAGTGTGTTATTGCATCTTCTTTCAATGATCTATTGCATATTATATTTTCTTGGGAGCAGCCGTACCTTTCACCTGGGGAAAGTCTCCTTCATCCTTACATGATGCCATATTCCATATTTTGGTGTTGAGACTTCATCTTTGGATCCGGGTATGATTGTATTGTGCATGAGGATAATATTTTATATTTTTCATTGTAATATTCAGTTCTGATATAAATCAAATCAGAATTATATCAGTTCTGATTTTTATTGTATATCCTCATTTATTTGGAGAAATAGGAGCCCTATTTCATATTAGATTGCTTAGCTTTTATTGTACTTCTTTATATGCAATTGTGTTATCAAAAAAATCACCTCAAAACATACACAAACAAGAACCAAAACCATTGCAAACAAATCATAAAATTGGATCATAATTAGCAAGGGTTCTTACACGCGCTGCACGGAATGCGCAAAATTCTCTACAAGTGAACACAAAATGTCAAGAATACCACAATAAGAAGGTAAGTCTTGAAGGACCCCTCGTGAGTGTAGATCATTTGTTGCCCCTTAGAGAGCAATGGTTCCCATTGAAGTTAGTTTTTAGCTTCTGGGTGATGGTGTTGAACCAATGCTCTGAATAAGAAAATCTAGTGGCATGTTGATGTTGGCTTCAATCCTTGAGAAAGAATGTAGGATGTTGTATCCTTGAGAAGAGATGGACATCTGCCTTTGTGTTCCCCAATGTGGCGCAGTGCTTGAGATACTAATGATTCTATAGGTGTAGAACCACAATCTTGTGGTGCTTGAGAGGGTATCGTTGCTCTCAATAGCTTGGTGTGGAACCTGCTATGGATGTCTGTGAGTGCCAAGGGATGTATTCAATATCGTTATACTCTTAGTGCTGAGAAGGTGTATGCATACATACCCATGCTGCCTTCTTGAGTGATGGTTGAAGATTCCTTGTATGTGAGAGTGGATTGCAGATGAAGCATATCCATGTCAGATGGATGTTACTTGCTCAAGAACGTAGCAAACTCAAATGTCTCAAACCAATGTTGTAGTAGCGCAAGTTTTGGGGTAGACCAATCAAAATAGTGCAGGTGTGATACCAAGGTTGTCTACATGTGGCATGAGTTTGATGTCTAGTATCAAAACTCTGCAATACAAGAGTGAAGTTGAGAAACCCCATGTACCCTATCTCTGAGAAGACCTATGAAGCTTCTTGTGTAATTGCAAGACATATAGCTGCATCAAAAGCTGACCTTCTGATGACGCAAAACCTTTAGATAAGATGACACACAATGCCCTGTGGAAACAAGATGTGCTCTACAAATATCAATGCATGCGTAGATGTTTAATAGGATGTGTTGTTATCCAACACATTATTGATATGGAAAGCTATTCACTTGTATGTTGCAAAGATGAGGTGATCATTCCCCAACTGTCAAGGTCCATCCACCCATAATATAGGTTCAGTGAACGCGCAGTCCTTTGCTCAAGAATATCTGAGAACCAACAAGTGGATTGGGAATGGTTGCTTCTTTCAAAAAGACATCAAGGATGAATATCCCATCAGTTTTCAACAATATGGTTGTTGCATTGGCAATGTCTGCATGTAACTAGAGTGTGGGTTGTGTCTTCGTTGAGAACATCGTCATGGCTAGTGTGATTGAGCCATGTGGTGTTCTTGGAACTGTGCTTGCGCAAGTTGTTGTTAAGGCACACATTGTGTTTGGTGCTGTTGTTGCACAAGTTGTCGTGAGTAAGCCTACGTGCATGCTTGAGGATGCTTCTACGTAGATCGAATGTTGAGATGCTTGCACTTGTTGAAATAATGATTGTGCGGAACGTTGCCTGGATGTTTGCACGACTTATTCAGTTCTCTCAAAGAGATGGTGGGTTGGCACTCTATTGGAAACCCCTAAACCATTTGACAGAAAGCACAATATGGAAGCATCGTTGGCGCTGGATTACCAAGAGAATTGTGTGAAACCTTCTATGTTTTTGCTGCAACCGGTGTAACCAAGACCAATGTTGTGTAGTCTCATCTCTGTCTGAAGGGGGTTGATAATGCCTTGGTCATTTTTGCCCAGGCCTTGGCCTTCATAGCCCATTTGCTTCAATAGCTTGGAACCAAAGCCTTTGTTTTGTTTCTTGAAACTGGCAAACAAAGGTGTTGAATTGGATTGCGGGGAATGATAAGGGCTTACCAAATTATCATCTATCGTTGATTGTGCATTGCACGTTACAATTGGGCTTGATGGTGCGTTGATAACTGGAGGATCAGGTGCTTGGAACTATGTGCACTCAGCTTCAAGTCGCGCAATTTATTTTTCCTTGGTGGAAAGCTCTTGATGTAGCTTTTGCATGACTTGAAGATATATATTCTTGGTTTGAGCAAGACTATCGAGGATAGGTTCGGCTAGATGAATGCTTCTAGTCATGAGATCTATTAGTCCCTCCATGACAAGAGTGAAACTTTTCTCCTTAGACTGGAGAGCATCTTGTAATTGTTGATTCTGGTGTTGGAGATGATGGATCTCATTGAAAAAATGCTTGTTCTCATCCAAATATTTTTGAAAGGCATACTTCCATATGGGGTTGTTTGCCTTCTTGCTTGCTTTAGCCATGACTCCAACAGAGAAGGGAAGAGTGCACGTCTGATACTAACTCTATGACTTGGTGTAGACAACTAATGATAGGATGGCATGTTAGACTCAGCTTGATACCAATGATTTGTGCGGCACCCAGGGGCTGCATGGAGGACAAAACTTCAACTATTTAAACTACACAGATCTATTCAAACAAAGTTGCAAAATTATAGAACATGTAATGAAATCTAAACAAGATGTGAAACAACCTTTACGCTTTCAAATGCAGGGAGATTAGCAGAATAATGCTACTTCTATTCAATGGAAATGATGGGTATAGTACATATGTGTACAATAGACAACAAGATGAAGCACGAGCATTCTTGTGATCAGAAATGGGAAACACTTCCTAACTGATTTCCCTAGATTGTGAATGACCAGAAAGGCTGAAAATGAGAATTTCTGTGGATAGAATGGCGGTATTTGTTCCTAACTGATTTGCGTAGTATAGGAGATGTGATTACAATGATCAACAAATGTTGATTAATAGATGTTAGATACTTGAGGCATGCTACCATGTCAGAGAGATGAGTATATCTATTCGTTCTTTGCTTCTTGAATTATGATCATGAAAGGGTCGAATGGCTTACAATATATCATTATATGAAGCAGTTACAAAGGAGACAATTACGAAACAGTTCATATTCTTTAACGGTTGATGGTTTACCTTCTTGCAAGTGTGATAGTTGGATTTTCAAGCACGCGGTATATTGACAGCCACAAGTACTTTGACATGGCAAGAACTCGAGAAGTGCCACTTGCCATGGTGTGATGTGGCATAGAGTGTCCATGAGGCTGCTAAGTCATGCATGGAGCTAGATATATGTGTGGTATGCTGCAAGGCGTTGTGGAGGTGCACAAGGGTACCGTGAGTATGTGTAAAATGTCGTGGATGGTGCTGAGTCATGCACATAACCTTATTGTCGCATGGTATGCTTTTTAGTGCTGCGCAAGTGCACAAGGGTGCCGTAGAGGTTGCATGGGTTGCACACATTGCCGCGATGATGTACAACCTGCAGAGAAATGCACGAGCATGCTTTGTACCCCTTAGTGTTGCGCAAGGGTGCAAGTCTTCATGGATGCCGCAAGCTGCCACAGAGGTTGTATACATGGTGCAAAGTGGTGCAGCATTGTGGAGGCTGTGTAGGTTGCACGGAGTTTGTGCCACATGGAACATAGAGTTGCACTAGTTGGCATTGAGATCTATTTACATTTTGGCATTTGGCAGTGCTGCCCCTCAACCCCGCACTGGCTAAGCCTTTGAAACTTATGTGCTCTGCACCTATAGGGTGGAGTGCTTGATGTTGTCTTTGGACTTGTGCAACATGTATCCTCACAACGCACGGAAGGCTCAAAATGCTCTGCTAGTGAACAAAAACTGCCAAGAATATCTTAATGAGAAGGTAGTCTTGAGAAGGTTATGATGAAGCTTCATGTGTTCGGCATGTCAGATTAGAGGGTGGGTGGCATTCTCAAAATTAGAGACACGGATCCATAAAGGTTTCTAGGGAAGGATAGGACCATAAGTTATTCCCCTAGTAGAAGAACTGAAATTCCCCATGACAAACCCAAGATAAAACATATGTTGCTGCTTTGAATTAGCATTTAAACCTAGGTTTCTATTTGCTTTCTGAGTGTACAATTCAGCCACAGATAGAACCATAGTGGTTTGGGAAGTTCTGGGTGGAAGAGGGGGGTAACTAAGAGGTGGATTGAAAGCACAGTGGAGGTTGAAAATACTTGGCAACAGAGCATTGTTTTTGATCCAAGGAGCTCCCATTTGTTGAGTTTGGTGTGAAGCCACATCTTTCTTTTTTCCCATTCTGATAGGCTCTTCATTATCTATGCGTATTGGCTGGTCCTCTTTGGAAGGTGAATGGCTTCTAATCTCCTTACTCTAAGCAGTGATGTTGGCCATAGCTTTCTTCTTCTTTATTTTTTAAGTGGAATTTTCCTTCTTACATAAACTTGCAGCTGTTTATGAGGATTTTGGAGACATTTACATTTGTAGTAATATAGATGTCCTTTTATAGATTTTTCTATAAACCTAATGCACTTCCTGGTCTTGATTGTCATTACTATGGTGGTTCCTTGAGTGGTTAAATCAGGTTGAAATGACCTAAATAAATGTTGACACTCCTTGCAAGTGTATTTTGAACTCTAATCCCTAGCCATTTCACCATAGACATAAAGTAATTGAAATCAATATTTTCAGCCTGAGGTGCCCTAGGATGGGGAGATGCTGCCTTACAGGCGCTATGTTGAGAGGAAGAAGTCCTTTTTTTTGAGTTGTCTTTCTGGCATGTACCTCAACTACAAGCACATCATCCGAGTCACTGTCCACCTGTATCCATTTACTTTCAAAAAATCAACTTGCCTGCTTGATTCCCTTTTCTTTGAACCATGGTGAAAGTAATTGCTAAATACCTTCAGAAAATACATACTAAATAGATGTTAGGTGAAGCAATAGATTTGTAGATATAAATCCAATCCATCTAAGGGCAAGTGAATTTGTTATTATGTCTGATTTTATTATTAGGCGCTATTGCAAGAAGAAGGAACATCTGTAGCATTAAATCCAAGTGCGGGCTATTTAAGTGAATCAATTGTGTGATTTTTTCCAAATTTTTGTATAAAACATAAAATCATGAGGGAAATGGAAATATTATTAGATTATTTCCAAATTGGGAATTCAATATCAAAAAATATTCTCCAAGATTGTAAGCTTTGGTACACCCCAGGTTCACCTCAAGTACTGCCCTCCTTGCCCGTGTATGCCCCATGAACCCAGGATGTACCTGGGCAGGGAGGGGTGAACACACTGTAATTTCAATTTAAAAAAAAAAAAAAAAAAAACATCTTTTTGACTGATAAAAAATGCAAAAAGTCAATATCTCAACATTAAAACCTAAACAAAACCCCCAAAACCTAAAAAGACCAAACTTGCCTTTCACTTGTGGCTAATTTTGTTTCTTTTATGCAGATTATAGTTAGTTTTGTTTATTTGGCTACAGCCAATTTTTATATTTTTAATATTTTTTGTATGGTCGTACCCAAGCTGTACTGAACCTGGGGCTAAAAAAAATTGGTGAACTATTGCACCTGATCGCCGTACATTACCTGAACCAGAAATTTAGCAAAATAATAATCACCTTTTGATAACGATCTCTATTGTCTCCTCCAAAACTAGCCTTACACATTCCAAGAAAGAGAGATTTTTCAAAATTCAACTTCCAAATTGTAGGTTGAGATGATGCCTATTTAATTTGGACTCATCAAGATATCCAACACCATGTTCTTTAACTAGAGGATTTTGCTCTAAATCTTGAAGATCAAGCTGTCACAAGATTCTCCTATTTGAGATATTTCTCTTCCAATTAGGGAGTTAATCTTTTTTCATGAACTTGGTTGTTTCTTTATGAGTCCTAATAGAAGTCTTGTCCAAGTTTGCCTCTCCATCAACCAAATAATCCAATAAATGAATGTTGATGCTATCTCCCTTATAATATTCAAGATCTCTAAACTATAAACTTTGTCTAAATAGTACTGAATTAGGGAGATTGTTTTATCTTCCTATTTAATTGTCTTCGCACACATAGCGAACCTTTGCTATACTCCATAGGAAAAGATGTAAATTGGTTTGATGATCATTGTATATATAATACAGTCATAATAAATGAAGAGTTGGGTTTGAAGTTCATAAAGAGTTTATATCCTATGCCACTACAATGTGCGAGATTTATGTTGATTTTTTAATATTTTGTCTCATTGAACCTACTCCCTTGATGGGTATATAAATGAGATATGCATGATGGTTCGAGGATAGATTCCAACCATTTCCATTGACAAATCATTATGTGAGAGTTTAGTCCTGACTAGTATTGGAAATTGTGCATCATAAGTTATACAACGAAGAGAGACTATTTTTCCATATTGTGTTCATGTATATTGATGTTATGTTTATTTGGGAATAATTTTCCATCTATGTCTGCTCATTGTTCATTTCATTCATTCCAATAAAGAACATTTCATTATCTTAAGTATGTATGATTCATACGTCTACATTTTTGTATCCTTCCTATTTTGAACCCATCCAATTTGTCTGTGTGACCAGTAGTCCATTGAAACCCAAACACCTTTGTCTATTCATCGTTTTCCATTGTGCACCGTAGTCATTGTTATCTAAGTGTTGTGTTTGTATTTTGGAGTAGGAAAAAAAGAAGTGAAATGGGATAAATTGAATAAAACTTGATGGGTAGTGAAGCACAAGTACAACAAGCTTATTGTAAAGAGAGGCATTAGCGGTTGACATTGGGTTGGTCTAGTACTTGACTATGAGCGATATCATCCTCAAGTAGTCGAAGGACACACACACTCATCGTAGTAGAGGATAATCTTGTATGAAATGAGTATGTTGAGTGTATGCTAAGCCACATGCCAACATACTTAGATCATCACAAGAGGCACAAAGAAGAACACCAATGGGAAGGTAGGCAAAAAGGAACTCTTCAATGATATGAAGACCTTGTAAAGGAAGACTAAGGGAAGAAAGAAAACAATGGTGATGTTGTTCAAGAGATTTATGAATTTTGTGTTTAAAACTCAAGAATCGTGAGATCCCAATTGTTCCAAGTCTAAAGAAGATTGTGGTTCCAAGAAGATTTCCTAACATCATAGAGAGTGAACAAAGGAGGAAAATAATTTCAAAAATAGAGACACCAATGTAACCACAAGCCTCAATGGTGATTGAAATAGAAAGGGGAGAAGAGTTTGGGACCCGTAGATGACAATGATGACAACATAGTGGACAAGAGTACCTTTGATGATAGTGCCAATTTTGAAGGTAAAAAGACCATTCTCATCACCAAATTGTGGGAGTATCGTCGAGGACGAAGAGGGCAAGCCTAATAGTAGGAGGGTTGAATTGATGGTGAAGGCATTGAGTGGCGAATTCAAGTTTGAAACAACAACTTTTATCCCTCGAAGATTGCAAGGTGAGAGACTGGAATTGATTTTGTCAAAAGAGAACCAACACAAGTATAGACTGCTTGATTCTATTAGAGGACACAAGGTCAGCGGGTTGGAAGATGAAGGGAAGCTAGGCATATCCTATTGAATCAGTGAAGGAGGATATCACCAAGATTGTTGAGACCATAATTCGCATACTCGTACTTGGAGAGTACTCACCAAGCCAAAAAAAAAATTACTCGACAAATACTTGGCAACTTAAAAAAAACACTTAAATTTCTTTAAAAAAACATAAATTTTATACAAATTATAGTTACAAAATGTATCAAATGAGTTTGTAAAATGTTGGGGAAGTGTTTTCTATTAGATTTGAATACAGAGTACAAAATTGCATAATCATGCGAAGACAACAACAGATTGATTCTTATAAATTTATATGGATGCAAGTTACAAATTACAAGAATCTACAATTTCCTCTTCCCCGTCTAATGAAAAATATGGGAGATTGAGAGAGTCTAGTCCTTGCACTTTGTTGTGTCTCCTCGCTTTGCTTAGATAGTTGCACCTGTGGCCCCACCTTAGTATCAGATGGCAGTGACTCCTCTTCCTCATGTTTCTATTGTACCATTGCCTACACCTTCCATAACTTGCCTCTTGAAATCAGAAATCTCATCCTTTGTGAATAGGGGGCTCTTCGTCCTGTTCAGTCCAATCACTGTAGGGATTGATCTCATCGAAATCAATAGGCTCATCTGATGTGGCTTCCACATTTTTTGTGCAAAGCCAAAGGTTGTATTGCACAAAAACTAGATCATTGAGGTATTGTTGAGTCAACTTATTGTGTTTATTTGTGTGAATGGTGTCAAACAAACTTGAGTTGTGCTCACATCCAAAAATGCTACAAGGTTGAGATAAAATTTAGAGGGCTAACTTTTGAAGATTTAGGGTATTTACACCTCAATCTTCTCACCATGAACCTGCAAACAAGATATTCAAAAGTTAGTAAGTAATTAATAATTGTAAATTTGTAATTTGTAAATTATAAATAAAGACTTCCATTTTTATTCCATGGTGTTTGGGTGGATCTCTTTTAGATATATAGTGTCGAAAAAAAGAGCTTTCCCCTAACCGGCTTGTAGTTCTGCAACTCTGAAATAATGAGGTTCCTCATCTTAATCTTAGGTGTTATACTCTCAATGCATGTTGAGAGGCCCTCCATAACCTCTCTATTAACATCTGTGAAGCCGTTGAAGAAGAAAAACTTGGGATTAAGGAAGTACCCCATTGTATAAATGGCTTGTTGGAGCTGATTATTCCACCTTCGATCAATTATCTCGCAAATGGGATCAAATCTTGTAATGTCCCCCTTTTTGGTCTAAGGGCTTTGGACATGTCCCCTAGCCTATTTTTGGTGTTTCCCCTAGGCTATGGGAAAGAAAGTGAAAAAGGAAACACATACTATCCTCTTTGAAAGGTAAAAGTGAAGGGGTCACTTAAGTTGTTCTATTATTACATTGAGGGCCATTTTGTGACTTAAAGGACATAAAGTGCCTTTAAGTAGGTTTTAAAAGCTAACCAACCTTTATGTACTTAACTCTTCTCTCATAACTTAAAAGGGTGAGTATGTAAAGGAAGTTTTAAATTCATTAAATGATTATTTTTTGGATAAATTTGATATCAAACATGTAATGCTTGACCAAGTATGTAAAGCTTGGAATAGAGCAAGGACGAAAACCTTTGTTTCTACTAGGGCATCCTCACCTAGGGGATTGCATTGATTTCTCATTGTTTGGTTTTGCAAATTGAGCTCTAATTTCAGGTCTTGAAGGCACCCAGGGCAGTGCCTAGGGTTTGTGGAGTGTGGAAGACAATTGAGAGGGTTTTTGAACCCCTCTAAGGGCAGCAACATATTGGCTGTAGTTGGGTGACCTAGTGGGGAGGTTGGCGGCAGTACTTTGGAAGCATTTGGATGGTGTGGGAGGGATTTTTCCTGCCCTAGAATATCCTATGAATTTTATATGATTTTTCAGCCATTGGGCGAATTGGTTTTATGAAGTTTTTGCAAGGATTAACGGTCATTTCTGCCCTAAAATAATATTCTGAATTTAGTATAATTATTCCAGCTTGGGCGATTCAGTTTGGAGTCTTGTGAGGAGGGTTTGTGGGCTATTTGATGCTCAAATAAATATTTTGGTTTTTATATTTATTTCCAGCCATTATTCAATAATTTTTGGGAATATTTTGGAAGGTCTTGAGCCTCCAATACTATTTGTAATTGTCCTTATAAATTCTGTAATTTTTCGGAATATTTTCCAGCAATTATTGTTCAAAGAATGCAGCTATTTACCCTAGTTTTAGATCTGAAGTAAATCTTCAAAGTGGTGTTTATTGTGGGAGATAAATTCAGAATTTGCTTGCATAATTGTTTGTTGGATAATAGGAAAGATGGGACTAATTTTATGAGCTGTACGACAGTCCTTATTTTGTTGTGTTTATTCCCTTAGAGTGACGTCTATGGTGTGGACGGATAATTCAAAGTTGAAGGGGTTAAAGTGATTGAGCATTCTACTATTTTGATGCATAGGGCTTGCCCTATTGTTTATACTAATTTTAGAGGTTTATTGGCAGCTAGTGTTGCTGGGGTAAAATTGAAAAACTCACAAATTTGCTAGGGTTTCCCCTAAATTACAGAATTCAGGAAATTGTCCTATTTGTGGGATGGGAAGATTATTGTCAAATAGGGACATGGACAATGTTACGTTTGAGAGGCTTACTCAAGCCCAAGAGTGGTAGACGGAAACTATGGTCACATTTCTTCAATCTGTGAAGGGCATGAAAGGGGACCAGTCCCTTGAAATGGAAGAGGAACAACCCTTTGTTAGTTGGGAATTGATGGAATATTATGATGAATACTTGGACTGCACACCCCAAGTCAAGAGGACAATGAGTTTCAATAAGTTCGTAGCTTGGAAATAGGGAAAGAGGCACCATGGGCAAGTGGTTGTGCATGACGATTTGGGAAGGATTGTTCTCCCTACCTTTGATGGGGACCTAGGTACTTCAGTTAGAGCATGGGTGGACAAGGTTAACAAATACCTTGATTTGAAGCCTAGAGGTGAAAAAGAGGCCCTAAAGTTTGTCATACAACAGTTGGAAGGAGCTGCCCATGATTGGTGGCATCTTGGGTGGAGGACACAAGAACATAGAGGAACTAGGTGAGAAGCTCATTAAACAATTTGATAAAAAGAAGATGGAGCCTCCAAACTCAGAAATCGTGAGGGTACGTAAGAGGGATTTTCACTTACATGAGGGGCAGCCATTGAAGCAACCAAAATCAGAATTCTGTTTTGAACAACCAAGAACTAATTTTCAGTGTAGTAAAGGGAAGGTAATGATTGAAATTTCCGAACCACAAGAACCAGAAATTCAAGGGCAGCTAAGTAAGGAGTTACAACAAACTATGGAGCTACTAATGGGGTTGCAAACAATTGACGTTAATGGCGAAGTAACAGAAAAATCAAAATTTCTGAGGGTGAAGCAAAGAGAAGTTGTTCAACAACTTCATGAGCCAATAAAGTGTCAAGAAGGAAGTATGAACAAGGACATCATAATAGAAAGGTATTCCAAGAAAGAAATTTTTTGCATTGCTCATTTACATGCATCATTTTCCTTGTTTAAATTTAGATTGTAAGAGGAAGCTTGGAGGAAACACTTGTTGTTATGTCTTGCTAAGGAAGCACATGTCTTAACAAGAAGAGACATAGTAAAAAAGTTCATGGAGGGAGTGATGCTAATAAGGAAAGAAGAAGCATGCACCTTGCATATAAAGGAAGGAGAATCAGATTTCTTGATGGGGAAACAATTGAGTTGTCAACTTGGTAAGCATTCAATGTTTTCTCTTCGTGATTGGTTCTCTCATTACCTTGATTGCAAAGATTGTGTTATCATTGAGGTGGAGGTAAGGGACACTCAAGGAGAAGAAGAAGTCTTCCAAGTAAGTTCAAAGAAAGAACATGACAAATACCCCTTGTGGATATGGGATCCAGGTGAGCTCTATCAACATAGTGTTGCTAGCATGTATAGGGCTAACATAAATAAGGTAGTAGGCAAGGGTTATCATTGTCTCTGGATCATAGCGACTATTATCTTTTGCAGATTTTTTTGTTCACATGGTGTGTCTTGGTCCTAGGAAAATGTGCCCCTCACACCCTAACACCATGAAGGTGGTTCAAGGATATATAAGTGGATGTCCAGCCATTATAAGGGAAAGAAGGAAGGGGAAACGAAGTTGCTACAGCCATGAAAAGAGCAACATGAACATATCTTTTGAATTTTGAATGAGGGGGGAGTTGCAAGGAAGAATCAAGGCTACAAGAAGGGATGCACTTTGTGATCATACAGCTTGATAAGATGATCAAAATGGTGTTACTAAACACCCTTGTTTTTACTAATGTGTTTGTTCCTTGTGTAGTATCACTAAGGAAACCAATTGCAATGGCTATGAGGAATGGAAAGGGTGTTGTGGTTTTCATGCATGAGCAGCCATTGGGGCATGGTAGAACCCACCCAACTTTGGGTTTGACAAGCATTGTTGATTCTGAAAATTGTTGCATATTGATTGGGAAGGAGAATAGGAAATCGTGGTTGCATGAACAGCAACTAGATTGCTTTGAGCGACACCCTATGCTGAGTTATAAGGGTAACTTTGAGAGTATGGACATGGGATTGAGACCCCTCTTGTATGGGGCAAAGGCCCAAAGTATGGACAGCAGAGAGAAAGGTGAGTTTTTGAAAAAACTTTGGTCTCATTCTCACTTAGTTAGTTTTGAATTTGTGTTCAAATTCACTGCCAATTACCATCATACAATACAATGTTGTTGACATACTACAGCCAAGGAAAATGTCTGAAAATACAAGTGTAGGGTCTAATTTTTTGCACTCAGAAAAATTCCAGAGTTGGTAAAAAAATTTCAGCCCCCTATTGGGGTCAACAAAGTTGAAATTTGGAGCATGCTACAGGTTAAAGTGGGAAGGAGTAGTACACAAACCAAGTCTGCATTTTGCCACTCAGAAAATTCTAAGTTGATGATGCAAACACAACGGTATCATAAGGTCACAAATTCTGATTTTTTTGACTTGTTACAGCCTTTAATAAGTTCTAGAAAAGCTCATGATTGGGGGCACTTCTTGCATAACAAAAGATGAAAGAACACAATTAAGGTACAACACTCTTGCATTGATGAAATCAAGCTTCTGTTATACTCACATGGTGTTCCATATATGCATGAAAATGTTGATAAGGGGGAGCCAATGGGAGAACACATGACACACATAAGGAGGTCCATGCAAGGTGGTTTGCATGTCTATAATACCTCTTTCCCAGGTATGTTTCCAAGGAAGTTCATTATTGTTCCCCTTTTCCAAAATTGGATAGGTTTACCATGGCATATGGGAGGCCCCAAGAAGTTGTTGGATGTTTGCCAAGATAGTAGGCACTCTATAAGGGGAATTCATATAGAGTTTGGCATACGGGATAGCAAGGTGTCACTTTTCAGTTGTATTTCTTTTGACAGCTCTAGGCCATCTAGCACACCTTGTGAATGCATGACGACATCTATGGAAGATATATTTTTGAAGGGCTCATTAAAACTCAACCTAGTAATGAATGGGTTGATGTTTTGGAGTGATTGCATGACGGTGCATCACGATCACAGCCCACATATCAGCATGTACATTCTTTTTGGTAAGGTGATTCCTTCTTGGATGGAGGAACAAGTGTTCAAGGCTTAACCACGGAAAAGTTCAGCTTTTTGGAGGACTTTTTTAAAGAGTTTGGGGCCTAAAATGAGACATAGTAACAGCTGTTATGAGTTACACAGGGCAGCCTATGCTTTGGGCAGCATGTTGTTTGGAAAAGATTGTAGTCGGAGAGCTTGTTGGAAGGATGCTAGGGGCTGGTGGCCCTTTAACAACATCGTATACATTTATGGCAGCCTTATGTGGGGACAAGAGAGGCCTTTAAAAGGCTGTGGTAGCAATTTTAGAGCTTGAGGGCAGCCCTCAAAACACAGCTACAATAGTAAGAAGATTCAGATTGGAACTTCTCTTCCATGGAAAACCATTACAGGGAGAGTTTGCATTTTGAGATGTGTTGGGACACCTCTTTGGATATTGCAATTGTTTGAGGACAAGTAATTTTGGGTGGGGAGGATTGTAATGTCCTCCTTTTTGGTCTAAGGGCTTTGGACATGTCTCCTAGCCTATTTTTGGTGTTTCCCCTAGGCTATGGGAAAGAAAGAGAAACAGTAACACATACTACCCTCTTTGAAAGATAAAAGTGAAGGGGTCACTTAAGTTGTTCTATTTTTGCATCGAGGAGGCCCTTTTGTGACTTAAAGGACATAAAGTGCCTTTAAGTAGGTTTTATGTATTTAACTCTTTCCTCATAACTTAAAAGGGTGAGTATATAAAAGATGTTTGGTATTCATTGAAGGGTCATGTTATGTTTTGGATAAATTTGATATCAAGCATGTAACGCTTGACAAAGCATGTAAAGCTTGGAATAGAACAAAGACGAAAACCCTTGTTTCTACTAGGGCATCCTCACCTAGGGGATTGCATTGATTTCTCATTGTTTGGTTTTGTAAATTGAGCTCTAATTTCAGGGCTTGAAGGCACCTAGGGCAGCGCCTAGGGTTTGTGGAGTGTGGAAGACAATTGAGAGGGTTTTTGAATCCCTCTAAGGGCAGCAACATATTGGTTGTAGCTGGGCGACCTAGTGGGGAGGTTGGTAGCAGCACTTTGAAAGCATTTGGATGGTGTGGGAGGGCTTTTTCCTTCCCTAGAATATCCTATGAATTTTATATGATTTTTTAGCCATTGGGCAAATTGATTTTATGAAGTTTTTGCAAGGATTAAGGGTCATTTCTGCCCTAAAACAATATTATGAATTTATTATAATTATTCCAGCTTGGCTGATTCAGTTTGGAGTCTTGTGAGGAGGGTTTGTGGGCTATTTGATGCTCAAATAAATATTTTGGTTTTTATATTTATTTCCATCCAGTATTCAGTAATTTTTGGGAATATTTTGGAAGGTCTTGAGCCTCCAATACTATTTGTAATTGTCCTTTTTAATTCTGTAATTTTTCAGAATATTTTCCAGCAATTATTTTTCAAAGAATGCAGCTATTTACCCTAGTTTTAGATCTCAAGTAAATCTTCAAAGTGGTGTTTATTGTGGGAGATAAATTCAAAATTTGCTTGCATAATTGTTTGTTGGATAATAGGAAAGATGGGACTAATTTTATGAGCTGTATGACAGCCCTAATTTCTTGTGTTTATTCCCCTAAAGTGATGCCTATGGTGTGGAGGGATAATTTGAAGTTGAAGGGGTTAAAGTGATTGAGTGATCTATTTTGATGCGTAGGGCTTGCCCTATTGTTTATACTAATTTTGGAGGTTTATTGGCAGCTAGGGTTGCTGGAGTAAAATTGAAAAACTCACAAATTTGCTAGGGTTTCCCATAAATTCCATAGTTTCACAAAGTTTCCTAATGGGGGACAAGGGGACTAAGTTTGGGGACAGTAGGGAAACGGCGACGAGGGGGCGGCGCGGAGGGGGCGGTGCAAATACATATAGTACTTGAAAACTTAGTTATAAAAAAATGTGTAAGGAATAAGTATATTGCATTGAACATCAACAATTGAACATTGTGATTTAATCATTTAAGTTTTATATTTTTATTTTTAACAATGAAGTTTCAAGTTTGATCTATTGAACCAATGAACATTGAACATTGAAAATCAAAATCAAAATCAAAGTATCAAATTTAGAATTTTCAAAAATGATTCATGATTAGAATCAAGTATCAACAATGTTCAAAAACAAAATAGTGAAATACTAAATACAAATGACTCAGTGAGTCAATGGCTAATCATCCCCAAAGTTCTCATCGAACTCTTCATCACTAGAACTGTTGGACTCCACATGCTCAAGCTCTTCCAAACCAATAACAAACCAGCGTTGTTTGTGTAGCATCATCATCAATTTGTGCTGGCTCCTCTGGCTCTACATCCCATCTGGCTGCTGGACTCTCCTTGTACATAAGTTTGTTGCGGTCAATGAGATGCAAGACACTATGTGTGAATCTAGGAATTTGACTCGAGAGAGGATGGTTAGTATGGTGTTAGTTTCAAAATGAAAACAAAATGAAAGAAACACACTAACTAGCATAACATCTCTAAGCCTAGACACTAGGGAGAGCTTAGTTAACAAACATGAATAAAACACACAACTAAAATGCAAAAAAAACCTTCTTTTACCTTCCTTGGATGCTCCAAAATGCTTGTTGTAGTGGCTTGCTCAGTTTGTGCTCATGAAGTCTTCATCAAAGGAGGCTTGGCTATCTCTTCTTCTCCTTGGCACCTTTGGCTTGTGGCTTGGCTTGGTTTGAAATCAATTTGGCATGGTAACACTAATTGCAATGGCTTTTGGAATCATTTATGCATTATAACTTTGCATTATCAAGACTTGAAATGACGTGGTAAGGGCTCTTATTTATAGATTTTTGCAAATGTCTAGAATCAATTTGAACTGTCTATCTCAGGATTGAGATGTGTGGCTAAGGATTAATTCAATTTTGCAATTAAAATTGATAAATAGGCTCATCAATATTTGGGATAGAGGAACAATTAAGAGGCATGGAGGGCTTTGATGAGGCATGAGAGGCATGAATCTTGATATTTGTGGCATTTATGGCCTAGAGATGTCTTCCCAAGAAATGAGGTCACCTAATGATGCAGATATTCAATATTCATTTTCAAAAATTATTCAACAAGTTTTCATGGAATTATTAATTAGGCCTTGATTTAGATTAATTAGCTCTTAAGCATGTTTAAGCATTTTGTGCACAAATTACTCAAATTGATTAGAATGCCTTGTTATTGATCCAAAATTTGACTGGATTGGAATTGGAAGTCAATGTCAGATGCGTGGAACCATATTCCCATTTAGGATGTTATCAACAACAAATAACAAAAACACGTGTCTCATGCAAGAGATTTGACAGAAAAGAGCAATCCAGAGCACCTAGGTGCAAACTTAGTATTTTGACTTGAAATGAACTGATCAAAGTTAGCTGGCCCATAAATTGCACTATCCCATTTAGTGATACCTTTACCAAAATCGGCACTTGAATATGCCAGTTTCACATCATTTAGCATGTTTAGTGTTTTTAGGCCAAATTGTGCATTTTAAGTGGAAATTGGTCAAAACCTTGATTGGAGGTTATCGGTGGTCAGTTTTAGGTGTCTACAATTTGCTCTTGTTTGGGAAGATGTTGCAAACCATAGGCAAAACAATGTCTTCTCAAATAATGAGAGATGGCCTATATGCCAAAAAGAAGATGATGGTTGAAGAACAAAGCTCCAAATGGTTTTGAGAAGCCTATGATGATGCCCCCTCGAGGGAGTGGCCGTTACATTTGTTGATGGACAGTCCCTCGAAAAGAAACGAGAAAAAATGTGGAATTAACCTGTGGTTGAGATTAATCCAAACAAGAAAATGCTTGCTTGCATTGATGTAAAAAGGATATTGATTTGCCCAAAGACGGTTATAATCAGGGTTAAAAGTCAAAATAATGATTTGCCCATAGGTGGTTATAATCATTAAGAGGACCTAGATTGGTTAAAGATGATTGTGCCCCAATTAGGGATGATTAACAAACATAACTCAAGGATATAACTTGGAATACAGATCAAAGATGAGTGGGTGAAAAGTGATGAAATAGATGAATAGAATAATAAGATTGATTAGTGTGAATGATTTAGTTGTACCTATCAATGAGGAGATGCTCGTCCTGATTAACAATGATACGACTAGAATGGTCAAATGAGTTATATTGATCAAGGTGGGTGGGAGGATTTGCCAAGGTACCAAGGAGAAACTTCTGCGGCTCCATTGATTGTAGATCTTCGTGAAGCTGATTTTTGCTATAGCATGTGACGGTAGGCATCATGATAGAACACATGAAGACTTGGTAGAAAAATGCATAAGGACTGACTCCCGATATCCAATAAACACTCGAAAATAATGCACCAATGATAAAAACCATGATGACAATGTTAACGTATGAATATGGATAGACTCAAGAATAATGTGCACAAGAAATCACCCAATGAACACATATAGACTGAGTCGAGGCAACAGTGCTGAAAGCAAACAAACAGGGAAGCGAATAAACAAACAGAAAAAAAAACAAACAAGTTGAAATAAACAAACAAACAGAAAACCTGAAAACAAAAGCAAAAGAAAGCATCCTAATAATGACAATGCCCCAGTAAGGCGGATCGAGGATAATTAACTAGGTTTAGACAAGAAAAATATTTTTGGATTTTGAAATATTTGAATGTTTTTGGAATTTTGAGGTATCTTAACTTGTTAGAGAATGACAAGATACCTGCTGACAAAACGGCGAGAGCGTTTGGGTTAGGTTATTCGCAAAATAGCGAGGGCATTTGGCTTAGGTTGCTCGCAAAACGGCGAGAGCGTATGAAAAGGGGGACTGAGGTGACCTCAACATGAATTGAGCATGACCCACACAGTCTTGAAATGACCTCCAGTCACAGTAATTTCATCCACACAAAAGGTGAGGAAAAACCAACTAGGTCCCAACAGGTTCTCAAATCCGACAAATGGCCAGTCAAATGAAAACAGTAATGGCAAGGTGATGCGGCAATGCATGATAAACAAGTGTTGTACCTAGTTTTTCCATAGACGGTTATAACTAGGATACAATGGCATAGGTCAATGATATTAATTTGCCCATAGACGGTTATAATTAGTAGCAAGACTGATGAGACATTGATTTGCCCATAGGTAGTTATAATCAAATTCACATAAACAAACATTGATATAGGATGAAAGATATCTTCCCAGATCAACTGTCACAATACTTTTATACACTGTCATTTAAACACAAACTTGATTGATTTTTGAAACTTGATTGGAATCTCTCCGTAAAAGGTACGAGAAGAACCAAATGAACTAAGATCAAAACAGGATTGGCTAAGATGACTAAAAATAGGCTTTGGTCTAGATAGGAATGGAATGATAGGATGGTATGGTCTTGCTTAGAGTAATAATGGTTTGATAAATTAGATAAAATGGTAAGAGGGTTGCCCCCAAGTGATGGGGTGAATGGTTGGATATGCGACAATGGCAAATGGATTGTAACAACGACAATGGCATGGCAATGTGAAACAGTATGGTACATGAAACAATATGGTACATGTTTTTGCCCTGGGTGTGGTAAATGGCATATGATTCTATTTTTCCAGTTGATGGGGAGATACCCGTCTTAATCAACAAATGATACAAATAGAATACTCGATCATGTTAATTGCTAGTCCACACTGTGTCTGAATAGTTGCTCTATCAAGAACTTGATGCAGATTTGGTTGTCAAGAATGCTTTTGTCATCTTCATTGGTCGTTAATTTTGATTCCTTCAAACGTCAAGACAAGGTATCTTTGTATCCTCTGCAAAAGAAAATGCGGCCATGGATGGTAAACAAGGATAAAAGTTGGATGATAGGTTTGTTTGTGAAATGGAATGGCAGATGATAATGGAATGTAGAATGGTTGGGAAACAAATGAAGATCGGGACGTTTAGTCACACGTAATGTTGCTGATGCCGGATTCAACATAACTTTGGTTGTAGCGAGGCCGAAGACTTGTTCTCTCAATAAGACCACCATATTTTTCTGTTGTTTGATCTTGATAGTAACTACCATCTGATTAGGTTGTAGATTGGAAGTTATTTTGATTTGATCTTTGATTTTGTCTTCATCAAGTAGTGAAGAACTTTTGTGCTCAACTATTGGTGCCTCAATGAGGTTTTCACCAATGAAGTTGTCTTGATTTTCCTATAGCGCCTCCGAGAAGGTTTCACTAAGGAATGTTGACTTTTGACTTTGATTGTCTTCTAACACTTCCAAAAAAGTTTCACTAGAAGATGTTGAGTTCTGACTTTGATTGTCCCTTAGTGCCTCCAAAAAGGTTTCACTAGGAGAGTGTTCTTCTGTTATATGAATGTGGTCTTGGCCTCCTTGCTCTTCTTCAACTGCTATATCGCCATGGATGCAGTTCAATAAATTGTGATTTTGTCGATCCCAATCGACACTTGTGGGAGATGGAATGTCAATGATATGGCTATTTTGGCTTATGGTAATGGCATGTGGAATGGGGAGAGGTTGCACAATCATCATACAAGATACTATGATAACTTGTGTCAAAGCTGAAGTACTCATCCTCAAAAATCGTAGAAGGATCACAAATGTATTCAAATTGATTTGCAAGGTATGCGCAACCAATGTTGTAACAACCATGAAGATATTCTTCTTCTGAATCTGATTCTAAGTAAAGGGACTCTGAATTTGATGTTGAGACTAATGTCGATTCAAATTCTGATGGTAAATTTGATGTCGGTTCAAGAATAGACCCTGACTCTAACTCTGATTCTTCATTTGTTGGGTACTCTGTTACAATGATGTCTTGTTGAATGTTTAGTATTGGATAAATAACAACCTGTAATGGCATGCGGGGCTCAACTAAGACTGGTTTATCAAAGTGAGACTTCTCTAGGATAGGAAAAAGGTCAAGAGACAACTCCTCAGAGACTGGTTTGTCAACAGGAGGCTCTTGAAAAACAGGCACATGGTCGAGGTAATGATTTGCCCAAAGGCGGTTATAATCATTAAGAAGTGACTCAGCAAAGACTGGCTCGTCAGAGTGAGACTCCTCAACAACTGGGATAGAATCAATAGGTGATTCATCACAGGCTAACTTATCACAAATGGTTGATTGAACAAAAACATCTTGGATTGGTTGGTTATTTTGGCCTTGGTTTTCAATTAGTTAGAAGATACCTGTTTTGAACACAACTTGGTCTTCGAATGATTGGATCGGTTGAGGTTTGGAAGGGGTGGGTTCTGGATGAGGAATGACTTGTGGTTGGATAATGGTAGGGCATTGTGGAGCATGATTGCTTGCATGAGCCAAAGGACAAAGTCCTGAAATGGTAATGATAGGGCGTTGTGGGGCTTGATTGCCCACACAAGCCAAAGGACTAGGTCTTGGAATGCTAACGATAGGGCAATGTGGAGCTTGATTGCCCGCACAAGCCAAAGGACTAGGTCTTGGAATGATGAAGGGGCGTTGTGGAGCCTGGTTGCTTGCAAAAACCAAAGGATGAGGTCTTGGTATAGAAATGGTTGGGCGTTGTGGAGCTTGGTTGCTCGCACAAACCAAAGGATGTGGTCTTGGTATGAGAATGGTGTTCTTTGGATATTGTAGAGCGTGATAGCTTGTATAATCCAAAGGAGGGTTAGGGGTAGTCGATGATTGGATAATAAAAGGACGTCGTGGAACTTGATTGTTTGTACAAGCCAAAGCATCCAAGTCTTCCTCATAAACCATATCATCTCAGTCGTGAGTTGGCTCATAAGTTGGTTCTTGACTGTGTCCCTGTTGTCAACCTGGAGCTGCGCCCTGATTCGAAGACGTGCGTGAAACTGTCAGTCCTCTATCCGGCTGAAACAATGGGATCTTCTCACGAGGGTGGGTGCCTCAATAGTGAGAAGAACCTCCAGAGAAGGCTGGTTCCTGTATGATGTATCAATGAAGATTCCTACTCTACGCTGCTGACTACCGTGGAAAAGGGAGAAAGGAAACTTAAAGGGGAAATCCTACCTAAAGGGTTTGATACACCAGAATTTTTTGATCCACTCAATTTGGAACCTTGAACACTGAACGAACAAGGGAGAAGGAAGACCTTAGACTTCAATTAATCACTTATGCATAAGTATTTCATGCAGAGGTTCGATCTAATAACTAAAACCTGAGGGAAAACGATGGAGAGAGGTCTAATAAAAGACACTTTGCGGCCACCTAACATCCACTTACAGTTTTAGCAAAAGACAATAAAGAACACTTTAACATGACCTGCACAAGGATAATATAGCAACTAGGTATGAAACAAAATTTGGGAAGAGAGAACTCTACTAATGCAAATTGCTGAAGAAATATACACTATGCCAATGCTTGAAATCTGGAAGTATAGTCTTTATTGATCGAAGAGGTTACACAACTCACCAATGGCAAAGTCTGGTCTAACCAAGAGAGATTGGATGATTTTTAACCAAGGCTGAAAGCCATTATATTAGGGAGAATTAAAAAAAGCCAAAGATTGGCGTAGACACTTGAAGGGAAGATTCACTTTTGTTAACTCCAAGCTTTACTTGGCCTTTCAATAAAATATATATTCCTTTTGTCTTTGCATGAAGCTTCTTTGTTTGATGAAGCGAAGTTATCTTTGTCATGAGCCGCCCACCTCTTTTTTGCATGAAGATTCATGCAGATGTCAATTTTAGAACTCCACGTGAGCTGCTTGATTGCCAAGTTGTAGCGTTTGAAAACTGAGTTAGATGAAGAGATCATTCTCCTTCGCATGGAAAGCTTCTAGTGGATGCGGCGTTTTAACCAATTAGTTCACTCTAAATCTGAATAGTCAACTTGTTCGAATTTGGAACACCTGTTGAAGCTGATTTAGACTTTCGGATGCATGAGCTGGCTGGAGATGAACATGACTTTAATAATCAGTCAACAGAAGCTTTGATTGATTGTTCGAAAAATAGCTCTAATATTCGAAAATAGCTCCAATGTTTGCATGTATTTCATTCTCTTTTGGTCTGCCGTTCGTATCTATTTTTGGCGAGATTCTGTATATTCGGATGGTGTTAGTCTAATTATACCCGGTTTATATTTTCTCGCGGAATTTTGGCTTTATCCCTGTTCCAACGGTTACTTCCCGCAGGCAAAATTTGATGGCCTGCGGGACATCACCCTTAGTTTTCTTATTTCCCTCGGATTTCTTTGCTTGGCAATTTCCTTTGGACTGCCGTCTTTTGCCACTTTTCCTTTACTCTTATTTGTTCGGGCCTTTTCCCGCGGTCTTTTGCTCTGTCGGCTTTTTTGTATTGAATGCTAAGTCATATTCCCGCGGAAAAAGTCCGCAAGAATTATCTCGGTTTATTCGGGTTAATTTTAGTGGGCTTATTTTGAGCGGCCTTTCGTTCCAATGGTTACTTCTTTTGATTGTCTTTGCCTCTTGTCTTTTCTTCGGACATATGTCTCGTCACTTTCCCGCGGCTTTCTTTCGTTCGCATCTTTCCCGCGAACAAAAAGTCCGCAAGAATTATCTTAGTCTTTAAAGCCTTCAGAATTCTTTCATTTTTTTTGGTCGGTCTTTTCTCCGAATTCCTTTGGACTTTTGTCCAAAGGAATTCCTTCGGACAAAAAGTCCGAAAGAATTCATTTCCTTTGTTTTTTGCCTGTCTTTTGTCTTTATCTCCGTGGACACTTCCGAATTTCTTCGGACTTTTTGTCCAAAGGAATTCCTTCGGACAAAAAGTCCGAAGGATTCTTTTCCTTGTCTTTTCCTTTGCTTGTGCCCTTCGGGAATTTGTCATGGTCCATTCCGCCGACCAAGTGTCCTCCGGCACCGACCAAGTGTCCTCCGCCCGTGCCCTTCGAAAAAATTGGAGGGCACTCGGGCTTTTTGCAAAAGTCTCCGAATTTGGTCTTCCTCCTGCCCAAAGGGTAGGTGTCCTTCGGGAATATTGAAAGTGACCCTTTTGAAGGGTACCCTACCCTTCGGAATTCTTGAAACTGTCTTTTTTCTGAATTAATCCTTGGCTTCTTTTGTGCGGACTTTTTGTCTCTGTGGTCTTCTCAATTTCTTTGGACTTTTTGTCCGAAGGAATTCCTTCGGACAAAAAGTCCGAAGGTTTTCCTGATCTGACTGAGTCCATAGAAATTTTCTGCTTGAGTCCATAGAAATTTTCCTTGCTTGAGTTCGTAGAAAATTCCCCAGTGGCAAGAGAAAATCTGACTTGTGGAAGATTTGTCAACAGTTCCACGTACTGATTATTATAAAGAGGGTATGGATATGTATCCCAATCAACATTATCTGTAGTTGGATCTTCAAAGTCCTCACAAGCTTCTTCATACCAATCAAGGTTTCGATTTGGATTTTGTGGATTTTGACTATGTTCCCCATAAGGAGTATTGTAAGGAGAATAATAAAACTCCTTAAAAAATCTTAATCTATAAGAGTTTCTAGTGGGATTTTGTGCAACCATTCTATCATAAGTTGGATTGTACGTGACTCCACCATAAGTGTAGCGAGACATATCCACGTAAATGATGAAAGCTCCGAAACAAAAAGGCTTAGAGTTCTACAAACTCTGAAAAATTGTTCAAAGGACAAATGGTTCAAACTTGGTCTAACTTGGTCGAAGAGGTGGAGCTGTATCTCCAATATGGTTTGAAAGTGGAGCTGTATCTCCAAAATGGTTTGTGATAAGACTTGGCATAAAACAGTCTAACATCAAATGTCTAATGTCAAATGTCATACACACAAAAGGTCAAGCGTTTGAATAAAAACCGGCATGTCAAAGGTCCAGGTCAAAGTGTTCCAAACAAGGTCTAAACTAGGAAATAAAAAAGTTGAATTATTAGGTCTTTTGTCCAAACGCGGAGTCAAAAGCTAGGCTCAAACAAATAGGCATATGCTAGGAGTTTTGGCCAAACGGCGTCAAAAGCTAGACTTGAAACAAAGAGTGATGTGATTTGATTTAATCTAACAAGTTTGGAAACAACTTTGACATAAACTCGGCACACAGAATCAAACATGATCAGTTGGCATAAGGCATAAGACAAAAGGCTCTTTGAGAAACGCTGTGTTCTCTCAAATAAAGGCACAAACAATGATGAGGATAGGCTTTGAAAAAACAAACCATCAATAGTTTTCAAATTTGGATAATCGATTAACCGAAGTTATGTAACCCAAAAGAGAAAGATCTGTGTATTAGCCTCACGAATTAAGACCTAAACAGAAATCAATCAATGTTTGGATCAAACTTAATAAGGTTAATTGAAAACTCAACTTTGAAAATTACGATTTGACGAAACAAGCTAGACAAGATTAGACAGCATGATGACACATAAACAAGGTCTAAATGGTTGATGTGACATGGTGTGAAACAAATGGTTTTTTTTGGCACAAGGGGAAACAAGTCTTGAAACAAATTGAGCAGTCTAACGACGTAAGTATGCTCGAATGATGTGATCTATGTGATGCTTCAAAAGACTCAAAGGCACAAATGGTTTGACATGGTTTGGGCAGCATAACACTACCCTCAATTCAAATACATTGTTTTGACATGGCTTATGAACAAACAAACAAGTTTTAGTCTCAAAACATATCAAGCAAAAACGACCAAAATACATTAAGTATAATCGTCCAAATCCTAGCGAGGGTATGGCAAAATGGGGTTGATTAAAACTAGTAAGGTTTTGATCATTCTAGGGGAATCAATTGCACAATGAATTTCACGACAAACAATGCAAAAAAAAGTATGCGGCATTGGCTAGTTGCAAAAAGGTCTAGTCCTTTTTACAACCACTGCATCCTGTTGTTCGCTCAGTGTAGTGCGATGTCCAAATGCAGATACGTCCCGTGTGCAACTCCAAAGGAGTAAGTGAAGTCAACGTCGGGAGATGAACCCCGAGTCAAAGCTTCTCTAAAGAACTCGTGGGAGGTAATGACGTCCCCCTCGCAAGCCAAGTTTGCATAAAAATAAAGAAAGCATGAAATAGAAAGACTTTAGGGTTGTTTTCAAGGTCACTCAAACTTTGATGATTTTTTGGGGAGTGATTTAGACGACTTTCTTTTTAAGCCTTGGACTAGGTTATTTGCAATAAGAATGGCGCTTTTGATTTCAAGGGTTCCCTAAAGGGGACAAATGGAAGAGCATACACGCAACATCCCTCCTTTTGCCAAACAAAAATTTAATTTAAACAACTAAGTGAATACAAAAAGTTTGAAAAAGTGAGTTCATTTTTAAGCCCAAATGGAAAATTAGGGGTGTTCATTTGACCCCTTGGTCTTAGTTGCAAACTTTGAAAACATTCACCATAAACATCTAAATTTTTTTTGTTAAACACCAAAACAAGGTTCCTAATTGATTTTTAAACATGCAAAAGGTGATCTAAAACATGTTTTTAGCAAATATCAAACTTGGTCCTGTACTAAAAAAGTTAGCATGTCCTTTAACCTTGAAGCTCTTTTAGGTTTGAAACAATGAACTTTAAAAAAAGAGCTCTTGGGTCTGTGTTTTAAGAAAAACACAGTGACCGACGTTGGTTATATAACCAACGATTACACTGACTAACTGATGAGGTTATCTAACTGACATCGGTTATACTAATAGTGACCGACGACAGCTATCCAACCGATGTCGGTTACTGTGTAAACCTGTGACAAAAGAAAATGAGAAAACAAAGTTAAAAAATCAATTTGTAAGAGTTTTAATGATCTAAATGAAGATTTTAAAGCTGCAAAATGATTTTCTTCATGTGTGGGATGCGTTTGGTCCCACCGGGTTTGCCATATGTGAATCTAGGAATTTGACTCAAGAGAGGATGGTTAGTATGGTGTTAGTTTCAAAATAAAAACAAAATGAAAGAAATACACTAACTAGCATAACATCTCGAGGCCTAGACACTAGGGAGAGCTTAGTTAACAAACATGAATAAAACACACAACTAAAATGCAAAAGAAACATTCTTTTACCTTCTTTGGATGCTCCAAAATGCTTGTTGTAGTGGCTTGCTCGGCTTGTGCTCATGAAGTCTTCATCAAATGAGGCTTGGCTATCTCTTCTTCTCCTTGGCACCTTTGGCTTGTGGCTTGGCTTGGCTTGGAATCAATTTGGCATGGTAACACTAATTGTAGTGGCTTTTGGACTCATTTGTGCATTATAACTTTGCATTATCAAGACTTATAAATAATGTGGTAAGGCCTTCTATTTATAGATTTTTGCAAATGTCTAGAATCACCCTGAACCGTCCATCTCAGGATTGAGATGTGTGGCTAAGGATTGATCTAATTTTGCAATGAAAATTGATAAATAGGCTCATAATATTTGGGATAGAGGATCAATTAAAAGGCATGGAGGGCTTTGATGAGGCATGAGAGGCATGAATCTTGATATTTGTGGCATTTATGGCCTAGGGTTGTATTCTCAAGAAATGATGTCATCTGATGATGCAGATATTCAATATTCATTTAAAAAAATTATTCAACAAGTTTTCATGGAATTATTAATTAGGCCTTGATTTGGATTAATTAGCTCTTAAACATGTTTAAGCACTTTATGCACAAATTACTCAAATTGATCAGAATGCCTTGTTATTGATTCAAAATTTGACTGGATTGGAATTGGAAGTCAATGTCAGATGCGTTGAAACTGTATTCCCATTTAGGATGTTACCAACAACAAATAACAAAGGCACGTGTTTCGTGCAAGAGATTTGACAGAAAAGAGCAATCCAGAGCACCTAGGTGCAAAATTGGTATTTTGACTCAAAATGAATTGATCGAAGTTAATTGGCCCATAAATTGCACTGCCCCATTTAGTGGTACCTTTACCAAAATCGGCACTTGAATATGTCAGTTTCACATCATTTAACGTGTTTTAGTGTTTTTAAGCCAAATTGTGCATTTTAAGTGAAAACTGGTCAAAATATGTACAGCGACAAGCTTCTCTGCCCTCTTAGAGGTAATCTTGTTCCTCTTCATGGAGTGGATGAAGCTATAAGTAGATCAGTGCCTTTCAGCAATAGAAGATCTAGAAATTTGGGACAACAAACGAATGGCTAGATCGGTAGTCAAAGAACGAGGCCCATGCAAAGTCCACAAAATTGGTTCCTCCTATGCCATTGTCTCCCTATCTATTTCGGCCTCCTGTGAATATCCACTAAAAGTGGCAAATTTGTCCACTTAGTGCGAATGATGTTGGCCTCTTTAGAATCATACATTTTCTAAATGGCCTTCATGAACCCTGCCTTCACTTCAACATCTTGTATAGGTGTAAGTCTACTAGGCCTTTGCACATATCACTTTAGGTTCAATGCATAGGAAGCCATGTGCAAGGGAGTGTTGAGCTTCTTCCATCTGTAATGATGATTGGTTGAATACGTTCTATGTGGAATTGCAATGCGGGGTCCTCTTGTACAACAACCTTAATTTGATCAAGCATAGTATCAATGCACTCATACACCCCTCCAAGGGTAGGTGTATCAACATCCCCATATCTAATCACTGTGAAGACTGGAGTAATGATGGAGACAATATATTTGGCATCAGCGCAAAAAACATCACTTTTCACCATCTCCTTCACCCTCTTCCCCTGCTCTGTCTTCGACTCAGGGCACCAATTCCATTTTTCTGTCATAACCATTAGTTGCAATGCCTCTTGCAACTCAAGCATCCTCTCGAAGAGAATAAAGTATGATGCATACCTAGTCTCTACAGGTTTGAAGAATTCCTTCGTGGAGAAGGTCCTGAAGAGTGCATGTGAAGTGTGGTGGTTGTAGATAAACATCTACACATCTCTAGAATCACTAACAACTACTTTGATCCAGCTGATTATTTCCATGTCTTTCAGTGCATTATTCATGGCATGCACACAAGGAGTCCACCAAATATGTCTATAGGCTTCCTCAATTAACTTCTTTGCTGCTTTGCACACATGGGCTGCATCTGCGACTACTTGCACCACATTCTGTGGCCCAATCTCCTCTATAGCATCTTTGAGGATCTGGTACTGAAAATCAACATCTTGCGATGCCTTGAACAATCAATATCTTTAAGGAAATAAGGGTCAGCTGTACTTGTAACCATGATATTGATGAGTGGACAATGCCTAATGTCCATCCACCCATCCATGACGATGTTGCATCCACTTGAGACCTAGGGATTTTTCATTTTTTCCATTAAAATCTTAATCTTGGAATAGTTCTTATCCAAGATTGTTGTCCTCAATTTAGTCTCTCCTAGTGGCACATATGATGGTTCTGCTCTTATTATTTTTGCCACGAACTCCTTATAATGAGAGTGAGCGACATGGAATGGAATGCCATTGGCAAAGAAGAATTTGCCAATGGCATCATCTGCCTCATCCTTTGCTTGCACATTGAATAAATATGCTAGTGGATTTGAAGCATCACTAGTCATCTTGCGTTTCCCCTTAGGACCTGCTACCCTTGAACTAGATGGATTCATTGCCATTGGCCTCTCCAAAGTATTAGAAGTAGCACTTTGTCTTTGATGACCCCTCCCCCTTGGTGGCAAAGTAGTAGATGTAGGTGCATCTTCTTCATTGGCACCCCATAATTTAAATATTTCAGCCCTCAATTTCAGGTTTTTTTCCACCTTTTCACATACATCTATGCCTTTGCTTCATATAAGAAGTAGGTGAGCATTTGTTCTAGTCATGCTGCCAAACCATTCAAGGTCACATAGGTTGCACTTCTATCTCCTAGTGCTTCCAGATGCCCCAGGTTTTGATGGTACTTTGCTTGCAAATTGTTGTAAAGGTTTCTTTGGATCAAAGGGACTCTTAGCGTATTGTTGAAGGGCTTGTGAAGGGCAACTATAATTGGGATCCCATAAGAACTAGTTTGTTTTTCACAGTCACTCCTCCCTACTTCTAAACTAGGATCATCATGTGCATAATTTGAATCATTTTCACTTTAAGCTTCAACCTCAACCCCTTGAGGTTGATCCTTATCTTCACTCATGTTATGAGAACTCATACTGACATTGCAAGAAATGATATATTTTTTTTTTATTTTGTAAGTTTATAATTTAAAAAATAAAATTCAAACCATGCATAATGTAAAGGATTAAATTTAAAATTAAGACAAGGATTTTCTTTTTGTTTTTCTTACTTTAAATCGCACGAAGCGTAGAGACAGAGGATACACAAATAGGAATCCTTGTTCTTGAGATTTAAAAATTAAAATTTAAGCATTTGATTTGAATAAAAATTTAAAAATCTAAAATTTATTTTAAGCATTTGAATGAATGAGAATTATAAATAAATATAATAATTTTCAATTTAGAAATTCAAATGATTCAATGACATGAATCAAATAACAAAACAATTTACAAATGAATAATGATTCAATGAAACAAAAATTTAAAAATTAAAAATCAGAAATTGAAAGAATCAAATGCATAGTGATAGGGCCTACCTTGTGGGTGAAATGACGAACTTGAAGAGTCTTGAGTTTTCTTGGCTTCTCTATCCTCTTCTTGATCTCACTTTCCTTCTCCTAATGCTTTCTCACTCTTGCAAACTTCTCCCTCTTAGCTTGCTGCCTCTACTTTCAGCTCGTTACTCCACTCAATGAAGTTTTTGTGTGATTTGGAATGAGGAGAGGGCTTTTTATAAGCTTTTGGGAGACTTTGGAGGGTGGGGGTGAGCCCCACTAGCAATTAGGGTTAGGGTAGAGGGCTAAAAAACCCATTAAAAAGAAAAAACACTTTATGGCATCCACCTACATGAGGGATGCTTGGGCATTTCTTAAGGGTTAAGGGACTTCTGGATGTCCCAGAGTCCCCAAGACATCCCCCTTTGAAGGGACGCCCCAGAGACATACCCTCTCAGAGGGAAACGTCTCGGAGATGACAGAGGTTCATGGCGGAGGTGGCAGGTTGATTTGGGGATGTCCCCCTAACGTCCCCATGTCTCGGGGACGTCCCTGTCTCAAAAATGTGGGGTTTTTCGGGGGGGTGATGTGTCCCCGCAAAACACTGATAAATTCCAGAATTCAGGACATTGTCTTATTTGGGGACATTACAAATTTGCATCTATCCCTCCCATATAAGTTTTGTATGGCCTCTTTGGCCATATCCATGGCCTTATACATGTATCCTATTGGGTTTTGCTCCCTATCCATCAAGCGCAAAACCTTCACCAAAGGCTCTAATACCGACAAGGTTACAAACAAATTAAAGTCACAAACTTACAAATAAAGTAAATACTTTAAAAATTTGAAAATGAAGGAATCAATTTGAAATTTAAATTTGAAGTTATCTTGACGATTTCTATAGCTCTTTTCGCAAATGCATTATCAAAAACTATCTTTGTGATCTTCTCTCCAATTTTCTTTGAATATGTTGAGTCTAGCCATGCTTGACTCACAAACATCTTTGTTTCAACGGTGTCAACAAACTACAACTATTTTGCAATGTAAGGAAGTTAGTTGCAAATCTTGCAACCCTTGGCTGCACAAGCTCTTTCCCCTTGGTGTGATCTCTCATCATGCTAAGAACCCAAGGGTGATTGCAAATGTATTTGGTGATGTTTTTGGCATCTTCAACAACCGGTCTCAATCAATTTTGCCTATGTCCTCCAAAAGAGGGTCAAGGCAATGGGCCGCGCAAGGGGTCCAAAAAACTGATGGATGGCTCTCCATAAGAAGTCTCCCTACTGTCACAAATGTTGTTACATTGTCAGTGATAACTTGCACAACATTCTTGATGCCCATGTCGAAGATAATCTCCTTGAGCTTCAAGCTCAAAGTTTCTGCTTTTTTTACTTTGTTAGAGGCATCAATTGACTTCAAAAAAACCATCTCACCATTTAAAACCTCTAAAAAAATTGATGAGAGTGTGGTTCTTTCCATCTGTCCTTCCATCTAGAAGAATGGTGCATCCGAAGTTTCACCAATGCTTCTTTTGATCTTCTATAATTGACTTTGCATCTTCAACATCATCTTGGAGCAACCTCCCACTTATGTCTTTTGGAGAGGGTGCCTTGTACCCTTTCCTTGCAATTGTTAACGTTGCCACCAAATATTCCCAGTATAGGTTCTTAGCCACGTTGAAGGGAAGGTTGTTGAAGTACCAAAAATTTGCATGTCTTATTTAGTTCAACGTGTGCCTCTTTATTCCATCCTATACCTTGCAATGAAGGTTGTGCCTTAGGTATGTTTTGAGGTACAAAAAAACTACGTGACTAGCTTTTTCTTGAATTGGATGAGGTGGATGTACTGCGCATGCATGGACCATGACTAGAGCTCACTATCTCTGTCATAGCTACCTCAGTTTCCGCTGCGGATGTGGGAGCAATGGCTGCTTGAATCTTTTCCCTTTCTACTTTCTTCTCATCCAACAATGCAATCTTTGCAATTATCTTTCGTTTTGCTTTTTCCGTTGTATTGGGACATGGCCTGACATCATGGCAAATAATGCATGCAATATTGTACCTGAGGCGATTGATGCCTCCAAAAATCTTTTTCGAGCAAAACGTACAAATCACACTCCCCTGGGATGGTCCAACCAATATGACATACTTCCAAGCAGCGGTACAACCTTTAGCGGGATAGTTACCACTTATTGATGTTGACTTTGATGCGGCATTGGATGCCATTGTATGCTAACAGTTAACGTGCAACATGTTCAAATGTAAAAAAGTTAAAAAACAATATTGAAAAAAAAAAAAAAAAACCGT
Organism: Torreya grandis; assembly: GCA_037957365.1. Lineage (NCBI taxonomy): Eukaryota > Viridiplantae > Streptophyta > Pinopsida > Cupressales > Taxaceae > Torreya > Torreya grandis. The sequence continues at coordinate 1,368,171 of JARHVA010002594.1, read as the reverse complement.
AAAGTTGTAAATATAAACACTAAACCCTATGTATATGAAAAAACTTAAAAATGGTATCTACAAAAAACCTAAACCATAAATTCGTAAAACCAAACCCTATAAACAGGAGAAAACCAACAATTTTATTAAAAAATAATGAGAAACTATTATCAATCACGATTAACAATTATGGAATTGAATGAAATTTATGTAAATTTGTTAAACATATTTAGAAACCTAATATTAATGATTTACATGTTGATGGAAAAAAAAACTTACTTGGAAATCAAATTTCTTCAAATTTGCTCCCTCCAATTCACTTAAAGGATGCTCAAATGTTGTGTGATGAGAGTGTGTGGGCATGTATGCGTAAATAAGAGAAATTCCTGTGTTTTTGGATTATTTTTTCTGCGTTTTTGATTGTTTTTGGCTCTCTATTGGCAGCGTGGACTACACGCGAGCGAGTATTTAGATAGTACTTGCCAAGTATAGGGGCTACTCACCGCGAGTATTGTCGAAGCACTCGCCCAGCCTGCAAAAAAAATACTTGAGTATACATAGAGTGTACTTGCTTGGGTCTTTTTTCGGTGACTACTCATGTGCTCGGAGAGTATGTATACTATGGTCAAGACTACCTAGACTTCTCACAGTCATGGCGAGCCCAACACTGTTCAACATAAAAAATGCTAAAATTTACAACAAATGATAATCAAACCTTACACAACACTATAACCTCTGTGTTACAATTTAGACAACCAATGGCAAGGCAAAGGAAAAGGTATTGGTTTAGGTCGTTCTCAATGGCTTTGAGAGGTGTTGCCAATGACTGGTACATCAAGCAAGATAAGGGATAAGTAATTGGATGAAGTTGCAAAAAGGCTTCATAAAAGAAGTTTGATAATTGAGACAACAAAGAAATTGAATCTGAGATATCGAACATGAAACAAGGGGTAAATGATTTTGTCCAAACATATAACCGATAGTTGGAATTGATATCTATGTTAAGAAACCCTCAACATATGAACTAAAGAGTGATTCATTGAGGGTCTTAGGCTGAAGTACCAAAGTTGAAGGTTGTGCCACTGACTACCTACAATGATGCCTACAATTGAGCCATGAAGGTGGTGGAAGATAGGGAAAGGATTAGAGTTATGTTGGTTTTAGGAGTTTTAGATAATGTTAGATGCACAATTGCAGGAACTGCACTGTATTGTCCTCCTTTTATTTAGGCAGATATCAATATTACTTGATTATTACCTTTATAGGGTACTATTGATATCTGCAGATGGCAATATTCAGTAAGATATTAAAGATGCGCTGTAACTCTGCCTTGCTATATAGCTAATAATATGCATGTTCGTTACATAGACAACTTTTGGAAATGCATGACATCAAAGCAACTGTTTTCTTTCTTAGAGAACAACTCCTAGGCGGTAGAAGCTGGATTGACTTTAGGCCATTAAAGAATATCTAGTGGTTGACTACCATATGTTAACAAGGTCTTTTTCGAGCCCATAGTTAATATTAGGTACTTTAAAATGGTATTCAGCATTTTGCTTGCCCATTTGTACCTTCATATAAAAGGGAACTCCTAAAAAAAAAGCTTCATCAGAAAAGGAGTCTTTCATCATTCATAACATACTAAGTGAGAACGGGAAGAGAATATGTGAGTCCCTAAATGAGCAGATACTCTGTTTTGATATTAAAATACAAGGACAGAGAAGCTACATGCTTCCTTAACTTTAGACGAAATCGGTTGATCCTTAAACATACAATACTAATCATTTAATCAAATCTAATGGGAGCATGTGCTGGGTTGTTTGATGTAACTACATCCAAGATATGAATGTGTGCATACCAAGGAGGTTAGTAGCACTGTCAACAACAGGAAGGAGTTGTGGAAAATCTAATGGGAATACATTCTGGCCCTTGGGTTATTTGATAGAATTATCATTAAATGTAGCATGCGAAGGCGTGAATACTCAGGGAGATAAAAAATGCTATTGAGAATACAAAGGAACTCCATATGGAATTGGAAAACATAATTAGTTGGATTTCTTTTTATTGTATTAAAAAACAAAGCTTAGAGTTCCACATAGTTAGTAGGACAATATTGCTAATGGAATTTCTATTAATTACACCGTAAGAAGCAATGTCAAAAAAATACTAAGATTTATTTAGCCTTTGTAGAACATATCAAGTATATTTTTGACTATCCAAATTTGAATTCTTGCGTGTCATCTTCTATTAATTTGAAGTGGAGGTGCCATTTTCATATGATCTTTTCTACACACTTGTCTTTTTGGAAACAGAGCTAGAATATTCAATGGATGCTCTTGCATCCAATTCTTTTTTTCTACATCCAATATATTAGTTAGTAGCTTATGCCCGTTGATCTTATAAACCCAACAATTCTGCCTTAGATGTGTATCATCCTACTGGATCTCTGTGGCACAGGATTCCTCGAAAGATTATAAGTTTTCAGACTAGTGAACCCTCTTTATGGATGCATATTAATTCTCTTTAAGCATTCATGTTTCTTGGAATTTGAAGGGTTTACCTTGGATTGGATTGGAGTGGGCTAGATTTATATTTTTCCGAATTTAAGTAGTTACTCTCCCCCATTGGTGATATGCTTCTGTCGAGCTGGTTTTGCACTAAGTTCACACTTCTTAATTGAAAATTTGAAGCATACTTGACACATGCCAGACATACGAGTGAAGCATCTTCTTGACATATAACAGAAGTATATGGTGTTTTCATCTTATGATATATTACTCCCATCAATCCTTACCATTAGAATAATGTTCTGGAAAGACCTATGTATGAAATTTGACCCCCAAATTTCATGCACAGGTCTTTCCTGAAACTTTATTCATGGACTGTAGAAGGTTAAGAACCATAATCCATACCATAGTAACCTTAAAGATTTGAGATTTCCACAGTTCATCATTTTGCATTATATATCTGGATTCAATTATGTTGTATCCTCTTTTGTTACTGGCATTTTGGGTCTAACTTCAAGATCCTTTTTCAGGAATTTTTGGATCTTGTGATGGATATGTGGATTGCCTTTCATCTTCTATAAATAATTCACTATGATGTAATATTTGATACTGAGTCGGCCATAGACTTATATATATTTATCCTAATTCAATTTTAAGGTCTATATAAAATTTAAAAATTAAGGTTACAGATGATAGATTTGTAAGTGTTTCTTAGTTTCCATCCATCACCCCTTTCAATATTATTCTTGTGCTGTTCAATTCAACTCTCTCCCTTTAAATGTTGTTTATGTAATGATCGTTTTTTGCTAAAATCTTCACTTTGTCAATGCAGATATCATGTTTTGTTGCAATTGAATGTTCAGCCAATGCAGATTTTTCAATTCTATCATTTTTAGTGACCCTAGAGTGTTCTTTAGACTTTAGTTATTGCATTGATCATTCATTTAATGTCTGTATAGATATTTGATTACTGTAAAAAACAAAGCAATACAAAATCTAACATTCTATGAAGTAGTGCTTCTTGATTTTCTTAAAATACTGGAAATTATTCAAGTAACCAAGATAACATGGGCTAACCACTTGAAGGATAATGGTCATCAAACTACAACAAAATATCATATTAATAACTTTAAGTGGCTCAGTAATACTTACACAAAATATCTTAGATCGACAAAAAAAATCAAATGTGTGTTGTTTAAGGCAATATGACATGATTTTTAGACGTGCATTGTGCAAGAGACTCGAAGCAAAGATATAAGTGTACTTACTTTCAATGCTTTAACAGTAATTTCTTTGTTAAATGGTTGTTACTTGCAGCTGTCGACCCATATGAATCATATGGCGAAAATCATTTCTTGCCATACATTTGTGCTTAACTATACGAGTCAATACCAATTATAGAGGTGTCTGCTCCTGGTTAAGTAATAGATTCAAATTTCATGTTTCTGTTCTTTTTTCTATAAAAGACAAGCCATACTTATGTATATTTGTTTACAAGTTTTGCAACACTTTGATGGAAAAAAAGTTCGGTTATGATGAGAAATCCTCTGATATGCAAAATAAACTAGATTGTTTAAAATACCTGACAACATTTTCGATCTGAACTTATCTTTCACGTTGACAGTTGAAATTCAGTGACAATCAGTTTTATGGTGGTTAGTTTGTTCAACATACTAAAGGTAAATTGGAGGTGGGCTTCATTCTCTGTTTGTCCTTTCCCCCAGAAAATGTCCTCCTGTATTGACTGGAAGCACTGTCACTTGGTGATATTCTAGATGGAACTACAAACTTTGCGCATGGCTATCCCAGCTTTGCTGTATCAGTTGGAGTGCTTTACAGAGGAAGGCCAGCAGCAGCTGCTGTGGTATCCACTGTTCCCTCAAGTTTGATTTACGTGATGGAAAAGTTTTCCTGTTATATTTGAAAAAGCATTTTTGTATACATGCGATTGGTCTTTCTATTCATGATTGTACGAGAAGTAGAACATCTACTGCACTGTGATTTGCAATGGGTCTTGATCTACTGTCTGTTGAACAGTTTAATATGAAAACCTACTATAATATAGAAATACTAGATAACAGGCATGAGAAAAACCATGAACTATCAAATTAGACGAATAATTTGTTCTTAATTATGATGTGCTTTTTCCTGTTTAATTTACATATACTACCTTCAGTAACTATTAAAGCATTTCTATTTGAGATTTAATTCCTTTCTAATGCTGTTCCAAGTGTTTTATGAAGATTTCTTATATTTATCACTTTCCCTTGTTTTTAAGTTGAAGTTATCTCTTTTCTTTGTTCTATCATATATGCCAAGCCTTGCAATTTTCTTCTATTCTGTTGAATTTCAGTGATGCAAACTGTGACTTTTCTTTGAGGTTCTTATTCTGTTTGATGTTTTTTTCGTTCATCTCATGGTAAGTCTCTAAAAGGTTTTCTATTCTCCATTACAACCACCTCTTGTCGTGATTGACAATTACGTTGCGCTTTTTCTATTTTGTTACAGATTCTCATGAAAATGTGTTTGCTAGCATATTGTAATTTGTTCAGTGCTCAATTACAAAGATATGCTGGATTCCAATTTTTTTCATCTCACTAGGATTTTTTTTTTTGTTGTAAACTTTGATAAGCATGTGTAAGATAGCAAACAAGTTTTGTTTTCATTTTAGGTTTCCTGTTCAGAAGGTCAAGTACTAATGGATGCTAGGTAGACAATTGTGAGGGAAATAAATGTTTCCGCTGTAAAGCTGAGTCTTATGTTACATAGACAACGATATTAGTAACAATGAAGCAAACATTGGAAGTCTTTTCAGAATTCCCACCAAATTTGCAGAAGCTATTGAAAAAATTCAGAGAAACTTTCTTTGGACAGATACTGAGGAGAAAAGGAGAATGCCTTTAATTGCTTGGGATAACATTTGTAAACCTATCAGGGAAGGAGGACTAGGAATAAGGAAAATTAGAAGTATGAACACAGCTCTCTTAGCCAAGCAGGGATGGAGGGTTTATCAGGAAAACAAAGAATGGAGCAATATATGGAAGCATAAGTATTTATTCAAGGCAAAATCCCTCTCTGATTTCTTTTCTTACCCTGATGTTTCCCGTCCATCTTCCATATGGGGGGCAGTTCAGGGTACTAAACAAGTTTTAGAAGAAGGAAGCGCCTGGAAAGTAGGCAATGGAAAAAAGGTGAAATTTTGGGAGGATGTTTGGTTAAAAGGAAAACCTTTGATAGATGAAATCCAAGATAAAGAAGCAATAGACTGATGTAAGCAAAGATTTGGAATAATGGTTAACCAATACTGGCAGAACAATTCTTGGGTGAACCTTACTGATCTTGATCAAGATTTCAAGAATATTCAGCTATCCCTAAATGCTATATCTCTCTACCCTAATCTTGAAGATAAGATTGTTTGGCATGATGAGCCTAGTGGACAATTTAAAGTTTCTTCCATTTTTACTTCAAAGGGAAATGGCAACAAACCTTTGTGGACGTATGCCTGGATAAAGGGGCTCATCCCTAAAATCAAAATCTTCTTCTGGAGCCTCCTCCAAAATAAAATCTTGACTCTGGACAATTTACAGAAAAGAGGAATATATGTTGTGAACAGGTGTATTCTTTGTAAGGACTTTGAAGATAGAGATTACTTGTTTGTGAACTGTTCTTTTACGTAGCAAGTTTGGAAAGAAATCCTCAATTTGTGGGGTATTGCTTGGATTCACCACAAAAATGTGGAACTATCTTTCAAAAGTTGGTATTGTCCTTCCAAGAATCCTGAAGTTATATTTTTATGGAAACTAACTCTTCCCCATATTTGGTGGGGAATATGGAAGGAAAGAAATAACCGAATTTTTAGAAGTAAAGAACTTCCCGGATGGGTGGTGGGGCAGAACACCATTAGAGCTATCAAGGAGAATTTCTCATCGCAAAGGAATCCAAATCCAACCTTTCAAGTGGATAATCCCTTAAGAACAGAAAATTCTAATGGTAAACCTGAAAATCCTAGACTAGGTGTTACTTGGAATGTCCCCCCTCAAGGGTGGATTAAAGGAAACTTTGGAGCTGCTAAAGGGAATCCGGGGAATGCAGGATGCGGAGGAGTATTGAGAAGCCATATGGGAAATGTAATCGATGCTGTTGCTATCCCCATTGGAAAGTCGAATTGTCATATTGCTGAAGCTTCTGCTGCCCTTCAAACCATCAAACTAGCTGTGGATTCGGGATATTCTAAATTATGGCTGGAAGGGGACTCCTTGAATATCATAAATATTCTAAACAATAAAAATTTTGTGTCATGGACTATATAGGCTATGGTGATGGAGATGAAAAATTTAATCAAAAAATTTGAGAAAGTAACTATTACCCACACCTACCGAGAAGCTAACGGAGTTGCAGACTGGATAGCAAATCATGCAGTCCAAACAGGACACAAGGTGAGGTGGTAGGAAACATTAAATAAGAATGTGGATCTTAGAGCACTCATTCATCATGACGCAATTCATGCAAAGGAGGGAAAGATCAGATTGGATTAGAAAACTAATGATTTGGAGGAGTGGGTTCGGGGAGAAAGGCTTATAATCATTAAAAAGAAATGTTCTCTAGAATGTGAAGCGGATCATGAACGTGCCTAAAAAAAGGTGAGCTTTGTACCAAATTGGTAATAGGTGGGATCATTGTTTAGCTTATAGTGATTAGGTATCAAAGGAAATCTGCATGGCTCACATAAGGAAAGGAGAACCAAGGAAGCAGGAACCCAAAAATTGTGAAGAGTGGAAAGTGAAACAAGATGTTTGGAAGATCCTGTAGAGAGGGAAGGTTGTGAACTACATGGAAAGGCTCTATGGTTCAAAACCTCATATTACAATGACTTTTTTCAAAAATTGGATTGATGATAGGGTCACTCTACATGGCATCACAGTGAATCTAACAGAGGAATTTATAGCAGAGGTCATGGGGCTGCCTACGGAAGGAATAAAATTCTCCAAGCAGACTAGTATTTCAAATGAGGCCTTTTGCAAATTCCCTAAGACGGACGTTGAGGAGCAATAGCTGGAAAAGTACAGGGATTTCTTTGAATTGGAGTAGATTAAGGGCATTTGGAGGGATGTCTTGTGTTGTATTCAGGAGTATTTTATACTCGATGGAAGAAGCAAGAGAGTCCACAAATTTCACTTTGTATTCCTAAATCATTTCAGACACAAAGTAAGAATTTCCTTTCCCTTTTATTTGCATTTCTCTTTGATCCAAAGTTTATTCGCTCACAGGAAGAAGGAAATGCATCCTATTCTACATGAAGGATTAATCCTGATAATTGAAGGCTATTGCAAGAACAAGGCCATTGTTATGAACCCTTATTTGGGGAAAAATAAGGATTCATAGAGTAACAAGAGTGAAACTGTAAAAGGGAAAGAAATAAGATAAAATCAAGCCCCCCAGTGTCAAGAATTAGAATGTTGACGAGGATATAGATTGGGAGAGTACTGATAATTCTAGAGAGGAGAGTTTGGAGGAAGAGGGAGGAACAAAAAGCAGGAAATCAAGTTTCAGTGAGGAAGAAGAAGTTCAAGAGAAAAATGAGAAAGGAGTAAATATAGAGAAGACTGAAAATAGTGAACATGACTCTGAGGAAAACCAGCAAGTGTTTGAGGATGATAAAGTCCTGGATGATCCTATTGAGGACCCTGTTTCGATAAATGAGAGGGAAAATATAGTACAGGCTGACAACCAAGAAATGGATTTGGGAGCTCAAGCTGAAACTAAGGAGCATAATCAAAGGGGAAGAGAGAATCACATTGAAGAAGGTGGAAACAGTCCTAATAAGAACACAAAAGAGTGGAGTGATAAAAGGTAGAATGATGGAAGGCACACACCAACGAGATGGGTTAATTGCAAATTAGATGCTATCCTCTAACTTGATTCATGGATGTATAAGGAGATAATGGAACTCAAAAGGAAAATGGAAATAATGGAAGATAACCAAAAGGCAGTTTGGAACAAAATCAATAACATGGAAAAATAGATGAGAGGCATACCCATCAAACTCAAAGACTATGAGAACAACCTAAGGGAACTCATCAAGGAAAGTAGAATGAAGATGGAGGAAGTTACATCTAACATATGTGCTGCAGCTGCTAATATTGGAAAAAGAGCAAATGAGGAAATCAAATCCCTAGAGGGGCCTAGCAAGAGGACTAGACAGAGCTCAAGAAAGAAAGCAATGCAAGAGGGAGCCATGTCGGTAGCTACTGCCATTCAGGACACTGCTGTGAAAGGTAAGGAAGCAGTGAAGATGATTTTGGAACTGGAAGAATAGCCTAGTTCTTTTAGTTGGTTGTGTTATCTGGTCTTGTTTCCTGGTTTTTTGTAATCTTTTGACTATGGAGTAGCCAGGTCTATGTAAAACTTGGGTTATGACTTGTGGTCTTTCCAGTGGTTTTAGGTCCATATAAAACCTGATTATGATACTTCTTTGAAGTAGGTTTTACGTTTTGCCTGTGGTCGTAAATGCTTCATCTTTCTATCTTTGTTTCAGGGTTTCGGAGTCCCTTCAAAACCTGTTTTTACTTTAATCTAAAACAATGAAGCAAACATTTCTGAGCATTACTCCCCCCTTTATTTCCATGGAGGAAGGACAATCATCTTTGATTGGGCATTGATTTCTATCCAAATGGTGCTATATAAACTTGAGTTGCCAAGTCATCCGATAAATGATTAAAATTGTTTCCTCAGAAATCTTTATTAACGTCTTCAAGAGTAACTTTACTCTTACCCTTTCAAGTAAAAGAAAGAGCCATAAGTCTGACAACATACAAAATCTTCCAAGCAATTTGTTATAAAACAAGTGTTACTAGAAACAGCAGCTCTCCAGTGTATAGTCCTAGAGAAAATGTTATATTTTTTTTGGAAATTTCGGATGCACTTGGTTAGCTCCCTGATTGACATTTAGTTTTCTATTTCTAGTGAGCTTCTAAAAACAAAAATATGTGTACATGGAAGTTATTAACATGATTGACACAAGTGCAGGTATAAAGAAGCCTTAGAAAGGAACTAGTGTTGACTTTGGAGAGACTATGTCGGGTGAAATGATAAATCCATTTTAATCTATGGTTCTGGTGTTGAAATTGAGGTCTTTCTTGATTCTGTTTGGATTATCCTTCTAACTGGGCAGGGATCATTTCAAGGCTTGACTACTTATCATAGGCTGGCTAGAATAGGGCTCTGCATTTTGCACAAAGGAAAGGATTCATTACTATTGCATGGAGCTGCTTATCTTCTTAGTTTCAATTACTTCAAATTTATTTAGCAATGATTTTTTAATCAGAGGTCATGCTAATGGAAGTTGGTGTATGAATTGGATCATGGAGAATCTAGTAAAGAACATGAAAGTTGTTAGCAGTTATTTTTAGTAATGAGTCGACAAGTAACAAGAGTAGTGGATTATGAAGTTTATGCTGGTTCATAGAAAAAATATATCTCAAAACATGATTGCATATCTTTATGGGATTTGTGAGAATGTTGGAATATTTTGATAGACGAGTGTTACTGGATTCTTTTCCCAATGGTACTGCTCCCATACCCAATTCTCCATAGTTTCTTTGAAGCATCAATTCACATCTGGATTGGCTGTAGATGCTTGGACAAATCTGAAATGCAGTAGATTTATAAATATATATAGTGGAACGTTTTGGAAATGTCGAACATATCTACTACAGGAAATGCACTGTCAAACATTTAATATGGGGAGCTTTGTTGTTTTGCATAACAGCTGGTAATGTTTTATATTCACATAGATCAGCGTTGAAATGAGATAATTGGAATTTGGGTGGTCCAAAGAAATGGGCATTATAAGGGTTGAATAAGATCCAATGCAATTGACTTGTATAGATTTATTCATGCAAAGAGGGTTCTTACAACACTCTGTATGGCCTCATCCTTCAAGCTCATATTTTTTTTAAATCTATATGCATGTATTTCAATTTTTAACGAACAAGGTTCTCGTTTCAATGATTTTTTAAGTTTTGGCATTTCGAAGATTTGTTTCTAAAATGAAATCATTATACCCATAGTTCTTTATGGGCTAGAGGTTTTTGAGCCTAATCTGGGAGTTATTGACCCAAAATGTATTGACAGGGAAGATTTGCATATTTTCACGAAGAAAAAGGTTTGAGCTATTGGTTTTTGGATTCATCATGTTCAAAGAAACAAACTCTGATGTTTCGAGTACCATATGTGTACCCATCTTCAGGGAGAAAATAAAGATGAAGAAATATGCTTTCTCCAAGGAAACAATTACAAGGTTTCTCATTAATAGTTCTTTCATCAAAACACGAGAGAAAAATGTTGGTTAGCCTCCCTAGGCAGAAACAAGACTGATATAACTTGTAAAGAATTAATTAAGTAAATAAACCCTACATAGCAAGTTTATTCATCAAAAACTAACAAATAGCTAGAATAATAAGCTTGTCAATATGTTATGATTAAATTTACTTAAACAACCACTTAATTCAACAATTCACCTGAAAACTGAAAAATGAAAAACATAATAGAATAGTTAATCTGAATAATAGATTGAGACTATTAATTAATGGAATCAATTAATTGAATAATTAATCCAGCCAAATTCTTAACTTAACCACTAACTGAATTTCTTAATCAATTAATTTTTTTTAATTACTCACCTCTAACTTACCGTCAGCATTGGTAATTTTTGCAATGTACTAATTAATGGCTGCCAAGATTTTCCTATGCCAATTCCATTATCCCTGTTTAGATTATACAGCCTCTTCTCAAGCTTGGTAGTCTCTCTTACTTACCTTTGCTAGTAATGTTCTTCCTTTGCGATCAACTTTTATTTCTCCAAACACATTTGGTGCTTAGTATTGTTGGAATGTTCCACAAGAGCTGATTCATTTAGGCGAGAGATCATAATATCCTTTGTATGTTCCTTAAGACTACTTTATAGATTCCTCCCTGTTTCCACAACATATGGTGTACCGCATGAACATGGGACCAAGTAAACACCTTTATGTAGTCTTGGATCAATAGGGTCCTTTTTCGAGTATAGAGTTGTGCATAGGGCATTTTGAGGTTTAAAAGTAGTATGTATACCTGCATTCCTCAATTCTAGCCACTTTCTTAGATACTCCTACAAGAGGGATACTGGTCATGGGTCCTTTGTCACAATTTTCTTCATCCCTCCTTCCTCTTTTCACTCTTTGGAAAGATTTCTCAATGTCATTTCCTTTGTATCCATTTCTCTTTAATACTAACATAAGGTGATATTTTTCTTGTTCAAAATGTTCGATGTCTGAAATTCTAAATGCATGTGTCGCCAAGCTATTAAGAACAACTGCTTTGTCATATGGATGGTGGTGAGAATCCAGCTGAAGATAAAGGATTGTATGTGTTTTCTTTTTGAAGACTTCATGGGCCAAGGTTCCATCTGGTTCTTTGAAATCATTACATCAAGGAACGGAAGTCTCCCATATTCCTCTTCCTCCATGGTAGATTGAATCTATTCCCATCTACCATTGAGATGCAACAATTTTTTAAGCTCCTCTCTTCCATAGGTCTACTTGGCATTGGTGTCATGAACAAACTTGTCCCACCAATTAGGTTTTAAGGGGTAGGTATCTAATGTTTTTTTTCTCAAATTCCTCCATGAACAAGTTGCAACAATCAGCAACAATGTTGAGCCCATCTCCACCCCTTCCGTCTATTCATAGAACTCACCTTTAAATATGAAGAAGGTTGATTGTGAGCACAACTCTATTAAGTCTTCCATATGGGGATTTGTAACCTTTCTAACCACTTTCATGGCTTTCTCTAATGTGAACTTTATGTAAAGCAAAACCACATCAAAACTTACTAAAATATATCCATTGTTAACCTTGTGATCTTTAACTTTACAAACAAAGTGTTTAGAGTCCTTAATGAAATACGACATCTGCCCCACCAAGGGTTTAAGTTTTCTGGCTAATTACTTTGCAAGAGCATATGTAGGGGAGTTTCTTGTGTTGACAATTGGTCTTAGGGGAACCCCTTATTTATGGATTTTTTGTAGCCCATAGATACTTGGTACAATTAGTGCTTTTGGTATCAACCTATGTGTAATGCGCTCATCAATTTGAGAATTCTTGATCTCCTTGGTTATCATATTAGTTATCTTGTTTACGGGATTTCCTAAGACCCTCTTGGAGCTCCCGCTAGAGGTCAAATTATCTATCATCTTTAATTCATAGGCCCTTCTATTCATAATAACCTTAGTGTTTCCCTTTTCCGACATTTCGATGATTATATCTTTGTTATCTCTTAGTCTTCTAAGTGCCTTGCGCTCAATATAAGAGAGATTGTTTTTTGGTGGGTGTGCATTCTTTAGTGCTCATAAACTTTTGATCTTAACTATTTTGCTAACTCCTCATCTTGATTTCTAATTCCGATTTCTAGACCGGGTAACAATCTCTCCATACGAGGTTTTGGCCGGGAAAATCTCTTCGTATCGAGAGGTTTCCAACTGTCATGCTTTAGTACATTATCCATTTCAAATGAATGATTCTTCAATGCACTGTCCAAGCCGAGTTTGTTTCCCAATCCCTTTTTCTTGAGAATATCTTCAGATTCATTTTCTATCTTTAGAGACTAATATCCCTTGGTGTTTTATTGTAAGGACATGAGAGACACCCATATTCAGCCCTTTGTTCTTCAGAGAAGGTTATCTCATTGGTTCTCATGACATTGTTGGTATTCTGGGACCAATCTGTTGCTTCAATCTAATAGTATCTCTATTGAGTGGCTTTCTCCATTTAAATACGCCTTGGATGCTTCTCCTTGCCTTCTTCCCTATAAGGATGTGATCAATAGAGTTGTCCATGAAGGCATACTGGGAATACATTCAGGTCACTTGGACCTCCACCTTGCAGCCACTTAGACCCAAGATAGTTTCCTGTGCCGATGATTTCTTAGCCCTCCATACGACATGAATATCTCCAATATTTTCTTTTGAATGGCTAAAATATTCACCTTGGCTAGTAGAAGCTTTTTTCCCACCTGCTACTAGTTGACACACACTGCCATATTCTGCAAGGTCATAGGATCTGTCGTTTGTGTTCTCTCTAGGTGGCGGAGAATAAAGAGTACTTTATTTTTTCAGATTTTCCGTCTAATATAAAATTTGTTGGAAGTATCACTGTTTTTACAAAACATTATGAGGTTGTCTTTCTACTTTCTTCTGTTATTACCAGAGTTGCATGGATATGGATACGATATCGGATATGGATGAGGTATAGGGTACGGTTATGTCTATTTTTTAAGATCCCCCAATATGGATATGGCATATATGTATGCTATATTTCAATTATTATACATTGTACATAATATACATTATATGACTTCTTTTTCTTCCATTCATAGTCTCATAAAATGCATATGAATTACACCCTTCTAGCTTACCAGAAAGGTAGGAAGTTGGATATTCCTTGGATAAAAAAAAATTGCAGGTTGCCCAAGCCAAAGGAAAATAGACGAAATGAAATAAAAGAAGTAGAGAAGGCCAAAGAAAATAAATCAAACAAAATCATAGCAGGTTTAGCAGAGCTAATTTGCAATTTTGAAGGAAAAGATCAAATCAACACTCATTCACCTCCATGTCCTAAATTGCTGCTGCTAAAATGCATTTCAATGGGTTGTTTGCAGTTTTTATTGTCTTTTTAGTATTTTGAAGGTTTTTTTTTTCAAGTTAATTTTTAAAAACTTTTATATCAGATATGGCTATGGATGTCTTGCATTCCATATTCGGTCATATCTGATATGGCCTAGTTACAGGCCAGTATCTGGATGTGGACGGGTACGGTATCTAGGGCATATCTAAGCCGCACCGTACACGTATTGGTATCTGATATGTAGATACATGCACCTTAGTAGTAGGGTTGGTGTATCTAGCAACCTTGGTTATAACTTATCTTGATGTGAGGTGCCCGACTCTTTTCCTTCAAGAGGCTATCATTTTCAGGCATATGTATAATGAGTTGAGTACCCTCTTTTTAACCCATCTGAAACATTCGAGGTGTCAAGTGCGCTTTGGATACTTGTTGCTTCACACACAAACTGAGAATAGATTAGCAAGATGCTGTCCATCATTGACTGCTTCTACTTGGGGTGCCTCGACCCCCCCTCTCTCATACTAGGTGACATAATTGGTGTCAAGGGCCATATAGTTGTCCTTGCCCACAAGCCAGGGCATGGGGATAGTAATGCATTACCGGTTTTATTTGAAACTTCTAAGGATTGTTGGCCTTGGAGGAGAGGTTCTAGGGGAGTACCCTACTCCCTCCTCAGATTTTCTAATGTGCCCCCTTAGACATGTGCATCTCCTATGGACATAATGAGGTCCTATCTAGGCCTTACTGTGGTGGTGGATGATGATGATCCTAGTTTTTCTACTTTGATCTTTGATACAAATGTATGGCAATGTGGACCTCTGGGTTTGGTCCTCACAGGGACTTTGTTTCCTTGAGGGTTCTTCTCATAATATGGCTATTTGTATTTGCGCTTGAATCATATGGCTAGGGTTTACCCACTTTGGGTCACCTACTTGTTATATGTACATTGTTTTAGCAATTAGTTAATTTTCTTAACTCTTGCAGTTTTAGCTTCCCTAGAACTAAACTATTATAACTTGTACTTTTGAATCTCATTGAACTACTTTGTTCATTGTTGGACATTCATATAATCTCTTTATTTCTAATGGTATGTTTAATAATTATATATATTGCTGAATGTTTGCTTCCTAAATTTTGCAACTCTACCGCCTCCATACCAGCATTCATGTTTCCAGTAACTTGTACTTTTGAATCTCATTGAACTACTTTGTTCATTGCTGGACATTCACATAATCTCTTTATTTCTAATGGTATGTTTAATAATTATATATATTGCTGAATATTTGCTTCCTAAATTTTGCAACTCTACCGCCTCCATGCCATCATCCATGCTTCTGGTAACCTTGAGATAAAATTTATTGAGGTCTGTCCTTAAATAGTTTTTTGTTTTTGTCCCCTAGAAAAAAATTCGTAACTTCAGATTATTCAAAATAAGAAATTACATTCCATGGATGCTTTCCGGCATGACCAAAGGAAAAAGAGAAAGAAAGAGTGGCAACTACTCAACAAGAACACCCCTCAGGGTGATAATGACAAAGCCCCTCTGTGACAGGGGAAAAAGCATCACATAAACTAAGTGATGACCACAACACTAAGCCAAACAAGGAAGTCCAAGAATCACCGGTTGGATGTTAATGAGATATGTTTCCCAAAGAGTCTTCAATTCTACCCTTTTTACCTTTCTTCTTTTTGACATCTTGCTACCCCTCAAATGACGCCATTATGACCAAATGCATCTCTGAAGACTGACATTCAGAGGGTGTATGTGTGTTCAAGAATTCGGAATTTAGATGGGTCATCGGTTCCTTATTTGAGTTGGAGTTATCTAATTCATGTCCTCTCTTCACTCCATGTGATTGTGTCTCTAACAGAACAATCCTCATTGTGGAATTTTGTTCTTTCTAAGCTTCCATTGTATAACATGGGATAAATCTTCAACTTGAGTAAAAGGATCTTCAAGATTGTTCTTCATTGGCTTTGTTGTAGGCTTACTAGCCTCTGCCAGATTGTCTGTTTTGTCCATTACCTCTTGCTCCGGAGAACTCCAACTTTATTGATGTTGATTTTGTCCTTTTTTTGAGCATGCGTCCCTGCCTATGGATAGGTGGCATTTAGATGCCCTGGAAGCTTACAAATACGACATCGAAATGTTGTATTCTCATAATCCAGATCTTGGATGTGTTGGAGATTTCCACCTCTGAGAATCAACATGCCCGATAAACCTTTGCTAAGATCTATCTCCACACAAATGCGAGCATATGTGCATAAAGCTACAACACTTCTCACCATATTTGCTTTAATGAAGGTGCCCAAGGAGTTGCCATCTCTTCAAAAAGCAAAGCAAACGTGAAGAGGGGGATTTGGAAGCCAATCCCATATTGGCATATTGGTAACTGAATGAGAATTTGGGTCAAATTCTAGAAACCATGGAGTGATGTAGAGCCCCACAGTTCCTCAGAACTAGGACCATTCATGAAAACCTGTTGATAAGCATCCTCATCAAAAAGTTGAAGAATGAAAAAACCTTTGGAGCAGAGAGAAATCTCATAGTCCTTTGTCCAATTTGAATGGATCCATTGAAACAAAGCCGATGTAGTTGGCCAAAGGCCATTAAATCTACAAATTATTGCCTCTTTTTCTAAGTTTGATTGATATTGTTTCACCACATCCCCTGTAATCTCTACAATCGGAACCTCTTTAGAATGCTCCACAATATAGGCACTAGTAAAGGATGTAGGCTTCATTTCATTCTGTTTAGTTGTAGATTTTTTCACTGCTTCTTTGAAAGACCTGGGTTTAGAGGAAGATGGCATCCTTGAACCCACTCATCCACCCCTTAATCTCAAGACCAAGATGAGGGTGGAATCCTTTCCGATATTGTAGCCGCAGAGTACATAGATCCTCAAGTTGTTTTCCCTCAAAAATGAGATGCTGATATTGCACAAGAAGGCCATAAGAGTGTTCAAGTTTCTGCTTGATATCAACCACTTGGTTTGTAGAATGAATCCATAGACAAATGGTTTTCCCAGATAACATATGAACCATTAACTGATGCCCTGTCTCGTATGTGATGACATTTTCCACCAATTGATGATCCCCATCAACTCGCTCTTGCAACAAGTTCCTACCAAGAGAAGTATTGTAGCTCACCTCGTCTCAAACTGACAATATGCCAAAGGATTGGCCTAATAAGCCAACAAAAATCGGATAACAAGATCATAGGTGCAGGGAGCTTCATGTCTTTGAAGGTTGTCAAAACTGTATTTATGGTAGAGAGGAAGGCCTACTATCAACCATCCTTCATTTATCTGAGATCCAACTGCTGCCATGAGAAAAGCAATCCACTTTGACAGTAGGAAATTGCCTTGAGACTATGTTGTTTGGGTACGGGTACGGGTACGGATACGGGGACATCTCTGGTACGTGGGTATGCCATTTTTCAAAAACCTTGATTTGGATATGTCGTGGGTACGTCTGTATATATATATATATATATATATATATATATATATATATATTACTCATTTTTTTAGTACAACACTTGAAACTACATAGTATGAAAATATTTGGCTATAAATGATAAAACACTTAAAATTATATGATATTCATTCATTCATTACTTCAAAGACAAAATGTACATTCAAATCTAGAATAAATCATCTCGATTGCCCACAAAATCATGAATGCCACTCCCATTATTTTTCAACTTTATCATTTACTGACACTTTCTCTCACAAGGGCTCATCGGTGCATTGAATCTCACAGAGTGCATGCCTTAAGGGGTGCACTGGGAATGGGGTGGGATCGGCTTGTGGCACTTTGCGAGAGATATTCTCACACCATTCTATCACGCATACATCCCTTCATGCAGCCTTCATACCTCCTATGATGTCTCCTTGAAATATTGAAACCCTGAAATATGGCTAAGTTTGAAACCATGAAACCCTGGAATTTGACTAACTCTAAAATATGATAGGATCCTCCAAAACCTAGAATTTGAATTATAGCTCCTAGAGGTCCGAAACCCCTCTCAAACATCCTGAAAGTATATAAATAAAATATAACTTAAAGTACAAGTAAACTTATACTTGAATGTTTATTTTATTTATATACTGTTGGGTTCGGATTGGATTTACATTTTCTAAATTTCTTTGTTGACTTCCATTGTTTCTCCCTGTCGGTGCCTTTCCAGACACCTCTGGGATGTACTCGGGATGTACCGGTAACCCAAGGCGTACCGAAACGTGTAACGTGGGTGAGGGGGGGGGCGATTCCTGCAAAACAGCCTTGAGAACAACAGTCCTCACTAAAAGCTCTTTCCCTGCTCCTTATCAGGGTTTGAAAGTAGCAATTCTCACTAGCAGATTTCAAGCCCTGCATATGACGTAGGCGGACTTTGGTCCAAGTCATGCACAAAAACAGATTATACAGTCCTGCTTTGTACCCAACGGAAGTCTGCACCTACCTTGCATCACTCAAATCTCTGACATTGCAGACCATCCTGTTGGATTCAGGGTCATGTACATTCTGCCATTAGGGCCCAAACCATGCCCAAGAGTGTCGTTCTTGGACAACAAATCCAGCCGCCGCTTGAAAATAGGAGATGATGTCCTGTCTTATTTGGAGGCTAAGCTAGAAAGGCCAAAGCACTGCCAATGTATTGTTTGGCTCCATCTCCTGCTTGGGTTTTTGCATGCCCACCTCCATTGCTCACTATTTCAGGGTCTGAGGGTTTGCACGGTCTATTGAAATTGGCTAGGATAAAAACATTAACCTTGTTGAATCTGAGTCAACAGATCCCCTTTCCACCAATGAGCAAACTTGATTCCAGGCATTTCTGCAGCGTTGGCAACCCCAAAATCGCCATCCTCAAATCCGATCTTGCATAAATATTACCTATGAAATGGTTTTGTTGTTAACTAGTATATATGTAAAATATCAATGAGATATTCTAGTCAAAAATGGAGATCTAATTACTTTGAAGGATGTATTATGTCTTTTAGTCCATCCAAAAAAAACATGAATACATCTAATCTTCTAAATTGTGGGGCCATAACCCAGACACATGTAGGAAAAAGTGCAAATAACACAACTACAAATAACACAAGTATTAATGATTTTGATAGAAATACACTATATTGAAGGGAAATCTCAGAAATAGACACTTATATAAAATAGATGAGCTAAGCAGGAACAAAAGGAAAGATGTTACTCCATAATATTCGCAAACTTGTGATGAAAATGTTGAATTCAATTGCATTTCACTCTTGAAGAGACCATCAATGGCTATGTTATTGGGTTATTATGATCAAAGAATATGTAGCGATTCTATGGAGGAAACCATTGCAGAAGTAACATGGTTCACATGTATAATAGATCAGGGTCCAAAAAGGTTTAATTCTTTGAACCTTGGTTTCACCATAACAAAATCTTAAGTTTTTTTCCCAATACCATTTTAGTTTTTTAATATTATAATGATATCTTTTGCATATTTGGAAAAATATTAATATTTCATAAGAAGTTATGCAATTAAGTAGTTCTAGTGGGGTCTAGGTATAGCATATACTATTACAAAAATTGAACTGTGCATTTTAACTCTAAGAAATATAAGCTATCTAATTCGCCCCCATCCCCCCTCCGCCTTTTAGCTTCAAAATTGCAACCTAAATATCAAACTGGGAATGATGTTGCTTAAATGGCTTGTGAAAGGGTCCATGACAGCATGAATTGGACCAAAGGGATCCATATAATCATAAAGAAACAAACTAAGAAGGCCATTCAGACACAACAGTTTTCAAGGAACTATCCATCCGTGATTGGAGAATATTTCCTCTACCTTGGAGAAATAAGTGTGTGAATGGCAATGCTCCCCCAAGTACCCTGGAGCAGGGGATGAGTTCCTGGAATGGTTTCTCCCTTCCAAAAAAATAAATATAAATTTAGGGCATGGCACAAGAAATGTCTGTACAAAATTATAATATTCTTTCTTTTACAACAATTTATCATCTACCAGAAAAATAGAAATACCAAATACATATAAATACACATTGAATATAATCAGATTAATGAAGAAAACTAGAATCATAAATTTTTGCCTCTGGATTTAGGGGATTTTTTGACTTAACTGAGCAGTCCCTCGCAGAACTGGGGGTTTTCTAGTTATCCCAGTCTGAATTCCCCATTCCAGAGGACACCTATGTGACGAGTGAATGCATTCCCACAACCTCACAAGACAAAGGGATGGTAGGGGTCGTTTTTCTAGTTCTCCCCTTCTGGTTTTCTTTGGGTGTGTCAATCTTCAGGGACAAGTTTCTGGGGAACATTGGGAAATGGGCATCCAAGGCAGCTGTAACACCCTCTAGTTAGTTATTAGGATCATTGGATGTTCAAACATCTAGATATAGACATGTAAACCTTCCTAAATGTGCTCATTATCAAATTTGTATCACATTAGGTCATTTATCACAGCATATAGGGCATAAGCATAGGTAAATATTAACAGGTAGCGCAGGATTCCCTCAAGGCTCATTGACTTAGGATTTAGGCCAGTGATTCATAAAGGATAATACAAGAAAGTTTATGTAGATTTCAGTTGAGGTATCTTGCTGTTACAGTTTGTATGAGTTATGGAGGAGAGCATTGTCTCCTATTTCGGAATTGGCTCAGCTAATATACTCTGACTGCTTTAAATCTATTGATATTTATTGAATGCATAACATAAATTTATTCATTTGATAATCAGAAAAACATATTTCATGAAAATAAAAATGCAGTTACATAATGTGAGTCAAACCAAATAGTCTGCAAAATGGACTGGGCTGAAAGTTTCAAAAGTTAAACTTCAACAGTAACTGAGGTCCATGAACAGAGGCCGAAATCAAAAGAGAATGATAAAAGTAGTAGAATGACCAGTTTGAGCCCAGAAAATACGGTAATTTAACAGCCCAACCAAAATCCAAAACATGAAAATAGAGAGCAATTACTGGTGCTTTGAGAGAAAAGATTCACATGATGGATGTAGGCAGTATATGGGGTACTTGGTGCATTTTGCATATGTATTTAGCATCAAGTAGACTTAGTATATTATGCTGCTTAAAATTTTTAAAACATATTTTCTATTTATTTGTTTCTTTTGGCAAGGGTATCACCAAAGGGATAGCCTTTAGTAATATCTCTTTGTTTGTATTTATGTTGGACAATGTCAAGTAATGGAAATCATCTTATCTCGGCAATTCATAGTTGTTATTTGCTTATTTCTGCTATCTGTTATTGCTATTATGTAACATCTCGCTTGTCTGGAACTGGAAAAATGGGCCGGATTTTTTATTTTTTTTGAGACTGTCACCGTTCAACTTGACAAAAGGAAAATGTCAACTAATTAAATATTCTGCCCTTAAATGAATCACAAACTTGATTTATTTAAACTTGGGTCTGAGCAGTAGTCAATCTTCTTGGGACTTGTGGGCTATGACCCACAACTCTTAATCCCTTAATCTAATAGAAGTTAGTTAGGATACCTTATGACCTCAGAAGCTTCCACTAACAGACTACCCTATCCCCTCAAACCACCATTCCTGGTTTCATAGTCGAAGGGGCCTGCTCAGTAGGTTTATTAATTAGGGTTATTCATATTTTTGATTTATCCCACAAAGGTCTTCTTTATCGCTAGCCATCCCACTAAGATATCATGTCACACATAGCTATTCTAGAGGTGAACTTATTAGTCTTCATCTAATTTGTCGAATGCTTCTATTTCAAGTCATGCTGCCAAGTAAAGCCATCTTCATATAAAATCATCCTTGACAATCTTCACAAGACAAAGTTCCTATGACAGCCATCTATAGCTCAACGTCGTTCTAAACATGATCTAGGTACAGGGCAGGTACCAACATGTCACTAAAACATTCAACATCACACAAACCCTGAGATCCAGTTACTACAAAACAGGGCATGCACTCAGAGTGGATTGGGGAACAGTTCATTATTAGCAAATCTCAATGGTCTAACATCACCACACAAGGTAAGGTTTACAGTGCAACATTTATTGGATAGCACAAATTCAAGTACTTTTCTAGGATGGTATGTCATCATTTGCCAATCCTTACAACTTCATGACTATTCTTATAGACGATTTGGTATGGTCAGGACGTATAACTAGTTCAACACCACATACAACTAGCTACCCATAACATGTTTATAAGATACCATCTTAGTTGGGACTAGCATGATTTATCCTTATATAAGTGTTCCAAGGACAATGTGGCAATTCAGTCCTTATTAGAACAGAGCATGATAAGATGGACAGAGTATGATAAGATGGACAAACATTCAGGTCAGGCTGAGGAACATAATCACTATAGGGTCTGGTAGCTCAGCCGTCCTAACCATAGGATTCAAAAGTTATCTTGGTGCCATACTAATTTCATATTCTTCAATTTATAAAAAGGAAAAGTAGACCCCCGTTCTCGGAGTTCCAAGGAGAAAGGCTACCCCTATGCCTCAATATACTTTTTCCATCAAAGTTGATAGTAAAATCTATCAGTGAGGTCTCGAATTTCAAGCCTTAACAGATATCTAAGTTTTAGCTTATGAATAATGTTGGGTAGAATGACAAATTCCAAATGGTAGTACTACCAATGTGAGACTAGAAAATACTTAAAAGAGTCACAAGGATTGGATTTAACTTCATACATCAGAACAGAGTCCACTGGTCCGTTGGCTAGCAGAGAGGATTTAGCTCATGGATCATTGCATTGTAAGTCTAGTGACGTTTCTAAAACCCAATAGGGAACCGAAATTAATTCAGCAAGGCATGATGCAGCACTGTCTTCCCACTAAGTCTTTCAGAGCCATTTAAGTGTTAGTTCATTAAGCCCACTTCCAAACAGTACTTTAGGTCAGACCTTAGGAGGTTGTCATCAACGCACCCAACTATCCCAAAGTCTAACAAAGAGAAATAGGGGTTTTGACATCCGCTCAATACCTACTCACAATAATGATTGTAATGGATCTAGCAGTCATGCTTGACCAATATCCTATTGCCAACAAAGACTGATCATAATGCCAAAGGTTGTATTTTAAGCCACTTTTCTCATCCTTAAAGGTTTGGATGAAATAATACTCCCTAGCCAGGTCTGTTCAAAGCTTGAAGCTCTTATCACTACCAATGTGATACCAACCTTATACCACTGTCACTTGCGACAAAGAAAGCATGCCAAATTTGAGTATTAGGACAGGGTTGTTTCATAACACCTACCATTGCATGGCCTGCTTTGGTTACTCCATAACATCAAACTACTTTGCACAAAATGCTCACTTAGGTGGTATAAGCAGAGCTTAAGACAAAGTCAAGTGCTCTCAAAATATGGATACAAAGTTCTTTTAGTGCAAGCGAGAGTCCTATGTCTTGAACTCAAAGACCACTATTCAGGAAGAAACAAGTAACATAGGGCAGGTCCAGATAGCACAAACTAGAGTTAAGCCCACACACACGTTAATAACCTGTATCTTAGCAACAAGGTAGAAATCCTTCTCAGACCTGAGTGTCTATCGATCTACAATATTACCATGCCCTCACCAAGACCAAAAAAGGATTACAGGTTTAGACATATAACATCATTCTGAACTACAAGGTGATGAATTTCAATTTAGTAAGCAAAGTTTACCATCAACTTCGATTGTAATCAGACCCTGCCCCTTCAAGGCTTATATATCTAAAAAATTACCACTAGAAGAAAACACAGTTCTGATGCTAAAATTCATGCAGGAATGTTTAAGTCAGAATGTCCAGAATAGCAATGCCATACCCTTTTGAAGGTTTCAAGATCATCATGCAATGAAACACAATCAGTACCTGAAAGTGTATAAGGTCCAGGTACAATTTAGGGTTTCGGTGCACAAGCACATTTAAGAGCCAATTCATTAGGGAGGTGCACTATTAAGATCAATGCCAGAAGTAAACCCTGCCCCTTTCAATGGAACAAAATATGAACAACAAGATCTACTCCTTATCAAACATTAAAGAGCAGATCTCAGACAAGAGGGTGAACTAAGTTAGTACCATATATCATGCATAACCCTCCTCCAGATCCTCTTGATTGGATCATGTACAATCATAATTTATTAGGCATATTGATGCTCAACTGGAAGAACATTATGAGGTGTATAATGTTGTTTCTCAATCACAGAACCTAGAAGATCCCAGTTGAAACAGGGATGCTTTACTTTTTGTCAAAGGTAAAAACAAAGCATAATAATTTAGCCACAGTTCAATATAATGTAACTCCAAATCTATTATCCCAGGATCCAACACATTCTATAGGGATTTCAATATATAGACTCCTCTATCTCAAAGTATCAAGACAGCCATAGATTAGTCCTGATAACTTTAGATGACAGGTCGACTTCAGCTGCAAGAGCTTGATAATTTCATTGCCTTGTTTCTAAACAAGACAGAGTAGAATTCATGCAGTATTTTACATAACACAAAGGATGAGGGCCTGATATAAGATGATACATCCTCCTACTGAACGGACATATAAGTCTAACATCTAGAAGTAGGCGAGGTTTAACTTAAGCAATTGATTCCTCGTTAAAAGAGCGGATGGTAGTACCAAGAAAGTTGTTAAGCACATCACCCTACATCATTAAAACAAAGAGAGAGAGAGAGAGAGAGAGAGAGAGAGAGAGAGAGAGATTATTCAAGTATATATTTTCAACATTTTTCATTACTCAAAAAGACACCGTCCATCATGCATTCTCTGAATTTCGCCATCACAAAAAATTGTTTGAAAATTGTGATTTAATTCATGTGAACCGTATATGAATTAAACAAAAATGAACATCTAATGAAATTTGTTTCAAATTCAGACCGTCGCTTGAGATTCATGTTTAGGGCTTAGGGTAAAAGTCGACACAAAAGTTTGCATCATGATCCACCTCTATGAACTTTGGATTCAAATAGCAACCTGCTGCATGTATAGGTCGATGTAACATGTTCCATCGGATGTTCACAATGTCCCAAATACATTGAACTTCATCACCTTCATTTGTCAGTACTTTTTTAATTTATTCTTTTGCTTGCTCTACGCTCTCATACACAAAACTAATACAAGGTTTCATGCCATTAGCCAATCTCAACAATCCGATAAGTGGCTCAAAAACCTTTAGGGTTTTCTCGGCACCCTCCCAAAATGAACTACCCAAGATAATTCTCTTAGTGTCTTTTGCAATGTTTTTCTTAGAAAACTTAGATTGTGCTCATTTGTTCACTAACTACAACTCTTCTCAATGCTGTCCTATCCTCCACCTCCATTTGCAAAGTGATAAAATTAGATGCAAATTTTGTTTCAGCAAGAGAGAGAAGTTCACCTTTTGGAAATGAGCGATACAAGCTCAAAGTCAAGCGGCGATTAAGTATAAACTTTGAAATTTGTTTCCCTTCTCTGACAACATTATTTACCCACTCCAACTTTGCAAGATCTTTAAGCAAAAGATTTAAAACATGAGTTGCACATGGAGTCCAACACAAATGAGGAAATCTGCCCATTAGAAGTTCCCTTGTTATTTTACAATTTGTTGCATTATCCGTAATAATTTGGACAACATATTCCTCTTCAATCTTCAGAATAGCAGGTTCAACGCATTTGAAAATGAAATTTGCAGTCTTCACATCATTGCTTGTATTAATTGATTTGATAAACATAGAACATTTAGGGCATTGAGTCAATATATTGAGGAGGGGTCTTCGCTTTGTGTCAGAGCACCCATCACTTATTATAGTGCAACTTGATTTTTTCCAGTGCCTTTTCGTTTTATCTAGTTCACTAGATATAGATGTCACCTCCTCTTCCAGCGGAACAGTTGTTAGGCTTTCAAAAGATGGCATTATGTACATTTCTTAAAATTGGCGATCCCCTCTACCATTGCTTTCGTATGTGGATTTCGAACATTGAAGGGAATGGCATTTGCATTAAAAAATGGGCCACCAATCTGTTTATTTCATGTTTTTTTGTGGCTTCCACATAGCTTTCAAAGAAGGCTAGGATTGGGACATTTGATGTGTACTTTCACTATCTTGGGTAGATGTTGGGGAATGTATTGAGCTAAAAAATAAACCAAACTGTGTCAGACTGCATTGAATTTTAGTTCGTTTTGAAGATTCAGATGGTGATGCAACTGTCTTTATTTCATATTTGCTTCGGATTTGATTTACAAATGGGGCATACATAGCGTTCTGCGATGCTACTGGGCAAATCTTTACATCTGGGTTTTCGATATAATGGTTTCGAACCCTTGTTACAGTCCTTGTGATATTTGAGCCACAAAGAGTGCATTGCATGTTTCTAGGATTTGCGTCTCGTTGAATAATGTACTTCTTCTCAAGCGGTTGACTTGCCATAATGATATATTGTCTTTTACAACTTGCTCCCCTGCAAAAGTTTGATAAACATTTTTTATTGCACATTTAAAAAACGTAAAAATATTTTTTAAGATTTAATTAAATGACATATATAAAATAAAATTATAAAACTATAAAAAATTAAAACATATCACAATATTATTATATTTTATTTGAAATGACCTATAAAAAATAAAATATAAAATGACAACTCTAAAAAATAAAAAAAAATATATAACTCTAATATTATGATAATTGTAATTTAATTTGATTTTATAATTATAATTTATAATATAAAATCTAAATGTATTTAATATTTATATTTAATTTATAATGTTTATTTTAATTTTTTTTATATTTATTTTTAAGTTTAAATTTTATTATATTTTTAGTTTTACGAAAATATATTATTTAATATTTATTATTATATTTATATTTATTTCTTTAATAGATTTTATTTTATTTTTTAATTATAATTTATAATGTACAATTATTTATATTTAAATTATAATTTATTTGTTATAATGTTTGTTTTAAATATTTTTTAGTTTATTATATATTTAGTTTTACTATTAAATTTATTTATGTAATATTTACCTATTAAATAAATAAATATAATGTTTAAATTTTTTTATATTATAAAATATAAATTCAAAAATTCAAAATTATTAATAGATTTGGTATGATTTTATAATTATAATTTATAATATAAAATATAAATATATTTATATTATAAATTATAATATTTATTTTAAATTTTAAATTTTTTTATATTTATTTTTAAATTTAAATTTTATTATATATCTTAGATGTAGTTTTGAACTTTTAGGTTTAGGTTAAATACATTATTTAATATTTATTATTATATTGATATTTATTTATTTGGTATTAAATTTTAATTAATAATTTTTATTTTATTTTTTAATTCTAGTTTATAACTAATCTAAAATTAAATAGATTTAAATTATAATTTACAGTTTATAATGTTTCTTTTAAATAATTTTATTTTTTAATGTTTTTTTTAAATTTAAATTTTATTTTATAATGTAAAATTACAATATAAAATATAAATTATAAATTAAAATATAAATATATAATAAAATATAAATTAAAACAACATTAAAAATAAAATTATTTAAAAGAAACATTAGAAACTATAAATTATAATTTAATTTTAGATTAATTAAAAATTAGAATTAACAAATAAAATAAAAACTATTAATTAAATTTTAATACGAAATTAATAAATGTCAATATAATAATAAATATTTAAAACTATTTTTAACCTAAACTACATCTACATTATAAACCTAAACCTAAAGTTTTAAATTGTAATTAATATTTCTAAAACTATACGAAAACAAAAACTAAAAAATAAATCAAAGACAAAAATGTACTTCACGTTCCCTGCGTGTTGTCACCCTCCACTGTTGACTGCGTCTCGCCCTCCACTATCGACTGCTCTCCGTCTACTTGCCTCTCGATCGAGTTTTGTTTGTCGACTGCATTTTGCGGCTTTCATTCTGTTTGCGCTTGCTGTCCCCTGCTGTCACGCGTCGCTGCTTGCCATCATTGTGACTGTCGCTGAACTATGTCTTGTTGTGACTGTCGTCGAGCACTATCTTGCTGTAACTATCGCCATCGATCGAACACTAACCTTCTGAAGTCGCCCACAGCCAATCTCATGACTTATAGCAAGAAGCAACTCTTTGTTTTGTTTCACTACAACAAAAGGAATGCATATAAATAAGGTTTTTAGGGTTTGCGGCTGCCCTTTTTAGGGTTTGCGAGAGATGACAGGTTTTTTTAGGGTTTTTGACTTTTTATATATATTAATATTAAAAAATTTCCAAACCGAATTTATTAATACGGAAGACCGCAAAAATGCATATCATTTTGGATTTGGCCCCGGCCGAACCTAGTAACTATGGTAGACATTAAAACTCTTAGAGGTTAACAAGTTGCACCATTTTGAGTGATGGTTGGTTAGATATACGCCAAAAACCATTAATCAATGTGTTGGTTTATTACCTTAAAGGTGTTGTATTTCTAAAGGTAATTGATGTCATGAAACATATGAAAACTTTTGAGTATATCTTCAACAGCCTAGATGAAGCGATTCTCAAAGTTGATGTAGAAAACGTGGTCCAAGTTGTTATCCATAGTGCCAATTGTGTGGAGGATGAAAAACTGATAGTAGAAATGTACCCACATATTTATTGGAGCCCTTGTGCATTGCATTGCATTGATTTACTAGTCCATGACTTAGCCAAGTTTTCTTGGGTACATGAGGTAGTGCAAAGAGGAAGAACAACTGCCAATTTCATTAAAAAATGATCATCTTACATTGAGTATATATAGGAAGCGGGCATCCAAGGATTTGTTAAAGCCATGTGACACAAGATTTGCCATTTTCTATATCACTTTAAAAAGAGCAGAACAACGCTCTCTGATCTATTGTTTGTGGCAAAGAGTGGGAAGAATCTGTTCTTGCAAAAGGTTCTAAAGGTAAGCATGTGGAACAAATCATTCTAAGCCATGAATTTTGGAAAAATACTTCCAACATTCTAAGGTTATAGAAAGATGTGCACCATAGTTCAAATGCTTCGCATGGTTGATGTTGACATCCCTTGTATTGGCATAGTTTATGAGGGTATGGACCGTTGTAAATAAGCCATTTAAAAGGCTTTCATTAATGTGGAAGCAAAATTCAACGAGATATGAGATATTTGTGATGGAAGATGGAGGATGATGCATACCAGAAAAATGAGACTCAGATTCGGCAAAGACTTGGCAAGCCTATTTTTGACTCGGACTCGACAAAAAGACTTAGCGAAAACTCAACAAGACTAGGAAATTTTAAAAAATCATTAGAATAGTGTTTTTTAGGAGGAAAAACTATTAAACACATTCTATCAAATCCACTTAAAAGTACACTCTCAAAAATAGTCAATTACATTTAACATGCACATGTATACGCAAAGAAGTAAATAATGCGATATTGAATGTTTTCAATTGGACAATTGAGCTTGAAACTTGAAAATTGAGAACTAATATTAAATAGGAGTTGTTTTTATATTCATCAAATTATTTTTTTACATACAAAATATGGATTTATAAATCCATGGCGATGGCATCAACAAAAACACTATATAAAAGATACATCTAAGGTTGAGAAGAGCCTGCATCACTCATCCTCTCAACACGAGATCCACCACGTTGGAGCCTACAACGCTTTTGGTACGTCAAAGAAGCAGTTGCAGCCATTGTACCCACCCTCATGGTATTTACCACCACATTTTTATCCCTATATGTACAAGCTCGCTCCTCTCCCAATGCTACAAGCTTTGCCTTGTCATCAGTTTGATCGACCCACTCATGGTCCTATGTAAACACATGGCTGTCATCTTCTGTGATCCACTTTGATTTTGGATCATACTCCTCTAGCTCAATGGGGGATAAATCTTCCTCATCCCCTATAATCTTTTTGTGACAGAGGTAAATGCTGTAATACACAAATACAAGGTCATTTAACCTTTGCATTGAAAACTTATTGCGTTTTTTGGAGTGTATGTGCTCAAACATACTCCAATTGCACTCACACACAGAAGCACTGCATGGTTGGTTTAGCACTCGAATAGCAATCCTCTGAAGATTCGACACTTTTGCAACAAAATTTTCCCACCATGCATCTGTAACCATAATTATTACAATGTCTTAAACTTCAATTCCAAAAATATGAAAAAAGATAAAAAAATGGAAAATATTAATCATTGAACTCAAAAATTACGTAGCTTAATTGTTGTCCCAGCTGCCTTGCAAATATTTTGAGAAAAAAGATCTAGTGCTTGTTTGTAGATCTCAATCTCAGACATAATCTTCACCCTTGTCTGCACATTTGTCTCCATGGCCTCATGACTGTGTAAAGGCCGCTCATAACCTCCTCATCGGATTTAAAGCTCTCAGGGAGTTGGAAGGCTGGGTTCAGAAAGTAGGCACAAGCATGAAGTGGCTTATGGAGTTGTCCTATCCATTGTTGGTTCATGATATTCCAAATGGGCTGGTACTTGGCCTCGACCATGCCATAAACAATTTTTATTTTCTCTTTGGCTTGGTCCATGCCCTCATAGATATAACCCATTGCGGGATTTTCTCCATCAACCACACAGAGGAGAGAAACAATTTTTTTTGTGATCTATAACAAATATTAACAAACATAATTTAGAGCTATAACTCTAAGTATTAAATAAAAAAATTAAATTAAATAATGTTTTTAAACAAAGAAAATGAAAATTCAAGAAATTTAAAATGACTTACATTTACTATCTCCCTTGCTAGCATCCAAAAGTCGAACTCATCAAACACCCACTCTAGAACAACAGTTCTGCCAATGGTCTTTACATATGAAGACTCGCTCCATTTCTCACTAACATTCACAACAACGAAGCTTTTGATTGTAGCAAAGATTGTAAGGTGATGAAGAAGGTTTCAAAACGGGTTACACTAGGTCAAACCAACTCCTTGTTGTCCGTGAACTCTCTTATTTAAGAGAGGACCCAAGCATGGTTGTAAATGTAATTATATATATTACGACCCTGCTCCACAATTGGCATGATCAACTCCTTTTTCTCAATATCCTTTAGCATCAAATCGATGCAATGTGTTGAGCAAGGAGTCATGAAAGGTCAGTGTGTGTCCTTGGTTGCACATTTGACTTACACTAAGCAAGTTATGTCTCAAGTGTTCCACATACAACATTTTCTGTCTTGGCCTTTC
This sequence comes from Torreya grandis, assembly GCA_037957365.1. NCBI lineage: Eukaryota > Viridiplantae > Streptophyta > Pinopsida > Cupressales > Taxaceae > Torreya > Torreya grandis. Next base: position 1,336,849 of record JARHVA010002594.1, on the reverse strand, counting down.
CATTGTCCAAACTCAAGATACCCTTGCCAACAATATTGGCAGTTGTGTTATCTCCAAATCTCACTGTCCCTGCAACATTCTTCTTCAATGAATTGAATTTGCTCGTCCCATGTCACGTGGCTTGAGCAACCACTATTGATATACCACTTCATGTTTTCATCTTGGATGTGAAAGGCAGTCTGAGCTAGCATAGATTCTTCTCCTTTAGTCTTTTGCTCCTTCACCTTGTCCATAGGGTTTGACTTCTTGATCCACTTCTCAGTGGTATGATTATATACCTTATTGTCTTGACTGGTCTTCCTCATATGCATCATCTTGCAATCCCTTGCAATATGTCCTTTCTGATCACAATTGTAGCATATGATTCTGCATCTATTGTTGAAATAAGCATTCATCCTATTCCTCCATGAGAAATTGATTCTAGCATAATGTCTACAATCCACAACTCTATGTCCATATTGATTGCATGAGAAATAGTAACCATTGAAGGAATTCGCATACCTTGTCTGTCTGATAGGAATTGTCTTTTGATGATTGTTGAGTGATGCACCTCTACCTATGTTGTTTCTTGAAGGAGTTATATTCTTCTTGACTTGTTGACGATTAATTTGGGTCTCAAATTTGAGAGTTTCTGCATAGGTCTTTACTCTGTCAGTACCATCACTTCTTGATAATCCATTGTCTTCTCAGGTTTGACTTTCCTTGTTTTCCTTTTAGGTCTTCCTTGAACCCAAGTCTTGCCTTATCAAGTGGAGATCTCTGACTATTCAAAATATCACCAAGGATTTCAGTGTTCTTTTTCAAATTTTTGATGTGTCTTCAATTTGATTGTTCCCTGATCCAATTTTGCCTTCAAGGACTCCATTTCTATTCTAAACTTGGTGCATCCTTCCTCCTTGGTCTTAAGATTTGCAGTGACAATCTCAATCAGAGTTTTCAACTATTTAATGATCAAATCATGTTCATTGGTGTTGTTACTTAGTCTCTCTTCAAAGAGATTGATTGAGATTGATTTGTTCCTCATAACTCTTAACCAATGATCTCAATTTCTAATTCTTCCTTCTTTGTAATTTCAACTCTTCTAGAGCACTCACCAATTCTGCCTCAATATTCATTTCAGCCTATTATTCATTAGATTCTTCATCTTCCATAAGAATTTTTCCTTTCGAACAACCTTCATTGTCTATTTCTATGGCCATGAATAGTCATTGCTATCATGATCAACACTGTCATCATCACTACCAGATATACTTGAATTACTTATATCATAGGAGTTACTGTCTTCTTTGACATAAAAACTTCTCTTGTTTTTGAATGATCATTTCCTGACTTCATACTTCTTGAAACTCTTTTTGCTCTTGTCAAGTTTATAGGACTTCTTATCCTCATCATGATGTTCTTCATGCTCTCCATCATGCTCATTCTTATCCTTGTAAGGACACTTGGATGCAAAGTGATCAATCTTACCAGAGTTAAATCACTTAAATGGTAACTTGCCCTTATAGTTACTAGATCTTTTCCTTAGTTTTCTGACAAACATGGCTTCAATCTTATCATCATCAATGTTTGTATCAACATCATCCTTTACCTTTTTACCTTGTGACTTTTTCTCAGCTTTGAATGCAACTTCTTTCTTGGAAGGTCTTCCATCACTTGTTCTTATTTCATAGGCAGTCAAGATGCCATAAAGCTCATCCATCTGAAGTTTGTTGAGATCTTTGATCTCCTCCACAACAGAGACTTTTGAATCAAACTTGGATGTCAAGGATCTTAATACCTTTTGTACCTCTGTTGATTCTTTCAACTTTTCTCCTAGACCTCTGATGACATTTACCACTTCATCTACTCTTAATAGATAAGATGCAATGTTTTCATCCTCCTTCATTGTCAGACTTTCAAACTGCCTTTGATGGGTCTGCAATTTTGCCAACTTGACTTTGGTATCTCCTTCATAGATGGTTTTCAACTTTTTCCAAATTTCTTTGGCTTTATCACAATGCATGACCTTTAAAAATTTTGCCTCTGAAAGACCACATAGGATGACATTCATTGTCTTGGAGTCGTTTTCACTTGCGTTCTTTCCTGTTGCATCAGTTGGTGGTGTAGGAGGTGGAGTGAATCCATCAACAACAAATTGCCATATGTCATAGCCTAAGGACATTAGATAGGTCTTCATTCTGATGCTTCAAAAAGCATAGTTAGTCCCACTAAAGAGAGTGGCCTTGTTGGTTGAGCAACTTCCTTGTACTTGATGACTAGACATGCTTGTGCTTCTAGGATCTTTAAATTGTTAAACCTCCTTCAAAGGATCATGCTCTAATACCAATTGTTGGAAGCACAATTACTGAGAGGGGGTGAATCAATGTTTAAAAAACTTTCTTTCCATTATACTTTGACATTCATGAATCATGAAAGCAACATAGTGATCTAGCAATGCATAAAAAACCATTCACATGAGTAAAAACCAAGAAAACACATATATGAGTGAGAAATTCTCAAGGTCAAGAAAACCCACTGTGATCTCTGCAAATGGACTACTGTCCTATGAAAGAAAAGACCAAATTCAGTTGAGCACCAACTTAGCTTGGAGCACCAACCCCAATAAAGCCAAGAACCCACTTGACTAGGCTTTAACAAGCCCCTACTTGCAAGGAAGCACCAACTCCCTAATTAACTCAGCACCAACTCAGCCACCTCATTTGAACTTTTTATTACCAAACCTCTGCTCTTCTATTATGGTCTGCAACTCATTTCAAGACTTTCTGTCCAACCATACATGATTTTATTCATTTTTTTTTTGCACACACAAATAGGCCTAAATTGCCTTGTATATATACTAATCTCATGGTCACACACCACTTGGTCGGCCACACACCTTCAACCTCTTAGGTTGGCCACTCAATAGGTCTTAAGACATCTTATGAACATGGTTCAATCACAATTTGAACCCCTTTTGGTCTGCCACATCTCAATTAGACCTTACTCCTCCTTTAGGTCTCATGGAGACCTAATTGTATTAGGTCTGTCCTCTTAATGCTAAAACTTGATCTTCTTGGGCCCAAATGGCCTTCTCCAACAAACAAAAACTGTTCAACCACTTACCCAAAGAACTCTTCTGAGCTCCTCCATGCTTGATTAGACCTGCATCCTTTGTTCATACCATGAAAGTGCCTTCAAGACAAACTGCTCTATTAGGCTTGTGTAGCTCAAAAGTCTGGCTTACAATAATGAAGCTTCAACACCCTTAAGCTACTCAACTATGACAAATGAACAATGTAGATAGATTCTCCATGACCTTAGGGTCATCACCAAATGCTTGGAGCACCTTCACTCGAGAAATAAGGGCTCAAGAACATCTCTGCAACTTGTGTTCTCATAACTGCCAAATCACTTCAAAAACCGATCATGAAGACTTAATCTTCCAACGCCTGTGTAGACACTTGTCATGACTCCTGATGCATACAAACGGTTCTATGAAATCTCCAGAACATCTTTAGATAGAAAAGTCATATGGTCTAATGGCAAATATTGGTCTTGCAAACCAATTTATTGACCATATGTTTCAGAGTCCTATCTGAATCAGATAGGCCATTTTGTGAGCAACATTTTCCCCACATACACTGAGCTCCAAAGCTTCTCAAAAGGATGATCATGACTTATAAGTCATAAATAAATTCTTTATGCACTTTATTGCATCGATCTATCATGCACAAACCCTCAAATCTATCTCTTCATCTCTACCTGAGTTTTACCTTATCTGCACCATTAGGTCTGTTTGTGACTGGCTTACTTGGATGACTAATTTAGAGTACTTGAAGGCTAGAGCCTATCCATAAAAAATCATGGACATGTAAAATGAGTCTTTAGCTTCTTCTACCATCCGTTTTCTTTTCTTGACCAATTCAACTTTTAAGAGCCACGACAATTTTTTGACAAATAAGCTTGTATTGCTGGAAATATTGTCATTGATGTCAAAAGTCTAGCATTATTGGTGATAAAGGCCCCATTGCATTTAATGGTGTTTTTAATGTTCATATCTTGGCTAATGTGTGTTAATATTTATTTAATATTAATGAATATATTTTTGGTTGCATATAAGTCAAAAGAGGGCCCATGGAGAAGTCAAAGAGTCACGGGGTAAAAGACGAAAAAGGAATGTGACGCATTTTCTCATGAAGAGTCACCTTGAAGAATTCCAAAAGTCACCATGTGAAGACAAAAGAGGTATGGTATATTTTTCCATGAAGGGACACTTTGAGGAATACGAAAAGTTACCAAGATAAAGACAAAAGAGGAAATGATGTTTTGCTTATGAAGGGTCACCATATGACTTTTTAAATGCAAGGATACGAAGGTTCATGCAAGTTTGGCACCATTTTCGATGAGGATTGAAGGGTCACAAAGGGTGAAGGCCAAAGGTCATTTGGAAAGCTATAAATAAAGGCTTGAGAAGCCATTTGTAATATGCAAGAGAGTGCATGGTTAGTATTTGTTTTTGAAGATCGAAAAGCAGGAGATATTGTAGAGTTCTATCATTTGTTGAGTAAGCAACATTGAGAGATAGTTGTGTTTTATACACAAGAGGGGTTGATGCTCCTGTGGGTTGGTGTTCACAAATTTTGTAAGGGGTTAGTGCTCCTGTGGGTTGGTGCTCACAAATAGTTGCTGTGTTGGGGTGCTCGGCAAAGGGGTTGGTGCTCCTGCAAGTTGGTGTTTGCGAACTTTGTATTGTAAGTTGGTGCTCATTCATATACTTGAGATTGTTCTTCGTGGTTTTTCCCACTTTGAGTTTCCACATAAAAATCTGGTGTCTCTCTCTCTTGTGTGGTGCAAATTATTATTTCAGTTTTATTACATATCTTGAATGTATGATTGAGTGGTTAAAAAATAGAAATCAGATTAAAATAAAAGGTATATAATATACTGATTCACCCCCCTCTCAGTATATTTCGTGCTTAACATGTATTTATACATTATCTCTTTCATCTGACTAACCACCACCACTTGGAGGTACTTGAAAGAGTTGACTACATGCTCCAATAGCTTATCTAGGCATTTGAATCCATTATGAGCTGATTTGAACAAAATATTTCATATTGGGTTCTTATTAGGGTTTTAGGGAGGTTTAACACAGGTTTTTGTGTTAACGATTGTTCATAAAGACCTGCCACCTGAATCCAAAACTAATGCTTGGAGATCTTTGTTAAGATCCTTCCCCATCTCTCTTAAACAACTTAGACTCCCATGTAGAGGTTACATGTACCAACGAATGCCTGAAATTGCTTCTCGGATTTGAAAACCTCATTCTGTGAGCTTGAGAAGGCCTAAAACAATGATTCATGCAATTTTCTTTCAAAATTTGACCTCAAACTTTGTGATCATACCTAAAACAACTTTTCTCACCTTTGTCATTGCTCACATGTGTATACTTGTCTTGAAATCTGATCTTCATACCTAATTAGGCCAGGAAAAGTCTAAGAATGGTCTGGGTGCAGACTTAGATTGAAGGTCCTACCCCTATAGACTCACCTTGAAACTCTCATGAATGGTTCTATACCTTACATGCTCAAACAATGCCATACAACCTTTACATGCCTGTGTTCATTCATTTTACCATGCACATATCTCTTCATGTCATGACTATGTTTCCTACGCACTTGACAACAATGACTTGTACCTTCCATGCTGATATAAACAATGATATCAATCATGCAGAAATAAGACATTAGTTGTCTTCAAATTCTCTTTCTCTTTCTCTTTCTCTCATGACAACATTCTTCCATGCACCTTGCTACATCACACACTACGAACTGACCTTAAACACCTTTGACATCAACTTTCATAAGATGCACCTTTGACATGAAAGACAATATTCAACAATCTCCCCTTTTGTCATTGATGACAAGCACTCTCAGAAACTTCTTTCAACAAGTTGTTTCTTCCCCATTTTGAACTTTCTCCTTCTTTGACATTAATGACAAAGAGAAACTGGCAACTTCTTAGATCACATCTCTTGTAACAAAAAACTCAACACAAGATTATGAGTCTATGAAACATCATACAAACATGCTCCCTTATCTCCATGCACATCTTCTCGGCAATACTCACATGCTTTTGGAGCTAATGAATCACCTGGTTAGCTCCTCCTAAGCACTTGACTTCCTTAATGATTGTTAGGGGTAGGAATTACACCCAATTTCTATCTTAGATGTTCAAATGTTGTCTTTGGAAGTGGCTTGGTTATAATATCTGCAATCTGATCCTTAGTAGATACATACTCAAGCTTGACATTTTGTTCACTTGTTCTCTTAGAAAATGATACCTGATGGGAATGTGCTTAGTCCTTGAGTGCATAACTGGGTTCTTTGATACACTTATAGCACTTGTATTGTCACAAAAGATAGTACTAGGACTATCATACTCCTCTTTGTAGTCCTTTGAGGTCTGCCTCATCCATAAGACTTGAGTGCAACATGAAGCTGTTGCAATGTGCTTAGCCTCACAAGTAGATAGTGCCATTCATGGTTGCTTCTTGCTTATCCAAGATACTAGGCACTCTCCTAAGAAGAAAGCTCCTCCACTAGTGCTTTTTCTATCATTTAGACTCCCTGCCCAGTCTGCATATGTATAGGCTGTCAAGTTAAACTCCTTGCTCCTTGGATACCACAACCCAAATGTTATAGTCCCCTTGAGATACCTAAGTTTCTTTTGACTGCTTGCAAATGATTTTCCTTTGGGTCTGCTTGAAATCTTCCCACAAGGCCTACTACTTGCATGATATCAAGTCTAGAGGCAGTAGTGTACAACAAACTTCCAATTATTGACCTGTATGATGTCCAATTGACCTTTGGAGATTCATCCTCATTGTTTAACTTACACCCTGTAATCATAGGTGTGTTAATTGCCTTGCAATCTTCCATGTCAAATTTCTTCAACATCTCTCTTATGTAATTAGCTTGTGAAATGAATATACTTTTTTTGATTGAAGGATTTGTAATCCAAGGAAGTATGATAGTTCTCCCAGCATGGACATCTCAAACTCCATCACTTCTACAAAGGCCTTAGTCATATTCACTGTTTCCAACAAATATGATGTCATCCATATAGACAACCACTATCAATTGATGATCATTTTTTGTCTTTATGTATAGATTATTGTCTGCAACTCCTCTTTTGAATCCTTGGTCCAATAGGTACTTATCCAATCTGACATACCAAGCTCTAGGAACTTGCTTTAGACCATAAAGAGCGTTTTTCAATCTACATACATAGTCCTTGTTACCTGATAATGAGAAACCCTCAGGTTGCTCTATGTACACCTCTTCCAAGTTCCCATTCAGAAAAGCTGATTTGACATCCATCTGATACACCTTGAACCCTTTGAAGCCTACATATGCTAGGAATAATTTGATAGCCTCCAATCTTGCTACTGGAGCAAAGGTCTCCTCAAAGTCTACCCCTTCTACTTGTGCATACCCCTTGCATACCAATCTAGCCTTGTTCCTAGTGACTTCTCCATTTTCATTCAACTTGTTCTTAAACACCCATTTTGTGCCAATAACATTCTTGTCTTTAGGCCTAGGAACTAGTTCCCAAGTCTCAATCTTTTCTATTTGGTCTAACTCCTTATTCATAACACCTACCAAAAACTTGTCTTTGGTTGCTTCTACAAGGTTCTTAGGTTCAATCTTAGACAATAGAGCAACATTCTCTTGATTTAGGTTACTTACCAACTTTCTCCTTGTTTGCATATCTGCATCCTTGTTGCCAATGATTTGTGATTTAGGATGATCTCTTTGAATTTGTTTTGAGGGGCCTTTTGAGTCTTTTCTTTCCTCAACTTCTTCTTTCTCATCTAACTCTATTGCTTCTTCTTCATTCTCGAAGCCCAAATTTTATGATGCATCCTTTGACTGAGAGTGTGACTTCTTAGAACCGGTCTCAGCAATCTTTACATTGGTGCTTTCCACTATCTTCTGCAACCTTTTATTATAACATCTATACGCTGGGCTTACTGATGATTACCCCAAGAATATTCCTTCATTAGACCTTGAATCAAACTTACTTAAGTCTTCCTCATCTCTTTTGATGAAGTATTTGCTTTCAAACACTCTAAAGTGTTCCACATTAGCACGTCTACCTTTTCACAGTCCATAGGGAGTTTTATTGCCATTAATCCTTATCTGTCCTCTATTCAAAATGTAGATTGCAGTGCTCACTGCCTCTCTCAGTATCCATCATCTAATCTTGATTCATTTAGCATAGTTCTTGCCATTTCTTGAATGGTTTTATTCTTTATTTCCACTACCCCATTTTGCTAAGGTGTCCTAGCTGCTGAAAACTGTCTTCTTATCCCATAGACTTCACAGAAGTCATCAAATTCATTGGACCAAAACTCTCCTCTGTCAGATCTTAGACATTTGATCTTTACATTCTTTTCATTCTCAACTAGAGCCTTGAATGCCTTGAACTTATCAAGAGCTTTTGATTTTTCTTTCAAGAATGCTACCCAAGTCATTCTTGTGTAGTCATCTATGAGTAACATGAAATAGCTATCTCCTTGAATGCTTTGGATTCTTGTAGGTCCACAGAGATCAATGTGTATTAACTCTAAAGGTCTTGTAGTAGAATACTCCTTAGACTTGAACCTCTTTCTAATTTGCTTACCATGTTGACATGCCTTGCAAAGTATGTTTGCAGGTTTGGTGATTTTAGGCATATTTTTCACAGACTTTTTAGAGCTTATCTTGACCAAATTATCAAAGTTTAGGTGGCCCAACCTTCTGTGCCACAGCGAACATTCATCCATCTTGCTCATAAATCATTTCTCTTTCTTGATCTCATTCAAGACATACGGATTGTTCTCAACCCTCTTAGCATTGGCAATTAGCTTTTTTGATTTGGTTCTTATATCACACCCTCTATCATGAAAGGTCAGTGTGTGTCCTTGGTTGCACATTTGACTTACATTAAGCAAGTTATGATTCAAGCCTTCCACATACAACACATTTTTTGTCTTGGTCTTTCCATCGTCCAAACTCAAGATACGCTTGCCAAAAATATTGACAGTTGTGTTATCTCCAATTCTCACTGTCCCTGTAGCATTCTTCTTCAATGAAATGAACTTGGTCTTGTCCCCTGTCATGTGACTTGAGCAACAACCATCTATATACCACTTTATGTTTTCATTCTGGATGTGAAAGATAGTCTGAGCTAGCATAGATTCTTCTCTTTTAGTCTTTTGCTCCTCATTCACTTTGTCCACAGGGTCTGACTTCTTGATCCACTTCTCAGTGGTATGACTATATACCTTATTGTCTTGACTGGTCTTCCTCATATGCCTCATCTTGCAATCCCTTGCAATATGTCCTTTCTGATCACAATTGTAGCATAGGATTTTGCGTCTATTGTTGAAATGAGCATTCATTCTATTCCTTCATGAGGAATTGATTCTAGCATGATGTCTACAATCCACAACTCTATGTCCATATTGATTGCATGAAAAACAGTAACCATTGAAGGAATTCACATACTTTGTCGGTCTGATAGGAATTGTCTTTTGATGACTATTGAATGATGGACCTCTACCTTTGTTGTTTCTTGAAGGAGTTATATTCATCTTGACTTGTTGACGGTTAATTTGGGTCTCAAATTTGAGAGTTTCTGCATAGGTCTTTACTCTGTTAGTACCATCACTTCTTAATAGTCCATTGTCCTTTGAGGTCTGACTCTCCTTGTTTTCTTTTTGGTCTTCCTTGAACCCAAGCCCTGCCTTGTCATGTGGAGATCTCTGACTATTCAAAATATCACTAAGGATTTCAATGCTCTTTTCAAATTTCTAATGTGTCTTCAATTTGATTGTTGTCTAATCCAATTCTGCCTTCAAGGACTCCATTTCTATTCTAAACTTGGTGCATTCTTCCTCCTTGATCTTAAGACTTGCAGTGACAATTTCAATCTAAGTTTCCAACTGTTTAATGATCTCATCATGTTCATTGGTGTTGTTAATTTTTCTTCAAAGAGATTGATTTGTTCCTCATAATTCTTAACCAATGATCCCAATTTCTGATTCTTCCTTTTTTGGAACTTCAACTCTTTTAGAGCACTCATCAATTCTACCTCAAGGTTCACTTCAGCCTGTTCTTCATCTTCCATAAGACTTTTCCCTTTTAAACAATCTTCATTGTTTGTTTCTATGTCCATGAATAGAGTTTCATTGCTATCATGATCAACACGATCATCATCACTACTAGATATTCTTGAAGCACTTATATCAGAGGAGCTACTATCTTTTTTGGTATAAAAACTTCCCTTGTTTTTGAATGATCTTTTTCTGCCTTCATAATTCTTGAAACTCTTTTTGCTCTTGTCAAAGCTTATAGGACTCCTTATCCTCATCATGATATTTTTCATGCCCTCCATCATGCTCATTCTTATCCTTGTTAGGACACTTGGATGTAAAGTGACCAGTCTCACCACATTTAAAGCATTTAAATGGCAACTTGCCCTTATACTTACCTGATCCTTTCTTTAATTTTTTGACAAACATGGCTTCTATCTTATCATCATCAATGTTTGTATCATCATCTTTTACCTTTTTACCTTGTGACTTTTTCTTAGCTTTGAATGCAACTTCTTTCTTGGAAGATCTTCCATCACTTGTTCTCATTTCATAGCCAGTCAAGATGCCATGAAGCTCATCCATCTGTAGTTTGTTGAGATCTTTGATCTCCTCCGTAGCAAAGACTTTTGAATCAAACTTGGATGTCAGGGATCTTAATACCTTTTGTACTATTGTTGATTCTTCCAACTTTTCTCCTAGACCTCTGATGACATTTACCATTTCATCTACTCTTAATAGATAAGATGCATTGTTTTCATCCTCCTTCATTCTTAGACTTTCAAAATGCCTTTGGTGGGTTTACAATTTTGCCAACTTGACTTTGGTATCTCTTTCATTGATGGTTTGCAACTTTTCCCAAATTTCTTTGGCTTTATCACAATGCATGACCTTTACAAATTCTGCCTCTGAAAGACCACATAGGATGGCATTCATTGCCTTAGAGTTGTTTTCACTTGCCTTCTTATTTGTTGCATCAATTGGTGGTGTAGGAGGTGGAGTGAACACATCAACAACAGATTGCCATATGTCATAGTTTAAGGACATTGGATAGGTCTTCATTTTGATGCTCCAAAAAGCATAGTTAGTCGCATTGAAGAGAGGTGCATTATTGGTTGAGAAACTTCATTGTACTTGATGACTAGACATGCTTGTGCTTCTAGGATCTCCTTCAAATTGTTAGACTTGCTTCAAAGGACCATGCTCTGATACCAATTGTTGGAAGCACAATTACTGAGAAGGGGGGGTGAATCAGTTTTTAAATAACTTTCTTTGAATTATACTTTGACATTCATGAATCTTGAAAGAAACATAGTGATCTAGCAATGCATAAAGAACCATTCACATGAGTAAGAAACAAGAAAACACATATATTAGTGGGAAACCCTCAAGGGGAAGAAAACCCACTATGATCTCTGCAAATGGACTACTGTCCTATGAAACAAAATACCAAATTCAATGGAACAACTCAATTTGGAGCACCAATCCCAATAAAGCCAAGTACCCACTTGACTAAGCTTTGGCAAGCACCTACTTCAAGGAAGCACCGATTCCCTAATTGACTCAGCACCAACTCAGCCACCTCATCTGAACTTTTTGTTACCAAACCTCTACTCATCTACTATGGTCTACAACTCATTTCAAGAACTCCTGCTCAACCATGCATGATTTTATTCGCTTGTTTTTTTTTGCACACACAAATAGGTCTAAACTACCTTGTATATACACTAGTCTCATGGTCACACACTACTTGGTCGGCCACACACCTTCAACCTCTTAGGTCAGCCACTCAATAGGTCTTAAGACACCTTATGAACATGGTTCAATCACAATTTGAACCCCTTTTGGTCTGCCACATCTCAATTAGACCTTACTCCTCCTTTAGGTCTCATGGAGACCTAATTGTATTAGGTGTGTCCTCTTAACGCTAAAACTTGATCTTCTTGGGCCCAGATGGCCTTCTCCAACAAACAAAAATCATTCAACCACTTAGCCAAAGAACTCTTCTGACCTCCTTTATGCTTGATTAGACATGTATTCTTCGTTCATACCATGAAAGTTCCTTTAGGACAAACTACCCTATTAGGCCTGTGTACCTCAAAAGTTTATCTTACAATAATGAAGCTTAAACACCTTTAAAATACTGAACTATGACAAATGAAACATGTAGATAGATTCTCCATGACCTCAGGGTCATCACCAAATGCTTGGAACACCTTCACTCAGGAAATAAGACTCAAGAACATCTCTACAACTTGCTTACTCAGAACTGCCAAATCACTTCAAAAACCAGTCATGAAGAATTAGACCTCCAATGCTTGTGTAGACACTTGTCTTGACCCTTGATGCATACAAACGGTTCTATGAGATCTCTAGAACATCCTCAGATAGAAAAGTCATATGGTCTAATGGCAAATATTAGTCTTGCAGACCAATTTCTCGACCCTATGTTTCACAGTCCCATTTGAACTAGACAGGGCATTTTGTAAACAACATTTTCACCACATACATTGACCTTGAAAGCTTCTCAGAAGTATGATCATGACTTACAAGTCATAAATAAATTCTTCATGCACTTTATTGCATTGATCTATCATGCACAAACCCTCAAATCTATCTCTTCATCTTTGCCTGGGTTTTACATTATTTGCACTATTAGGTCTGTCTACGACTGGCTTACTTGGACGACCAATTTAGAGCACTTGAAGACTATAACCTATCCATAAAACATGATGGACATGTAAAATGAGTCTTTGGCTTCTTCTACCATCCGTTTTGTTTTCTTGACCAATTTCTTGACAAATAAACTTGTATTTTTACATTTTCTATCTCATTTGACTAACCACCACCACCTGGAGGTACATGGAAGAGTTGACTACATGCTCCAATAGCTTATCTAGGCATTTGAATTCATCTTAAGCTGATTCGAACAAAATCTTTCATATCGGGTTCTTATTAGGGTTTTAGGGAGATTTAACACAGGTTATGGTGTTAATGATTGTTCATAAAAGACTGCCACTTGAATCCAAAACTAATGCTTGGAGATCTTAGCTAGGACCCTTCCCCATCTCTCCAAAACAGCTTAGACTCCCTTACAGAGGTTACACGTACCAACGAATGCTTGAAAGTGCTTTTCGGATTTGAAAACCTCATTCTGTGAGCTCAAGAAGGCCTAAAACAATGATTCATGCAATTTTATTTTAAATCTTGACCTCAAACTGTGTGATCATACCTAAAAAATCTTATCTCATCTCTGTCCTTGCTCACATGTGCATACTTGTTTGGAAATATGATCTTCATACCTCATTATGCTAGGTAGGTCTAAGTGTGGTCTGGGTGCAAACTTGGATTGAAGGTCCAACCCCTATAGACTCACCCTGAAACGCTCATGAATGGTTCTATACCTTACTCACATGCTCAAACAATGCCATACAACCTTTACATCCCTGTGTTCATTCATTTTACCATGCACATACCTCTTCATGTCATGACTATGTTTCCTATGCACTTGACATCAATGACCTGGACCTTCCATGCTGATATAAACAATGATATCAATCATGCAAACATAAGACATTAGTTGCCTTCAAATTTTCTCTCTTTCTCTCATGACAACACTCTCTCGTGACAACATTCTTCCATGCACATTGTCACATCACACACTGCCAACTGTCCTTAAACACCTTTGACATCAACCTTCACAAGATGCACCTTTGACATCAATGACAATACTCAACAATCCCACGAAAGTTTTCTTTATTGATAGCTGTCCCACTAAGATATCATGCCATTCATATCTATTCTTCATCTAATTTGTTAAATGCTTCTATTTCAGGTCATGCCACCAAGCAAAGCCACCTTCATATAAAATCAAGAGTCACAAGACAGGGTTCCTATGACAATCATCTATAGTTCAACGTAGTTCTTAACATGATCATGGTATGGGGTAGGTACCAACATGTCACTAAAACATTCAACATCACACAAACATTGAGACCCAGTTACTACAAATCAGGGCATGCTCTTAGAGTTGATTGGGGTATAGTTCATGATTAGCAAATCTCAATGATTTAAAATCACCACACAAGCAATGGCCTACAGTGCAGCGTTTATTGCATAGCACAAATTCAAGTACTTGTCTAGGATAGCATACCATCATTACAACTTCAGGACTATTCCTATAGAGGATCTGTTAGGACCTATAACTAGTTCAACACCACATATAGCTAGCTACCCTCAGCATGTTTATAAGATACTATCTCAGTTGGGACTAGCATGATTTATCTTTATATAAGTTTTCCAGGCACAATGTGGCAATGCAGTCCTTTTTAGAACAGATCATGATAAGATGAACAGACATTCAGGCCAGGCTGAGTAAGAGAGTCACTATAGGGTTTGGTAGCTTAGCCATGCTAACCATAGGATTCAAAAGTTGCCTTCGTGCCATACTAATTTCATATCCTTCAATTCACCACAAGGAAAAACAAACCCTTGTTCTCAGAGTTCCAAGGAGCAAGACTACCCCTATCCCTCATATACTTATTGCTAGTAAAATCTATTAATGAGGTCTCGATCGTCAAGCCTTAGCAGATTTTTCAAGTCTGAGCTTAAGAATAATGCTGGATACAATGACAAATTCCAAATGCTAGTACAAAGACTACTGATCTATTTTCATGAATTCTTGGTTGTGGGATAGTATTGTAGGACGAAGGATTGTGTCAACAATCTGAGGCAGATGTATGGCGACTCCTTGTCTTCCTTACCAGCAAGCCTGTGGAATGTCCATGAAAATGTTGTGAACTAGTGTGATGGCAATAGCTAGAGCAAGGAATAAGTCTTCTATGATCGTTGTAGATCTAATATCTCTGAAGTAAAAAAGTTATAGGAAGCAATGCAAGCCAGCTGATCGTGCAATGTGATAAAGAGTAAGAGCATGAGAATGATTATGTATTGGAGATTGTTCTGGGTTTAAGGAGAGTTTCTATGATTAGACTATATAAGAAACCTAAAGCACAGGGAGAGATGTGTCACCATGTCACTAGCCTCAAACATAGGTACCTGAAAGGTAAAACCAAGGAAACTAGCCGTTGACAGTATCCGGATACCTAAAAAACTGTCACAAGTGGCAGCGCTGCAGATTTTTGAAAAAGATGCGGCATGCCCTATGGCAATGCTGAGGACTTCACCAAAATCTGTGGTGGTGATGTATGTGGCCCTATCTAGGAAGGTAGGTCAACAATAGGAAGGAGAGAATGCTTAAAAGAAGGTAAATAGCTCTGTACAAAGTGGACCACCGTATTTGGTAGGTTAGTCCAAGACCAAAATAGTCATATAAGGCCAAAATGAAATCAATGTGGATCGTGACCTAAACAGAGCAAATACTCAAGAATAAGAAAATACAATTTTCAAGTATCTGATACTTCCAATTTGCAGTGGTATTGGTCTAAAAATATACCACATTATCCTTGTAAAGAGGTAGTAACCACCCATGCATCCTTGTTTGTGTGGATGTTGGCATGTTGTCAAGGATGTTGTTATGCTATGCTGATAACTCAAAGCATTGGGTAATGTATCTTTTGAATTAATTATGTAAGTTGTCATTAAAAATATGGACTGCAAATTAATCTAAAAACTTTAAAATTCAACACTTTAAATTTTATGTTATCCTTAGGATTTTGAGGGTAGATAGGCTAAAAGTAGTTTGTGACTTGATGTATATTGTCGAGATGGATACTGGCTGTTAGATATGGAATGGCTCTGGTTGCAAAGCTTTATTGTTTACTATTTAGTCTATGACTCAGAGTGGGACTTGTATTATATGGTAGCTATCAATAACAGCGACCGTGGCAGGGTGGATCCAAGTCTAGGAGGGAATGAGGTTAAGCTTAATTGTTGTATGTGGGAAACAGACTCTTGGGATAACAAGGGTAGACTCAGAGGTGCCCAGTAATGGCTGTGTTTCTAGATGAGGGAGAGCATATGCAATGCTTGTCTGAGCAGAATGTGTAAGGTTATATGAGCTAATCTTAGAATGGTCATGTTTAGCTTTGTGTGGGGTCATGATCATAGCGTCGGGGAGTGGGTCATTCATGCAGATTGTCAATAGTTGCCAAGATCTTCATGTAATAGATTTATGTTAATTTTTGTGGAGATATATCATAAATTGTAAGAAAGCCCCTGACATGACCATTTCAATGGTATATTGTATGTGTCATGTAGTGTCTCTAATTTCATTTACTCGCCTGAGCTTCTCTTTTGTATTCAATATGTATTTTGGATTTATAGGTAACATAAAGAGTCCCACAAGGTATACATACTAGACATTGAATTGTCATGTCATATAAAAACTATTGCATTGTATGTCGTGTTGGTGTATCAATCATCAAATGATTTAAAGGTTGTTTGGACTAAACATTTAAGAATCAGCTTTTGAAGATTGAACATATTCGAGGAGCACAACCAATAAGAAGACAATCTAAGATGGATCTAAGATTCATGATCAAGCTCGAAGAATAAATCAAGAATATGTTGCATGAGGGAATCATATCAAGGAACATAGATGACTGAAATTCACCTTTTCTCTTTTGAAAAATTGCATCTTCTATTACAAAAATGAACAAGGAATTTACATCAATTGAGCAGAAGAGTTACAAGGAAAATAGCTCAACATAAAAGTGAGGAAAGAAAGCACCTGGACATGCATCTCCACTAAACTGGGTGTGGAGACAGAACTTTCCAGAAGGCTTATCAGATTAGTGACTTCCTCATCCTCACCCATACCAAGGAGCTTGAGTAGCTTTTCTAATGTTTTCTGTTCAGGTTGGTGGAAGGAACCACCTAAACTATGCAACCAACTGCTGTTTCCCAATCTGTGACTAATGCAAGATGCCTTGACACTAATGCCTTTTTTCTAGAACCTGCATAGTACATACACTGATACTCATTTTCTTGCAGTAGGAATAAGGATGCATTTGGGCTCAGAGAGGTCAGGACCTTGAATTTGAAGACATGGAAATTTAATCACATACAGTGGATGCAGAATTTGTAACTGCACCGTTTCAGCAGACTATTAAGTAATAAGAGGTAACTTCACAAACTGTTACTTGAATAACCAAGGTTAAGGAAGTCGAATAAGCATTGAGAAGCTTACCCAAAGGAGCTGCACAACTGAAAGGTGAGGGAGGTAAAAGACCTAATTAGAAAAGTAGCCCTTGTAATATCGGAGTGCTTGGTTCTGCCTAAATTCGGTATTTCACCATGAGTAGCAGCTCAAGACTATACACTTTGGAAAATTGCCCAAAAGAAAAGCACCTCAGATTTTTTAATGATGGAAAACGTTTCCTCCTGGCCTTCTCAAATTGAATACTTCTGATGGTTGAATCTGATGTCACCCGAGATTGAGAATAAACATGTTGCATGAGTATGTGATGCCCAACAAAAGAATAGAGGCTGCAGTCGTTAGTATGATGGGTGAAGTTGAGTAGAAATATTGAAGGATCTCATCTAACAATGCAATCAAAATTCACTTGTAAGTGAAAAACTTATGCATAATCTCAGAGGGTTTGAGCATATCTTAAGAAGCCATCCCTTGAAAGCAGCTTCACTTGCTAGACGAGCCATATTTAAAATAAGCCTTTCAGGAATTGGCTGCAATCTTCATTGACAGGTTTTCCTATCACTATTATTGCTGCTGTAACATGTACAAGGAGGAAAAAGAAAAGATTCTTCTCGAAGAAAAATGGGAGCAATGGAAAATGATGAGGACCAAATGAAGTTAGTTGCAGATCATAGAATGGTATCCACTCAAGAAATATTGCTGTGAATATGAGGGCAACAATAAAGGGAAGAGCTTACAATAGAATGGTTCTAAAGGAAGAGTTTGCGGAATTTTTTGAAAGCGCAGCAAGCATTGAAATTGTTAACTGGATAGTTTCCAACAAGGGAAGACGTACCCTCATGCAATTCTTACTTCAGAAGCAGCAGATCCTCAATCCATGGTTTCCCTAGAAGCAACACTAATAACCCAACCAAAGGCACCAATAACCAACTTTATATATCATGTTATTCAGCCCTCTCCCATTGGTTGAATTATATATCAGCTGGACACTTAGCTTTCAAAGGGTGTAGAGGTGATAGACTAGGATGTGCATGTATTTCCACATATGCTTTATGGCATGTATTCAGAAAATCAAGAGACAACGAACTTATCATCATAACCCTTTTTTTTGAAGAAATGCATCTTAGATCACTCCAAAGAACAAATGATTTAAATCAGCTGGGCAATAGGATTACAAATAAAATCTCTCCCTACATAGGCAAGGAAAGAAAGCACCTGGTTTTGTGTCCCGAAAAGAATTCACATCCTTTTGGGACAACTCAAGCGTAGCTTGCACAACCAAAGAAAACTCTTCTCTAGAAAGTCACAACTTCCCCAAACCGACTGGAGTGACATCTTCCCCCAAAGTAGCTTTGCATCTTGTCCTCCTAAGGAAGTTGATTGCTACCAACTGAACTGTATGCTATAGCTTCTTGCAGCTGTCTTTGGGCATCCAAGAATCCCCTAGAAGAGGTCCTTGCTAGGAGAGAAGGATGGTAAAAAGGAAAGTGAATGCAGTAATAGACCCCAAAACTCTATAGTTGTTGAACACCTCAAAAATATATGGTAAATTGTATCCTCTCTCCCATACACAATGCAACAAGCATCTACAATACCCACCTTACTCAACCGTGCTTTGACAACTATACCTTGATGCTTTAAGAGTCATCTCAACAGCTTTTTGTTTGAAGGAGGTTCATGCTTTCCAAATGGCTTGGAAACATTATTTCCATCTCACTTGAGGGTCCTTGATTCCACGATTGCTTGTTCAATTGATGGGCTATTGCATGAGACTGTTTCACTTGATTAGATATGTCCTTTGTCTTACAATTGAAGAAGGATTTTCCAAAGCTCCACTTCAAATCCCTCTAATATGAACAAAACAAAATATAATACTATTAATATATTCCTGATCATTACATTAATCAACATGGCAGCAATTCTTATAGAAATTGCATTGCCTTATCACATTCACAAGCAGAGGATGGAGATTATAGGGTAAAAAAAAATGTAAATAAAGCTTGTTATTCTTATTCTACCTCTATGGGAAACAACTGGACATAACAACCCACAAATGGTGGGATATGACAATTAAACTAATAAAAAATTACAATTTTATTATTAATCCACATATGGTGAATTAAGTACCTAGGCTAGTCCTAACATTCCTCCCCTTAATTCAATATAGCTTCAAGTGAATAGGAGAGAAATTCTTTGAATGCCTCAAATTTGTCCCACTCAAGTGCCTTAGTGAAAACATTTACACGTTGTTGATTTGTCAGGTAATATTGGAGCTAGATGTTCTAAACATGTTCGCAAATTAAATGTACTTGCACGTCAATGTGTTTGGTGTGTTCATGAAATACAAGATTGCTAACAAGCTTCACTACTTCATTGTCTACATGGAGGCTTGTTGGATGATTCGGTGGTATTCCAAATCCTTCAAATATATGTCTGACCCAAATCACTTCACATACAACTCCTACTCCTATGCAATATTATGATTTTGTAGAGGACCTTGAAACACAATTTTGTTTCTTGCTCCCCAATGATATCGGTCCAAATCCCAAAAAGAATAAAAATCTTGAA
The DNA here is from genome assembly GCA_037957365.1 of Torreya grandis. NCBI lineage: Eukaryota > Viridiplantae > Streptophyta > Pinopsida > Cupressales > Taxaceae > Torreya > Torreya grandis. The sequence goes on along the minus strand of JARHVA010002594.1, from coordinate 1,317,044 downwards.
GTGGATTCTTTGTCATCAATGTTCCTAGCATGATCTGAATCTGAATACCCTATCAAGAAGAAAGTATTGTTCTTGTATTCTATTCCAAAATCCATGGTTCCCTTGATGTATCTCAATACCCGCTTTGCTGCTTTCAATGGCAAACTTTGGGCTCTTGCATGAAACATGAGACTCCCTATCAATTGTCGATATAGAATTTGAAACAATTGAAGTCTTGTCTCCATAGGTGTGGCAATTGGCTTGCAATCCATTATGCGAAACTTCTCGAGCTTTGTCTTGACATATTTTAGCTGAGACACAAAGATGTGATTTTCTTTTTGCCAAACCTCCAAACAAGATAATAATGAAGAAGCTTGAGATCTATCATGTCGAATGATCGATTTAAATCTTTCTTTGTTGACTCAATCATCTTCACTAAATTCCCAACGATGACTAGATCATCAACATATACAACAATGATTACCATCTCCTCCTCCTTGCTATTTGAGGTAGAGATTCAGATCATATAGAGACCTTTTGAATCCATGGTTCAAGAGATGCTTATCAATCTTGATATACCATGCTCGGAGAGCCTGTTTAAGACCATATAGTGATTTGACAAATCTACAAACTTTTTCTTCTTTTATTGGTATGACAAAACCTTCTAGTTGAGTCATGTAGACTTCTTTATGTAAGTCTCCATTAAGAAATGCACTTTTTATGTCCATTTGATGGACTTTCCAACCAAACTATGCAGTTAGAGCAAAAATCATCCTAATAGTTTTGATCTTAGCTGTGGAAGCAAAAGTCTCTTTATAGTCAATGCCTTCTTTCTGAGAATACCCCTTTACAACCAACCTTGCCTTGTGCTTGTCAATGCTGCGATCTGCTTTGTACTTTGTCTTGAAGATCCATTTGCATCCAAATGGCTTATTTCCTGGTGGAAGGTCTACAAGCTGCCATGTTTTATTCTTCACCAGTGACTTATATTTTGCATCCATGGCATCTTTCCAAGGTTTTGACTATAGGGCTTCCTGAACTGTAGAGGGCTTAACAGATTCAATAACTGTACTCATTAAGGCCAAATTGACATCTTCTCGAGCCATACTGCGAGTAATTAGTCTAGTGGTAGATGTGTCTAGAACACCGTCCAATTTAACATCTCGTAGTGTACTTATATACCATTTAGGCATACGTTGCGTGGTTCCTATGGGTGGTGGAGCTTCACCATTGTTCCCATCATCATTGTTGTCTTCATCTGAGGGATAACCATCTTCTGCTTTCTCTATGGGACTAATTTGTTCACTAGGCGAACTTGTGGAAGGAGCCTCTACTTCTTTCTTTTCAAAAAACTCAGCATCCTTGCTAGTGTAGATTTTCTTGGTTTTTGGATCCATTAGTCTATAACCGAGTGTTTCTTCACTGTACCCTAAGAAGACATACTCTTCTGATTTCATATCAAGTTTAGTTCTCTACTTTTTGGGAACGTGCATACTTGCTTGCTCCATCTGGAGCTGCAGTGGGAACTCTATTGAGAAGATCTACTATGGTTTTATCTGCCTCTTGCCAATATGCCTTTGCCAAGCCTGAATCATTTAGCATACACTGCACCATTTCTATGATAGTACGATTTCTCCATTTAGCAACACCATTTTGTTGTGGTTTGTGTGGAGGTGCCATTTGACGACGAATGCCATTTTATTCCAAAAAAGCTTTGAACTTATTATGGTGTATTCCTCGCCGCCCCCCATCCTCCCCTACTCGCCCCCTCGATTTGAGCGGAGGGTTTTGATTTTTTGACTAGTCTCTGTTTCAACAACTTTGAATTTACTGAAGGTTTCAAAGGCTCGACTCTTGGTTTTGAGATAGTATACCCACATTTTCCTTGAGAAATAATTAAAACGAGCATGAAGTATTTAAACCCAACATGACTAGGTGTCATGGGTCCGCATAGATCAGTATGCACCAAATCAAGTTTTGCATGGGACTGATATGTAATTTTTTGAAATGGAGCTCTATGTTGTTTGCTAGCTAATCAATTTCGACATTTATTTTTACCCTTTTTGAGAGGTGGCAACTCTCTTACCATATCAAAGTGGCAGTGTGTCGAGATCCAAAACTGACATGACCAAATCTTTTGTGCCACAATTGTGTTGAGTATTGTGTCCTTTGCAACAAGTCCCTGATTGTTTTTCTGAAAAAAGTCAAGTTGAAACATACGGCTCACATTGGATGCTCATGTAATAGTTTTGGAGTTTTTCGATTTATCTTGAATCAAACAATTTTTCTTCCACCTTTACAGTCAAGACCAATCTTCAATTTGTGGTCTAATAGTTGACTGATTGATAATAGATTCTTGGTTAAACCAGGTACATATAATACATATATGATTCTAAAAGTTTTTGTTCCAAGAGTCAAAGCAATGTTGCCAATCCCTTGGACACTGTATGAGGCATCATCACCCAAAGAAACATGATTTTTGTTGGGTGTGCCTTCAAAATGAAGAACCAATCTTTGCATCCAATCATGTGTCGCGTTGCACCTGAATCAATATATCTTTATGGAAGTCAGTAGAGTACATGAAATCTCTATCTTGATAGTTGTCTTCCTATTCAACAATGTTGCTTTGTTGCTTTGATTTCTTTCGTCAAGTACCCTTTTTTTGTCCCTGTGGTTTACTTTGACTTAATGGGGACGATTTTTGGGTAGTGGGCTTATGGCCACTAGAGGATCCTTTCTGGAATGTATTATACCAACAATATTTTATCTCATGTCCTTTATGACCACAAATGAGACATTGTTTTTGAGATTTACTCCCTTGTTGACTTTGATTTGGTGATTGCTTAGAAGACTTGAGGGGTTTCTTCCCTTTTGTTGATGAGAAGCAAGAACATGTTCTTCATCATCTTGTGCAGCAGTGATGGACTCTTCTTCTTGTAACATGTTGACCAATTTTTCAAAACTTGGTTTTTGTTCTGTGACATTCAAGGTAGTCACAAAGATTCTATATGAGGGTGGCAATGCTCTCAAGAAAATTGGTACAAGAGATGTATCTGTCATTTGCTTGTTCAATGCTCTTAAGGTTGCAACATGTCTTAGAAAGACTTCTAGTTTTTCATATGATTTCAATTTCAGAGAATGAAGTTGACTCTATAGAAGCAAAATTGTGCTTTCATTTTTTGGCATCATACACAGTTTGCAGTTTATCCCAAGCTTCCTTAGCTGTTGTAGCTTCACGGATATGTGGTTAAAACCTCATTTGATACCCCAAACATTATGATCAATTTAGCCTTATGGTTGGCTTTGTCATACTTATGTTACAAATTAGTGTCAATGGCATGTCGGGTGTATGTACCACTAACAGTAGGCCAAATTTACTCATATTCCGGTTGTGTTTTGATTTTTGTCTTCCAAGCCAAGTAATTAAAAATAAAAAAATAAACTTGCAAAACATAAAAATAAAATAAAATAAACTTACGAAACGTAAAGACAAATTTTCAAGAATCATCTTATAGAGCTCTCTAAAAGCTAGTTTGTCCGTTGGCATCAACACTTGAGCCCCGTTTAGGTCCCTACCAAGAGTGTCACTACTGCCATCATTGTTCCAAATATTTCACAAACAAAATAAGCCCATCCTTGCTAATATTTTTCTAGAAAATAATGACAAAATCCAACTTGTCTAGGCCTTGAGTTTAAAGTCCAAATAAGTTGTGCGGTTAGATTTGAAGCGTCCCATGGTTCCTCAAATTTCCAAAGGAGTGAATTCGAGAGAAGCTTCCAAGCACTTGTCTCTTAAGTGTTACCAATCCGAATATCACAAATGCTTTGGCGTTAGTAATGATGTCATAGTTGGAAGGGTCCCTTGATTTTTTGTAGATAGTGTGAATTAAGGAGTGTGTGGTGCATAAGGATCTACCAAGGGGACTCACCTTCCCATACTCTTACAATCCACTTCCTTGCAAGTGTTATTCTTTGCACTCTTATGTCTGGAATTGCCAATCTTGAAATTCCTTGGAAGAGAGCACATATCCTATGATACAAGTGGGAGAACTTATAATAACCCATTTTGTATAGGGTTAATAATTAATAATTAGTTAAAATTGGAAGCCCTCACTCATCCTTGTTGTTGTAGGGGTTGGTACTTAACGGTTTCTTCAACCAACTATTACTATCACTTTTGTTTGTTGGAAATGTGTTGTATACTTTTCATGATTTACACTACATGATTTACATTCATAATGGGGGAACCTAGGGGATGGGTAGCCTCCAACGGGGTTTGGGGCGCAGACCTTATGGGTGTATTTTTGGGTGGTTTTAGCTCATGTTTTATATAGTCCATGGTTTTGTCGTACCGCTTTGATTGTTTCCTATTGATGTGCCTACAAATATTCACACATGCAGTAGGGTGAAGCATAACTTTGAAGTACATTATTGGATTGTAAAAGGGTTGAGTTAATAGAATAAAGGAGGTTATTGTGCTGAGTTTTTCTTGTAAAGGTTTCCTTGGTGAAATTCATATATAATGTGTAATCTTGTGTGTATGCCATTTCTCCTATTCTGTTTTCAGCTTAAAGTTTCTGTTAGTATTGTTTCTCTTGTCATAGTTTACCGTCTATGTTTTTTCTTCGCTCTCCAATATAGGAAGCTATTTTTGATGTGTGGGGATCCTTATACTTGCTCCATGTGAGACCATGGGCTGAGAATTTAATTCTCTCTATATATAGTCAGTGCATTGATAATGTAAATACAGCCTTAGTTTCTATAACATATATCCACAATGTGTATGTTATGTTCTTTTGAAAATTCAGCATATTGCCTTCTTTTCATTTCTTGGTTTTCTTAGCGAGTAATTTGGGATTTAATGAAGGTATGACTATAAATAATAAAACGTACAAAAGGCCAGGCTTTTCTTGTGATCCAAAATTTTGTTTGCTACTGGATAGAGAAGATATTGCTGGGCTTTACTGGGGTTGTGGTGTAATGATAATTGAAGGCACTTGTGAGAGCGTGACCTAAGTTCTATCCCCTATTGAAACAAAGTGGCCCATAACTTCAGTGGACATGTGACATCACAGGAAACTGATCAAACTTATTTCACCTCTGAGGGTTTGGGCAGATTGGCAAGGATTGTTTTACTCCCGAGTTGTCACAAGGTTAAAATTCAAGTAGGTACAAATTTGAAACTATATAATATATACACAGAGTAAAGTGAAAAAGTCCCTTTGTTCCTACAAGTGGGGTATCATAATCCACATTGGTATGCTTGCTGGGCTGGGACCCCTACAAAATTACCTTTATTCTTACCTTTAACTAAGAGGTTTTGTACCAAAGATGTTTGGATTTTCATAGGCTTTTTTAATTGGAAAAGGAAAGGTAGCTTCACTATTCATGTTGGCTGCTTCTGGAGATAGCTTTGCCTATATATGATTTCTTCTAGTTGTCATTAAAGTTAAAGAGCCAATTTTATCATCTCTTGAGAAGAGGTCATTGTTACCTTCTTGTTGGATATGCTTCATCATGGTCTTTTATGAATGGTATCATGGCACTAGAAGCAATCGTTCCAGATGTTGAGATGAAAGCATTTCTCTGGGAACAAGATTTTTCATATTTTAAAATTTTGATGAGTTTTTGTATCATGTAGTGTTTCTGAATTTATATATTTTGGTGTAAGAGCTCCAAATGCCGATCAGCAATTTCTGACTTGATACACTTATCTCTTGAAGCTTTGACCCTTCTTATTTATTGTCAGCATGATGCTGCTTCTTAATATGCTTTTCTGGAATTTTGTGCAGGCTAAATAATTTTTACAATGCACTTCACAGTGGTCAATGAATGATATTTCTTTTATGGGTGTAGCTTATTTTTCCAAGCTGTTTCTTATTTGTGTTGTTTGGAGCCTTGCTCATTGGATATGGTCACACTTAGAGAGTGCTTTTTGTGCTTTATCTGATACAGGTAGAATTTGCTGGAGGACCACTATGTTGGGTAACTCGCAGCTTTTCCGCATCTGCAGGTAATGATATTTTTTCTCAGCGAGACCTATTTTGTATGCTTTCTCCTTTATCTCATTGTTGTCATTTTTCGTAGGAGGTGGAGCATTTTGCAATGGTCAGCAGATTCATGTTAGCTCCAGTGATCAGGTTTATACACTTCTTAAGTTTTATTTCTGTGCCCATTTGTTTAAGTGACCTTATTTATGTTCGGTCTTATCAGGAACACCAGATCAGTTACTACCAAGGAAAGTATCATCCTTAGTTTTAACAGAACCATTTTTCTTGAATAAAATAGGAAGACAGGACCAATTCAGGGTCTTCATGGCAGGATATATATTAACACTTGGCCAGGAAGTAAACATGAGTAAAGGTTCATTGCTAGTAGAAATAATGTTTAATTTGTTGTGCATAAGAGTCTTATTTTGACGTAATTATTGACATGCCAACTAGTTTGTCATAGGTTGTAGTGGTTATATCAACATCACTGGGAAACTCTTGGAATGCAATTTCAGATGATGTGGTCATTGTTCCATGATTTTATTTATAACATCCTTTTTCTCATAGCATATCATACAGATTTAGATTTACATTATGGCAGTTTATGGTGGCTTACTGGGGTGATATAATATTTCACATTAAACATAGGCTTATTATATATAGTGATCTGCACTTAATGTAAAGTCATTGTATTTTGCATTAAATATATCAATATATTTCTCCTTTTATGTGTATGTCTTCAATTTTAGTTTTATCTTGCTCTAGGAAAGAGTAGGATATTTGATAAAAAAGATGCTTACCCTGGGTATGAAAGTACACAGGCACATAAGCAAGAACATGGGAAAGAAAGCAAGCGGGTGATAAGAAATATAAGATGTTCAGCCAAAGGAATGTATAAGCAAAGTGAATCTTGTTCATGATACTATCATGGAAGTTGAAGGTGTGGTTGCAATGAAGTTGCCACAACCAAGTCCAAATTCAAGTATGATGTTGAAAACTAATGAGTTGAAAGAACGATTTGAGCTGGAAGAACAAGTACAAAGTGCAGGTCAAGATGTGGACACCATTGAGAAGAGAGAAAAAGAGGAATATCAAGTTGTCTTGTTGCTGGATAGAGAAGAGCGGAGGAGCAAGTCAACATGCAACAAGTCGAAGGTGTCGTTGCAAGGAAGCTGCCACAATCAAGTCCAAATTTCAGCGTGATGTTGAAAAATAATGTGTTGAAAGAACGCTTTGAGCTGGAAGAACAAGTACAAAGTGCAGGTCAAGATGTGGACACCATTGAGAAGAGAGAAAAAGAGGAAGATCAAGTTGTCTTGCTGGTGGAGAGAGAAGAGTGGGAGGAGCAAGTCAATGTGCAACAAAAATTACAAGACGACCAAATTCTTTGTCAGTGCCTAGGAGATTGATGATATTTTAGTTTAACAAACAAGCAATGGGAGGGAAGTTGCGTAAAACCAAATTTGAGTCAGTGTTTTGGGCCATAATTTGTGGCTTATCATTAGGATGATTGAATAACAAGATCACATATTGGAGTTCCTTATAAAGATTACTTCAAAATTATAACATGAGGTGGGAAATCCCTTACAAGAACCAAAATGGAAATAAATAATGTTTGAACTTAATAATTTAATCCCAATCATTAATTATTGTCCTTAAAAGCATTTAATTTGGCCTTGTCTTGTAAATAACTGGTTTTCAAGAGTCACGTAATTCAAAACATTCATCGCAGTTTATACTATTGGGATGCTTCCCAATATCTATAGCTTCCCAAAGATATTTTAGTTGTTGACCAATATGACAAACTTGAAATAAAGTAGCTCAATGAGCAGGCAGATTTGAAGCTTATTGATTTGCAAGTTGGGCAAGTTCACTGTTCTGTAAACAAAAAACTTGATGCCAACATAGAATCTGGCAAGCAAAGAAAAAAAGTGAGGGGAAGGCGAGTGTTTAACAGGGGAAAAACATTGCAGAGGTAAAATTTGATTTTAGTTCAGAAAACCCTTCTATTTTCAATAGCATGGATTTAGAAGCTAATTCCTTATGTGGAAGAGGAAAATCTCTTGGGAACAAAATTCAAAGTGCTGTGTGACACAAGAATGCTTGTTTTGACCAACACATTATTGGGTGAGGAAAGCCAGACCATCGCCAAAAATTACAAGGCTGATGTCACCCATCTAAAGTATAGGAAACATGACGTTGCAAAATTCAAGGTGAATCACAGCGGATTGATGTCAACAAAAAATTCCAATCCCTATGTTTAGCAAATTGAACAGGTTTGACATCAACAAAAATTGCAGGCATTATGTCACCAAATTCAACAGGTCTGTTGTCAACCAAGCTGACATCAACTGCTAGACATGCAGGCCTGACTTTAGCAGACCTGATCGCAGGTTTCAGACCTACAGGCATACATTAACAGACCTGAATTCAGCTGTCAGAGTGCAGATCTAGTATCAGCTGTCAGAGTGCAGACCTGGCATCAGCTGTCAGACCTGCAGACCTGATGCCAGATGTCAGAACAACATATCTGATGCCAGGAAAGAGGGATGATGTCGGGGGCAGAAAATTTCAGGTCGATATCAGCAACCAAGGTATGGGTGATGTCAAACTACTGTCAGCAGATTTGGCGAACTTGGCATAGGGAAAAAGGCTGATGTGAACAGTAATAAAAACACTGATAAATTTGACAGCATTAAGGCAGATTGACAGTGATGTCAAGGAGATGCCACCATATTTCATTTGTAATATACTGATATGCCATCATTGTTTTGTTGAGTTTTTAGCGAATTTCAGAGTTTGAAGAAATATATCTGAGAAAATCTGATTTTGAAGTTCTTTTTATTGTATTTTTTTGGGAGGAAGAAGGGACGAAAGGAAAAGAAAACAATTTTTTTGTGGTGGGTTGCCTTGAACTCTGTCAAGACCATTGAACTGGTAGACCACATTTTCATGCGGAAGATACTTCATGGCAGATTTTTTTGGAGCAATCAATAGTGGATTATCATTTGTGATAGAGGAACAATGACATTGATTAGAGAGTACAGTTCCACTTAGCCTCCAATTAGTCCCTAAGTGTGATTAAAGATGCCAACAATTCCAGGGGGTGAGAGGTAGATGTGGGCAACAAAGCAAGTGTTAATTCTGTAATAAGTTCAAATAACTCCTTTGTTATAGTTTTCTATTTTAATGACTTGGCAAAAGACATACTAAATGAATGTTTTTTAGTTGACTCATGTTGTATGCCTGGACACTCTTTGTTTTATTTTTGATTAGTTGAGGCACCTTTGGGTGGTTGTCAACAAACACACCTTTTGGTCGGCCCTTGTGGTCTCTATATTGATTGTTTGAGGATAGTTTGTGGAGCTCTCATTGTGTTTTTCCCTGTTGATACTGTTCTAGAGTCTACATATTAGTATATGAATAAAGTTCTGAGTGTTCTATTCTATTTCTCCGTGTATATCTCTTTTTGGTTCGGTAGTGCATGCCCTCTTTCTATTTGCTATACTCCAGAAAGTCTTCCTTGTTCGTAACAAGGAGGACCCAAATGAAGTGAACATTGTTTGAGGTTTTGAAACAAAACCTATTTGTTCAATGCCATGAGGATGTGTAGATTTGGAAATTATTTCATCTTTTGTTTTGATTTTCTAAGCTTATTTCGATCTTCTTCTTTTATGTGTGCTATATTGACCAGAATATTTTGTAGATTCATGATACCAAGCTTTATCTGATGTATTAAAATATCAATAATTTTGATTGCTTAATAAAAATTAACTGATAATTGATAATCTATGTTGACTACTGTTTTGTTCCTAAAGTTCCTGGATTTTGTATTTGGAAGGTGACAAACTTTATATCCTCATACCTTTTGAGGCATAAATTTTTTGTCTCATGGTTTATCATTGTTCTTGTGGGGGATATTGTCAACCATTTCCTTGTTGTGTTGTACATTCTCAAAAATTTATCAAATCGTTGAGACTGGCTTGCTAGTGTTTGGATTTTCTAATAAATAGAAATTAGTAAAACTATATCTTTGTGAATACTAACCACTAATTCCTTTTTTTGTCCAAGGTTGAAAGGTCACTCCTTATCACTGGATTTGGATATGATCACGATGAAGCTTGGGCAACAAATATGGATCTTTTCAAAGAGTTCACAGACGTTAGCAGGGTATATTCTAGTGACTTTGAGTTCTCTTAATATTTTGACTAGGACACCTTAGAATTTTAGACTACAGTCTTATTGTCATTACTATATTACTTGTCTTACAACATACGTACTAAATTTATGTTATTGATTCATATATTGTGAATGAATTAGGGAGTGAGACGGCTTGGTGCAGCTTCTGTGGACATGTGCCATGTTGCTTTTGGCATTGCTGAAGCATATTGGGAATATCGCCTCAAACCATGGGACATGGCTGCAGGAGTTTTGGTACTCTCTTTCTATCTCTAGAGTAGACAAATATTGAAACAAGGTTGGCGACTAAGATGTTTGCTATGCTAAGTTATCAAGGTACAGATTTGGTACAGGTACAGGGATTCCGTCTTCTTTTGGAACCCCGGGAGGTGCAGCTTGGTTACATATGTATAAAATTATTATAAAAATATAGATAGAATATGCAAAATTAACCATAATATGCATAAAATAAACTTAAATATTACCACAAAATTAGTGATAATTGATGTTTCAAAATATCAAATGACTCATGACATCTGATATATCACATAGGTTTATATTATATGTTCAAAATAGAAAAATAGTAAATGGTCATAGTCAAACTCACAAAATACAAGAACAGATCATTATCATATTGCTCTTCATCAAGAGCATTCAAATAAGCAGTTGACTCGTTAAAATTTAATGCAGTAGGACCATCAGCAATGCAACTCCCACTAGCTCCACTATATAGCTCCAACATCGAAGTCACTTGCCCCATCTACATGATGTAATGAAAGTTGGACAATGGAAGCATCGAAGTATTGATGCTTTGGCTTTACAACCCAACACATTACTGCCCCTTGCTTGAGGTAGGGCTTCTTACCTTCAATGAAAGAATCTTCCTTGCTGCAAGCTCTTTAATCCCCTTGGTAACAAAAAAAATTCACAGTAATGTAGGAATGACATAACAATGTCATAGAAGTGAATTTAGAAACATACCTAGTGTATACACCTTTTTTCGCTTACTGACATTTTTTGTTCACATGACTTATCGGTGGATTAATCTCCCTAAGTGTACATCCTAAATAGTACATTAGGATTAGAGCGGGTCGGTTCATGGTGCTTTGTAAGAGTTTTTGTCATGGTTATCCATTCTTACTACCAACTTCATTCCTGCCATGACATCAAATTCCTTGTCTTATGAGGTCCTCGCTCTCTTCTGTTTACTCCTTGTTTTTGGAGACCTTTTTGGTTTCTTGCTTTTTCTTGACACATTTCTGTAATTTGGAGTCCCTTTGACCTGCTTTTGTGGTCATTAGTTGGACATTAATATATTTATCTTATCTATCTTATCTACCTCTCTTCTTCCCCTTTGCACATGTTTAATTGATGTCATCGGCTTCGCTGATGACATCTTGCAGTGTCCTCCAACTTGGCTTACATCATCGACTAGGCCAATGATGTGGTGTCTGCTGGACATTTTTATATGCCATCGGCTAAGTTCAAGTTTTGACTTTTAGGGTTTGGATATGTATGTATAAAGTTCTTATATGTCATTTCTCAAAATAAACATTCAATCTTCTCTACTCACACAAATCCACGTTAGTAAGAAGAAAAGAAATTAGGGTTAAAGAGCTTACACTTGAGGAAGACTAGTTAGCACAAGGATTTGAAGATTTCAAGAAGAGACGCTAAACCAACAAGGTACACCTAGTCTTCGGAGTCCCCAATTAAAGTCTACATAGGTTTTCTTCTTTCCATCTTGACTTCACCTACACCCATCTCTCACAAAGTCCCACTTGAGCCAAGTAGGAGATTAATATGCCAACAAATCAACTCAAGGTAAGTATCCTAACCCTATACTCTTTCTTTTATTATTTGGTGATACATTGTATTGATTTGTTTATTCATGCTTAGATAAATATATGTTTGTTAGTACTTTACTATTCTTTGCATGCTTTTTGTTTACACTTCATGGTTAGCTTCTAATGACACCTTTACTTTCCTTGGTTTAGATACCTCATGGTTATCGATTAACGGTATTATACTTTTTTTTATTAACTCTTACACCTTTTGGTTACTAGCTAAGTCACAAGGTTTGAGTTGAGTTCGACAAGGATAAAATTCGGTTGAAGTTCGCCACTGAATAAAGTTTGAACAAAAATGACTAAATTCGAACAATAAATATAATATTATAAATATAAACTATAATTTATAAATATAAAAATTAAAAAATATATAGAAATATTTAGTTTAAAATATTTTAAAAACAAATGACAATAATAATAATAATAATAATAATAATATAAAAAAAACAAAAAAACAAAATATAAAATACAAAATAAAAAAGTTAAAATAAATTAAAATAAAAACAAATAATATAAAATTTTAAAACAAATAAATTTAACAAAACATAAAATATATAAAATTAAACTAAAAAGCATATATTAAAAATAAAAAATAAACTTATGAAACATAAAAATAAAATAAAATACATAATCAAAAAAGTAAAATAAACAATAACAATCATCTTGTTTATTCCTTCGCTGCTCCCAAAGCTTAGACCTTTTGTGTTGTTCCTTTAGACCCTTCTGTTCCTCCACGGCCTCTTGTGCTTCCAACGCCTTCTCTTGCTACTTCTGTTACTCCTTTAGATGCTGCTGCCTAGTCGGTGAAGGGTTTCAACTTTGGATTTGGTTTGTTGCCTTATAATGAAGCTATTAGGGCTAAAAACTTGATCGTGTCTTGGGTTATAATGTCGCTGTTGGCGCTCATCTGGCGACCATCGAATCTCCTACAGCGACTGTCACGCCCCTCCTCCCGCCCAACAGTCACTGCATTCAGCATGTCCGATTTTCTGTTCAAACTTCACATAGCGTACATTACACTTTACAGTAAAGCGTCGAGGAGGGTATTTTTACAGCGATTTTTTGCCGAACGTAGCCTAACTTTACCAACCTTGTATGCTGCATCTTAAATTCGAGGAATTTCGAACTTCATGCAAGAAAATTGTTGTATCTTGTGACTCAGATTATTGCCTAATGACATCTTGGATTTAGCTAGGCCTACGCTTACTATTGTTTATGTAGATTCCCCTTTAGATCCATTAGAACCTCCTTGCACACGATCCTCGTCTATAGTGCCAGACTGCTTTGCGGATCAGCATATTGTATGTATGTTGGATTTAGTATGGTCTTTTACATTTTTGTATTTAGGAGGATCCTTAAATTGTTGACCATTATTGGCTTACATTATGGTGAACGTGATGTGAATCTTACCCCACCACCATGTTGGGTCATTTTAATGTTTTTCTTTTTAGCTTCTCAACGGTCTCTTTTCTCAAACATTCTTTGCTTGCCATTTTTTTCCTCTTCCTTTAGCAACCCTAAAGGTTATCTTCCTATTCCCACTATGGAGTATATTAACAACACCCAAGGCGAAATTATCCAAGGTTTATCTTTTCCTTCCTACAACATTTGTAATATGGCTCTTAGTAACACCAAGAAAGGCAATCCTCCGAACCCAAATGTCAACACAACGTCTAGAGCCAATCAACAACAATAAAAAAGAAATTGCTACCTAATGCAGAATCAAAATCAAAGGGAGAACAAGATGATTATGTTGAGCTCTCTCTTGAAATGGAAATTTTTCTAGCCAAAAATCCTAAGCACATAGGAAAGTCCCACGAGGAAATTCCATTCCTTGTGGTGCGTAATTTTTTCAAAAATCCTCTTAAATCCGGATTTGCCTCGAGCATTGGGGAAAGTCAAGCAATGACTTGCTCCATCCCTTCTTTCTCTACAATGCCTAACATAGCTACATCTTTGGCAGGTGTTACCACTAATTCCCCTCAAGCCAAACAAAACACCAACCAAAAGCACCAATCAATCTCCTCAAGTGAATCAATCAACACAAAACCCTTCATCAAATCTCACTGCTATTATTTTGTAAGTCTTGTATCCAAATGGCCCACATGCAAACATATAGTGCCACTCAATTCATGTAAATGCAAAACCAGCTGTTGAAAATGTTTAATAGACCTCAACAAATTTAGTGGGGAACACCAAATCAATGTCCCCCTCTGCCTGCCCTTAAGGATCATCACGGGAATCCAATCCTACAACCACCCATTCACAACAAATTCCTTCAAAATTTGCAAAATGAACCCTTAGTGCCTTATATTGCAGCCATGGACATTGGGGGAATCACCCCAACCATCACTTATGATGGGTCTATTGATTCCGCCTTGCATCTTGAGGCCTTTGGCAAACTATACAAAGATCGGCTCAAGTCTAACACTCATGCAACTACCAAACTATTAGCAAAAACGCTCATTAGTGATGTTTTAGAATGGTATAATCAACTCAAGCCTAGCTCTATTTTTGAATTAGAATGCTTAATTGATGCATTGGTTCAAGAATTCCAATATTATGACTTACCTAAGGACAACTTGGGTAACTTTATTAATTGCTAGCAACTAGATGGTGAGCCAGCCTACGATTGCATTAGGCAATGGAAATCTATGGCCCATAACACTGATCACAAAATGACCGAAGAAAGTCTTTTCAAACTTTTCACCACCACCACAAAACCAAAGTTACGATATAAGGTTAGGTTCTCTCCTAAGGCATTGGAGGAAGCCTTCAAGTATGCCAAAAGACAAGACCGTCTCATAAGACAATTTGAGATTCCTCAACCTCAGAAAAACACTTGAATGCTCAAACAACTAAACAACCTTAAAACAAACGAAGTTGTTGATACAAATACATGTATGAGAATCGGATATGTGGATACAAGGATTTTTTTGGGGGCTTGGATACATTTTCGAATACGGTTGTATGTATATATATATATATATATAATTTAAACAAATTTAAAAAATATAGCCATATAAGCAAAATTAACCACATAATATGCATAGAGGAAACACAAAAATTAAATAACCACAAAACATGCTCATAATTCAATGCCAAATATCATAATATTCAATGGTTGAACTCAGATTAATTTTATAACAGGTACATATTGCAAATGTTCCAATACACACACACACACACACATATATATAATTTAAACAAATTTAAAAAATATAGCCATATAAGCAAAATTAACCACATAATATGCATAGAGGAAACCCAAAAGTTAAATAACCACAAAACATGCCCATAATTCAATGCCAAATATCATAATATTCAATGGTTGAACTCAAATTAATTTTATAACATGTACATATTGCAAATATATATATATATATATATATATATATATATATATATATATATATATATATAATTTAAACAAATTTAAAAAATATAGCCATATAAGCAAAATTAACCACATAATATGCATAGAGGAAACACAAAAGTTAAATAACCACAAAACATGCTCATAATTCAATGCCAAATATCATAATATTCAATGGTTGAACTCAGATTAATTTTATAACAGGTACATATTGCAAATGTTACAATGTATGGAAAAACATAGACATCTTAGCATATTCATGATTCACTATATTCATTTTCGTCTTTAGTTGCGATGTCTTCATCATCTTGTGGTTCATTAGAACCACAAGCAGCAGTGGTGCCACTCCCACTAGCTCCACTATGCAGATCGTGTGAAGCATTGTCTAGCTCCATATCAAGCAATGAAAGGTAGCAATGGAGGCATACAAGTTAGTAGTCTCTGGGTCCACATCCTAACACTTTGTTGCCCTTTGTAATTAGGTTGTTTTTGTGAGAGAAGATGCAAGTTGGAATGCACTTAAACCAAATCCTCTGTCTTTTTTGCTCGAACTTGTTGCACTTAATTGAGTGGATAAAGTTGTAGGTACCCCAGTTCCGCTCAACTGAAGAGGAACTTGCAACCTATTTAGGCAAGCCGCAAAGTCAATTAAAATTTATAAAAGTAAAATGTCGAAAAAATGGGTAGAGGGTTAAAAAAATTAAAATCTTACTTGTTATAGAATCTTAATTGCAAGTGGTTGGAGGTGGGTGGCTGCTTGCCCATGGAGTTACCACTAAAATTGAGCTTCCTTGTATTTGTCACTAATAGCGCCAAGCGAGTGACCCATGGAAGATATGAAATATGCAAACTCTTCCATAACTTGATCTTCTACTTCTAGATTGAGGAAGAGTCTCGAAAATGCCGCCTTATATTCCTCACTAAGCTCAACATCCCTATATGGTGTGACCTTCTTGGGTTGTAGTGTCCTCAAATGAAACGAATTATGAAAAATGGGGTTTTTCCTAAATTCTTTTAAATCTGATCTGAAAATTAGCAAACCCTATATTGAGAATTAAATTCTCCAAACTCTTATTTAATGCAAGAAACCCTAAACGCCAAAAAGTGAGGGTTTTATAGGAAAATTTTGCCAATAAAATACTTTGAAATAATCTGAAAATAAGCTGTAAATTTCAGATTTAAATCCACTTAAATAAATACCTTGTTTTCCCTTTTTTTCTGCCACAAAATGATGAAGGAAAAATTAGATTTAATATCTAATTTTCTGCTACTATTCGGAGAATAAAAGATTTTCAAAACCCTTGCCAAAATCACTGCCAACCTCAAAAAAATACCAGCGCCTTATTTTGGCATAAAAATTGCCAATTTGTTCCTCTTAGGTCAATTGCCCCACTCTTAGGAACCCTGGAAAAATAGCAGAAAAATAGAGGGAATATTCTAGCCTTCCACAAGCAAGAAAATATTCGGAAACCTATTAGAAAAAATAATAATAATTTTGTAAATTATCTATTAATTTTTCATCTTCAAAATCCTTTGTAAATTGTCTAAAATTTCACAATAATAATCAAAAAGATATTAAATAATTGTAGATAATTATTTTGTGAATATTTTGACCGAAAAGAGCCTTTAGACCCTAGCACCAACCTTTTCAAGTGGTTCGCTACACTTGCAAAATTAATATAATAATTTAATAAGTCAAAAATGCAAGTAAAATATTACCAAACCCTTAAGAGCAAGCACCAAAACCTTCCAAGGTAGTTCGCCCCACTTTTAAAGTACAAAACAAGTTTTCCTTTCGCATGGTGGTGTCAATAGACACCTTTTTAAGATTGATCAATCACAAAAGTAGAGGATCTCTATTGGGCATGCATCCCGATAGTCTTCTTCACACATGAAGAACAAGAATATCAATTTCAGCATATCCTCTATTGTAGCCTTTGCCATGTATTTATAACTTTCAAAAGGGTTTGAACTCTTTTGGAAAGATAAAACACCTTTCCTTTACTTTAGCTCCCATGCCAAAATCTCAAAATCTCTTTTTTGAATAATACATTAAATATTGGCCTTAATTAAAGTAGTAATTAAAATTACTTTAAGGCAAATATATTAATATTTACTTCACTTAAGCACTTTAGTGGTGAAAACCACTTTTTAAAATATTTTATTAATTAATTTGTGATAAAATTCACTATTTCAATAATTAATAACTAACCAATAAAATAACATTCTCCCAAAAAAGGCTCCTTTAGTCTACAGGGAGATAGACTAAAGGTCTTCATACCTATTTATTTAAGAGGAAAAAATGGGGACATTATAGTCCTACCCTCCAAAATTGCTTGTCCTCAAGCAATTGCAAAATCCAAGTGGGTGTCCCAACACTCCTTATCAAACAATGTCTACATTTTCTTGTTTACCAATGAAGGAAATCTTAACATGTCTTCTTCATACTATTGTTTCTATACTTTGGGGGTTGGCTCCAAGTGCTAGATGTGTCCTCATGGCCTTTCAAAGGCTCCACATGTTCCCAGCCAAACACCTCTTTCAATACCAAGTTGTGGACGAGGAAGCTCCTTTCCCTTATACCCTCCGAGGAAGTGATATGTGGCCAAAAGTTAGAATAAAAAACATAATAGAATTTGATTACCTTGCTGCCCTGAGGGTAATGACTTCCTAAATGCCATGTTATCACTCTCCAATCATGCCAAAAGAAATCAGCTAGGTACCATCTTGTAAACTTACTATGATGTGAAGTCTCAAGATAGTACAATTCAACATATATGGGTTTTTTTGTGTATGCCATGTGCCCTACCAAAGGCTGCCCCTTATCAACATTCCCATGTATGCATGTAACACTCCATAAGCTCATCAAGAGTCCTCAAATGCTTATCAATGAGAGATGTATCCTCTTCATGCATGTGCTACTTCTATTACTTGCAAATGGAACCCAAACATGCATGTTTCCAAAACCTTGCAAAAGATGGAATGTACCCCAAAAATCAGTTTTTCCTCCATAATATTGCTGTAAGTACATGTTTAATTTTGATTTTTTTTTATGACAAGATTCAAAATTAATACTTGCAATCTCTCTTCTTCCCATGGTTTGTGGGATGCCATCAAAACTTCTTACCTTGTCATATTTGTACCTAGTATGCTGCTCAAAAGAAATCAATGTGTTATGGAACTCAAAATAGTAGCTATCATACCTCTTATAACGCTTCGAACTTATCCACAAGGTCCCTTTATGAGTTGAAACCTTTCTCCAAAGATTGTGCATGCAAACAAGTTGGTTGTCATAGTAAAACACAGCCATGCCTTGACTCAGAAATTTTAATTTGTTCAATACCAAGATGATCCTTAATGGGTTCTCTAACTCCATGCTTCCCCAACAAACCATCATGGACTTATTCCCTATATGAAAAATATTAGGAATGCAAAACTGAACCAATTTAATATGCTTAGCAAGGCTGCCCATAATTAAATTCATCTCATCGAAAAGTATTAGCAGAGGTGTGCTCTTATAGTGTGCATTCCAAGGTGTGCTAGGACCTTCTTTATACCATATCAATCTTTCTTCATCTTGAAAATGTAGTCCTTCCATTTGTAGAAAGAACACAAGCTTAATCAAATCGAAAAACATACCTTGCAAGTGCATAACATAATCATCTAAACCCATTGGTAGGGATCCCCTTATTTAAGAAGTATTCCCTCTTGGCTGCCCTTTGTTAGCTTCCTCACACATATATGCATCATCAAACAAACCCCACCAATACTTAATTTTACCCCTTTTTATATACTATTGTTCTGTGTCTTTATACTTCCCCTTTTTCCTATGCAAATCATGGCCCCGATCACTGATAATTCCATAATTTATAGACAGATGAAAGTACATAACAAAATCAGACCTATTCCCTGTGTGAAAGGGCTGTAATAGAGATGTAAAGACTAAGTTTTCTGATTGTACCAAATCAGAATTATACCTAGCAACATTTTCCCTTGTCACAAGTGTTAGAATGCTCCCAAAATCAGATTTCTTGTGCATGATAGGTGGCGGCCATAGGTTGCTCAACTCAGAATTTTTGGGAGTAAAGTTTTCATACCTTTCAACAATTTTTGACCTCTTAGTTCGCTGCCCTGTATCAATTGTGCTTCTCTCTATGGGGTTCCAAGGCTGAAAATGTTGCCAATAATTTTTTGATTCTTTCTTCATTCCCATGAAATTAATCATAAAGAATTTAAAATCATAATTGAGAACCTTTGTAAAATTCATAAAATTACCAGGATCCCATACCTCTTGGTGCCAATAATTGTGAACTTGAATCAAGGAATCCTCATGCCTCAATTTGCAGACCATATCCTTCTTGATTGTATGTAAATCCATCACAGTGTTCTTTTCCTTCAAGCATTCCCTTATCTCATTGTGCATTGATCTATCAAGAGGTCCCTTTGTGCCATCCAACCTTGTCAAGGCTTGCACTACTTTCTTATTTGTGAGTGAAATTTTTTCCTTCCAAACTCTTTCATCAAATCTAGTTTCATGCAACAAATTTGAACAATTATTAGATACCAAACAAAAATCATCATTCAACTCATACCTTCCTATGAATATCTCGGTTTCCTTGGTTTCTTCAAAATCATCTTTTGGAATACCAAAGTTTGGGGTACTTGGCTGCCGCAAAGCACCTAGCATCTCCTCATTTTCATCCATCATTTGCAGTCCTCTTTGCTGCTCCAAAAACTCAGATTTTTGGTTTTCAAATTTTCCACTCTAGGCTGCCCCAAAGTGTCATCTTTTTGGAGCTCATCTTCTTCATTCAAATCTGATTTTTTTATTTTGTTGGCCTCTTCATGAAGGGCTGGCCCTTCATTCTTTTCCTTCAACTCTCCATGTAGTTCGGTCCTTTCTTCCTTGATGACTCCTTGCCTTTTCCCTTGATGCAAGTGTCTATGGGGCTGCCTGTTTGGTACTCCATCCTTCATCTCACAATAATCTCGAAAAGACAATAATCCTTGTGTGGCAAGGCTTAGGGCTACATACCCTTTTTGACGAATTTCCTAAGTATCATCCCTTGTCATCCTTTTCTCTATCACTGGTTCTTTTTGCAAAAAGGTGGCCTTGAATTTTTAAGGGGGGTTAATAGAAACCCTCTCATCATTATTCGAATGTTCAACATTGGAGAAATAATCTTTCCTTGGAATAACATCTTTTAATATAACTGCGATTTGCACACTCAAATTTTGTTGAAGTTCTTTTTGGCTTTCCTTGATTAAGCCATGCATAAACTTAAATTATTCTGGAGAGAACCCTTGCTCTCGGTCCCCCATATCTTTCTTCTTCTTTTGATAAACTATGTATTCCTTACCTATTTGCATCCAACAACTCACACACAGGTATACAAGACCGGTGCTTTGATACCACTATAGCATCCCCAAATGGGACGAATTAGGAAAAAATGGGGTTTTCTCTAAATTCTTTTAAATCTGATCTGAAAATTAGCAAACTTTAGATTGAGAATTAAATTCTCAAAATCTTTATTTAATGCAAGAAACCTTAGATGCCAAAAAGTGAGGGTTTTATAGGGATTTTCTGCCAATAAAATACCTTGAAATAATTTGAAAATACCGTAAATTTCAGATTTAAATTCACTTAAATAAATACCTTTTTCTCTTTTTTTCTGCCACAAAATGATGAAAAAAAAATCAAATTTAATATCTAATTTTCTACTACTGTTTAGAGAATAAAAAATCTTCAAAACCCTTGCCAAAATTGTTGCCAACCTCAAAAAAATATAGAAAAATACCAGTGCCTTATTTTGACATAAAAATTACCAATTTGACCCTCCTAGGTCAATTGCCCCTCATAGGAACCTTGAAAAAATAGCAAAAAAATAGACGGACTATTCCAGCGTTCCACAAGCAAGAAAATATTCAAAAATCTATTAGAAAAATTAATAATAATTCTGCAAATTATCTATTCATTTTTCGTCTTCAAAATCTTTGACAAATCGTCCAAAATTCCACAATAATAATTAGAAAAATATAAAATAATTGCAGATAATTATTTTTTGAATATTTTGATTGAAAAGAGCCTTCAAATCCTAGCGCCAACCTTTTCAAGTGGTTTGCTCCATTTGCAAAATTAATATAATAATTTAGCAAGTCAAAAATGCAAGTAAAATATTACCGAACCCTCAAAAACAAGCACCAAAACCCTCCAAGGTAGTTCGCCCCACTTCTAGTGCACAAAACAAGCTTTCCTTTCGCAAGGTGGTGTCAATAGACACCTTTGTAAGATTGATCAATCACCAAAGTAGAGGATCTCTATTGGGTAGGCATCTCAATAGTCTTCTTCACGTAAAAAGAACAAGAATATCAATTTCAGCATATCCTCCATTGTAGCCTTCGCCATGTATTTATAAATTTCAAAAGGGTTTGAACCCCTTTGCAAAGTTAAAACACCTTTCTTTATCTTCACTTTAGCTCCCATGCCAAAATCTCTTTTTTGAATAATATATTAAATATTGGTTTTTAATAAAAAAGTAATTAAAAAGTTAATTAAAATAATAATTAAAATTACTTTAAGGCAAATTTATTAATATTTACTTCAATTAAGCACTTTAGTGGTAAAAACCACTTTTTAAAATATTTTATTAATAAATTAATAATTGTTTTGTGATAAAAATCACTATTTTTACAATTAATAACCAATAAAATAACATTCCCCCAAAAAGGGCTCCTTTATTCTATGGGGAGATAGATTAAAGGTCTTCATACTTGTTTATTTAAGAGGGAAAAATGGGGACATTACATGGGCAAAGAGGGGATCTTTGTGTTGTAGTATTTGGGTGTCAAGGCAAAAACAAAAATATGCAATGAGGTGATCATTTTGTTCTATCTTTCAATGAGATGCGACTGCACTTCCTTGAGAAACCTCAGTGTAAGATCCTGCTCCTTGGCATTTATGATGGATCTAATCTTTTCAATCATTGAGTCGATTTTATCATAAAACTCACCCAAACATTCCACATATATCAACATGTTGATGATGAGCTCCATAAAACTGAGCAAATACTCTGCACGTTCCTACCACACGTCATCAAGAATCCACCCTTTCACCTTTGTGGCCCTCTCATTGTTTGTGTGCCTCTATACACTCCAAAGGTTGTTGATATCCATGCTACTCAATGTCTCACGTATCTTGACAAATCGTCTCAAGATGAGTTTGTGTGAGGCAAACCAAGTTTCACCAACCTAACACAATTAAAACAAAAAAAAAAAAAAAAAAAAAAACAAAAAAAAACAAAAAAAAAAACACTATAGATTACAAATTAAAAAAGTTAAATTAAAAATATACATGATTCATGGATGATTAAATAAAAAGTTATCTCTAACAATTGCAACTTCGAGAAGACCTTGAAGATGACTTGGGACATGTGATGCTTGCTTATGAACATTTGGATCTTGCTCGTCTCCTCATAGACTTGTTTGATCAGGTCAATTTTGGTCCCCAATTTTTGCAACATAAGGTTGAGGGAATGAATGGTACAAAGTGTCTAAAATATGTGTCCATACCTTGCCTGGACCAACATGCCGTCAACTTTGCAATTTTTAGCATTGTCCATTACAACTTGGATAACATTTTGAGGACCCACTGCCTCCATGGACTCTATTAGGATGTCGACAATGAATTGTGCATCCTTCACTTGCCCTTTACAATCAACGACCCTCAACAATATTGCCCCTTTAGGGCTTAATGTGACCACATTGATCAATGGCCTATTTGTTGTATTTTTTCATCCATTGAAAACAATGGACACCCATGTTTTGATCCATGAATCCCTGATAGGTTTCAATGCATTTTCAATTTGTTTTGTTTTTAATATCAACAAGGTGGTGCACATATTTTCATACCCTGGGTCGGTGAACCCTTTAGAGTTAGCATTGATAGATCTCACCATATCCTACTAGTATGGTGATCTAACAACATTAAATGGCAGCCCAAATGCATAAACACAACGCAATGATTTGCTCTGCTATGTCTTTGGATTCATTTTGAGATGACCTTTCCAATGGGCCTGCATATTTTGTTCTCTTGCGACCATGAGGTGAATCCTATTCATTTGTGGCCATGACGGGTGTAGCAAGAAATGGGTGTGATGGGGTCACCACATTAGCATGAGATGGATCAACATGTGACGATTGTTTCTTTCTCAAAGGATGCTTCGATCTTTGCCTAGCAATGGCATTTGTTTCTTCTTGCTTTTTGATGTATGCAAGGATATTTTCCTGTGGCAAGCCCTTTCCTAGTTTTCCATTCATGCTTGGCCCACAACAAGCTTTGGTTCCAGTGCTAAGAATCACACACAAATGGGCTTTCACCCAATTATATGAGCTCTTGTATTGACAATTACACTCCGAGCAAAGCGAAAGGAAACACCCTCCACCTGGTAGCTGTTCTAACATCGTCACATACTTCCAAAGGGGTGCTCGCGGATTGGATTTAGAGGGTATCCCTTGGCCCACCGAACTAGCACTTGCAACACGAGACATTCTGACAAATCCCTATAGCCCCTAGCAAAAATATAACAATATTGCTATTAAAATTTAAAGCATTTGGCATTTGTTGAAAGAATATTTAAAAGAATAAAAAAAAAAACTAGTTACGAATTTACAAACATTTAAAAACTTAAAAAAAATCCACAAAACTAAAAGTATTTTACCTTGAATCAACAATCTTATTCATTGCAAGCTCCTCAAACTCTTTGGCATCAAATGGGTAGAGGTAATGGTGTAGGATTAATAAAAGGAAGGAGTTTCAATCTTATGCAATTGAAAAAATGAAGATGAGAGAACAAATATGCAATGAGAGGTAAAAATGCAATGAAAGGTAAATGTGTTGTTTTCTTTCAATAAAATAAGTATGAAAGTTGCCTTTAGGGTTGAGAGTCCACTTTATTTTGTTTTTAATTTTTTTGAGGTCCATGTTTGACTTTTCATACAACGAAATTGAAAAAAATAAAAAATTTGCATTTTTATTGTGGATACGCATGGGAAACGGGTTAGGTACGCCCCTGCCGCTAAGGATACAACCGGATACGTCCTTGGACATATCTAGTCGTATCCATAGGGGCAGGTGTGTACCCTGCTTGTTGGCCCCCCCGGCCCCCCCCGCCCCTGCAGTGTATTGTATCATATTTGGGGGTTACAAGCGATATCTGATAACGTAGAAAAAAAACATGCATGCTACTAATGACTTGGATGTATCTAGCCGTATCCACACCCCTGCCCGTTTCCGCCACATATCATATCCTGTAGTGTAACATATTGTATCTTGGGGGGGTTACAAGCAATATCTGGTAATGTAGAAAAAAAACATGCATGCTACTAATGATGGCATTTTTGACACCCATGATCATAGTTTTGAATCTAAAAGAACAATTCATGCAATCTTGCCTAGTGGTGCCCAAAATGTGGCCCTTGCCCAAGAACTCGCGGAAAACCACCTCTTCCATTTGACAACTTTATTCATCAACCTCAAGTACTGAAGAACTTAGGAAGAGACTTCCTAGACCTCAACCGAAAGATCTAGATCCTTCATGACCCACACTTGAATGATATGATTCACATGTTTTGTTGGTTTCATGCTTAATTGGGGTCATTCCCATGAGAATTGTAATACCCTTTGCATCTTAGCATAAAACGTTCTACTTGGAAATAACTCTGACCATGATGCTATGGCAAGAGAATGATGCCAAGACTTCTTCAAAGCTTCAAAACATCAAGAAAATCAAACTAAGCGTGAAGAAATTCAGCATGCCAGCGCCCAGTTGAGTATCTATACCAATCCTCCACCAGACCATTCCATAGATAACAATGGATCGCAAGATAACGCCATCCTTCCAAAGCCTTAAAAGCCTCATAATTTTGTTCCAACCGCCAGTACCATAAAAACTACGGTCAATCCAAATTCCCCGGCTCATGAAGAAAACCTAGTTCACATGAATGGTATGAAGTGTAGCATAGCTTGCATTAATTCCCAATATAACACCCAACCTACCCTAAAAGTCAGGCACCTTCTATAATCCACTTGGAAATACCAAAATCAGAAAGTTTGAAAAATTATGACATCATTGACTAGGCCATTGATGTAGAAAATTTAGACTAATCGATTCCAACGTTGTTGGCCAAGCCAATAACGTCAAACAGAAACAAAAAAAATAAAAACTCAGATCTAGTTCCTCTTGAGGCCAAATCTGATATCATTCATAATTTTATTCCTCAATTATAGTCAATTTTATAACAACCTAGCTTTGAGGATCAAGGTCGCATCTAGGAACTCTTTAATCTTCCAAGCAAGATTCCCTTCGTTGAGCTCATGCACACTTCTTGCAAACATTGCAATCGGTTAATGCAAACACTTTTTGGCAAGAAGCTCCATTGCATGGTTCCAATGAGAGTATCATGCGACAATGCGAAGAGTTATCCATTCAAATCGATCAAACAAACAACCAAACATTTTCACTCAAATTTCCCATGCAATCCATGATTGCCAGTGAAATCCTATTTCGAGCAGATGACCCCCCACACCTTTTATTAGCATTTGAATTAGTGAAGTCCCAGTCAAAAGATCCCTCATTAACGAAGGTTCTAGCACTTTTGTTACCTTTTTAGACTTTATCAAATCTCGTGGCTATTCAAAAAACAACCTCAAACCACTTGTAACATGTGCCGAGGATATGACTGAATACAAATGTCTCCCATGGGACACATTTGGCTTTCTATCATGGTACCTCCTAAAATGGTTAGGGTTAAGGTTATGATCCTCAATTTCCCCTTATAATATCTTGCTTGGGTGCACTTGGTCACATTGCATGAGGGCAATAACTTACTCCGCTTGTCAATGTGTCAAATTCCTCTACTTGGGAGCTATCTACGAGGTCGAAGGCGATACCAACCCGTGGAGCTTCAAGCAATTCCAAAACACGTCTTCAAAATACCCGCCATGGAAGAGCTACTAAGTGTTCCCTTTCAAGAATATCAACACTTTAATTTATCTTGTCAATTTTTTGTGAGGTTATATTGGCCACCCTGAGCTTGTGGGAAGAGTTTCACCAAACCTCCTTGACTCCAATGACAATGAGCTTGGTGAGATCAATCTTCTACAAAACATCATAACTCAATTGCCTCCTCACTTGTGACATCGATCTTGCAAGAGGACAATTGACGAAATTCCCACAACTACTTTTGAGAAGAAATCCTCTGGTGACACTTCTCCTAGTGTTATGGTTGTTGAATCATTTAATGTTGATCTCACCACCCTAGATTATGATGAGAGTTATACGTTAGTCCCTATTTGTTGGAGCCCAAGCAAAGAACATGGAAATTCTACGTTACCAAACCTCACTTCAAAACACACAAGCACATGCATCTTTTAACCACAATTTTAACATGGTTAATCTTTCTTCTAGCTTAGACGTTCAAGATGACGATTTAATTTCCTCTTGTAACATTCCTTGTGACATACATAATGATTCTAACACTCCTATGGTGCCTTTTATAAGTCTCGCTTATGGAGTGCATTGTTCCCAATGCCATCTTGACTCAAGGACCATGAACACCAAAAGCAAAGGATTCAATGCAAGACTTAGGATGTCATCATCCAACCTAGTATTGCACATGCATTTGTTGAGCCTGTGTATGGGGTCCATGTGTTCGCATCCCTCCTGAGTCCTGACTATCTCCAATCTTGGGAAACAAATCCAAGATCTCAAAAAAGGGCCCCAAGTGCATTGCTTGACTCGGGAAAAGCATTCGACAATCTGTAGTGGTGCCCCTTTAAGTATATACATTGGGAACCTCTCATAGGTCCATGTTGGAAAGAGTATAACTAGCTTAATTACTAGGTGCTCCAGTGCTATAGCTTACTATATAAATTGTGTACTAGTTGCACCCAGATACCAACCTCCATGCTATGTATTGTGCCCTGCTCAAAAGTTGTTTGGCACATCACAATGGGAGATAGGGACAAACTTTGTTTGAGTTTTGAATTTTGGGATTTGGATATGTATTTATATGGGTCTTATTTGCCATTTATGAAAATATAGACATTCAATCTGCTATTTTTGTACATGCAATTCCACCTTATTAAGAAGAAGATTTAGGGCTAAGGAGCTTACACTTGAGTAAGACTAGTTAGCACAAGGACTTGAAGATTTCAAGTAGAGAAGTTGAACTAGTAAGGTACACCTAGTCTTTTAAGTCCCAAACTAGGGTTTACATAGGTCTTCTTTCCATCTTGATTTCACTTACAACAATTTCGCACGAAGTACCACTTGAGCCAAGGGGTAGACTTATGTGTCGACAAGTCAACCTAAGGTAACTATCCTAACCCTAAGCTCTTTCTTTTATACTTTGGTGGTTAAATTATATTGGTTTGTTTATTGATGCTTAGATCAGTATGTTTTTGTTAGTACTTTACTATTCTTTGCATGTTCTTTGTTTACACCTTAAGGTTATCATCTAATGACATCTTTACTTTTATTGGTTCAGATACTTCATAGTTATTGCCTAACGACATTGTACTTATTTTGATTTCCTCTTATGCCTCTTGGTTACCATCTAATGAAACCTTGGATTTAGTTAGGCCGACACTTGATATTGTGTAAATTCCTCTTTTAGCTCCCGTACAACCTCCTTGCATATGGCCCTTGTATATAGCCCTGAAGCGATTTGTGGACTAGCATATTGTATGTGTGTTGGATCTAGTATGGTCTTCTATCTTTTCCTATTTTAGAGGGTCCTTACATTGTTGACCATTCTTAGCTTACATACACCTTGGTGTAGTTTCAGGTTTTACCTCTAAGAATGTATGAAGAATGAGTGATGAAATGAAAGGTGAGTTTCTGATTTTTTTTTTTGTCTAGTGTGTTCAAGGGTTTTTAGGTGGGTTGAGTTATTTATTTCGGGCGAGGGGGGTTGAGTATGAGTTATATAGTGGTTTAGTTAGGTGCAATTGTTGATTTTTTGTTGGTTTTTACTTTTTAAAATCGTTGTTTTCTTTGTATTATTTTTCACTGTTTTTAATGGCTGGCTTCTGCTTGTGTACTTCTTAAATGGTATTGTTATTTATTTTGATTTGTAAAAAAAAATGCATAAACACATTCTTACATCAATATGGCATGCCCAAAACCAACAAGAGAATGATGTAAATATATGAATCGTGAGAGTTGAACTAATAACATCACGGGCATTTTATGCCAACGTTCTTTTACAATGACATTAACAAGGGTAATGCACCATCTTCTTGGTATATCAAGGGGTAAGGGAGGTGGTGTTGAAGCATGTCCAGAGGTCACTCTTGAAATAAAGGCAGCGTTGGAGAAAGACCAATAATTCATTAGCAGTAACTCAAAAAGAGAGAAAAAAACAACGAATCCAAGAGGAAATTTAAAGTTCCAAAATACCCTATACATCATACTCCAACATGTCCACAAGCTCAGTGATGTAGCAAAAAGGTAGTGGGATAATGAATAGCTTTTGAAACCCTTTACAAAAAGAATAGGTTGATGATGGATGAGCTGATTTTTTTAACGAATCTGCTATTCCATTTAATGTCGCTAAGAGTCCGTAGTTTAAAAATGTTGTTCAACAATCAATTTCATTTGGCAAAGGGTACACATCTCCATATTTATAAGCTCTGAGAACAACTCTTTTGAAAAAATCAAAAGAGAGTCATTAAAAAATTGATGGACATTAAAGAATCTTAGAGGTCAATAGGTTGCACCATTTTGAGTGATGGTTGGTCAAATATACGCCAAAGGCCATTAATCAATGTGTTGGTTTATTGCCTTAAAGGTTGTATTTCTAAAGGTAATTGATGCCATGGAACATACAAAAACTTTTGAGTATATTTTCAACATTTTCGATGAATTCATGAAGTTGGTGTAGAAAACATGGTCCAAGTTATTGATAGTGCTAACAGTTGTATGGGGGTGGGAAAATTGATAGTAGAAAAAGTACCCACATATACATTGGATCCCTTGTGCAACACATTGCATTGACTTACTACTCCGTGACTTAGCCAAATTTCCTTGGGTACATGAGGCAGTGCAAAGACAATGAACAATTGCCAACTTCATAAAAAAACATCGCCTTACATTGAGTATATATAGGAAGCACACATCCAAGGAGTTGTTGAAGCTATGTGACACAAGATTTGCATCTATCTATATCACTTTGAAGAGAGTGGTTGAGCAGAAAGGAGCCCTCTGATTTGTTGTTAGTAGCAAAGAGCAAGAAGATTTTGTTCTTGCAAAAATTTCTAAAGATAAGCATGTGGAACAAATCTTTCTAAGCCATGACTTTTGAGAAAATGTTGTTAAGGTTCTAAAAATATGTGCGCCCATAGTTCGCATGCTTCACATGGTTGACGTTGATATCCCTTGTATTGGCATGGTTTATGAGGGTATGAACTGTTGCAAAGAAGTCATCCAAAAGGCTTTTAATAATGTGGAAACATACTACAATGAGATAGGATATTTGTGATGGAAGATGAAGGATGATGAATACCCATTTGCATGCACCAATATGTTATTTTGAGTTGACATTATATCATATAAAAAAAAAGTGATCGTGAGATTTATGCAACGATTGAAAAGCTTGTTCTTGATCAAGATATTGCAAAAAAAATAAGAGAGCAACTTAGGGCATACATGAGAGGAGATGGTTTATTTAGAACTCAATCAGCTATAGATGACAAAGCGAACATGGATGGAGATGAGTGGTGGCGATTCCATGGAGCAGGTACTCTTGAATTGCAACATTTGACAATTTATATCTTGAGTTAAGGAGTAAGTGCATCAACTTGTTAGAGGAATTGGAACAACTTTGACCATGTTCAATCAAAGAAAAAGAGTAAGTTATTTGAAATGCTGGGGGATCTTGTTTATGTTTGCACTAATTTGTGATTGACCATGAGAAAAGTGACAAAAGATGCATGCACTTTTAAGAAGAAGAAACTTCAACATTTTTTAGAAGACTCTTTTGATGAAGTTCCTATTTTTGTCTATGATGAACTTGAGGGTGAAAGTCAAACTAATGATGATGTTAGTGATGATTACAATGAACCAAGTGCTCTTGATGATCTAAAGCTTTTTGATGTAACAAGTAGACCTTAGCTCATTGAGAAGTTTAAGAATTTGGACTGTAACTTTTTGAAAACATTTTACATGTTGTTATTCAACATGTTTTTCAAAGTTTTTTTTATTTCAATCAATTTACGATAGCTACTTATTGGAAAGTTATTTTGACATGTTTACTTATATGAAATGTGATTTTTTAAAAATTGTGAGCTGTTTTTAAATATTTAATCTAAAAACAAGTATATTTCTTTTTGTCGAATTTAATCAAGAATTTTATCATAGATTTTTTAGCAATGAATATTTAACGAATATTATCCTCTCAACAAATTCAAACACGAAGTCAAATGCAGTGACTTAGCTTCCTACTACACAAAACAAATAAAAAAAGGACAACCTGCAAGACTTTGAACCCACGGAGGGACTATTGTGTCAAGCTTAGCTCAGTTAGTAGACTGCGATTTTCATTTTTGTTAACTAAAGAAGATAATGTTGCTACTATAGATGCATCAAGGGATCGACTCTTCAATGGTGCAGTGATGTTAAAACCAAATCCAAAATATAAAAAAACCTATAGATACTTGGCCTAAGCTTTGGAACACTATGGACAAGAGATTAGAAACTCAAAATGATATCTTAGAAGCTTTTAGAAAGTGGCTTGTATGTAGATAGATAGATTATGTCAAAGGTTATTAAAAATACACAAAGAAATTAGTAGTTAAATGTCTTAATATAATAGAAATATACCAAACCCTTAGATTCATGGATGGTTTCAAACATATATTTGGGGCTCTGTAATTCCAAGTAACTCACAGACCTTATCTAAAATTGTATCGCTTGCCCCAAAGATGCATAATTCTAAGCAGCTTTAGGTGTCATTTCAGACACGGTTGGGGAGCATAGAAGACCCCCAAAATAAAGGAAAACCCAGAATAGATCATAGTTAATGCAGGTTAGAGATCTAAGAAAGCAACCATAGAAGACCCCAGAAAGAAAGGAAATCCCATGGCTCTAAATGCAAAATGTGTTATTTCAGATAATGTTACGAACTAAAGAATGGAAGAGATCATTCCAACAATATAGAGATAAGAGGTATCATATGTAAAAATAAGAAAACAAAATAGTATTGAACAACTCAAAGTTGGCATGAACCGTTTAAAAAGTGTCAACCAACTGAACGTTCCTTTATAGAGGCTCAGATTTTTAACAGATCCAGGATGTAAGTACAGCTTCATCTCCAATTTTGCACAATAAGAATAAAATCCCTATTGTAGAAGCCAATTTTACCTACACAATGGAACTAGATGAAAAGGGATCCAAAAGTGGGATACACAGACATCTAATGCAAGAGGCACAAAACAATTAGAAGTGAAGCCAAATTGATGTCATGCTTTAACAAAAATAATGATGTATTTCCAAATGACCTAGAACCAAGTCACTCCAAAAATAGGCCTCTATACAAATTAAATTACGCTGAAAAACTGTGGCTTGAATAGCAGATTCAGGAGCTACTAGAAAAAGGGTACATACACCATCTAAGCCCTCTTTCCAAACTCCAGTCCTCTCAGTTAAGAAAAAAGACGAAAGAATGAAAATGCGTATAGATTATAGGTCCTTAAACAAAATGACAACTAAAACAAGCAACGTTTACCTTGATAGATGACCCATTAGATGTGCTTAAAGAATTCATATCTTTCCAAGATAGATCCTAGTGGAGGTGAAGGGAAAGTGGTCTAAGAATGAGAGACGAAGAGCCTATCTCATTTCCTCATGGCATTACCCTTGATCTCTAGTTGCATATTTTCATTGTGGATTCTCTTAGAACTAAGCTTCCTAATGCTGAAAATATCTTGAGGATTGGTTAGGTTTTAGGACTAGGGGTGATCCTTTACGCTCTGCTCCTATACATTTGACAGCAAGAGGCTCCATTTCTTGCAATAATCATTAAAATAATTATTTATTATATTTTTGTTTTTAAGACTTTGAAGTATAATTAGTTAGTGAATAGATAAATGCTGGTTATGAAGAGTTATGTTGAAGAGATGCAAATGAAAATATCTATTGATGAATTTAGTATTGTATAAATGTGCAAACATGGATGCAATACATCATCAGTTTTGTTCCGCAATTTCTTATTATTTATTGCTGTTATATACTGTTCATTTCTGTTATAATTTCTGTCCTTTTTATGTAAAGAATAGATTCAGTCCCCTTGTGTGTTATCATTGGTGAACCCAACATATTAACGTGAGAAGAGTTTACATTGGTATATGTAAACATATTTGAGTGTAAAGTGAGTGATTCACTCCCACAAGTAAAAGGCAAATATCCACTCAGCAAAAGAAAAGGGCAGTGCGCAGATTGGCAAGGTTATGGGAGAAGAATCATGCTGTTAGCCTGTTCGTATCAATATCAACCAGATTGTAGTTTCAGAAGCTGAGTTAGATATATTATTTACAGCTTGATGTTTCTCAAAAAGCATCATTTGAAGGGTTAGAAACTACCTCAGTTGCCACAAAGGATATGGAATTGAGTATATACCTGTAAAAGGAACAAGAAGTCTCTTGGACTTCAACAAAAGAGAAAAACAATAAACATATATTCTACACCATTTACAACTTAAAAGGAAAAGAATGTAGTCAAAACCATCAATGATCTCAAAGCCGATAAGGTTCGGCAGAGAGAACATCAAGACCCAACAATACACTATTTGAATTGGGAATATTATTGGAAAACAAATGGTATTAATGATAGCCAACCTCTTTATGGAATATTTTGAAGAATTTTTTTTCAACCTTTTCCCTTTGAAACCGAGGTGGTGGAAGACGTTTGTCAATGATTCTAATTTCAGCTACCAACATGGCAAAGAGAAATTAGAAGAATTCCACACACATCAACAACATTTTCAACAACATTAAATTCAGAAAAGAATTGGAAAGTGATGGTAGCTTACATTTTCTTGATGTTCTTTTCTCTTGGATGTCTGATGGTTTGCTTTCTCGTCAGGTTTATAGAAAGACCACTCACATTGATCTCTATCTACATGCCACCTCCCATCATCACTCGACTCAAAAAGTGGGGGTCCATAAAACCCTGGCCTCCAAAGTGTTCAATATTTGTGATGATGAACATATTGATCAAGAAATTGTACACTTAACCTTAGTCTTTAAGAAGAATGGTTATAAAGGGAACCAAATTGCCAAGCATTCAAACAAGCAAGACAAAATCATGTAAAAAATCCTTGTGGGAAGATACATCAGGGCCTCCAGTAGCATTTATACCATACATTGAGGGAATCTCCAACAACATATCCAGGTTTTTGAACAAGAGAAGTATCAATTCAACTTTCATTCTGCACAAAAAGTTGATCAAATCCTCCTAAGACCGACTAGAACCAACTAAGAAATATGGAGTCTATAAGATTGATTGCTCTTGTGGGGTTCCATATATCGATGAAACCAGCTGATCCATTAGCACAAGGGTAAAGGAGCATGATAGTGACATAAAGTGAGAACGGATCATTAAATCAGTATTGGCAGAACATTCTTCTAAAACAAAACACCATTTGTGCATTGAAAATACTAAGGTTCTTGCAGTGGAGGTTCATTGTTATAAAAGATGTTTAAGGGAAGTAATTGAGATCAGTAAATATACAAATAGTTTGAATAAGGATGATGAATTAGGCTTGATCCAATTTTGGTGACCCATCATACATATGCTAAAGAGACCATATTCCTAGGCTAATAGTGACATCTCAATATTTAACAAATCCATCTTGTAATAGAGACCTAGGTTGCATTACTAGTTTAGTCAAACTAAATGTCTCAACTCATAAGATAACGTAGGCAATATCATATCCGATGTTAAATGGAAATATAATTACAAAAATACCTTTTTAAATTATATATATATATATATATATATATATATATATATTTGAGTTTAAAAAATTAAAATTAAAATAGTAAAAATAAAAAACAAAGATTAACAGTTTATTATTTATGTTTCCTAATTAATTAATTAATTAACAACCAGTAATAATTATTGACATATTCATTTAATAATTGCAATAAGGATCCCAAAGACTTGGCATCTTTGCAATAAGTTAAAGACAAGTCCATTAAAGACTTCAAATTTTCAATCCCATCTAGTGTTGGAAAATCCACTAGGAGAAGACTTGAAACAACACTATTTTTTCAACTGGACTTCGAAAAACTATTTCAAGAAAAGTTTGATGATTGTACTGAGCAAAGGATGTTGGTTGTAGAACAACACTTGCAAAAACAAAATGTATAAAATGAATAAGATGAATCAAAGTAAGAATAAATTCTTAAAATTTTCATTAAGAAGGATAACAAAAATGGAAAAACAAATAGTCCACACAGATTGGGTTTAAGCATCCCTTGGATTCAGCGGCTCCACACATAGTTGGTGACAGATCAATGAAGCAATGCCTTCCTCCATCTGCTGCCATAAGGCTGTTGTGTTCTTTCATTCACAGAACAGGCATCATGGATCTACTTTTACTTAGCATCATGGGCCTTCTAGTTTCCCTTGCCAGAAACCCCAAACATGGGGACATGCGCCAATTTACGCTCCACCTCTTGAGACTTGTCGACCTTAGCTGTTAGGAGAGTTTCTATGGGAAGTACCATTTCTCCCTCTTAGGATTCTCCAACCTAGCCCCCCTTAGTCTAGGGCTTTCCCCTATGGAAATTATTAGATCCTGCATTGTCCTTTTGTGGCAGTGGATTATGATGTTACTAGTTCTTCTCTGTCTATTGGTGTTGCTGGTTCTTCTTCTCCTCACACTGATACAGCTGTATGACAGCACTGGTTTGCTGCCTTCACTCTCCAGGTCAGAATTGGCTTTTCCTTTTTGCTCCTCGCCTTCCTTGAGGGGTTGTCACCTCACATGGCTATTTATATTTGTACCTGTTCCTTATGGTTAGGGCTTGCACCCTTTCTTTCATTGCGTTTATTTTTGATGTTTTAGCACTTTCTCGCATTTTCAGCTTCCTGGGTTCATTTTTACCCTCATACTTTTAAATCTTAACTGGATGTATTCTCCAGTCCCATTGACCTACTTTGGTCACTTGTGGACATTAGTATATATTTTTCTCTCTTCTTTTTTCAGATGATATAGGCGTGCTAGATACTCTGGGCCAAAGTTTTCTTGCAGTTTGATTCTTTGGTCATCATGCAGGGATCAAATTTGAGGGGCAATAATGTTCAAATGCAACCAACCTTCCTTGTCTTCCATCCATATCTTTTACTGATAGAGACTTATCTAATTTGGCTAGCCTGCCCTAAAGTTGAGCCGATGTGTCTCCTATTGACACGTGGTAGTCATTATTTGGCCAGAAGTAATTCTGAGATCGTTTCACATGCTTTCTCCGTAATTTGAGGCCCATTATTGCATACTTCGATTTTAATTTTTATTTGATATTCTGACTTGCCTATATTACCTCATATTTATTTTCTGTTTTCTTATAGAAACACATTTCGTATAGTATCGGTAGCACTTACAAGGATATTTCTTTGTTTATCTGATAGGTCATGGGTTTGCTTTGGGTGTTAGAACAGATATTTCAGCTACTTCCTTCGCTTATGAGGTTATAACCTCAGATTGAGCTGGAAGTCTCATGAACACAGATTTAGTTCAAAAGGGCTCTTCAACATTTCAGGAGATTAGATAATAGTGACGAGGACGATTTGATACAATAATGCATAGTTCAAAATCTCGTTCTCGGCAATTTCTTGGCAGGGCAAAATTAGAACCAGGATAGATCTTGGCAATTTCTCGACATTTCTCGACAACTTTATTGCTACTTTAAAAAACATATAAATTCATAAAATAAACTTAAATTAAATGTAAAACATTGTTAAATGACATGAGAAATGAATGTAGAGAATGCCATAAGTATATTTTCTATTAAGTTAAACAACATGAGAAATTAATAATGCTTGCCAAACTGCAGGATATAGAGTTAACACAGTCAACCCTGCTGAGAAATTGCTGAGAAATGCTGAGAAGTTGCCAAGAAATCGAAGGATTTCATCTCGCGATAAACCCTACCGTTTCTCGTTCTGCAGTCATCTGTCGAGATTTGCTGAGATTTGCCGAGATTTTGAACTATGCAATAATGTATACCACATGGTTGTAGGACATCCGACATATTTATATTCAAGTCAACTTTAATTGAGTTTATAGATTCTGACTTCAGA
The DNA here is from genome assembly GCA_037957365.1 of Torreya grandis. Classification (NCBI taxonomy): domain Eukaryota; kingdom Viridiplantae; phylum Streptophyta; class Pinopsida; order Cupressales; family Taxaceae; genus Torreya; species Torreya grandis. The sequence goes on along the minus strand of JARHVA010002594.1, from coordinate 1,280,308 downwards.
TTTGATAGTATTTTCTTCCTTCACTTTGTGGAAATAAGAAAATTCAAAACTTTTTTTTTTTAGAGTTTGTACACGAAAGAAAATAAGCATGCTTCATTTCCCTCATAGTTTTCTCAAGTTATTCTGAACAATTATGGCACATTCCTAAAGGAAGTGAATTCTGTGCTTAGGAAATTGGCGTATTATTTTAATTTTGTCTTCATGACTTCCTGTTATTGAGACAAAAAGATTTGGGTTTCATTCTTTTATTTTAGTAAATTTTTAAGTTTTTCTTTCTTATGAGTTTTCCAGGATGATATGTTATAGCATAAAGTTATCTGTAAGTATTTATTTCATTAGACATCTCAGTCATACAGATTTCTTTTACAAACAGTGAAAATAGTTTGTGTGCAGATTGTTGAAGAAGCAGGTGGAACTGTAACATGCATGGACGGTGGTGACTTCTGTGTATTTGACCGTTCGGTCCTTGTATCTAATGGGACACTTCATGAAAGAGTAATATATCAAACTGAGTTTTCACACTGTTACCTGTTCATGCATCAGGAGCCCTTGATACATCAAAATAGAATCAGTAAAATTAATATGTTCTAGTCCAGGTTTCCAGCTTATTTAAATGATAAATAATATGTAATCCTGAAAACTCCCTAAATTATAAGTGAGAATTCCTAGAGTTGCAATATCTAGAATGTCTAGGGTAAGGGACCTGGTAGTTGAGCATGGACCAATGAGCGAGATAGGACATTCCCATAAAAATACCTATTTTTAAATAAAAAATGACTTAAAAAAGTTGTAGAAGTCTTACATTATAGTATTACTTGTATTCAATAATAATACGCAAGAGCCAATCATAAAATGACACATAATTGATATTAATTGGATACACTATTAACAAGTTTAGGACCAAAAATATTTTTAGTGTATTTAAAATATGCCAAAGTAAATTGATTCAAAATGAATTTTTACCTCCAATTGAGCACACCAAACAGAAATGGAAATTTGATCACAAAATTATATTATCGATTGACCTTTTCCATACATTATTTGGAGGTTATATGATGAACTTTTTAGACCCTAAACATAGGGTGCTCAACTACCTGGTCCCTTCTCCTAGTCATTTTATCTTCTGATGAACAGTGAAATGCATTGGGGGTGGTCCTTCAATCACTTTAGGCAGTGTGGCAACTTCTTCCTCCTGACTAGGACACATCTGAAACATTGAGAATGCCTCACAATCTTCGGCTAAAATCCTGACTGTGATATTGTTTGTCAGCTGGATGTGTTCTATTCTACCCTTTACCAAAGAATTAGAAGCCGTATGTCATAAGACCATCATGCTTATGCATTGCATTGTCATTTCACTTGCAATGTCTTATTTTGACATTTAGCAAACCTGATTTCTTATGCTGATACTTCCATCATTAAAAAATAACACAATCTGAAGTTTTATGTATATGGAATTTCTCACACAACATTACAGGAAATAGTTACGGATTGTTGCTGAGAATTTTCTATTGTTTTGCAGCTACTAGAGAAGATTGCTCCACCAACAGAGAAGCTTATACACAATGGGATGGATGTGTCTCATTGGTTCAAGCCTAAAAACTATAAATCAGATGTTTAGGAAATGAATCGGCATATATGACAATTTTGATAAGTGTACTCTTTCTTTTCTTCGCATTTCTTTTATAATGAATCTCTGCTCATTATACTGTGTATTTAGGAGGATCCCTGCTATTACTTTATGCTGTTAATTTTTATCTAAGTTCTGAGAGTCAAGATTCCGAGTTTATCCATCATCGCAAGTCTTCGACACTTGTCACTTTTCACATTTTTATGTATACTCGATAGCTGAGGGCTCTGGTTTTTACACCGGTCCCTAATTAAGTACAAAACACATTTTTACTTAAGTTTCGACAGTTCTGCAATGCACAAGTCACCTAGTTTGTACTTTGAATAGTTGGAAGTTTTGACTGTTTATTTGTACTGAAATGATATATTGGAACACTAAATCATGGGAAGGTTTGCAAGTCCACAACTATTTATTTCAAGATGCTGCTTATGTTAGCCTTGTCCGTGAATATCGATCTTTCTCTCTTTACTGTTGATTTGTGTTTGTGGCAACAACTTTTTGGTATTTGATACCCTTTCAAAATATTTGATGTAGATCTTGTATAACTAACCTTCCAGATTCTGAAAGGAATCGTAAAAAGTCTATCAGGCTGTGTTCTAGTGAGGAGCTGGGGTGTTTTCCACAGTGGCAGCCCAGGTCTTAGACCCTCCATGTAAGTAAAAATGTAAGTGGAGGAAGGCCTGCTACTGAATAACAGGTCCTTGTTTACCAAAAGAGGATTTGGAAAATTTTGGCCGATGCTTTCATTGAGTCGTTAAGAATGGTTTTTGTATCTAGATAACTCCCTTTTAAAGTCAAAACACAACAATACGGATAAAATGTAAACATTTTCGGAATAAGATCTGAAACCGATTGTCTCTTCAGAAGCTCAACTTACATGTATGGTAGCTAGGCTATTAAAAAATTACCTATATGATGAACTAGAACTCTACAGAAAAAGAGATCTCATGCAAGTAGCTGACAATGGACATCATCAAGATTCAGCCACAATGTTATTGTTTCGCATACAATGGACTGTTTTTTAAAATCACCCGGTTATGGAAACAATTTTCTGAAATGAAAATCTGAGGTAGATGCCAGATATATATTATCTGCTTAGGTATTAAGTTCAGAATATTGCATGCTATACATCAATTACAGCATAAATAAGTTGATATTAAGAGGATGAAATTGCAGATGCAAATGATATTAATTCATGAGAAAACAGCATTAGAAAGGATTTGCCTCAGATTCTCTATGTTGAGGTAAGACATGCATGAACTCTTCCGGCAACCTCAATTTGTTATGTGCTAGGATTAGATCTCCCTACCATAACAAGTACGACGCAACATTATAAGAATATTTATGGAAATACCGTTTGTTAGACATCATGCAACTCGTGACAGTAGCATACATTTCAGCACAAGCAAGGTGGTGCACTCTTTGACTCTTTGACACAGTAGGTTAGGATAGGTTGGTTCAATTGGAAATCTAAGAATTGGCTGGGAAAGATGGGTAGACATTGGAATAGCTAATTTTGGTAGACATGGTCTTATTATTAGGCTTTTTAAAGTAGGACACCATCCTTTTCATCTCTGGGTTTCTTACAGGCGCAATAACAAATACCATTTAAATTCTCTCTCCAATTGGGGCCATATCATATTTTAGATTTATGTCATATTTATTGCTTTAGGCATCATGTGCTCAACACTCGTCTTTTTATAACACGGAAAGAGCTAATATATTAATTTACGTCACTATATGGATACAGGTATGGATATGGAATTTTTTTGGGGGGACATGGATACATATATAATTAAAATATAAAATATATAATTATATGAACAAAATTAATCATATAATATGTATATAGAAGAAACAAAATAAGCTAAATAATACAAATATATTAAAAGCAGTACATATATTTATTATATTTTAAATTTATACATTAATTTTTTTTTATAAATTGGGAGTTGCCCTGAAGGTGCAAGGGAAGTTGGAAGACTTTTTTTTTTAATAAATAATTTATTATATTATATGTATTATGAAACATTATATTAAATCCTCGATCAAGTAAAAGGTATTGTACTCACTATTAAAAATAATTGATTAAATTTATATTATTTTTTTACTCGTATGGAAGGAAAGGGGAGAATACCTATCCAACATGTTACACTTCTATCTCCAAAGTCTTGCGTCCTTTTCACTTCTGTAAAAAATGAAATAAAAGATTACAAATTAGTATTAAGCTTACATTAAAATATTTCGTCAAAAAATAAAAGTTTCATTTAACCCACTTTGCTAAAAAACACACTTTCATTTACATATGATATAAAATGTCATAGAGATCCAACCATTATATACAAATAAATATTACAATACATCACTATTTAATAATCAAACACATCTAATGTTCTACAAAAATTGCATTCTACATACAAGACCATCAAGTATTTCCAATAGTTAGTATTATTCTTAACAAGGAAAAGTGTTTAAAACAAAGAATTTATAGAACTGATCACAAATAAAAATCGTAAATTAAAAGCATCAGTAGTCATTTCGTTATGTTGTTATACATCTATAGAAACCTCACTATCTAGCATGCACTTTGTAAAAGCTTCTATGCTCACTTAGACTACAATGAAAGTAACAAGATAAATTATATTACCCCAATGTGCCCCACATTAGCGGCATTGTATTGTTGATTCGATCTGCACATCAGACGTCGAGTTCTTCCGTAATCAAATAAAAAACATTCAATAAACAGTGCCACCACCTTGCAAGCTACAAACCCCTTTGTAATGAGTGCAAGTCATGTAAATCTAACAACTACCCTGAATTATGAGCATACGTATGTTATGGCCCCTTTGGTGTACGATATCACTTGAAATCCTTGTCATTGTCCCTCATCATTACCGCTCAACTCACTTTGAAATCTATCACCACTTGCATGTTTTGTATGGCCTTGTCCTTCATTCCATGGGGATGACTATGGTGTTTCTAGATATTCTTAACCATGATGTAATTTTATTTATGTCAATATAATGGCAACATTGAGGAACATAAGTTACAATATAGACTTATCAACGACATTGTAGTGCTGATTTGAACTGCACATTGGACATGGAGCATTCTCACAATCAAATCAGCACCATGTCATCCTTGTTGACCCTTGACAATAATAAACGTCCAATCAAAGAGCCTACCACCCTAAAAGTTGTGTACCCCTTTGCAATGGATGCATGTCATTTAAATCCAACAGTTTCCCTAATAAATATATTTACGCTATATATTATATTAATATACTATTTTATGCTATAAAATAGTATTAATGTTATAATATAACAGAAAAGAATATAAATATTATAAAATATTATTATATGCAATTGGTGCAAGTCATGTAAATCCAAAAGTTACTCTAAATTCGACTTTGCAATCGCCCTCGACTCACCTCATTGGACATACGATTTTTAATATAAAATATATATTTAAGCTATATATTAGATTAATATACTATGTTATACTATAAAATAATATTAAAATTAAAATATAACATAAAATAATATTAATATCAAAATCAGGGCAGGAGTTTTTTTGTTGCAATGGTGTGATTAAAAACTTGCATGTTTTCTTAGTTACCATGACCGGTTATTGGTTCAAAGCGTAGATCTTTTGGTTAATGCATGCAAAGGGCACAAATCAAATTTGGATTAATCTTAATGGTATTATGTCAAGTTTTCACTTGGTATTATCCCATGTTTATTTATATGTCATTTGAATTTTACATAGTCGTGTCTGTGTTAACTTCCTAATTTGTTATTAGATATTTATGATTATGTGTTTGACGGGCGTTAAAATTATCGGCTTTTCAAGGGAGGTTATGTGCCCTGGTTTTGGCAGCACAGGTGATTGCTGACAGATTTAACTTTTCGTTTTTGGTAACTGAAGCTTTAAACCCCAGTTTTTATACCAACGAGGAATTCTGCATTGTTGCTCTCAATTGTTTAACAAAGTTGCATTGTTAGTTCCGTATGTAGTTTCAATGATATAGTTTTGTAGGGGAAATGTCTAAAATGTGCATTGTTTTGTGAAGATTTGGTAATTTGAGAGGCCTGATGTTCAAAGCTCATAAATTTTGGTGATTTGTTTTGAAGGTTTCAAGAACTTAGGCACTGCAAGTTCAAAGTGCAGATTTTGTGAAGGGTTCGTTATAGAGAAGCTTGAACAGGGGAATCCGAGGCTATTTATTTTGCCCAGTTGGATTTGCACGATAAAAACCCTGAGGGTGCTGCAATTAAAACAATGTAATTGTGATGATTTTCCAGCATTGGAGACACTGCCCAGATTATTAGACTTGGATATTACTTTCAACAAAGGATGTAGTTAGCTGAGGAATGAGTTCGGAAATGCCAAAGCATTTCCACAACTGAGAGAGGATGAGTTTGCGTTATTTTGAAACACTAGAGTAAATGCTGAGAATCGAAAAGGGGGCAAGGGCAAGGTTTAAAAGCTTGGACGTGTCTAAGTACAAGAGATTGAAAAGACTTCCACCAGGAATAGAAAGACTGAGCAGTCTTCAAGTGGTGATTGTGAGTCGTTGTGAAATACTGAAAGGGAGAATCAAAGAAGGTGGGGAGGATTGGCTAATACTCAGAAATCTCCTTCCCTTTGTGAAGCTCATAGATAGATAAGGCACAAACTATTTGTTCATCATCGTTTTCTTCTCAGGTGAAAAGCCAATAAACATTCCAATCCCTCATTTCCTCTGCCGGAATATTGAATTGTTAAGGCAAGATTGTCCAACCCACTCACATTTTTACAATCCATTTGGAGACAATGGGAAAGAGGAGAGAGACATTTTTCGTTGAGGTTGTTTAACCACAGGATCATCTTTTAGGCTTTATTTTCAATGCTCTGATTTTTTTTGCATTTTTGTGAATATTTCGTGCGTTGTTGATTGGTGACAAATTATTCAAGGATTTTGTAAAGGTCGAGGACTTAAATGTATTTACAGTGGCTGAGTTGAGGGAGCTTTAGCTTCCTAGGGGTATGCTTTCGTTAATCTTTTTATTGTCATTGTTTTCTCTGTCCATTCCAGCAATTCAGGGGCCAAGACTCTCTCAAGAGGACGTTGTACCACTTTGGGATGCTCACCGACCGTTGTCCTCTACACGCACCATTAACAATGTTCAAACTAACAATCTGCAAGATCATTATCCAAATCGTCATGTCAACAATCGAGTGGAAACAAACAACATATTTTTTATTTTGTCTCATATGAGACGAATCTCAGGGCTTCACCCCACTGTATAAGCCTCTGGGTTAATAATAAAAAAAAAAAATTATAAATAATAAATTTAAAACTTATTTTTATATATAGAGTGATATATAATAAAAATGATTATAAATATATGCTAATATTTTATAAATTATAAATATAATATAATATATTATAACATTAATATTAATATTTAATAAACTATTAGCATAGAGACAACAAAGGTGGTACTTATTGTAGGAAGAGAGAAAAAAATCTATCAAATTGAGGTCGTGATGGCATATTTACTCACACTATCATCTTTGTATTGTTTCATTCACAATTTTCGTGTCAAGAGTGGTTGGGTGAAAAACAATGTTTGGGAGAAAAACATCTCAATGATATCGATCCATTCAATTTCTAACCAACCTTTCCTTTTGTATAAAATTTTTAACTCCTGGACAAGTACTCATTTCCTTCTCACGTGGGAAAACAAATGTCGATATGGCAAGGCAAAAATGCAATCATAGGGAAAAATATATTAGTATTAGTGTGCTAGATATACATAATCATGGAGTTTTGTAGAAACGACGAGGCCTTAAATGGTGATGGCAGGGGAAAGACTAATGAGAGAAGACTGACACAATCATTAGGTATTTAATTATTTTTTGAAGTCCATATTTGATTTTTTTATGTAACAAAATTGAAAAAAAATAATAATTATGTTCTAGGTAGGATACGTAGTCCCAATGGGCAAGGTACATCCTTACCCTTGCGGGTATGCTCGATTATGTGTAATAAACATTTTAACTCATAGACGAGTATCCATTTCGGTGTTGGATATATATAGTCATGGAGTTTCACAAAAATGACAAGGGCATAAATAGTGAGGGTGAGAGAAGAAGACTGACACAATTATTAGGTTTTTAATTATTTTTTGAAGTCCATATTTGACTTTTTATGCAACTAAAATGAATTTTTTAAAACACGTTTCAAGGTAGGATACGTAGTACATCCTTGTCCTTGCAAGTATGCCCGATTATGTCCATGGACGTAATTAGGTATACTCGTAGGGAAAGGGGCATACCCTACCCATTGCACCCCTTTATCAAATCTAATCATGAGTCATACCGTACCCAAGAGATAGACTTAACCAAGTATACTTGCAAGGGCAGGGATGTACCCTACCCATTGCTCCCCCCATCAAACCTAATCGCGAATCATATCGTACCCAAGAGGTCCTAGTGTAGTATCTGGTAGTCCCCCCTCTATTAATATAGAAAGAACATTAAAAATGGCAATTGTCATACATATTACTAAAGAATTGACATTTGAAGAGAAAATTAAGAGTTAGTAAAAAAATTATAATGATTATGCTAGTTTTAGTGATAAAATCACTTCATGATTTTAGTTTGCTTTATTAAATGATGTAAACATGACTTAATGTTCACTTAAGTCATTTTAGGTTGAGGGTTTTTGTCACTCATGTATTAGGATTTATGGTGTTTTAGAAATGGTTGTTATATGAATAACATGTCCAAGAACTATTTTTTTTCTTTTTGTCAAGTTCTCTATGTTTTTGCTTGGTTTCCTTGTGTGTTTGATTTTTGTAATATAGTATCAGAGCTATGGTGTGGAGATGTTGAGACAAGCCTAAAGTCTGCATCAATCAGTGATAGACATAAGGATTATTTATGATGCACTCAAGAGGTTGAAAGGGATTTTGAGAAAAAAAAGCTAGATGTTTTTTTATGGCTTAAACCAAGATCCATTTTTTTGATTTGAACCTAGATTTTTTCTTTTAAGAGAGATTACGGCGTTTGATATAAACCTAGATTAAGAAAAATTGAGACCTATAAGACCATAAAAAACAACACAAGGGAATCATACAAAATCTGTAAAATCGTACAAAATGGTGATTCTCAGAGTTTTTGGAAAATTCCAAAGCACAATTTTTCAATGATTTTTTTAATGTATTTTCAATAATTATTAGTGTTTAGTGTCTTTTAATAGGTTCATTAGTTTTTAGAAAGTATTTTTCTATTTTATTTCCATAGCTTGTTTTTTATTGTAAGTTTATTTCTACAACATATCTAATTTTTTAGTACTAAATAGGTTATTTTTTTGGCTAAAAATAATTAGTTTATCTAATGTAATGTTGGAGGGTAACCATAAGTTTTCCATAAAAAATTATAATATCTAGAAACAACAAATGCTAGCTATTTGAGTACATGGCTTTGGTTGTGCCCAGGAAGTAACCAAACTAACAATAGTAGGAAAAGATTAGAACAAGTTTGATGAGTGGGATAGAGAAGCATTAACACTGATAAAAGTTTGTGACTAATTAAATGCTACTAGAAGTGGAGGTTGGTGATGACATTTTAACTATATTTGAAAGTGATTGAAGGAGTTGTAAACTTCCAACAAATGTACAACCTTTTCCCTTAATAATTTATTGTTTTCAATCAAAATTGATGAAAATGAATCTTTACAAGACCATTTGGTAAAGATTAGGGATATTACTTAAAAAATTAAATGTTATTGGGTGGAAAATAGAAGAAAAAGATGGTAGTTATCAATCTCAAGAGCTTACCACCTTCATTTGAACATTTGATTAAAACTCTAAATATTACCAATATTGACGTTGACTTGAAATTTGAAGAGTTGAGCACTTAACTCTTGCAATAAGATCTGTGAAAAAAATAAATTGGTAGAAACAAACTTCAAATGCAAGGGCTAGTTATATAACAAGAGTGAAAAAGGAAACAAAAAGGGCAACAACATGGTAGATGACTCAGGGAATCAAAAGACTTCTAAATGCTATTATTATGAAAGCTAGACCACAAGAAGTTTTGCAAGAAATGGTTATGGGATGAAAACATTAACAAAGAGCCTATGTTGAAACATGGCAATGTTGCAAAATATAAGGAAAGGATGATCTCTTTGTGTTTTTTATTAGGAATAACGCATACAATGTGAAAACATTTATTTGGTACATGGATTATGGTGCATCTCGTCATTTTACCAAAAACTAAGATTGGTGTATCAATTACGCTGCTAATGTATCTTTTATTGCCTATGTAATTTTTGGTGGTGGAGAGGAATTTAGAGTAAAAGGTTAAAGAAACATGTAGATAATGATGTCAGGTAAAATGTTGGTCTTCCTTATTGTCTACTATGTTCCAATAATGCAAAATAATCTACTTTCTATAAGTGAGATTATGAAGCACAACCCCCATTTACATATAATTTTTAACAATCATAAATGATATATTATTGATAAGGTCACTATGAAGATAGTTTCTAAGGGTGTTAAAGACCCTGGGTTTTTTATTTTAGTTAATGCAAGGTAGATAAAAGAGCAAGCTTTGATGGTCAAGAGTGGTCAAGATTGTAGTTCATTTTGGCATAAAGGTGTGGGCATATAAAATTAATATATATTATTTATTTGGATAAATAAATTTGGTGGATGGCCTTCTAGAGATTCAAAATCAACAAGGAGTTTCTAGCGATGTCAACATGAGAAGCATCATAGTGTCCCATTTGATGAAAGACAAGCTTGGAGAGCTAAGTAGGTCATTTAGTTGATCCATGCAGACATTTGTGGGCTGATGAATATGACATCAATCTTTGATGTTAGTTATTGATAACTATTTGTATATGACTTGTCAAGGAAAGTGGATGTATTTACTAAAGTCAAAATCAAAGGTGTTTGATGAGCTTACAAAATTCAAGGCTATGGTAGAAAAGCAATCTACGAAGAGCATTAAAATTCTCATATCAAATAATGGCAAAGAATATTTGGTGGATAATATTGCTCTAAAGGTTTCTTGATTTTTGTATTCGAGACGGCATCTAGAGGCAATACATGACACTTTATAGTCCACATAAAAATGGAGTGGTAGAGACGCAAAGTCATACCATTGTGGAGATGATGAGGTGTATGTCAGAGAAAAAAAAATCCTTTTAAATATTGGGCAGAAACACTACACATCCATGTACCTACTCAATCATTTTTCAACAAAAGTGGTACATAAGAAAACTTGAGAAGAAGCATGGTCGAGATGAACCCAAAGTAAGTCATCTCAAAGTTTTTGGTTCACTTGTATATTGATGGGCTTCTGAAGAAAAATGAACCAATATTGATGCAAAATGCAAGAAAATGATGTTCACATGCTACAACGACAATCATAGAGCATATTGGTTAGTTGATGTTAAAACTAACACAACAAGCTTTAGTCATGATGTGTAGGTTTGTTCTAAGCAATGACAACAAATTTCATATTTTTTTTAGATAAGGGTTAGGTTGGTTTTTTGGCAGGTGTCCATACCCTGTTACAAGAGGGTCAAAACCTAGATAAGCATAGAAAACTAGTCTGAGACAACGTAAACAACGAAACCAATAGAGCTACTACAAAAGAATTGAAAAAGTAGCGAAAGTAGTTCAAAAAACAAAAGACCTTAGTAGTTATGAATCCTGTTGAGGGTGTCCTTTATCTCTTTAATGTTATGCATGTTCTGGAACCTGTTAGTCATGATATTATTAGTGACCTTCCCAGTATGTTTCTAAATGTTGCCTCTACCTTCCTTATCTAAAATAGTAGCAATATCACTAATAATAGTAGCCTGGGTACCAATGATCTCAACCATACCAGTAGTGATATTATCCAAATTGGTGAACTTACTATAAATGATATTAGCTTTCTCACTCAAATTATGAATTTGAATCTGAGAAGTTTTAATATTATCCTCATTGTAATCTGTCTGCTTCATCTTCTTTTTACAATTGTGATTGAGAATATTCATCTCCTTTCTCACATCATTGACCAAGATTTTGATATTGTCAAGCTCCTTATGGAAAAAATTGTGGTTGGCTTGATCTGAAGGGGTACTCAAGGAAGAAGGCTTTGGACTGCATTAGCCTTGTCACAATCAATATTGTTCCCCTATTTTGAGTGACTGCGAAAAACCCTTTTGTTGGGGTCATTGTTCAGAACTTCAGAAATGCCCCTAACCCTTTTATACTTAGAGGAAGAAGGCAGGTTCTCAGGTGGAGGGGTTAAGGAAGGATTGCTTCTTGTGGCTAAGTTTAAAAAGTGCAGATATAATAGTAAAATAACGGCTTGGTGAGAGGGAGTGGCTAACCTCCCTAATTGCATTTTCTGAATTGATGTTTCAAGAGAAGTTAGAAGAAAGAATGACAGACTCACCAAAATACAGTGCCTAAAATGGTTCAAAAAGACCAAGTGGAATCTTTTGATAACATGGTGTTGTCCATCGAGAGTCAGGAACTGCATAATGATCCTTACAAGCTCATCAAATGGCTTAGGCAGAGAGGTTCTAAGGAAACCTCCATGGAATGAAATCAATTGTTCGTCCCCCACCGTGAATGTGTCCAATTCGTATTGTTCGTTGCATCTGTTGCCTTAGAACTTATAACCTTTAGTACTGAGCCCTATGACGAAGGAGATTAAACCCTCAATGATGGCAACATTCTTACCTCTGATAATGAATCTTCAATCTTTCCAATTTCGAGCAAAGTTTTGGGAAATGTGAGAGTCATGCCCTCTAACCCTACGGAGAAAATTTGCAAACCCACCAACCTGTAGATGTTCCCATAACACTTTATCATTCTCCCAAGACTTGTTGAAAGTAGCCTCTATTTTGAGATGTTCTCTACCCACTCTGCTGGAAAATGCAACTATAACCAGGGGAGGCTCTTGCTTGAGAAAACCGAGGATGCAAGAGATATAAGTGAAAAGAAGTCTGAAATGATCTTTGTAATCGAAGAGAGATATACTCGCGATCTTTGCAATGATTAAACTCCACGTCCCAATTTGATATAAATCACAACTCAACCAAGTGTCCTTATGACAACAAATTTCATATTTGAAAGATGTTGAAAATGAAGATAAATTGGTTGGAAAAACAAGTATGATGCATGTGAAACATCAACCAATCAAGAAGTTGCTAAAAATAACCCAAATCAACAAGAAACAAATGCTAATTTGGAGGAGGCAAAGAAAAGACCAAAATGTGGTATGATACTATTGATTATGCTCAATTAGATGAGATTCCTAATCTGAGGGCAAAAGGAAGACAAAAAAGAGGTAAGGCCTCTAATACAATGAATTTATGCTTTGATGCCTAACCTTCAATACTCATTTGAGCCTTAGGAATATGAAGTAACCAAAGGAAGATCAGAATGGGAAAAGGCTATGCATGTTGAACTTGAGACTTTAATGAAGAATCAAATATTAGCTCTTGAAGATCTACCTACTAGAGAGAAACTCATTTGTTACAAATGGATATACAAAGTCAAGTACAAGGCAAATGGGATGTTTGACAAGTACAAAGCAACGTTGGTCACAAAGGTATTTGCACAAAACTAAGGGATTGTCTATGAGGAGACTTTTGATCTTATTGTAAAAATGGGAACGATACACTTCGTTCTAGCTATGGCAATGCAATTTGGCTTAAAACTATATCAGTTGGATGTGAAGAGTGCCTTCATAAGCAAATATCTAGAGGAAGAGGTATACATGCATGAACCATAGGGATTTTAGGTTCTAGGTAAGAAACATCTAGTATGTGGAATGAAGAAATCCTTATATGCGCTAAAATAGGGTCTCAAGGCTCGGTACACAAAATTGAAAGATACTTGGGAGATGAGATTTAAAAGAAGTCCTTTTGAGCCCAATCTATACATCAAAAACAAGAGTGATGATGTGGTGATAATAATGGTATATGTAGATGGCGTTGTCATCATAAGTAGTGAGTTCAAAGCTATTGAAAATGTAAAATCAAATTTATGTTTCGTTTTGACATGGAAGATCTAGACCTTCTACATTACCACTTAAGTATTGAAGTTTGGAAAACTAACAAACATTTTTGTTTCAGAAATAAAATATGCAAAAAGTTTATTAGACAAGTTTAGGATGGTATATTATAAAACCACATCTACACCTATGGAGACAAGGTTAAAAATTTCAACCAAGACTAATTCAAAATAGTAAACAAGATAGTGTATAAGAAACTAGTGGGGAACTTAATATATCTTACAACCACTAGGCTTGACTTGAGTTATGTAGTCAGCTATATCTCCCAGTTTATAATAAATCCAAATGCAAAACATTGGATAACAATAAATAGGGTGTTAAGATATGTGACAAGAATATTGGAGTTTGGCATTTTATATGGTAAAAATAAGGATATCTGGTTGTGTGGATATAAAAATTTGGTCTGGGTAGGGTTTATGGATGACAATAAATATACTTTAGGGTATGTTTTCAGTCTTGGAACATGAGCATTTTCTTGCATCAATAAGAAACAACGTGTAATTTTACTTTCCTTTACAAAAACAATATGTAGAGTTGCAACAAAAGGGGCATGTGAAGCGTTTTGTCTTAGAAGAATGCTAATATATCTATAAATTCATTGGATTGAGCCTATGATATATTTATGTGATAACTAGAGATTTTTCAAGCTGACAAAGAATGCCATCATCAAGAGTGAACAATACATGTTGACGTACATTGTCACTTCATTTGACAACACATAGAAGATGGATAGGTTGAGTTGCATTATTGACCAAACCAAATGTAGATTGTAGATATTCTCACTAAGTCTCTTGGTCTAGATAATTTTTTTAAAATTATAAATAAACTTGATGTATTTTTTAGAATGACCATTAAGGGAGGATGTTAGAGTTTGTAACATAAAGTTATAACTGTCATACTAGTCTTAGTGATAGGCTTAATAATAAAGTAACTTCATGACTATAGTTTGCTTTATCAAATAATTTAAACATGAGCTAATGGTCACTTTCATTTTAGGTTTAGGGTTTGGGTTACACATGTATTAGGGTTTATGTTGTTACTTTTCTATAAAGAGATGGTTGCTCTATCAGTAACATATCTTATAATTATTTCTCTCTTTCAAGACATCTCTTATGTTGCTTGGTTTCTTTGTCTGTTCAGTTTTCATAATAGAGAATGTGTGGTGGTGTGTGTAGAAGTGGTGTTTTTTTAGAGATATGTGGTGGCACTTTGCATAGTATATAACTATACGAGAGTTTAATTTATTGCTCCCATATTGCTTTTATTGCGCCCTCTTGCCATGAAAGTGTCCTTCAATAACAGTTATGAGACATTGAATTTATTTTGATTCTACCAAAACAAAAAACCATTATGAGGGTCTTAGCAAATGGTGATTGTAGTTTATGATGAGATGAAAGCGATGTGGGAAGATTGTGACATAGTGCATGTTGTGAGAGATTTGTTTTGTTCTTATGTTTGAAGGGCATACCTTGAGTTGTGGGGACAAAAAATGTATGTTTTGTTGCCCTAGGCATAAATCCTAAAAATCAAGGTAGACCCGTCTAGGGAAATGCTTTTTGAAAAGTAAAGAGAGTACAAAGTCTTTCACATGCCAATGAGCATGCACATATTGCAACTTATGGAGATAGGAAACATAAACATAAAATAGATCAATTCATTATCTTTACTATTATAAAACTTTTTTGAAAGGAAGAAATTGATCTATTAAAGTATAATTATTACGATTGATACAAGAATCTACAATTTCAAGTGGGGACACCTATGTAAAGTATCTACATTTTTATCAAGGAACCCTTCTTTGCCCTAAATTTAGAGGAAGGCTTTTGTTAGAATACCAATTATACTTGAATGAAAAGGGAGGGTGTTACAATTAATATACTAGTGTTTAACATACTGTAGTATGTTAAAGATAATTAGGTTAAGGGACTCTACACTAAACCATACTAAACAATGTGCAAGTATGATCTAAACAAAATACCATAATATAATAATATGTGCCTAATTGTGGGAGTTGAAGTGAATTAAATGCTTAAATCTTGACAAAGAGAGTTCTCAGAGAAATATCTGAATTGTGACTTACCTATGTATTGTCCGAGGTTGTAAGAAACTGCAAATAGGTCCAAAAATAGTCTTGAACAAAACCCAAGGAATTAATGTCGATCTAAGATAGTGTAGAAAATAACTAGGATTGTAAAGATCCAATCACGACCAGACTAAGGATGTACTAATCCGATTCGGTTCATTGAGTCCGATCCTAGTAAATGAGTTCAATCTTGGTTAGATGATGTCAAATGTTGATGACATTTTGTGAGTGCCTTTGTCTACTTTGGTGTGTCAACAAGTTCTCTCAAATTAATAGAATGAGTTGTGGATCTACTAGAATTGCTTCTCATTTTTCACAACCCCTAATTGGCTCAAATCACCTATTAGGTTGTGGAGCTAAAAGCTTCACTAGGATGCAAACAGAAGAAGTCACGGAGCTTGCGGAGAGTTGCAGAATCAGTTGCAGGGCAACCGAACGTCGGTCTGATCAACCGACGTCGGTCAGATCAACCGACGTCGATCAGATAGCAGCAAAAAAACAACCGGCGTCGGTTACCAGTCGGCCGACATTGGTCATGGAGGAGCTGACGTCGGTAGCCTGTACGTGAACATGCAGTTTGCATGTTGATTCCGGAGAGTCTATTTTTGGACTGTTAGTTTGCATGTTAAAGGCTAGTCGTAGTCTTGAGTTGCGCATCTAATTATTGTAATTAAGATAGTCTAATTATTGTAAGCATGAGATCTATATATGGACTCATGGGCTGTATTGTAAATTTGTAGCTAGAGAGTAAGAGAGCAATAAGCTCCTTCTGAGAGAGGAGAGCAATGGTGTGTTCCTCTTAGTGCCGCAGTACCAAGGTGGGTACTGGATTGGAGAATCAACATGGTTCTTCATATTTGTATGATCTTAGTCAGCAAGTGTGCATGGCTTCTTTTGGAGATCTACAATGGTGAGTAAGGTCTAGTTATTTGCAGGTAGCAGCAGAGAGCAGGAGATCTACTTGGAGTACGGTTGTGTACTTGGTGTACTGGCAGCGTGTTACTGACTGGTTGGAAAGGTGAACATCAATTCTGTATTGGAGTTGATTGTTGGGACCGAGAGAGAGGGGGAAGGTCTTGAGGTGTGGCGAGCCTTTGAGGTGGAAGAAGTGGCATCTTTTTTATTGTATATTCTTCTGAGTGATTATTAATACAATTGTGTATTGTCTCTCATATCCCTGTGTTGTTTCATATTTCTAGTTACTTATTGATTCTGGTTAAATTCCGTGTTTAGTTGCTAATACAAGAAGTAATCATATGTGCTCTATTGGTAGAGCAAGACCCTGACACGTGGTATCAGAGCATGTTTATTGTTCTAGGTTCCTGACATCACCTTGCAAGGCTATAACAAAGGGAAATAGTTAGAAGGAACCTACCTCAACCAGACCTTAATTATCTAACAAGTTGATAATCAACATTGATGCACTCTAAGAAAAAAGTCTAATGTAGTATGAAGACCTTGACCCTTATCTTTATGTATCAGATGCAAGCAATTAGTATGGACTATATGTTATTTCACTAATTCTTCAATTCTTATTTTGGTATGAGGGGTGCTATTTTAATCATGTAAATTTTCCTTTAGACTTCAATAGATGGCTTATCAATTCATATTCATTCTGTGTTTAAATGCATCAATGCATTCATGTACTTATAGACTTCTTGAATTCATTGTTGAGTTGTGGAGCTAAAAGCTTCACCAATGAGTTACACAGTAACTGGCATCAGTGAAATTGGTCAAAACCAACCGACATCGGTTAGGGGTCGACCGGCATCAGTCAGCATCGGTCAAAACCAACCGACATCAGTTAGGGGTCGGTCGGCATCGATCATCTTCAGACGGACATCAGACTTCTGTGTGTTTCCAGAATTAGACAACGTTTCTAATTTTAGGAGAACAACTAGTTTGCATGTAAAGACTAAAATTAGTCTTGAGTTTGTTTTTCTAATTATTGTTTGCTTCTCAATTCTATTTAAGAGACCCATGGGGTAGTATTGTAATAAGGGTGCAAGATCAAGTTGATCTGCAAGGGAGCAAGATCAAGAAGATCTGCAGGGTGCAAGATCAAGAAGATCTGCATGAACTCAATTCAGTAATTGAGTTGATTGTAATTGATAGAGAGAGAGAGAGAGAGAACTCTTGAAGGAGAATTACTGTACATGTGAGAGGTGTGAGGAGAAAGATATTTCTTCATTGTATTTCTTTCTGGAAGAGTTTAATACAGATTGGTTGTTTCTCGTATTTCCTGTTCTTTGTTCTTTGTTGTTTCTGATTTCTAGTTACTTATTACTTCTGGTTTCAATTTCGTGTTTAGTTGCTTATACAAAAGTAATCAATTGTACTGTAAGATCGTGACAAGTGGTATCAGAGCTATGTTTATACACTAACATTCATATAAAGACCTTTTAGGGCACACACTGATGCAGGGATATACCTTGTGGAGGCCATAACTTTTGACATGGGAATCCTTTTGAGCATTTTTTTAAAATTAAAGATTTTGAAGAGCTCTATGCAACCATAAACAATGCTAACAATTTAATGCTTTTTTTGACAATTTTTCATGGCCAAAATCGACCATCTAAAGGCCAAAAATTACATTTTAATTTTATTTTTGGTATTTTAAGAATTTTATAGATTTAATTTCTTTGTAACTAGGCATGAACTTGTCACTGCAAGTCGCCCTTGGGCTTTATTTAAACATGTAGATAATAGTGAACAACTAATTGGCCCATCCAAGTTTGCATGCAAAAGTTATTACAAATATCAAGTTTCAAAAATTGATAAAAATAACATGTTCAATTAACTTTAAGATATCTTTTTCTTTAATAACATTTTAATTGTGCATATTGTAGAGACCACCGCTCTGATACCACAATGTAGGGCTCTGATACTACAATGTAGAGACCACAATTCCTATCCTAAAACACAATTTTTTTTTCGATTGTTCAATTAATGTGTTTGTGCATATAACTTGGGTATATCTTATTCTGTCGGATATCTTTTACCAAACGGGGAAGCATCTACCCATATAGGTTAGTCATTCCTTTGCCAATCGGGCAATCATTTAACCAAACGGGTTAAATATCTACACATGGGTAGGTTATGCTCTGGCTAGAGACTTGACTCATCATGATCAACTAGATTCTGAGTCACTCACTATTCACCGCTCATCTCTACTTAAATAAACACTGAGGTCATTGTGACATTAACATGTATAAAACATATAACAAAAAGTCGTATTCTGTATCAAAATTTGGTCTAAAGCCTTGAAAACTATGACGATCGAACTAGGGTTCTTCCGAGTATATCATAGATTTCTTATCTTTGCTTTGTTTATCTAAACTAGGGTCTTATTATAATGGTCTTGTCTTTTCATTTAATTTTAATCTTGTTTAGTGCACAACCTGAAACCCTATCTTATTCATTTGTGTACTGGAAGCATCCTTTGCTTCGTAGACTGCCTACAAACCTGCTTCCAAATAGGTCAAGGTGTAGTATGCATGTAGTTCTATTTTTTATTCTAAGTTTCATATAAACTGTGAGTCTGGATATGCAGCCCTATTTAGTGCCCAGTTCTTCAGATAGTTCCTCTATGATTACTATCCCAATGAAAGCGTAAAAGTATCAGTTTAAGCGACTGAATACTTGTGTAACTAAATTAGCCTTAAATCCTAACAAAAAATAGAAATGAACATTGCAAGCTACATCCCCCTTTTACTTTTTATATACGTCAACATTGTTTTTTATCCTTGCTTTAATCAACTTAATCTTTACAATTGCTATTGTCAAAGTTTCATTATTTGAAAACCATATGATTAGTGGTTTCTTGATAATAACTGGTTTAACACTCTCAATCTTATTTTTTATTGCTTATTTTCGGTCATACCAAGTTTTGAGTAAGAAATATATTTTTTTTCATTCTATTTCATAAGTTCACAAGTTAGAATCATCTAAGGTAGTCAAAGTCGTTTTATTCTCTTGATTAGTGTTTGTTGTCCAAGAGGGATTATCCCACCCCTTGGTCTTAAAGACACAACATGATCCTTATTTCTCCCTGATAGTTTATAGGGGCAATGCTCAAACGTCATTATTGCAGCTGTATTAGGTTATGGATGCAGTAGTTCAAACTTGAAAACATTACCCGTAAACGTGACCCAGAGGCATCGCTTGTACCAAACACTACGTAGTTTTGTTTAACTTTAAATTCTTGATCTAAGTTTGAGATTTTGAAAAGCAAAGAATACTTGAAATAAATCAATGCATTAATACTTGAAAAGCAAAATCTTTAGTAGGAAAATAGAAACATAATCTCCTAGTTTAGTCATCATGTCGATTTTCAACCTTGTTTATTTTGGACAATTACATCTTTAGTCTACTTAGGTAGACTTTTATAGAAAATAACTTATACACATGGAGTTTTAAGAATGCTATTTGAACTTGAATTTAAGTAAATCTTTTATACGTTTGAAAAGAAGGTTCTAAAATTTAAGGGATCAACCCTAGAAAGAAGGATATTTATGTTCATACTAATCTTAATGATAATCGAATTCATTATCAAAGCTCAACAACAATCAAAGTAAGGGTCTGTTTGAAAAAATTGTTTTATGATAACTTAGGTCGCTTTATGGAAATTTTAAGTATCTAAATCGATATTGTCGCAAATCTAGGTTTACGCATGTTACTTTACAAAATAGATCAAATGTATTTCATAAATTTATAACTAAGTATATAGGAAACAAAACACATTTATTTAATGCTATATTCTACTCTTTTCACCGAATCGGGTATAGAGATCATTTTAACGTTTGTAAATAGATGCATAATGTAAAAATCATTTTTATTTTAGTTTTCTAAAAATAAATATATTATATTTTTTCCTTGCTTTTTTAATTAGGATAAAATATTTACATTCATCTTACAATTTAAATAAAATAAAATATTTCTCTCACAAACTAAATAAAATAAATTATTTACCTTATAATTTAAATAAAATATTTTATTTTAAAATTTTTAGTTAAAATAAAATATCTTTTTTTTACGATTTAAATAATACCAATTATTTACCGTCCGTTTTCAATAAAATAAAATATTTATTTTACAATTCTAAATAAAATAACATATATCTATCTTACAATTTATTAAAATAAATTGCTTAACTTCTAAATAAAATAAAATATTTATTTTATAATTTAAATAAAATAATATATATTTATTTTATCATCTAAATAAAACGAATTATTTACTCTCGATAAAATAAAATATTTATTCACATTTTAAATAAAACAAAATTTTTACGTTATAATTTTAAATAACTAAAATAAATACTTATGCGTTGAAATCCTCGACTGAAATGGAATGTGGATCCGCTTGGTTTGAGAGCTGCGGTTATGTTTTTTTCTCCTTCACTTCTCCTCCCTTCCATCTATATTTATTTTTATAATCTCTATTTTTCATGCCAATCTTTTCTTAATTAACATGCCAATGGTTTTTTAACTCTCACTACGTGCCAGGTCTTCAAGCCTATGTATGAGTTTTAACAAGTTTATTTTTGTTTTCTCCTTAATTTTGGCATGCATGGTGGGTAGGCTTAGGGTGGTAGGTAGTTTAAGTTAGGCTAAATTTAATGTAGTTAATTAATAGTTTTAAATTCTTTATAATAATATAATTAATTAATAATCTTAAAAATTATTTATGATAATATAAAATCAAATAATATTTATTTATGAAAATAAAATTAATAATTATTCATGATAAATATAATTTATTTGTAAACTTTAAAATTAACAAAATAAAAGAAAAGCTCTATTAATAATTTTTGGTGATTTCTAAATATTTAAATTTATTTTTTATATATGTGTTGACGCAGTGGATTGCACCCGGGGCAGGAAGCCTAGCTCTTGCCTTTCACATGCAACAATGTAAACTCCCCTCTTGCCTGTCGGACTGGCGAAGCTGGAAGGAAGAGTCTCTAGATAAGGGCTAGCTCCCTCTGATGTATCTTTTAGGCCCTGGCTTCTCCTACTGCTAACAAATAACATGAAAAAAAGGGGGGGGGGAATGAAAAGGGAGAGAGAGATGCTGAAAACAGAACCTAAGCCTAAAAAACGGAAAAGTGATACACCAAAAAAGTTGACCCACCCAGCCCGAATGTACACTTTTCACCAAAAGAAGCGCCCATACACTTCATCTAAAGTGGGAAGCTCTTCTACAATAGTCAGCTAGGGGTCCGTAGAAATACAGGGAGGAAGAAACTACCAGAGGCGTCCTCAGACACACTTATGGCAGCGTATTCACATGCACCTACTTTCCTATAGGAACACTTCTGACAGACCTGCAGAAAAGAGACTTCACAATACACTAGACATGCTGTAATCGATCTGTGAGAAGCATGAAAGACAATGACTTGACAAAAAAGAACATAGACATATACTTTAAAGTGCTAGTCCAGATAGAGGTAAAAATTCTAAGTCCTGATTCAAGGTAAAAACTGCAGAGCTCTGCCTTACAAGCCCGAGCGATTTTTGGGCAGAGTTTTGCCTTAAGGCTAAGAGAATGGATCCGCCTCAAATGATAATTTTTACAATATATAGAAAGAGGGAGAGAACTTGGCGCTTTCTAGGAAAGACTTTGGCGCTTTTTTTTCAAGTGGCCCATGTGCGCTGAGAGCATTGGGAAGAGGGAGCCATTTGATTGTCGGTTCTTGCTTTGACTTTGGCGTCCCAACCTTAAGTGCAAGTCACGCCTTTTCTCTAGGAACAAACTGCTCTTTTCAAGGCATTTGCACGGCTTATCTGCTTATAAATGCAAACTGGAGAAAACAAGCTGCACTGCTTACTGTTTGCACCGTTTGGTGACCATCTAGCACTAACTCGTCTCTCCTCGCCACTTGGACTGCTTTGTCTTTTCCTGCGCTTTGTCTCATCCTGGTTTTGTCTCTTTCTGCTCCTTCAGCCCTTGGGGACGATCTTCTGGTGGGTCGCTGCGTTCCTTGGGCTCTTTTCATGGTTGGCGCTCAGGGATTTTGAAAACAAATGGCTATTTCACCGTCTTAAATTTGACGTCCGCGCACCCGTCATTGCGTTTGAATACCCAACAGCTAGTTTGTCGTGTTCAACTTTGACATCCTCGGGCTCGTCACCCTTGGACCTTCCTTCAGCTTTTCTGATTCGGCCCTTTTGCCCGCGGGCCTTTTCTGCGGGCTTTTTGCGCAGACAATTTTCCCGCAGACAAAAAGTCCGCGAGAATTGTCCCGGTCGCTTTGACTTCTTTCGGAATTCTCCCCGGCCTTTTTTCTGCGGGCTTTTTCTTCTTTGGGCTTTTTCCTTCGGCCTTTTCCCCGAATTCCTTCGGACAAAAGTCCAAAAGAATTCATGACTTTGCCTTAACAAAATTCTGAAAGATCTTAACCGCTTCTTTGTGGCCTCTTTGAAGTGCTCCCTGCCCTCCGCAAGGGCTCTTGAACTCGAAACTGCCCTCCACAAGGGCACTTGTCTTCCGGCTTTAGGACGCTCTCTTGAACCAAGCCGTTGAACTGACCGATTGAACCGAAAATGGTTCAACGGTTCGACGGTTCAACGGTTCAACACTGCGCGCCATTTGTTTGAATTGTGCCAATTTAAAACAAGCCTTTGAACTTTTCCCATTGAACCGCTTCTTTGAACCAACCGTTGAACCAATCCATTGAACCGACCGTTGAACCAATCCATTGAACCAGTTCGACGGTTCAAGCGTTTGTTGAATCGAGGCTTTGAACCGAGCGTTGAACCAAGCTCGTTAAACCCTTCGATTGAACCAAAAGCCGCTGAACCGCGCCGCTTGAACTTAGGCTTTGAACCAAGCGATGAACTTTGTCGATTGAACAAAGGCTTTGAACCAAGCGATGAAACAAAGCAAATGAACCAAGCCGATGAACTGACTGATCAAACCAAGGCTTTGAACCAAGCGATGAACTTTGGCGTTGAACCTCAGCAGTTGAACCAAAGCGATGAACCAAACCGATGAACCGGTTCAATGGTTCAACGGTTCAAAGCTGTTAACTTTTTTGAAAGATCATGCGTTGAACCATTTTAAACTCACTTTCCTTATGAATTTCTTCAGACAAGAGTCCGAAGAAGCTTTGTAAAACCTTGCACTCTTTCACTGGTTCTTCATCTGCCGAAAGACTACACCTGCAGAGTCCGTAAAAAATTTGCAGAGTCCGTAGTAATTGCAAGACTCGTGCAAAATCAAAAGTACTAGCTCAAAACAACCTAAAAAAGAAGGGGGATCGATTTTTTGGCCTGTTGGGCAAAAAATGGTCAACAAATTGGTGACTCTCAAGGGAAGTATGCCTGCTATGCTTAGAGACCAGTTGCCTTATAGTCCATTGGGCACAGAGTCAGAATGTAGCTTTGAACAAAGTTAGCAATAGCCCCAACAGATCCAAGAATCAAACATGAACATTTTACCCCACACACAAAGGAAAACACACAAGGCTAAAAACACTACTTGTGCAAACTGCACTTAGGAAAAGCAGGAAAAGAAACTGAAAACAACTACTATATACAACTAACTAGGTACATCTGCTTCCTTCCTGGATCAAAGGGAAAACTTCTTAAGTCTCCTTCCTGGCAAGGAAACTTATGGTGCCAGACAAGTGGCTGAATGAAATGGAGAGTTGGTGACCCGCTCCTCTTGCCTGCCACTTGGGTTGGCTTGTATCCGAGTGGATCAGATTCAAACATGCTTCCAACATATACGTACTCTGTTTGTTCTTGGAAGCTTGCCTCCTGTTGATTCTTCATGCTGGTGTATCTCATCAAGAAATCAATCGTGCTGGCTCATCACCATAAGCCCCTTGATATGCATCATTGACTGGCTTGTTCTCTTCTGCCTCATGCTCGGGTTCCATGGTATGACCATCCTCCTTGATGATTTCAAAGAAAGTATCTTCAGATTCACCAACCTCTTGAAGGGATAAATCTGAAAGCCTGCAGCCCCTTTGCATACTTATTTGAGTCCCAATGCTGCCTTCTCCATTCTTATCCAGCTCATAGCCTCCTTGAAGAATAGTGCAGCCTACCCCAATGACTTCAAATGAATCATTCAAAACATGAACAAGAGATTGTCCATGCTCTTCCATGACATTTATGGTGATCTCCTCCTCATCCGTACTCATGAAGTCTCCCTGATCAGTCATGAACTGAGCATATTCCTCTTCACTTGCTTCCTTCAAGACAGGTTCCTCCTCAAGAATGGGGGAAATGGAAGGTTGACAGATGAACTCATGTGGAAGAGGAGGCAGTCCTTGAACTAGAATCGAATGATTCTCCTCTTTCCATTTGGTCAGCACTTCATCTATATCAGGTGTGGCATGATAGCTCTCTTAGAGGTGTGTGGATGGAGTGTGTTTAGACATGGAATGTGCTGTTGGGTCTGAACCGTCCATCACACCTTGGCTAAAGAATCTCTCTCTGAAACCCAACTCTGCAATCTGCCTATCTATATCTTCCTGGAAGAGCCTTTCCTGGAGGTCACAATCATCATCGAGAGCAGGAGCAGCCTCATCTTCTTCAAGGGTTAGAGCAAAACCTTTCTCCTCTTCCTTTTTGCCCCAAGATTCCACTGTTTGCTTCCAACTCATGTTCTTGGGATTGGAATCTTGCTCCTGTGAACAGGTAGCAACCTTATCCTCTTCAAGGTCCTGAGCTGGTTCATGATGTTCCTCCTTCCAGCTTGGAATTTGGAGATCATGTTGAAAGACTTGAGGAGGTTGGGGAAGATTTGGAAGGGTCTGCTCATGTACAGGAAGAGCTGTCTGAAAAGAGGCATGCTGAAAAGCTAGGCATACAAGATTAAAGGCAGAATCGATTGATGCATCGGATGAGTCAGAATGAGCAAGTGCCATCTGATAGAAAGGATTTGGCATACAAGACGGGGCTTTCTTCAGAATAGGAGGGGGCAGACCTTAGGCCAAAATTTCTTGATTTTCGTCCCTCCACTTTACCAACACTTCATCAATATTGAAATTAGCTTGTGGATTGGTAGAAGGGGTATCTTTTGGCACAGTCTCCCCTAGAAGGTCTGAAAACTCCATTTCTCTTTCCCCAAGCAATCTCATCTTAGCCTCTAATTCCTCAATCTGCTTAGCCAAATTATCCTCATTTTGTACCTCTTGGAGCTCATAGGAATCATTATAGAGATGGGGAGTGCATGAAGGTTGCCATGAAATGCAAGAAGCTTCCCGAGGAAGGGTGGGAGGGACTTGAAAAGGACTAACCTCATTTTGTACCTCACACTCTTGAACAATGTCTTTCTCCTCCTTGTTGTTCCATGACTCAACCACTTTATTCCAGCTCAAGATATTCAGACTAGGCATCTCCTTTTGGGGTGATGGGGCCACAATGTGAGAGGGTAGTGAGGGTTTAGGTTTCACTTCCCTTGCTGCCAAAATGGACTGCTGCATCTGAAGATTTGCCAATTCGATCTGTTTATCAAGATTAGCCTTAAACACAAGATTTATTGTTTCGGAACTCTCCTCAACATGATTGGGGAAAGGACTTTGACAGGCTTGACTTGGCTTATAAGCAGGGGCTGTGTATGACTGATATGATACTTGGGGCAGCGAGTATGCAGGTTGATAGACTTGGTAAGGTTGCCTCTCATGAATACTCAGCTTCTCTTCCAAAGATACAATCAAACCACTCACATCCAACATCTCACTTGTAAGCCTTTGCCAATTGGCTCTTTCAATAGGAGCCCATTCATTCTTAACCTGATCCAGTGCATTTCTCACTTGATGGATGACATGATCAGGAATTTCTTGGCCACATCCCCTTTTGGTGTCGAGCTATTACATACTTTTCGTATCCCAACAGTGCTCATTTGAAGGTGGAGACGGGTTGATTGGTAAAGAGACTGGGTTGAGTAGGAGAAGTGACACATTGAGAACACTGGGCATAAGGCTGATATAGCTCATGATAGGGCTGGGGCTGGTCATATTGGACTTGATAAGGATCAACATAAGGCTGATAAGGATCATAGCCAGACTGGCCAAGGAAAACAGGGTCCATGGCTCTGAACGATGGGATTATACATACCAGAATACTGTTTCTTGATGGCACCAGAAAATGCTTAACCAGTTGATTTAACTCGGAGTCGCCATTGGTGTTGATGCAAAAGCCTCCAAAGGCTAGTTGGTTGAAGAACACACCAAAAATTCTTCAACTCTGTGGACACAACTTGTCCTAGTTGGTCCCATCGGGCGTGCCAAAAATTGTTGACGCAATAATGGAAACTCCCCTCTCGCCTGTGGGACCGGCGAAGCTGGAGGGGAGAGTCTCTAGCTAAGGGCTAGCTCCGTTTGATGTATCTTTTAGGCCCTGGCTTCTCCTACTGCTAACAAATAAAATGAAAAAAGGGGGGGGATGAAAAGGGAGAGAAAGATGCTGAAAACAGAACCTAAGCCTAAAAAATGAAAAGGTGATACACCAGAAAAGTTGACCCACCCAGCCCGAATGTACACTTTTCACCAAAAGAAGCACCCATACACTTCATCTGAAGTGGGAAGCTCTTCTGCAATAGTCAGCTAGGGGTATGTGGAAATACAGGGAGGAAGAAACTACCAGAGGCGTCCTCAGACACACTTATGGCAGCGTATTCATAGGCACCTACATTCCTCTAGGAACACTTCTGGCAAACCTGTAGAAAAGAGACTTCACAATGCACTAGACATGTTGTAATTGATCTGTGAGAAGCATGAAAGACAATGAATTGACACAAAAGAAGAACACAAACATATACTTTAAAGTGCAAGTCCAGATAGAGGTAAAAATGCTAAGTCCTGATTCAAGGTAAAAACTGGCAGAGCTTTGCCTTACAAGCCCAAGAGATTTTTGGGCAGAGTTTTGCCTTAAGGCTAAGAGAATGGATCCACCTCAAATGAGAATTTTTACAATATATAGTTAGAGGGAGAGAACTTGGCGCTTTCTGGGAAAGACTTTGGCGCTCTTTTTTCAAGTGGCCCATGTGCGCTGAGAGCATTGGGAAGAGGGAGTCGTTTGATTGTTGGTTCCTGCTTTTACTTTGGCGTCCCAACCTTAAGTGCAAGTCATGCCTTTTCTCTGGGAACAAACTGCTCTCTTCAAGGCATTTGCGCGGCTTGTCTACTTATAAATGCAAACTGGAGAAAACAAGCTGCGCCGCTTACTGTTTGCACCATTTGGTGACCATCTAGCAATAACTCGCCTCTCCTCACCACTTGGACTGCTTTGTCTCATGTTGGTTTTGTCTCTTTCTGCTCCTTCAGCCCTCGGGGATGATCTTCTGGCGGGTCGCTGCGTTCCTTGGGCTCTTTTCATGGTTGGTGCTCAGGCATTTTGAAAACAAACGGCTATTTCATCGTCTTAAATTTGACATCCGCGCACTCATCACTGCGTTTGAATACCCAACGGCTAGTTTCTCGTGTTCAACTTTGACGTCCTCGGGCCCGTCACCCTTAGACCTTCCTTCGGCTTTTCTGCTTCGGCCCTTTTGCCCGCGGGCCTTTTCTGCGGGCTTTTTGCGCAGACAATTTTCCCGCAGACAAAAATTCTGCAAGAATTGTTCCGGTTGCTTTGACTTCTTTCAAAATTCTCCCCGGCCTTTTCTCTGCGGGCTTTTTCTTCTTCGGGCTTTTTCCTTCGGGCTTTTTCCTTCGGCATTTTCCTCGAATTCCTTCGGACTTTTTGTCCGAAGGAAATCCTTCAGACAAAAGTTTGAAAGAATTCATGACTTTGCCTTAACAAAATTCCGAAAGATCTTAGCCACTTCTTTGTGGCCTCTTTGAAGTGCTCCCTGCCCTCCGCAAGGGCACTTGTCTTTTGGCTTTAGGACGCTCCCTTGAACCAAGCCGTTGAACTGATCGATTGAACCAAAAATGGTTCAACGGTTCAACACTGCGCGCCATTTATTTGAACTATGCCGCTTTAAAACAAGCCTTTGAACTTTTCCCGTTGAATTGCTCCTTTGAACCAACCGTTGAACCAATCCATTGAATCGACCGTTGAACCAATCCATTGAACTGGTTCAACGGTTTAAGTGTTTGTTGAACCGAGGCTTTGAATCGAGCTCGTTGAACCGACTGTTGAACCCTTCGATTGAACCAAAAGCCACTGAACCGCGCCGTTTGAACTTAGGCTTTGAACCAAGCGATGAACTTTGCTGATTGAACCAAGCTTTGAACCAAGCGATGAAACAAAGCAAATGAACCAAGCTGACGAACCGATTGATCAAACCAAGGCTTTGAACCAAGCGATGAACTTTGGCGTTGAACCTCAGCCGTTGAACCAAAGCGATGAACCATACCGATGAACCGGTTCAATGGTTCAACGGTTCAAAGCTGTTAACTTTTTTGAAAGATCATGCATTGAACCATTTTAAGCTCACTTTCCTTATGAATTTCTTTGGACAAGAGTCCGAAGAAGCTTTGTAAAACCTTGCACTCTTTGACTGGTTCTTCATCTGCCAAAAGACTACACCTGCAGAGTCCGTAGAAAATTTGCAGAGTCTGTAGAAATTGCAAGACTCATGCAAAATCAAAAGTACTGGCTCAGAACAGCATAAAAAAGAAGGGGGACCGATTGTTTGACCTGTTGGGCAAAAAATGGTCAACAATATGCGAGTATAAGATTAAATATTCATTCCATTAGAAAAATTTTAGTTCAAAATTGTCATTTGTGACCACATCGCATATTTCTATGTAAGGAAAATAACTATAATATTTTAACGATTAATTTGAAAAAAAAAATTAAAATGTACTTTGCTTTCATGTTTTCCGTCGATGTCCTAATTATCCTTTGAGATCAACACAAGGGTTAAGTTATCTAATCAATTCATCCTGACATAAAATACTAAATGAAGTCCAAAACCACTTAAAGTATGAGCACAAGTCCATAGTGCAGGGAGAGAGGTCATGACTTATATCAACTCTACTTCAAGTTGTGATTTATTTAAAGACTTATATGTAGTTTATAATGAATAAAAGGGAATAAAATATTTTTTTCTCAATAATTTTATTTTCAATTTCATTGTGTTTTGGAATTATTGCTCTTTTGGATTCATCACAAGCAGACGAACAAACAAAGGGAGAGCTGACAAACGGGGAACACATAACCAATAAAATCAGGAAAAGGGATCAAGGGACCCATAAAAATATATGACCAGGATTGCACTAGTTTGATCCTGGTTAGGGAGACCAAGAAACCCCATAACAATAAAAAAACATTTGAACATTTCAAGAGCATCCAAGATTATACTAGGACAAACAAATAGTCAATATGTAGATCTTTGAGTGTTTATGATTGAATGATGGTGTTATCATTGACTTAAAGTGAATAGAAAACAAAATTTTAAGGACAACATAAAGCAAGGGAAGGCAACACGAGACCCCACACAAGGAAAATCTTGTCATTAAGAGCCTAATCTGAACCAATGATAAAAAACACATAAACACACTAATATCATAATAAATAACTAATCATGTACCAAAATTAGATATCTATATATACCAATTGAAGGATAACATATTTCATTGTACGAAGATCTTAATTATTATTATTTTATTTGTGTAAAATGATCAAGGATGCACTTTTGTGCTCTAGGATATATTTTTTCAAGGATTGAACTTTGCATCCATAAACAATCATGAACAAAAATGAATGCATCCAATAAAAAGTAATCACACATCCATTAAGAACACAAGTCATAAAATATTATATGGTGGAATTTCATAAGAGATTTGCATTCTTACGCATGCAATGAAGTGATTTTGTAAGGAATATAGAGGAAGATGCTAAGAATGAAAAAAAAAAAGGATTTCACAAATTTATTAGCAAAATGAGTTATGCATGTGATAAAGTGATTTTATAAAGGAGGAAAATGCCAACAGACGAAAAAAAAATGAGAATCCCAAAACTTCTCAATGACTCAACTTCTAATTATATGAAATATATTTTTATAATTTTTTTTTCTAAAGTTTGTATGGACAAATATTGAATAAATCTCCAAATGTATTGGTAAAGGTATCAAAGCAAATATAAAATTCTAACTTTCATATATTCTACAAAGTAAACATTTTGTTGCAATTTATTTTAGTGTTCACATAACCAAACAACATCAAAATTTAGTTGGAAATTATCAAAGTAGATTTTATAATTTTAGGACATTTTTTTAAAGAAAGAAAAATAAGAATTATATATTCAAGATTCAATTGACTCTTAAGGGAGCTTCACAAGTATGGCAGACTGAAATTATAACAATAGAAAAAAGAAGACTTCTTAAGCAAATATCACTATTAAATAATAACTATTTTTTTGTTAGATTTTGTGTCAACCATTTGTTAAAAATTGGCTATATTTCATTGGGCATGTTAAAAAACCAAATTCAAAGTTTTGGCGAAGGTATGATGATTTTTTTCTCGGACTCTAACATAGTTGACATTTTTAATATTCAATTAGGTTTAGACTTTAGAAAAAGAGTGAGGAAAAGAGAAGCTTGGAGTTATGCAATGGAGAGACAAAGAGTCGTCTTCTATTAATAGTGCTTCAAGCTTTCTTTAAGTGGTTTGCCTTGGTTACCTTTACTTCCTTTGTGCTTCATGTTCTTCTCTACTTGTTGCATATGGTGGTCTTCTAATTTAATCATCTTTTAAGGATGTTTTAATTATATTTTTTTATTTTCATGTTTCGTTTGATTTGAGTCTTGCTTGGCATTTAAGTCTGCTTGGTGGATTGTGTTGTGTTAACCATACACATACGTGTGTCCCTTCTTGGTCACCCATCCCATCACATTTGGATTTTTTGAAGGGGCATGAATTAATTATAGTTGTTTATGGAAACCTTCAAAATTGATAGCCTCAAACATATAGAGAAGGGTGAAAATGGTGGCCTTAATAAGTTAGGTGATTCTTCTAGGAGTGATAAGATTTGTAATCTTAAGGGTGGTAAATCTATCCCATCTCAAGTGGAAGAAAAAATGTCTAGTCTGCCAAAAAAAAATGTTTAGTGAAATCTTACAGTAGGAAGAAACGACGAAGCATTCAGAAGGATCTGAATTTGTAGGAAGTTGCAAGGAGCATGGAGAACAACAGCATAATGAAGGCCAAATCGATAAGTGCCCTAACCTTGTTAAGACCTTGACTATTGTGCCGAATGCTTCCATGGAAAATCTTCAACAAGAAGAAATTAGGTTAAAAAATGTTTGGATCTTTTTTATTTATTTAAACAAGAATTCTCTCCATTCTAGGATTTTTTTTTTATAACTAACTCAACTCTATCTGGGGTAAGAAATCGGGTTTGTATATTAGTTTCTGATGAATGATGTAGAAAGGATTTTTTATGATTTTGTTTAAAAATTTCAATATGCAACATAGGGATATTAACAAACCCTTATGGAATGTTGGGCAATCTATTTTTAAGGCAGTCCCATGGAGCCCAGATATGAAGTGCAATGACCTCATCTTTAAAACTACTCCCAGATGGGTAGACATTGAAGGAGTGCCAATACAACTGTAGAATTTTTTTCCATAGGTGTTGAAACCCCTCAGAGAAGTCTTCATAATTGATGATACTAGGATGTTTCTAGCCCATATAAATGCTAGGGTTTTAATATCTCTAGAACCCCTGGATTTCTTTCTGGATTCCCTTAATTTCAAAATTAAAGGGAACTCCTATACATGCGCTCTCAGAGGGTTGGGTGGCTTGAATGCCTGTTTCTTTTGTAAAAATGACGAGCATTTTAGAAAAAACTTCCCAATGTTGGTAATCAAGGAAAATCTATATAAAAAATAAAAAGAGAAGGATGCCCAAAAAAATGATTCATTGTTGGATGATTTACAGGTCTTTAAAAACCCCTTATTTAATAGTGAACCACTAAAAGGCAGTGCCCCCTTGAGGAAGCTATTGGGAATGTCAACTCGGAGGCTACGAATGAACTGGGACAAGGTGAGTCTCTCCTCGCTCCTTAGTTGCCTAACTCCCCACCTTCTTATGTGATTAATTATATGCCAGATAATTTGAATGATGCATTTCTTGAATAAATAACCTTTTCATATTCTCCCTTTGAGGAATATGTGGTTCTGCTAGCTAAAACCCCTACTGTTCGAAATTATAACCCTGAAAACATGCCCTCAAATAATCTCAGTAATTTTTTTTGAAAGTGTAGCTTCTCCAATGGCTATTTCTCTAGAAAAAAGAAAGACAAGATAAGTCTGGTTCTGAGATGGATGTATTAGTGAGTGCTCCCCTGGCTCATAAGGACATAAATGTTGTGGAGAACTGGATATCTAAAAGGGGTGGAAAAAGACTCAAAATAAAATTGGGCTCCACCCCAATGGAGCACTCTTTGGTCAAAGAGAAGAAAAAATCAAAAGATCCCCCTCCTGGTAGCCATGACCCTTCTTTAAAAAAAATGGGTAACAAAAATAAAGTTCCAGACTGTTTCAAGAGACTGTACAATAGTGGAGGTAAGCCTTATGGTCAATATAATTGACCCCTCTCTACCCCCCCCTAGTTTTTTATGCAGATTGTAAGTTGGAATGTTAGGGGCTTGGAATCCCCAGATAGAAAATCCATTGTGAGACATTTAATAGAAAAGTTGGATTTTCTATGTCTTCGAAAAGTTAAGGCTATGGGATCCTAGTTGTCCTTATCCCTAAATTTCATTTGGTCTAATGCTCCTCAATTCTCCACTAATCATCAAAGAGGAAAATGAGGGGCCTCTATCTTGGTCAACCCTGACCTGAAGGAATGTATCATTGACCATGACGTTTCCTCCTCTAATAGAGTTGTTTGGGTCCTGATAGAAAACCAAAATTAGTGCTTCGGATTGTGTAACATCTATGCTCCTAATGATTACATAGACTGTTTAGATCTGTGGAAATGGTTGGCTACCAATATGAAGAAAGTCCCTTAGATATTTTGAGGAGATTTTAACATGATGGAATAAAAAGAGGATAAAATAAGAGGTGACCATGAAGCTTGGAAAGGAAATGAATTTTTTTTATGGTCTAAATTCAAGAGAATGCACAAAATTTTATACCTGCTTCAAAAAGGGAAAAATTAAAATAAAAGAATCTGGTTTACTTGATGCAACAATTAGATTAATAATAGAAGACAATACTCCAGACTTGATAGGTTCTAATTAAATAGAGACTCACTCATTGTGACCCCTAATAGGGATGGTAATGTGGTGACTGTTTTGCCCTATACAATATTTGATCACCATCCCATTGAAATGGCATTCTCATTGAATCTTGAGGAAAATAAATATACCTCATCTTTCAAAGGACTCTATAAGTTTAATATTTTCCACCTCACTGACCAAGTGTGTATGGAGGGTCTTCAATCTTCTTGAAATATTGGGAAATTCACCTGCAGCTCTAGCTCTAGAATTGATCAGTGAAATTCTTACATGGAAGTCTCCAAAAACTTTGCTAAAACCTATGGACAAATTAAAGCTAAAAGGTGCAAAAAAATAGCAAGGGATACTCAATAAAAGCTAATGGATGTTGAAAAGTCTCTCCAACTTGACCTATCTAATGGTAAACTTCTTGAAGAGCTTAATCTCTTAAAAAATCAAGTTAGACAGTCCCAAAATTATCTTGCTAGGGGGTGCAGATCTGTCCAAGACTTACCTGGATGAAACTTGGTGATAAAGGTTCTAAGCTTTTCTTCAGATTATTGAAAGCTAAGCACAAAAGAAGTAGAATAAATGGTATTGAGGTTCATGGATAGATTATGCAGGATTCCTCAAGCATAAAAGAAGATTTTTATGAGTTCTACTCTAGTCTGTTCTTTTTTGATCGCTCCAATGATCTCATTGAGCAGAATAGGGCAATTTGTGATGCTTACATTCTAGAAAAGGTGTCATGAGTGCAAGAGTGTTCCTTGGATGCTAATATTATGTTGGATGAAATAAGAACTACCATTGACTTTCTCAATAATGATAAAGCACCTACAATGGATGGTTTCCCTACTGAATTCTACAAAGCCAATAAAGAGTGGTTGGCTAAAGACTGCCTGGAGGTCTTTAATGAAGTGATTGATGCTATCACTCTTGGCCCAGACATCAATAGAGGGGTAATTAAACTCATACCTAAGGATGGTAACCTTTTTTCAGTTAAAAACTCGAGACCAATCACCCTTCTTAATGTTTTCTACAAGATTCTATCAAAGAGACTCTCCTCTCTACTACCCACTATAGTTTCAGAGATTCAAATTGGCTTCATCGAAGGCAAATACATCTTGGATAACTTGATCACAAACTAGTAAGGGATGTACTGGGCCCGAGACTCTAATCAGGATACATGCATGATTCTGCTTGACTTTGAGAAAGCATATGAGAGAATTGAATGGCCCTTCATTGAGAGAGTGATTCAAGCCTTTGGTTTCTAGGATAAGCTCTATAGAATGATTAATGTCCTCTTCAAAGAGGCTTCATCTATCATTGAAGTCAATGGGGAATTGATTGAATCCATGGATCTTCAGCAGTCCATTAGTCAAGGATGTCCTCTTTCTCCTTCGCTTTTTATTTTGGCTATTGAAGCATTACATTATCTTCTCAGATTCTCTAATATTGGATCACGAGTCAAAGGAATCTCTCTGCCCAATGATGAAGACCTTATTGATGTCCTATTTGCTGATGACACTACTCTGTTTGTCACATTGGAGCAAACTAACTTGACATAGTTTGCTACTAGATTAGATATATATTTTTATGCCTCTGGGTCCAAGGTGGAAATGCATAAATCACATATGTTGGGATGGAAAGAGCACCCTCTTGATTGGCTATCAAAAATTGGGTGGACATGAAAAGACCAGATGAAATGGCCAGATATTTGGGCATCCTTTTTGCGCTTACACCTTCTTTCAAACTCATGTGGGAATGGATATGTGACAAAATCAACAAGAAAATTGTAAAGTGGCAGGCACCTACTTTCTTACCTGGCAGATTCAAGTCTATCAAAAGGTTATCTCTTCATATAGTATTTACTATGCCTCTTGTTGGCTATTCAACAAATCTCAAATTAATATGCTCCACACGATCATAAGAGACTTCCTGTGGTTTGATGGGAAAGGAGGGAAGCAAATACATGTAGTCTCTTGGCAATTCTACTCAAAGCCAAAAAATATTGGGGGCCTTGGTCTAAAATATATTAGGATACATGATATAACCCTAGTAGTGAAATGGATCATAAGAGCATTCAAAGGGGATGAGTCCTAGAAAGTATTGGTCAGGAATAATATCTTGAAGGGCTTTCCTAAAGGAAAAGCGTTCTAGAAAGGACTAAACATTATAGATCTACTCATTAGTCCCTTTTTTGTCAAAGTGGCTAGTTTACCTATCTTTGCTTCCATTTGGTTAGCTTGGGATGTTGTTAAACCCTTCATCACAGCTAAACACATTTTCAATTGGTTTGAGACATGTTGTCAGGGGTATAGATTTATGTGGTGGAACTTGTCTATCAACAGGGGAATGCTTTCCCTCACCAGGGGTTGCTCTGCCTTTGAATGGTTCACTAAGGGTTTGAGGGAGTTCAAGGATCTCTATTCTTATTTTGGTTGGACATCTTGGTCAGAAATTAAATCTAGATTTTAAATTCTTTCCACCCAGCATAGAACCTTCACTCTTTTTCAAAAAGCATTGCAGAGAAGAATAATGTTGTCTTCATGGATGAGGGTGAGTTCTGGGATAGTGTGAAGTGGATAAAGGGCCCCACTCTGTTTGAGTTTTCCATTCAAATGTTATACAACAAGCTATCATTTTTCAAAGTCCCATACCTCGCCCTTAACTACATTTGGTTTCTTTATGATCCTCTAAGTGCTTGGTCTTTTAGATTTGATGTTGTTTGGGCCTCTTGCCTTGAACCAAAAAAATCCTATTTCCGGTGGTTGTTAATGTATAAGAAGTTGGTTACTGGTTTTATTTTGAGTAAATTTGGTTATGCCCAACCTTTTTGTTCTTTTTGTAATGAGATTTAAACTATTGAACTTGTCTTTTTCTCTTGCCCATATGCATCTAACCTGTGGAAAAGTTGTCTTAAGTGATGGAATGTGGTCTTTAAATGTGACATTGGTTAGTTAAACATTACTTTTGGTTATACTTGTGCTAGAGTTAAATTTAATCTTTTCTTTCATAAACTTTGGCTTATTTTTTCAATTGAGATTTTATGGTTTATATGGAAGCAAAGGAACTTAGAGGTATTCCAACACAAGGCTATGGTACTTACTAACTTCTTAGTAGAAGTCATTCTTCATCTTATATCTTTACAAATTTTCCTTCAACTAAAAGTCCACAAAATCAGTTGAAATAGTTTCTAAGAACTAGAATGCTCAAAATTACCTCTGACTACTTGGTTATCTTTGGTGGATACCGCAAGCTAAGCCGACACCCAAATTGGGTGGTCTTCCATCAGTTGGTTGTTAAAATAAAGATAACTAAGCATGAGTGGGACTGTATAAATGACTCATATTTTGACTAAGTAGATAACCCTGTGTAGGAATGGGTGAATTTGTCAGACTCTGATAAGAATGGGGTGGATAGCGGGCTGTTGGAAAGTGAAGATATGGTAAGGGATGTGCATAAACATATAATGGGTAATTGCATAATTAAATAAGCAAATGAATCCTTTGCCCCACTTGACTTGAATCTTAACCCTGGTTATTTTGAAAAAAAATGATGCAGCTACTTCTTTTCCCCTAAGCTCTACCCGCATGATAAAAGATGAGGATGCATAGAAGGATGTATGGAAGTTGATTGATGACAATATGAACATGTTCACTGAGAAATTAGAAAAGCTTATAGAAAGGAATGGTTCGGCAGATGTGGAAGATGTATTGGAACTATGTTAGAATGAATAACATATTCCATTAGGTTTCCATCATACATTGGAGTCTTGACATAATTTATAACAGGTGTCTAATAACACATCTCACAATATTTTTAACAAACATGGCAACAAAATATTCAAAATATAAATTGAAAAATATATGATAAATTAAAAATATTTAATATTATTAATTTATGAAGCATTATTTTATTTTTTAATATTTATTAGTGACTCAATAATATTCAATAACTTAAATAATAAATTAAAACACTAAAATCCTTAAAAAAAATAATTAATTTAAAAAATTAACAATAAAGAATAAAAATCAAACATTCATTAAACATTAAATATTTTGATATGTGAAGGAGTAGAGAGGAAGAGAGCTTTGAGGCATGGGAAAATATTCAAGATCAAAAGTTGCATGCAATATATTTGTAGTGGATCCAACCCTATTGAAGGAGGATCCACATGCATCATCACCTAAGACATGTAAGGATGCGTGCAAGAGCTAAGGAGGATAGAAGGTCCCTGATAAAGCCTTGTTCAAAGAGGGGTTTTCAAAAGCAATATTAAGTTGCATAAGGAAATGATCTTTTATTGACTCCCAAAAAAATCATGGACCTGGTAATGCTTCCATATGATATGTGCTTATTGTTGAAAAATCTTCATCACACCTTTTTTTCTTCCAAAAGATGAAGTGATACATGGTTTTGCTTTTAGGCTTCACAATCAAGGTTCAGTGGATTCTGACCCACTCTTTTTTTTCTAAGTGCATTGATAGGCCAAAATTGGCCTCCTCTCATTTGTTATGAGGTGGAAATTCACCCTCATACATCTAGAACCCAAAAATTTGATTACTAAAACATTGTCTTTAAATGCAAACGACACCTAAAATATGTAAATCTAGTTATGTT
Organism: Torreya grandis; assembly: GCA_037957365.1. NCBI lineage: Eukaryota > Viridiplantae > Streptophyta > Pinopsida > Cupressales > Taxaceae > Torreya > Torreya grandis. Next base: position 1,241,765 of record JARHVA010002594.1, on the reverse strand, counting down.
TTTCCCAAGCATACATAACATGGTGCAAAAGTTGTCAAAATAAAATTGTATCCCTTTAAATAAGTATTTTCATGAGGTGCAACAAAAGTGGAAGAAAAAGACCCCCTCGTGGAAGGGGGATTCAACAAAGCTTCTTTGTGTTGCACTTCATGGTCAAGAGAAGGTAACATATGATGACATTCAACCTTGCCCTTCCCTAAAATAATTGAGGGAAGCTCATAACATGCATAATCTAGAGGATTTAGACATTATTATTGCTGAAAATAAAGTTGAAATTTTGAAAGAGGACTTCAAAAATGTAAAAAAAAAAGAAAAAAGAGTATATAAGTCCCTCTCCTATTGAGGATCTTCCATTGGCAAGAGTGGAAAGTGGAAAATAAAAACTCCAAATTATTCAAATAAGCTTCGGGGTTAAAAATATTTTTGTCATAGAAAATATATGATTTATTTTGTCCATTAGGTTAGGAATTGGATTTTATTGTAAAAAGAAGAAACACATTAAACCAGTATAAACATACATGTATGCTTGTTAGTATATAAACTTGCATTATAATAGAAAGATATACAAAAAAAAACATTCATATTTTTCATGCAAAAAAATTGCATGCCTTTCATTCAAAAAAGAAAAAAGAAAAAGTTTTTTCATGCATGCATTCTTGTTAGTAGATAAACATGCATGATAAAAGTACAAAAATGTCAAAAACATGCATGTTCTTCTAGTCTGCATGCAAAGGCGGGCCTTGAAAATAATGGAAGAAATGAAGACATTTTAAAAGAAAATATAGACTTATGGTGTAAAATAAGATGTGATTTAGTAGTTCTTAATAGTAATATTTTTTTTACTTCCAAAAAAATTCTTTAATGTAAACATTCAATTTAACAATAAATATTAATTTAACTTTGTAATATGATGTCAACATAAGTAATATCACTTCACACAAATTATATAAGTGAAGATAAAATTACACCCCTAAATAAATTTTACCATACAAAATATTAAGTTGAAATGTTAAACCCTAATATCAATGGGAATATTGAATTTGATAACGCCAACTACGACAAGAATAATCACTAGCTAATAATTACCCATACCATATATCTCTATTGCCATTGAATTACATATTCACTACTCTAATTTGGTAAGTTAATGCCCACACCATCCCCCTTACCCTCATCCTCATCTCTCACATCATCCCCCTCATCTTTGCCCATGTTAGCCTCCTCACCATCTACAACACCACCTTCATTTCCCACAATAGCAAATTCAACATTCTCAAGATCATCCTAATTAACAAAACCCATAATTTATCAGTTGAATATAAATGCATTGTCACCAAATTTGAAAATAAGTTTCAACAAAAAATAAAATAATAGTCATCTTACAATTTAAAGATTAATTAAATCTAATTTATAGAAATAAATAAACTTGTAATTTTTATATCAAAAATTTAAATTGAAAACATGTAAAAAAAAAAACCTACATATCATCAAGCATGCCAATGGTGCGTAAGTATCCTTATTTAGCCATAAGTTATTTCAATGCCTTGTACCCATAAGCTTGAAAATATTTACACTACCTATTATTTATAGTTTATCATATTCATGATTTAAAAATGAATATATTAATAAATAAATAATATATACAAAATACAAACAAAATAAAACTTACGAATTGTGCGTTAAAATGGATGATATTTGAGGAGAAAGTATGATATGTGCATGCTTTTCCTTGTACCAACTACGCTTGGGTGCCCTTTATTTTTTAGGCAAGTGTCAGCCTTCACACTCACATTCTCATCTTCCCACTTACTAAGGAGTCGATTCCAAAAAAATGAGATCAAAATCAAGTGACCTTAAGAGTCCCTTGCTTCTTGTTAGAGTATTTAGAAAAACTTGTTTAACCTGACAAAAAACACATTAATACAAACAATCAAAGCATAAAAAAAACTATTTCAAATGAATAAATATTAATTAAAAGAGTTAATGTCACTTTAAACTCTTCATTCCATTGACATGACATTTGAACACAATTTTTTTACCAATTCATATCTCCAAATAACACCTTTTTACATGTGCAAATATTTGGACACCCATCTCTTATAATAATTTAGCCACATTACATAATTGATGTCATCTAATTATTTCACCCCCCTTTTACATAGGGAAGTTACATTTTTCTTGAAGTTTTTGACATTATCATGAAGATAAATATGATCTTCTGCATTGGTTTTACAATTTGAATTCAAATAATAATTAAACTATAACAAAAATGATAAGAAAATAAAATTTAAAACATTTACTAATATTTCAAATTAAATTTACAAGACTCTTTGATTGAGGTTTCCCATAGAGATGTCTGTGTTAGCATCACACATAAATATAAATTGGAAATCGTGTGGTGGAGAAGGTGAATCACATCAAGAGGCAGGGCCATGTGAGGAGACATTGTCACTCTCATGATAAGGGTCAACATTTTTTGAGGGGGAACCACATGAATACTGTCACAATGATGTGCAACACATAGAATGGCATGAAGGTAGAGGGGAGACATCCATGTGAGCATGTGGTGGGGAGAAACCACAATAAAACATTCTCTTGAAACTTATTTGGAATGGCATCTCTAAATTTCAAAATAAATTCAAATAAATTTTTATATAATGAATTAAATATGTAAAAATATTACAAACTCTAAATTTGAAATTTTACAAATAGTACCTCCTCAATTGTGAAGTCTTTTTCCCATTTAGATGGTTGAGCTTGATGCGGTTACAAGTCTTTTTGCAAACATTGCATGTTGTTTTCAATTTGTATATTGTTTTGTTGCCATAATGTCTTTGTGATCATCATAAATTCACTTTTGTCTTTCTGCATTATAAGAAACTCCTCTTGAGCCCTCCACTTCACACAAGCTTCTTGTACACATGCAAAGAGGTGTTATTTTCTCCTCTGTATAACATACATTTTTCTCTATAAGCCAAACCTCCTATTGTTTTAATAGGCACATGCGAATAAAAATGAAAATAAAATTTAAGAAAAATAAATAAATATCTAAAATTATCTTTAGAGTTTAAATGAGAATATGCAAGACATGGTCTTGTTATATTTTTATTTAGAGTTTAAATGATAATATAATATGTAGTTAGGGTTTAATGAAAAATGTTTACTTAAGGTTTCAATTTTATAAGAAAAATATAATTTTGTAAGAGGTTTAGAGGAAAAAGTAATTGTTGGAGTTTAGGGTCTAAAAGAAAAGAACATAATTATGTTGGGGCTAAGAAGAAAAAATAAGTTTCATTACATGGTGATATTTGTAAAAGAATAAAGTGGGTAGGAGTGGGGATTGATAGGGTTTAGGGTTTAAGGATAATTATGAATTATAAGGAGTTTATATATGTTTTTAGGGGTTTAGGGTTCAAAATAAAGAATCAAAATTTGTGAGAGTTTAGAATAAAAAACCACACGTTTTATTATAATGATGTGTGTAAAGGAAAAACATAAATTTATGAGGTGTTTAGAAAAAACACATATATATTAATGTTGAATGAATAAAACATAATTTTGTGAGAGGTCTAGATGGAAAAAAGAAAAATAAAATATAAATTTTTGTTTGAGTTTATGGTTTAGAGGGAGATAACTATTTTTTAGGGTTTAGAGGAAAAAATAGATGATTTAAAAGTAGAGGTAGAGGTAAAGTTTAAAGAAAAATAAAGGGTTTGAAAAGAAAAAAATCAAAAAAAAAATTTTAGAATTTCATAAAATTTAATTATTAAAGTTTTGATAACAAAAAATGAAAAAAACTATTTTAATTTACATAGTTAATCTAATTACTATATTATGAAGATGAAATCCTTTATTATGATTACAAATTTGAGTCCCCTATACTGAAACTTTTTCTCTTTTGATCATGAGGACATTAGGTAGGCAAATGGTATTTGTAAGAAAAATAGGATAGTAGAAATAGGAAAAATAACATAACATTTTTTTATTCATTTTATAGAGATGAAAACATGAAAAGAGGGTTTCAAGAATTAAAAAGTACCTTTCTATTAGGTGTAAGTTATCCTCATGCAATGAAAAATGGAATTTGTTTTGTTCTCTGAATTAACATATGGGTGAAGGTATTTAAGAAATATATAAATATCACAAAACTTCCCACTTTAGGATAATTGAATTAGAGAGGGTTTATTATTGAATATGTATTTTCAATAAAAGTTTTTATATTATAGTTTTTTGGCTTTGAAAAAATTAATTTTCATAAATTTCATTGTTTTTTAGATTTTATTTTGAATTTATATATTGTTACCTTTCACTGCTAGGTAATATAATTTTGTTGGGATTATTTTTAAAGTTTATATTGGTTTTAGATAAAAAATAATTTATAACAAAGTGGAAGATTGTAAAAATTTAATTACAAAAATTTATTAAACATTGAAAATAAAGGAGTATTTAGATACACATATTTGGTATAACATATTTTTTCATAGTGTCTTTGTATTGATTTAGCATACTTGATCCATTTTTATACATTTGGTCAATTTTGGACACTTTTCCTCATTAAACTTTAGTCGACATTGATTTATCAACTAATGAGAACATATAGTTGCATCTAATTATCTATGAGAGGAAGTGAAGTCCTTACTCTCACTCTGGTTGGATTACATTCATATGTACAAGAAAATTTCTTTGACTCAAACACTGAGCATGCATGATATGTAGTTGCAACTCCTTCAAATCATCTAACTTGTAAATACTTGTTTTGTTACTACATATGAGCGATAGGTCAAGGATCAAATCAAAGATAATTAATCACATTTTGTCTACCAATTATGAAAATTAATCACAAATCCCTATTGGAATTGACCTCGTATGCTTGTCCAATATATTGGATACTCATAAACTAAGTAGGGTACACAATACTAGAGGTACACAATCGACAGTCTGTCTATTCTACCTGGTATACATTCAATGACTTGTCGATTGTGTCCAAGTATATATAATAATCTAGATTTCACAAATTGTAATAAAATCAGCTACAAATCCATGATCCAATTCTATAATTCTAAAATTCTTCCCAAGTGTATAATTTTTCATCTCCCTTTGTCTTTTCATCATTTTAATTACTTTTTCAATTGTTTTCATACTTTAAATTACTCTTTTAGGCTTGAGTTAGATATAATAATCATAGGTTATTATTATATCATATATCTAGTTTGTGGCATTGTTTTAGTGAGTTTTGCATTCGATATTTATCACCTAAACCATAATTCATCATATTTTTTTGGGTAAACCCATATGTTCTTCAAACACTTACACCTTTTGAGGTTTCTCCCTAAGGTTTAATTTTGGATTTTACATTTCAAGTTTGAAACTTATAATTCATATTTCATTTCTCAATCATTATCCTTAGCATCCTTCACAATGTTTGTGGTTACCTATCATGCCATCTAGGAAGCATAGATCTATACATCATACTAGGCAAAGTTTTAAATTGAATGGTGTTGTGATTTAATTCAACATTATTTGTATTTTATTCATGCTTCTTTTAAATTAAAAATGTGAATTGTTCTTGAAATGCATATTATTGTTGATGATAATGCAAGTTTTAATGATTGAAATGGTCAATATATGTTCCTAATATGCCTCTTCATGATTATTTTTCTTTAGATGATGAAAATTATTGTGATAATCATGTCAATGTTCATAATGATAGTGTTTGTTATTATAAACTTTATATTTACATTAATGAACAAAAAATTGAGCTTATGAAGGTAATTGATTTTGACAATTATCTTGAGAAAATTCCCAATGAACTTGATGTTATGTTTTCTATTGTTACTAAAGAATGAAATAAGATAATTAGGGATAAGGAATCCACACCTAAGAATTCTATATATATTCCCTTGAATTATTCTAATATTCTTATTGGATTCTTTACTTATACATTGGGTTTTGGGGTTACTATTCCTAGTGATCTTAATCCTTATAGGCATACACACAATGCCATTCCTACTCAGGGTATTCCTACATTCATACATAACCTAATGCTTCTTTGATACCTCCTACTTATAATCCAATGACTAATGTACTACCGTGACATATTTCTTATGTTTTAGCTTTTGTTTTTGGTCATAGTTAAGCTACCAATTAAGCCTTTGTTATTGATAATGATAACACTACAATGGATCCCACACATCTTACAACATCCCACAATCCATTTTCTCAATAACTTAAACTATGAAATTACAAATCCAAAAAATATTCCAAGGATACATTAGCTCATTAGGAGACATATTATTAGCTCATTTTTATATAAATATTATCCAAAATGTTACATTTTCTCAAATTCCATAACTCAAACGAGGACACAACGAGAATGTTGCTATGTACTTAGATTCAAGCCTAAGCTTACAAATATGTCTCATCAAATTATTAATGGTGAGTTAAAAATTATTTTCTCCAATAATTTTATTCAACCACTAAAATAAAAATTTATGTTCTCTATGTACAGTTTGATATGTTTCAAAACTATGAGATTAACCATTTAGAGGAAAATATGTTCAAATATACATATATTGATTCTACCTCTACTACCTCCATATATAAGGGAAAGTAAACATTTAAAGCTAATAATAAAGACATGCTGATTTTTCAAATTATGAATGAGGATAAAAATGTAAATGCAATCTCATAACCACCTAACAAATTGGCCCTCCCACCTTCTAGGAATATTCAAAAATCAAAAGGATACCTGACCCTCCTAAAAAGTGCTTAAATGTTTACTTAAATGTAAATTTATTTATATACTTGATCCATCTCAATTGGATACTTATTGACCTATGCTTAAAGGTTAATGTCAATCAATATTGTGATAATCATAGAGCTTCTAGAAATTCTAACAAATGATGCTATGAACTGGGACATAAGATACATGGTCTAATCCATAGTAACACTATTCAAATTAATGGCCATAATGAAATATTGAATAAATATGTTGAAATCCCTAATTAACACTTTAAAATATTCAAAAATGAATTATCAAATCATAATACTAAGTGGTGTTATTCACAATAGTGTTTTACAATGAAGGAATGTCCTTGACCATGCAGCCAAAGTCACATAGCTAAAAACAACATGCATTCTCTATTTATTAAATGAAATATAACCTCAATGGCATCTAAATTTACATTGAATGTCTCCACCTTGTCTATCCCTCTCTATATCTATCTCTGAGTTGTGTTGAGTTGATGCCACCCTACTCCCCAAACCAAAGGGGATATCTACCACCCTAATATCCAAAGAGGAGAGGGACCGCCCTCATCAAGGATGATAGAGACTATACTATAGATAGTATATATATAGTGTAAGTATTGGGGTTTAAGTTTGTAGATGTTAGTATAGGTTTTCCCATATATATATATATATATATATATATATATATATATATATATATATATATATATATATATATATATATATATATATATATATAAGAGCGAGTAGAGATTGGTCATTGAAATCCAAGATTTGTCATTTAGAGTAGAGGTTGGGAGTACCTTATCATCTATATATATATGGATTGGTAGTCTACAAGATTTACATTAAATTTCTATTGTGGACTCTAAAAATCCTTTTTGAGATCTCTTTCTTTGATCTATTTGCGGCCCCTTTTTGATCTTTATCCCCTCTCTTTTGATCTTTAGCCCATCTCTTTTGATCTATACTATCTCTATCAACTACTTTTAGGCTCAAAGCTTTGCTTCCTTATTTAAATATCTTTTGATCCATCGACTATTGATTTACTAATTTACAACTTTCCAATGTCACCTCTCTTTACCACACTGTCAACTTCTTCCAAATCCACCATTTCTGATCTCTCCTCTTCCTTTTATCCTACTTGAAAATCCCCTTTAATGCTTGCATGAGATACTCATTATAATATTTCATTAGATTTTGTAATTATACATTTCTCCTCTATTTGATAATGATTTTAGGATAAAAAAATACATGTATTACTTATCCACCTCATGATCACCAAAAACTTGAAGTTCTCTTCTAGGGCTTTCCAATGAGCCTCTAAACGCCTAAATTGATATTGCCATGCAAAAATTGTGACCATGCAAATACATTTGTGTTGATATTTAATCATTTTCACCAAATTTTATTTTTTATTATGTGTTCCCTCCATAACGTGCTCCAAAATGTTCCCTGTGATATCGAAGGTCTCTATGGACATGTGGATTTATAAAATCCGCTTATGAGTTGTTATGTATCCATACCTTTTCCACTATGACATTTATTTATCTTGAAGATGTGTGTATTAATTTAAATTCATTTGAGGATCGTAACACATCATCATTCACTATGGTAGGTTTGTATTCTATGACTTCCTATGACTATAACACATGTTGTAATATTATGATCCCAGACTCATGAAATCAATTTTTTCTCTCATGGGAGGAAACCTAGGGTATGTAACCCATTAACATGAGAATAAACTTAATGGCCATCACTACCCATTAACTGTTCATAATGTAAACTTCATCATCCTCATGTAGGACTGTTGGAATTTAAAATCAACGTAAAATATTTAGGTCTAGTGATCTCTAAGTGAAAGTATTCTCCATGGCCCCGTTAGTGTTATAAAACACTTAGTGAAATTATGATCCCTAGGAATAATTAAGATGATGACAATTGTCCTCCATAGATTCTGTGAACTTTCATGGTCCCATGCATGAATTACAAGAGTCTAGTGGACCCACTAGAATTTGTAATCCAATTTATAATATTATCAAGTCCATAATGAAGCCTTAGGGTGATCGATTACTATTGGATCTAAATTGAGGCTGTCATGAATAAATAAGTGTATAAGGGGTTCTCCAAGGATCATGGAAACTATGGTGGCCTCATTTGACTTGGGACTTGCATAGCCTCCATGACCATTGCAACTTAGGTTGAGAAAGAAATATGTGTGACTATTCGAAAGTAACTTATAATTACAAATTCTATGTGACCATGTGATCCAAGATGTGATTCCCTATGAAAATGTGTCCTATGTGAAATGAGAAATTATCCTTGAGACTCTTTATTGAAAACTACAAAACTATCTACCTATTTTTGGTATTTTAAGCTTTCATATACACATTGGATGCTCTTATATCAACAACACAAGGTAATTAAAATATGATCTCCTAATCACATGGATGGAATAATTGGAAAACCCACTTTTTTGGCCACTGAGATTGATGACCATGGCATTCCATTCAAGCACACCAAATATCTCAGTTGATTGTCACTCTTTAATTTTCACCTCTATTTCTTGTTGGCTTCAAATCCTCTCTATTTTGTTCATATCTACTCATTCGTTCCTCTGTGGGATTAGACCCACCATATTTTGATAACCTCCAATAAATTATTTTATTATTCTTTTTACCCAATGTTTGGGCATATTCCATCCCCCTCCATCAAATGATTTTATTTTTATTTTCCTATCTTCATGTGGGATGAAACCCATCTTTGTCTGACCACCTCCTCCTAAAAATTTCTTGGCTTTGTTCATTCACTATCCAACTTGATATTAGATTTTCTTTGTCACTTTTTTCTATTTATGGATCCTCTTTCCTCATGGCTACCATCTCTTCCTCTAATTTTATTCTCTATATCAATATATTACTTATGTATTCTGCATTTATAATAATCTTAAAATACTCTTGTTATTTTTTTTTATTCTCCACACATCTTGGATGATGTGCAAATCAACTGATCCTCATCACTTTATTTTTTGAGTGCATATTTTTTCACTTATGTCTTCACCTCTTCAATTCTTTAGGCCTATTTGAATGCCTCCTTTATCTTTCATCTCTACAATTTGACATAAATTAAAATCATAAATTAGTTTTAAAACATGAGACCTTGTAGTCCCCAAAGGTGTTTCCTCCATATTCATCTTTAAAACTTCATTGACTATATAATAACTAAATATTACTTCTCTTTGTATTGGCTTCTATTAGTTTATTCAAAAACTAATTGTTCTCTTTCCTCTTATTTTTCTTCTCATTACTACTTCACCTTCTTTGCATCAACACCAAATTGATTGCATTCACCTTCTTTATCCTCCTTTAATTCAATGTCACATGAACAACTTTCTTAATTTCTTCAATATATTCTCATCTCTCTTGTTTGAACATTATCTCCCACACCAAGATATTGTAAGAGAAAATTATCTTGTTCCACTTCTTCTCACTATCTCTCATACATATGACCACACTAGACTAAATCATAATTTATCCTCTTCTTTTTTTGAACTGCACATAATTGAGCCACATCAAGGGGACCAATAGTTCCTAAAAATAAATTTCCAACTCCTTTTCATGCCTCAAAGACATGTTGTCCAACTCTTCTCTGTTGTTGACATTTTCCTCATACTTTCAATCATAACATGGACTTCCAAAGGCCCATTCTCAACAACCTCCATGGATATTTTCACGTTGTTATTCACTTGATTTATTCTTTTTTCACATGCACAATCTCCAAACATATGTTTTTCATGTTCATTCACTTATACTTCCTCTAATTTCATTATTTTCTTCTTAGAAACCTAAGCTTCTTATTTTTTATCCTCAACACTTCTTCCTTGAAAAAGAGAAATATCAATCACATTACCTTTATTTTTTAATGATGACCTAGCCTCTTCCCACTTATGGGATTCCAAATTATATTTCCCATCATCAAATAATGGGTCTCATTTTTCTCACAAACTAACTATCACCTCCACATATTATTTCTTGAGGATATCTTCTTCTATGGGATACTAAAATTTATTTTTCTTTATTGTTCTTGAAAATAGATTTGGGATTCTGAATTGTAGATCACATTTTTTGATTAATTTTAAAAGAAATATTCTTCTCTTGACTTAAATATTTGAGTTGTTCTTTGGGAAATTTCCCTATCCTATTACCTTTCAAGACAATATTCTTCTTCCCTCTCTCAAGTATCCATGCTTGGAGCTTATTCCACCATTATTTTTTCAATTTTGGGTACATAACATGACCTGTCAATTTTGAAACCGTAACATCTCAGCTACTCACTTATTATTTCCTTTATTTTGCCTCTTATTTTAGAGATCTATCCAATACACAATTGCATGTACACATAACTTCTTCCATGCAATATTTACCCTCATGGGATATATAATGTTTTCCTCTTCAAGGAAACTTTCCAACTCAACAATCCACTTCATAAGCTTCTCTAGGCTCTCTGTACCAAAACAAAAATCAACATTACAAGCAGAATTACCTTTTTATTCACCTTGACCTCCAATGGTATGTCTATTCTACTGGGACATTTTCTTTCACTCGATTGGTCTCTCCTATGCATTTAACATTTCTTGTAGGGAAAAAACCTATGATTATTTCTTCTTCATCCTCTTCACTCATAACCACAACATATTATCAAATTTATGTAGTCTCCATCATTTTAAATCTTGCTTAAAATTCCATTAACATATATATCAGGTCTTATATTCTTAGAGTTCTTCCTCATTTATGTGCCATTTATTCTTCACAAAAAATCTTGTATTTGATAAATTTTAACTGATTTAAGTAATTATATTTCAAAACCTCAATTGGGCTCAAGCAAGATCCTCTATTACAAAAAAATATTCACACTTTTAGGACTTATCTCACACTTTCAATAAACTCATCCTCTCTCACATGCAAGGTTCTATTGCACACCTTGATATTGATATAAGTAGGATTATTTTTCATAACCTACACTATAATTAAATAAGAGTCTCTCTCAATGTCACACAACTCTTTCCCATTAAAATCATTTATCTTACATAATACAAATGTAACCTTATTTTATACTACTTATAACTAAATCAATAAAAAGAGTCTCACAACTTATCACATGAATCTTCTTCACTTACAAGACTTTATCACACCTATAGTAAACTCATTTTGAATAGCACTTGTTTTAGTTCAAGGTAGGAGTTTCCAATGAAGGGATGTCCTTGACCATGCATTTAAAGTTACAGAATGGAAAATAATACACATTCTCTATTTACTCAATGAAATAAAGTCCTAACAACATCTACATTCACAATGACTCTCTCTACTTACTATATCTCTCTCTATCTCTATCTCTAAGCATGTACAAGATTTACATTCAATTTATATTGCATAGTTTGAAACTCATTTTGGAGACCTCTCTCTTTGATCTATGTATGGTGCCTCTCTTGTCTATGGTGCCTATCTTTTGATCACTACTATCTATGTTGACTTCTTACAAGCTTAAAGCTCTACTTCCTTATTGATCTCTCTTAAAATTTGTCAATCATTGATATTATAATGTGGAAATTTATAATTCAACCTCTCTTTCCCATGCTATCTAATTATTCCATATATGCTAATTATAATCTATGATCTTCATTTTATATTTCCTAACAATCCCCTATAATGCTTGCATGAGATCCCTATCTTGTATTTTATTTGCCTTTTGGAATTCTATGTTTTATCCTCTTACTACATGTGATTTAAAGTGAACAATGAATATATGCATTAGTTATCCATCTTGTAATCACTATCAACTTGAATCTATATTCTAGATATTTCCAATGAGACCCTAAATGCCTAAATTGGTGTTGTCAAATAAAAATTGTGACCATGCAAAGATATTTGTGTCATTATTCCACCACTATGACCAAATTTAAACTATTATTGTAGGTTTACCATGACCATGTTATGTGTCATGATCCCATGGTACCTACATAACATGATTGAAAGCCTTTCCTATGATATCCAATGTCTCTATAGACTCGTGGATTTATAAAATCCACTTACAAGTTGTCACACATCCACCTCTTTTCCATGGTGATCTTTATTTATTATGTGAACTTGAAAATAAATTTAAATCATTTTGAATATTGTTACATGTTTTCATTCACTACGGATGCTTTGTAATCTATGACTCATCATGATCATGAAATGTGTCATAGTTTTAGGCTCCCAGACTCACACAATCTTTTTTGTCTCCTATTGGAGGAAACCATGGTTGTGGATGCAAAGAACATGAGAATATATTTGACAGTTGTCACTGCTTATCAACCCATCATCATATAAAATCCATTAGACTTCTAAGGAACTATTGGAGTTTAAAAACCAATGTATAACTTTTCAAGTTTGATGATCTCCATGTGGAATTATTTTCCATGGACACATTAGTTTTATGAAACACTTAGTGAAATTGTGATCCCCATGAATAATTTATGATGTGACAAATGTCCTCCATAGATTCATGAACTTTCATGGTCTTGTGCATAATTTTCAAGAGTCATATGTATCTGTTGGACTTTGAAATCCAATTTATAATCTTGTCATGTCTAGAATGAAATATTAAGGTGATCATTTAGTACTAGAAGATTTAAACTAAGGCCTCCGTGAATAAATAAGTGTATGAAGGGTCTTTAAGGAACATGGAAATTATGGGTGCCCATGTTAGAATTGGGACATGTATAGTATTCATGACCATTTCAACTTAGGTTACAAAAGGAATATGTGTGACCTTGAAAGAAAATTAAAAATTAAAACACAAAAAATGACCATGCAAATTAAGATGTGATCCCTTATGAACCTATGACCTCTATGAACTTAAAACTTAACCCTGAGACTCTTTATTTAAAACTAAAAAATATCTACTTATTTTCGGTGATGCAAGATTTTCCTTATGTTGTGGATACTCCTGCATCATTAATAAAAAAGATAGTATGCACATGAAGAGATATATACATAAATGAATAATTTAAAATGATCATATGATTTATAAAATTATAGGAATGCTCCCCAAATATTAAAAACAAATAATACCTATCAAATTTTATGAACATGAAATTACACATGATGATTCAAACAATGGTCCTTTCTATATACATGGTTTTATTTACTCACATCCTTTGATTCACATGGAGGTTGAAAATGGTTTAAGTAAAAATATAATTACAATGTCATTTATAGTTACTAGATGCTAAACTAATTGAGATTTACTTAGCATAACTATGATATTTAGGAGTTGTGATAGTATTACATGCACACCCATATATGGTATTACATTACTAGTTACACTTGGTCTTAAGACCACATTAGTTTGGTTGTAATGTTAGATATTAATGAATACAATATATTAATTGGAAACCCATGGTTAAATCAAAATATTTTGATACCATCCACTTACATCATTTGATTAAGTTTATGCACAATAGCAAAGTACATACTATTCACAACATGTATTTTGAACTACCTATACGACCTTAGAAACACCATGAGATGTTACCAAAAGTGATCCCTAAAAATAAAATTATTCAACCTTATTTCATATTTACTATAGGTTCATCACCTAAAATTATGGTATTATATTATCAAAATTTGGAAATAATTGGTGTATTAACTCTAATAAAGATAAAATGAATTGAATGGAATAAATTGTTGTAAATGAATTGTAACTAGCAGAATGAAAGCAAAGTACTGAAATGGAAAAAAATGAATTAAAAAATATAACTATGAAAAACACAAAGAATAATTAGTTGATTTATGCCTATAGGTTTAATGTGTGTGACTAAAAGATGACTACCTCAGACTAATTATGTGTGTGAAATTGAAACAACTTTCAATGTTCTAGGTCATAACTGACTAGAATAAGCTATGTTCAACTATCAATATTATCCTTTATGGGTCAATATTGACCAATGTAGAAAATATAAAATTTTTGGTACAATCACCTACACCTACTTGAAATATGACTATATGCAGAATTTTAACCTTTGATTGTGTGCATATGACCTAAAAATGACCTCTTCAAGGTTGAAACCCCATTAGGGTTTGTGATAGTTTAAAATTTTTAAAAATAAATATGGGAGTGTAAATAGGGGTTGATATGACCCCAATCATCACAATGATTATTGAATTCTCTCTATGCATCGAATGCTCCAAGGAGGTAATTCAAGCCCATGCAATTCTCCCACTTAGAGTGCTTAATGAAATTATGCTCCTTTGGCTACATGTATAAATATAAAGATGTAATAAATACTTGATATTACTTTTTTTGACTCAAATAAGTACTAATTAAAATTAATATAATCAAATTTTGAAATAATAAGGAAGCTTTCCTCAATGTGAAATATTGTAAGTGTGATTCAATCATGAAATTGCCAAGTGGTAGAATAAGTGACTTATAAGTACTTTTATAATAATACTAATGGGTGAAACCTAATGCTACTTATCCTAAAAATAAAAACATTCATGGAAAGAAGGGTTTAATTTTTAAAAAAATATTCATTTCTACGTGAAGGGTAGGATCAACACATAAGGTTAATATTGATTACTGATCTCGATCCATACATGTTGATTTTAACATGAGAGGGTTACATTTAATATTTAGAATTTGACATGCCCATACATATGCTTAGAGAGGTTTTAGAGATTGATAACATTTATGTAGGTGTAAAATAAAAACTTAGAAGGGATGGGCTCACACAAGTTATTAAGAGAGAGTGAGATGGTGAAACTAAGACCAATTTAAGTGCTCAAGTCAAGTAAGGTGATTGTTGTCACTTTGAGTTACACCCTTTGAGGAGGTGTTTTAGATATCCTCACTCAATAGACACAATGAAAAATATTTAAGGATATTGGTGGCATATTAATAAATATAACCTCTAGAGAGGGTTGGCTCCCTTGATGCTACATCTATACTATCACTCACCTACTCAACTTGTAAGGAAAAGGGAAAAAGAAATATGAAAGAAATGAAAAAAGGGGGTGATGCACCAAATTACAAGTCTCCTCCTCTTGTGTATGATTTCATAAATTTTTTTAAGACAAAGATGAATCTGATCACACAATTCTAGGCAGTCTTTCTAGCATAAGTATTTCAATATGGAGGCTATAGTTGATATATCAATTAAGAGGGACAATCAAGAGGTCTAGAAGGAGACACTAATGAAGGTTTGTCACACTTAACTTTTGAAAAAATAATTGACACACACCATATGACCTGAAAGAAAATTAATTACTCACAAAGAGGCAATAATGAAGAGGACAAATTCAAGGATATTGAACATCAATGCTATCATTCATTAATAATTCACCATAAAAACACTAATGTGAGATGAAGAAGGTATAAACACCTTGTATTCACTTCAAAAGTAAAAACAAGTATTAATTTAAGTAGGTTTTATCCATAATAACATGGAAGATTATTTATTATTTCCATATAATAGTATACAAGGGAAAGGATAGGAGAGACAGAAGGTGGACGTGTAGGAGGCTCATGATGGCTCTCATATAATCATAAAACCAATTACAACTCTAATGGAAGGTGAAAAAATAGTCATATGTTATTTATTAAACATATATTAGCCTTTCATGATGATTAATTCATGAAAAGTGGTTTAGGATTCTCTTGGTATTCTATGACTCATCTTGTCTTTTTGAAACTGATCTCCCTTCTTGATATAAGAGTTACAAGTTGACACTTGCCTCCAACTAACTTTGGGATTTTTGACACATATTATTCACACTTAGACACTTTTAAATCCAATTTTTTTAGGTTTATTAGGTCTAGTATTGTTCCTAAATAATTATTTAAACTTGAGACAAGTTCCCATGCTTTTGGATGACCTTAAGAAGGCCTACAACCTCACTTCTCTATGCAAACATGAGGACATTCTTCACTAGGTTTGGTTTCTTGATTGATAACCTACTATATCATCATGAAGAATACTCTAATGAATTTTTAAGATTATTATACCTATTCCAAATATTTAAAATCTTCCCATACTGGTCAAGAGACTCTCACACACTCTAACACCATGCAAACCAGTCAAAAACCTTGATTTCCCTCATGGCACAGACTTATGTTTTAGATTTTTATCCCTCCTCACAAAATTTATGTAATTTAAACCAATTATATAACTTAATTGACATAAAAAAATACATAATTTTTAATTTTCATGAGTTTTTAGTGATTATAACTCAAAATATGCATTTTTTTGTGAAACCCAATTCTGTAGGGCAACAAACAGGCTAGTTTGAGATTTTTTTTATAATTTGAGTTATAGAGGGCATAAAGAGATTATTATTTTTGTATTTTAACCTATATTAACCCATATAATATTTAAAATAACTATTTGGTCATAATTAGGCATAAAAAATATTAAAAAACTCCTTTTTCTATTTTGTAACAACTCAAAAATCAAGAACAATGGACCTAGAGAGAGAAATAGGCATATCTTGAGTTTTATGGGGTATAAAGACCTAACTAGTTATTTATATGACCTTAATATACCCATATATATCCTCAAACCACTATATGCATTCAATTAATCAATAAAATTTCATAAAGACACCCTTTTAGGCCTACTACAACCCATAAATCAAGGACAATGAAGAAATCTTCTTGAATGGGTTAATGAATTATTGGTTTGAGTTGTTTGGGAGATTAATTTATGTTTTAAGGATGTTATAACATAATTTTTTATGTTTTTATACCATTAAAATTCATCTTTAATCCCAATATCCTCTGAAAACACTTACAACCTCCAAATCTGCCTATCATGTCAAGGAATAACAAAACAATGAGATTTGCTTGCCAATAAAGGTTTGATTAGGGTTGCTTGATTTGAGTTTGGTGTTTTAAGTTCTCTTAGTATTATTAATAATGTTATTAAACCATAATTATGCATCCATTTAATTCGAAAGTGCTAGTAAAAGGAGAAAACTAAATTGCTAAGGTTTTGTAAGGTTTTAGAGGTGCTAAATTTGTTAGTGATTATTCATAAAGCTCTACCCCTAAAAATTAGAAATATTAAAAAAAATTACAGGGAATATGGGTGCCATTAAATTCCTAAGATAACTGGTCTTTTTTACTCTTCTCCACCATGAACCAATGTCATGAAACTAACCTTTCTTCTCTTACTTATGACCTAATTGAGGACTTGAATGATTTATACCCTGTTTGGACTTGTAGACTTTGTCTTGACATGTTTTTGAGCCTTAAGAATATGGAGGAGGTTATTTTTAGATATTACAGATTATGTCATGATCCACTTGGATGGAGACACCTGGTTTATTATATAAACTTATAAAATCTCATCCAAACATGCCTTCTTTTGATGTGAAACTTATTCATTTAGAATAATACCCTATTGTAGCTTCATACAAGATGTCCATGGGGTCATCCATGAATTTTATAATGAGAATTTAATTTACTAATAATATTATTTTTCTTTATTTTCCACCCTTCATAATGCTATGTAAAGTTTGGACATTAAAATAATGAACAAAATAGTTTTTTTTTAAAAATGTGAGTAACATTGTAAATGTATGGAGTTGGCATTTTGGCCGAGTGCATCAAAATAATTAAATATAATATTAACTTTTATCAAATTCCATATGATATAAAAGTACATCTACACATGGTATTAAAACTTCACACTTGATGTCCCTCAAGGGATTCACTTTGCAACATTACAACAAGCAATTTAACAAAATAAAATGAAACCTTAAATTATCCAAAATACCTTAAACTCTTGAAAGTATTGGTAAAGACAAAATTTCTATTTCAATAGCTTTACTTCTATATCCACTATGGAGAATCATGCCATCTTAGAAGATCACCACATCATTATTTTCATCATGGATCAAGTATACCATAAATTTTGTAGAATACCTTAAAATATTCAAAGTTACCTTAAAATTTGATAAAATTCTCATAAATGACCATGTTCAATGTTATACAACTCAAAACATTGTTTAAACATACCATGATCAAGGGTGGCTAAATTAGCCAACATTTTTGGTGAAAATTAAGGATAGTTTGCCTGCTAAACATCTAGACTAATAGTCTTAGAAGTCCATTAGGCTATGTGGTCACTTATCACTCAAAAATAAACATGATTTAGACCTTGAAAATTGACTGTAATACCCTATAAAATGTTGATACAACTGAAGATACCTTTCAAACACACACAACTAAGCATGACACACACATTATGTCAAAAGGCATTTAGGGAAAAGAGAGCAACAAAAAACTAGACAAAGATTCTACAAGAAGTACTTGGAGGAAATTAAAAGACTATTCTAATCTATATAATTTACCTCAAAGCATGTTCTTCCTAGGTCAAAATGGAAACTTATGAGATCTTCATGACTCCATATGAGCAAATTGGCAATTGATGGATGGAGTCTATTGGAAGCTTGATTGTGAAGTGAGAGGCATGCCTTAATTTTTGAGATATTGACCTATTCATGGTCTTGTTGATTATAAATTAGTCCCATCTCATTCATTTATTTACCTATGGATTGATCATGCAAGTTAAGAACAATGTCATACCTTTTTCAAGCTTGATTATTTGATGAAAATAATAATTTTTTTGCCTTACTCAATGGCTGCTCCTGATCAAGTTTTCATTCTACCCTTTAGGAGATGTAGGTTTATTAAGGACCTCAAATTATAGAACAAGATGATGGTATTTTTGCCACAAGTAATTTGGATTTTATTCTTACCCTCTTGGAGAGAACAATTTTATTAGCATCCTTATTCTACCCTATAAGGAGAGATGACTTGTTAAGGATATAAAACTCTTTGAAAATGGTAAGGTATTACTTCCAAATGCCATAAAAGCCTTCTTGGTCCTCACTTTTAGCTTCTTGAAGTTCACTAGAAATCACTACATCTTCTTTTGTGCCTTTACTTAGCTCATGTTTAGGACTGTTACCTTGGGAAATCACTACTGCAATCTCACTAACTACTGCCATGTGTTGAACTTATTCATCTTGCTCATGAGGCTTAAAAATATTAACAACCTAGATGTATTCATTAAGATCTCCCTCATGTTCTATTTTAATGTGATCTTCTTATTCTTCCTTTTTGAATGGAAGGTCATTTTTACAATAAAGCTCTCGTTCATACCCTTGAATGCACTCTTGACTAGGAAGGATTGAATTCTCTTCATCTAGATGTTCCTTCTCTTCTTGGCCACTTGATACATCTTAAGGAATGTTCAATTTCACCTCTACTGCAACCACCACTTGAACATCTTCATCATATCCTTCTTGAGGGCACATTTACCATTGCAATTGAAAGTCGAATCTTTTCATCATGTTCACTTAAAGAGTTAGTCTGTTCACTTGGATGCTCCTCATCTTATCCCCATACAATAGGTCCTCCAATGCAAATGGAGATGGTGGGAGGGAAAGGGGTTATAATTGGTGGATTAGGGGTATAATAATCATTATCAAATAGAAAGTGAGTCATTAATGGCCCCCCTTCACTTGCCTTCCATACAATGGGTCCTTAAAAAAGGGACATGGTGGGAGGGAAATATGGCTCATTTGGTAGAGTGGGATGAATATGCTCATGAGTTGGTTTGAAGTTTGAAGGAATAATCTTCCAACTTGGAAACTTGGGGGTAATGGGCTCATTTATGATCTTTGTGGGAAGAATAAAAGAGGCTTGTGCTAAAGTTTATTTATTCTCCTCTTTCCATTTAGCAATCATCCTATCATATTATGATATAACTTCATCCTTATGAACAATTCCAACTTGAGGAGTGGATGAGGGGCTCAAGAAACTTTGAAAATTTATTGGTTTGACTTCTGCAACTTTCTACCTCTCTTGATTTTGGATTGGCATATGAAGAGTGGGTGAGAAGATTGGAAACTTCCTTGGTTGGGGAGTTTGAGTAACTTGAGGAAAAAAGTTTCCAAAATTTTACTCTTCTTGATCAAATACTGCAATCTTGGCCTTGATATAACTAATAATTTGAGATAGGCTAATATCAAGAAGAAGGCTAACTTGGAGCAAAATGGGGTATATAGGACTGATGACATGCTTGGAAAAGTTGATATGAAGGTTTGAAAGCTTGGTAAGGTTGTTGAGGAAGAAAATAAAGATAACATCCTTGGAGGTAAGGCTGGTTAGATGCAGAATTAGAGCCATATGAGGTAAAAGTGGGATAATTATAGGGTTGGTATGGATCTTCATAGGGTTGATATGGATCAATAACTTGGATAAAAATGAACTTACTTCAAACTCAGCCATGAAACTTTATGTGGAAAGTAAAAACAAAGGGTAGTTTCTTGAAAAAAAATACCTGGGTTGCTAAAACCAACTAAATGAACTCAAAGTTTCTATTGATGCTTGTAGAAATGCCTTCAAAAGTTGATGTATTGAAATAAAACACTAATAATACTTTAATAGATGAGGTACTTGTCCCACCAAGCATGCCAAAAACTATTGTCACTTTGAGTTTCACCCTTTGAGGAGGTGTTTTAGGTCTTGTCACTCAATTGACACAATGGGAAGTCTTTAAAGCTCTGGGTGGCCTATGACTAAAGAAAACCTCTAGAGAGGGATGACTCTATTTATGATCGACCTATACTATCACTACAACTACTCAACTTGAAAAAAAAGGGAAAAATAAATTTGAAATCAATGGAAAAAATAGGTGATGCACCAAATTATAGGTCTCCTCCTCTTGTCTATGATTTCATCACAAAGTTAAGACAAGTCTGAATCTAATCACACAACTCCAAAAAATTCTTTCTAACATAAAAATTTCAATATGGAGGTTATAGCTAATACATCAATTAAGAGGGACAATCAAGAGGTTTAGAAGGAGACACTAATGAAGTTTTTCCACACTTAACATTTTCAAAACAACTTGACACACACCATATGACTTGAAATAAGATGACTTATAAAGAGAAAAGAATTAAGAGGAAAAACTAAAGGGTATTTAACATCAACACTATTATTCATCAATAATTCACCATAGAAACACTAGATGTGATATGAAGAAGGTATAAAAAACTTGTATTAACTTCAAAGTTAACAAAAAGTATCAATTTTAGTAGGGCTTCACCATAATAACATGGATAATTCTTTATTATTTCCATACAAGAGTATATAAAAGAAAAGAGAGGAGAGAGAGAAGGTGGACATGTAAGAGGCTCATGATGGATCTCATACAATCATAAAACTAGTTACAACTCTAATGAAAGGTGAAAAAAGAGTGATATGATTATTTTTTCAACATGTGTTAGCCTTGTATGATGAAGACTTCATGAAAGGTGACATATATGAGTCTCTTGGTATTCTATGACTCATCTTGTCTTCTTGAAACTGACCCCCTTTTTTGATATATGAGTTACAATTTGACACTTGCCTCGAATTGCCTTTGGGATTCTTAACACCTATTATTCACATTTAGACAATTTTTAATATGATTTTTCAGATGTATTATGTCTATTATTGGTCCTCAATAACATGTTTAACTTGATACTAGCTCTCATTCTTTGGATGACCTTATTAGAAGTTTTGAAACCTCACTTCTCTATGCAAACAAGAGGACATTCTTCACTAGGTATAGTTTATTTCTTGATAAATTATTATATCACCATGAATACTCCTTAAATGTATGGTGTGTTATTATACCTCTTCCCAAGATTTAAAATCTTCCCATATTGATCAAGAGACTCTCACACACTCAAACACCATGCAAACTAGTCCAGAACCCTAATTTCCGTCATGGTATAAACTTATGTTTTAGATTTTTATCCCTCCTCAAAAACTATATGGACTTTAAAATAATTCCAAAACTTCAAGGACATCAAAATTTGAAAATAATATGCAATTTTTATGAAAACTAGGTTTGTAGGGCAACAATTAGACTAGTTTGCTAATATTTTTCTATTTTGAGTTCTATAGGGTCGAAAGAGATGATTATTTTTGTATTTTAACATATATAAATCCATATATCCATTAAAATAACTATTTTTTTCATTTTAAATAACAAAAATATCAAAATAAATCCTTTTTAGGTTTACAACAACTTAGAAATTAGGAACAATGGACCTAGAGAGAGAAATGGGCATATATTAAATTTTATTAAGTATAAAGAACTCATTATTTTTTTGATAGGACATTAATATACAACTATATATCATAAAACCACTATATGCATTCAAATAGTCAATAAAATATCATAAAAACACCCTTTTTAGGCATGTTATAACCAAAAAATCAAGGACAATGAAGAAATCTTCTTGAATGGGTTAATGACTTCTTGGTTTGAGTTGTTTGTGTGCTTAAATTATGTTATAATGATGTTATAACATAATTTTTTATTTTTATAGACCATCAAATCCATATTTTATCCCCATATCCACTAAAAATACTTCACAACCTCCAAATCTGTCTGTCATGTCAAGAAACAACAAAACAATGAGATTTACTTGCCAATGGAGGTCCAAGCAGGTTTGACTGCTTAGATTTTAGTGTTGTAATGGATATTAGGATTATTATTAATGTTATTAAACCATAATTATGCATCCATTTAATTCAAGAGTTATTATAAAAGGAGAAAACAAACTATTGGGGTTTTTTAGGGTTTGTGCTAAACTTGTTAGTGATTATTTATAAAGATTTACCCCTCAAACTTAGAACTATTACCACAAATTTGTATGGAATAAGAGTTAGATTAAGACCATAATATAAATTGTGCTTTTTTATCTTATCTTACATTAACCAATGTCATTAAACTGACCTTTCTTCTCTTGCCTGTGACCTGATGGAGGACTTGAATGTTTTTTCCCTATTTTGGACCTGTAGACTTTGTCTTAGCATGATTTTGAGCCTAAAGAAGTTGTAGGAGGTTATGGTAGGCTATTATTACCTTCTTCCATGATCCACTTGTATTGATACACTTGATCTAATTTATAAACTTATAAAATCTCATATAAACATGCCTTATTTTGATATGAAACCTATTCATTAGGAATACTACCTTGTAGCTTCATGGAAGATGTCCATCGAGTCCTTACTGACTTATATAATGATAATGTAATGTTCCAATAATCTTATTTAACTTCCTTATCTACCCTTTATAACATTATGCTAAGTTTGGAAATTAAAATAGTGAACATCATAGTTTTTTTAAAATGTGAGTAATGTTGAAAATGTATGGAGTTGACATTTTGGCTGATTGTATGAGCATAATGAAGTACAATATGACCATCAAATGATAAATAGTCTAAAATTAACTCTACATATGGTATTAAATATTCACGCTTGATGTCCCTCAAGGGATTCACTTTGAAACATTGAAAAAAGAAATAGAACAAAACAAAATGAAACCTTAATTATCCAAAATACCTTAAACTCTCCAAAGTGTTTGTAAAGACAATTTCTATTTCAATAGCTTTACTTCTAGATCCACTATCCACTATGGAGCATCATGCCATCTTGGAACATCACCACATCATTGTTTTCAGCATGGATCAAGTATACCTTAACTTTTATGAAACAACCTTAAAATATCCAAAATTACCTTAAACTTTGCTAAAATACTCATAGATGACCATGTGCAAGGTTAAACAACTTAAAACATTGTTTAAACATACCATGATCAAAGGTGGCTAAATTAGATAGCAATAATAGTGGGACAAAATTGACATTGCAAAGTATTTATGACCAAATTTGAGTGTCTAAATTCTCCCCCCTTTAGTCTAGAAATGAAAATACTAGAGTAAAATGAAAAATATACCCGAGTGTGTACAATCATTCAAGGTATTCCATAGTGCATCTTTTAATGATGTATAAGTAGTTAATATCTATATGTGAAATTGAAAAATTGAAACATAACTTGAATTAGAAAAGGTTTTAAAGAGTAAGGAAGAAGTACATATGTATGTGTAAAACCAATGTTGCTCTTGTAACTTTTCTTGAAGATAATGTTTCATTGAAGCATTGGATAATTAAAGCTTCCCATGAAGTAGTTGATGCAATCAGTTCCTTTGTTTAATCGTAAAAAAATGAGGGTGATCAAGCCCCAATTTTAAGTGAACATGTATAAAAAATATAACTCATTTATGGATGCAAAAACATCAATTTTTATTGATAGTATTTATAACCACAAGATAAAAATGGGTTGGAATCCATAATGGATTTGTAGAAAATAATGTTGGATGGTATTGAATCTCCAAATCTATTATGAAATTTAACTAAATCAACCACTAAATATGTCATATAAATTCAATTGTAACTTTTTCTTTAGTTCTTGTATGCACGATCAAAATATAATGGATAACATTGATGCCCTACCATGATCACATATAAGTAGTAACAAACGTATATCATGAATCAATATCATGCCCCCTGAATTTGAAAAAAATAGTATAGTTTGCATGAATTAATATTAGAGCCCCAAGTGATAAATGTAAAATCTGAAACTATATGTAGATGTAAAATTTACAACTTTTGTTTGATGTTTGTACACATATGCCCATTCATATGCACCCAAAATGTATCAATACGTATTTTTTTCTTGTAATGTGAATGCATGTGCATGGAATATACCCCTATAATTTATATCAATAATTAAAATTTTAACTTTGAAACTATATTCTATACCCAAAAATATTTTTTTGGCTAATAAAGGCTTATCTTTACATGAAAATCCCATTGAAATTTCCTCTTTTGAGGTAAGGGATGTATCCTAAAAGTCACTTATCATTAAAAAATGTCAACTCTCTTGCATATCAAGATATAATAATTAAATATCACAAAATATTTAAAAATATATTCCATCATATTAGATGTGTATCATTCAAAGCATTTATGTAACATATGAGGCAAAGACCTAAATTGTTGAATCTAGATTAATGTATCAATGAAGCTCATAATAGTAATTTTAATATTATAACTATACACAATAGTTAGTACATGATTTGGATCATATAAATCATAAAACTAAACAAGATCAACAACCATACAAACACAACAAACATAAGGTCAAATAATAAAGCCAAGGTCCACATACAAGAGACATGTTTAAATGTCGCATAAGCAAATATTGAACACACAAGGCCAAAGGCCACAAGAAATGGTCATGTTCAAATGTTGCACATGCCAAACAATGATCTATGATCTCATAGAGATGCTCAATCTATTTTAACAAAAGGGGCAAGGGACATATAAAAAACAAGCAAAGTGTAATATACTATGTATAAGTAATAACATCAATGGAACATAGAACTAGAGATATACTCTACACCATGTATATGTAATGTGATCATATCCTAATAAATAACATATCAATGTACACATGATGTAAGAAATAAATGTCATCTAGATATTTTTAAAGATTATATAGCTCAATGTAATATATGATTTATGGAATGGTAACATTTGTAAATACTATAACCTTTGGATAAGATGCCCCAAACATGGCATGGGCACTAGGCAAAGGCAAGTCCAACATATGAGTCCACGTGACATTTATATGTACTTCATAACATTCATAAATATTATTGAAATACATGCGTGATAGAAAATATTATTTTATTTACCACACATGAGATAAATAACATATGCCAATGATGTAAAATAAATATGTAATCATGCTTAGTTCTTAATTTTGGATTTTTAAAATATTTTTAATGTTTTTATAATTTTAAAATATTTGAATTTTTTAATACTTTTTTAATTTTTTGATCCAATAATAATGGATTCAAAAATATAAGAAAGGAAAGGGATTTGAACAATCTATAACATGGGTCGATGTGAAGTATGCATTGAATATGATGGCATGTTTATGTTGTTAGGACCCCATGGAAGCACAATTGATTACCAAATACAAGCAACTAAATATGCAGAATTAACCAGAAGTAATAAGTAACTAGAATTTAGAAATAACACAAAATATGAGAGATAATACCCAATTGTATTAATACTCATCTAAAAAAGAATACAATAAAGAAGATGCCACTTCTTCTTCACACCTCTCAGAGGCTTCCCACACCTCAAGTGTATAGTAATTCTTTCCTCAAAGCTCTTTCTCTTACGGTCCCAACACACAACTCAAACACAGAGTTGGTGTTCACCTCCAACCAGTCAGTATCTACTACTCCCACTCCACAAGTGCTCCACGCACTCCACAAGTGCTCCACGCACTCCAAGCACACAATCGTACTTCAAGTAGATCTCCCTTGAACTTGCAACAACCTGCAACTCAAACGATCTTACTTATGGAAGGATCTACCTTGCCTTCCTCTTTGCTCAATAACCGAGTACACACCGTACTCCAAGTAGATCTCTCCTGATCTTGTTACCTATTGTGTTGCTATCGTCCCTGATCTTGCACACTTGCAAATCAATCTGGTTTTGCACATCTGCAAACCTGGATCCTGCACACACATACACCTAAAGATCAATGATCTTACTTACCATGTAGATCTCCAAACGTGGCCTTGCACACATACTGACCAAGATCCTACATACATGAAGAACCCCTCTGATTCTCCAGACCAGTACCCACACTTGGCACTGTGGCACTAGGAGGAACACACCATGCTCTCTTCACACACAGAAGGAGCTAATATTTGCTCTCTTATTCTCTAGCACAAATTACAATACAGCCCATGAGTCTATTATATAGATCTCATGCAAACAATAATTAGACACCTAATTACAATAATTAGATCCGCAGCTTCAAGTCTAAAATTGGCTCTTAACTTGCAAACACTCAGTTTGTTAACAAATTGTTCATGCAACCGACAATTTTGGAACTGCACAGGTGATCGACGTTGGTCCCTGTCAGGTTGGAGATGATCGACGTAGGCCGATACCTGATCGATGTTGGTTGCCTTTCCCACTATATATGACCGACGTCGGCTGATCAGACCGACGTCAGTTTCCTTGCAACTTAGCAACATCTCAACAACCTCCTCCATGTCTGCAATAATGAAGCTTTTAGCTCCACAACCTAACAATCTCCCACTTGAAGATAAATAGTTACACTGTACCTATACCTATACCCCGTCTAATCTATTTTCTGGCTTGTATTCCTCTTCAAGCTCAACCTTGAAGACCAACCACCACAAATCTTGTGGTGCACCTCCTGTCATTCGAGTAACCTACCACATCCGAACCTACAAACCCATGCAGTGATGTCTTGACCCTGCATAACATGTATACCTACTGCTGGTCCCTCTCAAATACCTGAGAACCCACTTCTCTGAATTGGCTCCTAACTTTTTGACAGCACCCACTGCTTGGGCAAACTCAGGTCTATACTAGACCTCATGTGATTTTGGACACTAAACTGTCTAGCCTTTGGTGTGCTCCAATTTTTCATCATGTGTATTGAACCTTGCCAACACTTGATTCAATTCAGCTCCCACTAGAGACAAAATCAATCTGTGACCTTCTATGTCTCTCATGTCAAAGAATTTTGCTGCTCCAAATTCCTCATGACATGCCACTGAACTAACCTTACCCTTAGCTCAGTAAAACCCTGTATGTCTGAACCTTCAACATGCATACCATCCACATACAGTAATAGGATAATGTTGTAATCATCATCCACCTGGTAAGACAAACACAATGGTTACACTGACATTGACTAAAGCCCTGCTTTGTCATCCACCTGTCAAAACCTATACCACTGTCCTGCAGCTTTCTCAAGACCATATGACTTGGCCTTCCATCTCACATGTCCATTCTCTCTATTCTTTAACTAAGATATCCATTCATCTCAGTGCTTTCATACCGGCTAGCAACCCTATCAAATCTCTCGTTTGGTTCTGCATCCTGTTCATGCCAAGCTCCCACTATTTTCTAGATCTTTTTAGTATAAAGAAGAGAAACAATGAATTTGAGGCTTACTTACACTTTTAGTCCTCCCCATGGGCGTTTGAGACTCCTTGACAGCTTGCTATCCACACAAAATCCATCTCAGTGACTGACCTCGATCACTACACAGTCTGCATCTGACCGACGTTAGTTCCATGCGACTATCCAAGTTACCAACATCGGTTATCCTACCGACATCAGTCTCCACTTGCCTGACACCATTGACTCCTCTGGTCTGCACATGACTGACGTTGGCACCTGTCTATTTGACGTCGATTACCCTTGACTAACACCGATACCTGTGTATGCCTGTGAGTGATGACTTTTTATCTGTGAGCTCTTTTGAATCAATCCCATGTCCAAACTGCCCTGCTCAAAAGTATTCAGCCCCATCCACTGGTCTTTGTCCGTCATCTCCTCCAAGAACACCAAGGCTTTCCAATTCTTAAGTTTATCAAATACATCAGTCTTCTTTTTCCTGCAATAAACACAATCTTTTTTTGTAGCAACCCACTGCTCACATAAAACTTGGTCTATGCTTTTCGAAGCTGATCTCTTCCCTTTTGACTTAAGAACATCCATTCTCTTCTCACTTATGTGACCAAGCCTACAAAGCCACACCTGTGCAATAGAAGTGGAAACAGTAATACAAGCAAGTAGATAAAGAGTACCTGCTTTCTTACCACATGCTAATTCAAGTGCATCCACTATGAGAGTTTTTGTGCATCTCTCATCACCCAACTTTTTGAAGCAATTAGCCGCATCTTCAAGACTGAGACCTGCATGACCTCCTTCAACACCCATGTGTTGGCTACCTGCAATTTCAGCAACACTTTTCCTTTGCCAATACTATGACAAGGCTCACCAACCCCTCTACTTGGGGCTACATGGAAAGAGGCAACAGAATCTATTAACCAAGATTCAAATTTATCCAAGAAACATCTCAGAGCATCCTGTGCAACAACACCTATAACATCTGCATCTTCAGTTCTTTCATGCTAATCTGCTACTAACCAACAATATTTCTTTACCTGCTCTTTCTTTCCATAAGATCGTAATTGACCATTCATGCTTTTCAATTCTTTCATTCTTAGTGTACTTTCTTCTGCCATTGCTATACTCCCACTCAATCAAAAACCCCTGAGAGTGACCTGTAATCAAACAACCATGCTCCCTGCAACTTTAGCTCTGATAGCAACTATTAGGACCCCACGGAAGCACAATTGATTACCAAATACAAGCAACTGAATATGCAAAATTAACTAGAAGTAACAAGTATCTAGAATTCAAAAATAACACAAAATATGAGAGACAATACCCAATTGTATTAATACTCATCCAGAAAAGAATACAATAAAGAAGATGCCACTTCTTCTTCACACCTCTCAGAGGCTTCCCACACCTCAAGTGTACATTAATTCTTTCTTCAAAGCTCTCTCTTACGGTCCCAACACACAACTCAAACACAGAGTTGGTGTTCACCTCCAACCAGTCAGTATCCACTACTACCAATACACAAGTGCTCCACGCACTCCAAGTACACAATCATACTTCAAGTAGATCTTCCCTAAACTTGCAACAACCTACAACTCAAATGATCTTACTTATGAAAGGATTTACTTTGCCTTCCTCTTTGCTCAATAATCAAGTACACACCATACTCCAAGTAGATCTCTTCTGATCTTACTACTTGTTGTGTTGCTGTCCTCCCTGATCTTGCACACCTACAAATCAATCTAGTTCTGTACACCTGCAAACCTAGATCTTGCACACATATACACCTGCAGATCAATGATGTTACTTACCATGTAGATCTCCAAATTTGGCCTTGCACACCTACTGACCAAGATCCTACATACATGAAGAACCCCTTTGATTCTCCAAACTAGTACCCACACTTGGCACTGTGGCACTAGGAGGAACACAACATGGTCTCTTCACACACAGAAGGAGCTAATATTTGCTCTCTTACTCTCTAGCACAAATTACAATACAGCCCATGAGTCTATTATATAGATCTCATGCAAACAATAATTAGACACCTAATTACAATAATTAGATCTGCAGCTTCAAGTCTAAAATTGGCTCTTAACATGCAAACACTCAGTTTGTTAACAAACTGTTCATGCAACCTACAGTTCTAAAATCACACAGGCGACTGATGTCAGTCCCTGTCAAGCTGGAGATGACTGACGTCGGTCGATACCTGACTGATGTCGATTGCCTTTTCCACTGTATATGATCGACGTTGGCTGATCAGACCGACGTCAATTTCCCTGCAACTTAGCAACCTCTCAACAACCTCCTCCATGTCTACAACAATGAAGCTTTTAGCTCCACAACCTAACAATCTACCACTTAGAGATAAATAGCTGCACTATACCTGTACTTGTACTCCATCTAATCTATTTTCTGGCTTGTATCCCTCTTCAAGCTCAACTTTGAAGACCAACTATCACAAATCCTATGGTGCACCTCCTGTCATCCGAGTAACCTGCCACATCCGAACCTACAAACCCATGTAGTGAAGTCTTGACTCTGCATAGCATGTATACTTACTGCTGGTCCCTCTCAAATACCTAAGAATCCACTTCCTCAAATTGGTTCCTAACTCTTTGACAACACCCACTGCTTGGGCAAACTCAGGTCTATACCAAACCTCATGTGATTTTAGACACTAAACTATCCAGCCCTTGGTGTGCTTCAGTTCTGCATCTTGCGTATTGAACCTCGCCAATCCCTGATTCACATCAGCTCCCACTAGAGACAAAATCAACCTGTGATCTTCCATGTCTCTCATACCAAAGAATTTCACTGCTTCAAATTCCTCATGACATGCCACTGAACTAACCTTACCCTTAGCTCAGCCAAACCCTGTATGTCTGAACCTTCAGCATGCATACCATCCACATACAATAACAGGATAATGTTGCAATCATCATCCACCTGGTAAGACAAACACAATGGTTACACTGACATTGACTAAAGCCTTGCTTTGTCATCCACATGTCAAAACCTGTACCACTGTCCTGCAGCTTCCTCAAGACCATATGACCTGGCCTTTTGTCTCACGTGTCCATTCTCTCTATTTTTTAACTAAGGTATCTATTCATCTCAGTGCTTTCATACTGGCTGGAAACCCTACCAAATCTCCCATTTGGTTCTGCATCCTGTTCATGCCAGGTTCCCACTGTTTCCTAGATCCTTTCTGCTCTGCAGTCAGCAACTAGTATAAAGAAAATGAATAACGAATTTGAGGCTTACTTACACTTTTAGTCCTCTCCATGGGCATTTGAGACTCTTTGACAGCTTGCTGTCTACCCAAAATCTATCTATGTGACCAACCTCAGTCACTACATAGTCTGCATCTGACCAATGTCAGTTTCATGCAACTGTCTAAGTCACCGACACTAGTTATCCTATCGACGTCAGTCTCCACCTGCCTGACACCACCAACTCCTCTGGTCTGCACATGACCAACGTCAACACCTGTCTGTTCGACGTCAGTTACCCTTGATCGACGCTGGTACCTGTGTATGCCTATGAGTGATGACTTTTTACCCGCGAGCTCCTTTGAATCAATCCCATGTCCAAACTGCCCTGCTCAGAAGTATCTAGCCCCATCCACTAGTCTCTGTCTATCATCTCCTCCATGAACACCAAGGCTTTTTAGTTTTTAAGTTTATCAAATACATCAGTCTTCTTTTTCCTGCAATAAACACAATCCTTTCTTGTAGCAACCCACTGCTCACAAAAAACTTGGTCTATGCTCTCCGAAGCTGATCTCTTCCCTTTTGACTTAAGAACATCCATTCTCTTCTCACTTATGTGACCAAGCCTACAAAGCCACACATGTGCAACAGAAGTGGAAATAGTAATACAAGCAAGTAGATAAAGAGTACCTATTTTCTTACCACATGCTAATTCAAGTGTATCTGCTGTGAGAGTTCTTATGCATCTCTCATCACCCAAATTTTCTGAAGCAATTAGCCACATCTTCAAGACTGGGACCTGCATGACCTCCTTCAACACCCATGTGTTGGCCGCCTACAATTTTAGCAACACTTCCTCTTTGCCAATACTATGACAAGGCTCACCAACCCCTCTACTTGGGGCTGCATGGAAAGAGGCAACATAATCTATTAACCAAGATTCAACTTTATCTAAAAAATATCCTAGAGCATCCTATGCAACAACACCTGCAACATCTGCATCTTTAGTTCTTTCATGCTGATTTTCTACCAACCAACAATATTTCTTTACCTACTCTTTCTTTCCATAAGACCGTAATTGACCATTCATGCTTTTCAATTCTTCCATTTTAGTGTACTTTCTTCTGCCGTTGCTATACTCCCACTCAATCAAAAACCCCTGAGAGTGACCTGTAATCAAACAACCCTGCTCCCTGCAACCTTAGCTCTGATACCAACTGTTAGGACCCCACGGAAGCACAATTGATTACCAAACACAAGCAACTGAATATGCGGAATTAACCAGAAGTAACAAGTAACTAGAATTCAAAAATAACATAGAATATGAGAGACAATACTCAATTGTATTAATACTCATCCAAAAAAGAATACAATAAAAAAGATGCCACTTCTTCTTCACACCTCTCAGAGGCTTCCCACACCTCAAGTGTACAGTAATTCTTTCTTCAAAGCTCTCTCTCTTATGGTCCCAACACACATCTCAAACACAGAGTTGGTGCTCACCTCCAACCATTCAGTATCCACTACTGTCAGTACACAAGTGCTCCACCGCACTCCACAAGTGCTCCATGCACTCCAAGTACACAATCGTACTTTAAGTAGATCTCCCCTAAACTTGCAACAACCTGTAACTCAAACGATCTTACTTATGGAAGGATCTACCTTGCCTTCCTCTTTGCTCAATAACCGAGTACACACCGTACTCCAAGTAGATCTCTCATGAACTTGCTACCTATTGTGTTGCTATCCTCCCTGATCTTGCACACCTGCAAATCAATCTAGTTTTGCACACTTGCAAACTTGGATCCTTCACACACATATACCTGCAGATCAATGATCTTACTTACCATGTAGATCTTTAAATGTGGCTTTGCACACCTACTGACCAAGATCTTACATACATGAAGAAACCCTCTGATTCTCCAAATCAGTACCCACACTTGGCACTATGGCACTAGGAGGAACACACCATGCTCTCTTCACACACAAAAGGAGCTAATATTTGCTCTCTTACTCTCTAGCACAAATTACAATACAGCCCATGAGTCTATTATATAGATCTCATGCAAATAATAATTAGACACCTAATTACAATAATTAGATCCGCAGATTCAAGTCTAAAATTGGCTCTTAACATGTAAACACTCAGTTCATTAACAAACTGTTCGTGCAACCGACAGTTTCAGAACCGCACAAGCGACCGACGTCGGTCCCTGTCAAGCTGGAGATGACCGACGTCGGCCGATACCTGACCGATGCCGGTTGCCTTTCCCACTGTATATGACCGACGTCAGCTGATCAGACCGACGTCAATTTCTTTGCAACTTAGCAGCCTCTCAACAACCTCCTCCATGTCTGCAATAGTGAAGCTTTTAGTTCCACAACCTAACATATGTATGAGTAAGATTTCCTCACTATATATGTGGGTTATAATTAGGCATATTGGAGATAGAATAGGAATGCATATGGATGATTGTACATATTTGTCTCATCAAATATACACTCATCAATGCATGTAACACACATGTATAAGCAATATATTATATACAAAATGAAGATTTTACATGAATAATAGTGTTGTGTAAATTGAAACTAAGTATACTATAAAACACTGGATGGATTGAGGCTCTATTTGCTCAATTTTTGATTGGGATGTGTAAAATGATACAAGTTAGTATCAACTGGTTTAGGAGAGTAGGGATACTCAATCTTGAATATTTTTTTTGATATTTTCTATGATGGAAAAATATAATTTGCTTTATTCAAATTACAAAAATAACATGCTACATGGAAAAAAATGGAAGTATTAGATCACTCTTTTAGACTATTTAGATCAGTAAAGTAAATAATAAGTGCCAAAAGTGAAAAAGACACAAATATACAGGGCTTGAAGATTTACTAGTTGATCACATGTGTTAAAGTGGAATAATAGAAAACATAAGCTTTCATGGAGCTATGTATAGTAAATTTTTACTTTTTGCTTGTTTGAATGTTTTTGATTTTTTTTTAAATTAAAATAATTGCTAACTAATGATATTATGAACATGAGAGTCATGGTAATAATATATAATAAGCTCTATAAGTGTCACCTTTCTTGGAAAAAAAGTGCTAGATGTGAATGATTCAATATAAAAAAAATCATCACATATTGTAATGAGATTATCTAGAACACTACTCATGTGGTGGATGGGGTGGAGGAGGCACCATACCTTGTAAAGGGTAATCATATCCAATTCCTTAAAATATGACCTCTTGGTTGCAATGAATGTACTTTAGACATCTGCGTAAGTGCACAAAGTTGGGGGACAAGAAGGGGCCTATCCGTGGACATGATTTTCTTGAAATTTCAGAAATCTAAACTTCTATAGATAATTTGAGATGACTACACTCAAAATTTGAAGATGGTATAAGAATATGAATCATACAATTTTGAGTCTATTTTTCAGAAAACTATATTTTTTAAAAATGGTTAAGTATAACTAGGTCAAACATATAAAATTTGAAGAGGAACTCCATTTAAAAAAAAATTAGATTAAATAGATGACCATGTGGCCCACCATTTTTTGAAAACTATTTAATATAATTTGAAACCCTTTGGTGAGTATTTAAATAAGATCTTATAGTTTGTGACCTATATTTTTTTTATATTTTTTCAATGAATATTTTTTTAATTAATTTTTCATGTAAATAGATCTTGAAAACTGACAAAAAAATGGATAACCGATTGTGTGGCCCTCCTAAGTACCTCAAAAAAAATTAAAATTATTTTTTTTAATGCGTGTAGAATTAAGCCTAGTTTTTGACCATATAATTTGTTTTTCACTTGGATTAATGAAAAATAAATTACATAAACATGAATAGTCATGTATATTTTTAGCATGTAATGGCCTAAAAAAGGTATAGTTAGAAATCAACATAGTTTAAACCCTTAAAATAGTCCAAAAATTATAAAAATCTTATATTTTGAAAGAGGAGAGTGTGCCCATTTTCATGGTAATAATGTTTTGAATTTAATTATTGAAATCCATAGTGTATTTGATGATGAAAATTGAAATTGATTATTTTGTATCAAAACTTTTGGACTCAGCTATATATTAACAAGTCTAAGCCTTTGGCTTAGGAATCCAAGCCATTTTCTAGCCAAAAGGCTTGATTTTTTGAATTTAAATTTGAATAATGTGTACTCAATATAATGGGTACATGTTATAATGCATACACATTAAGAAGAATGTGTACTTATTATGAGAAATGTGTATGCATTATAAGGAATGCATATGCATTCCTATTGTTTTGCACAACAAATCACCAGAGCATGTACTTGAAGTCAATATTTACTTGAAGATGATAATTACTAAAATAAATGTTAAGTATATTTACTTTAAATTTATTTTAGTAAACATAGAAAATTGGGGTCACTCTGCATCTGATAGATTGGTCTCATAGCTACATTCCATATGATATGGAAAATAGTTTTTAAAAATCTAATCTAGTCAATATTTAGGCATTTTAAAGGTCTAAGTATTGAACCTAAGGATTTCAGGGCATAACTTTTGCAATTGATGTCCATTTTTGGTAAATTTATAATCATTTTAAAAGTTTTTATGCCTTCCATATTACTTTTTGGCATTTCCAAGAGTCTTAAGTCTATGAAAATTGAATTTTACAAAATAATCACTTTAAACTTGATCTAAAGTGGTGTGATTAGGGTATGATAGGTCACATTGATGACCTACACACATCAAATGCCCAATTTGTGTGAATTTTACTAATCATCCCTCCCTCATCCTTGACCACTTCCTACTCATCTATCATCACCCCTAATCAGTCTCTCATAATTATTCATTGTCTCTAATCATTCCCTCATTGACTCTCACTATCCCTAGTCATCTCTAATCACTCCCTTATCATCGATAATCACTCCTCCATTGAAACTCACTATCTCTCATCATCCCTAATCACTCCTTCCTCATCCCTCATCATCTCTAATCAGTATTTATTCATCCCTCTTCATTCTTAATCACGTATTACTCATCCACCATTATCCCTAATCACTCACTCTTCATCCCTAATCACTTCGTTATTGACCTTCATTGTCCCTCATCATCTCTAATCACTCCCTTGTCATACCTAATCATTCCTTCATTGAATATAACTATCCTTCATCATCCCTAATCACTCCCTTCTCATCACTCATATTCCTTAATCACTCTTTTGTCATGCCTCATCATCCTTAATCACTCTCTCATTGACCTTCATCATCCCTAATCACTCCATCATATGATGTAAGTATATACTATAAAGGTATCTTTTATTCTAATCATATGCTGTTTAATCCATTATAATATAAATTAACTCTTTTTTAAGACTCTTTGTGTTGTTAATACCCATTTGTGATAGTCAAATTTATTACTGAATGAATTAGATGATCTTACAAATTTATAGTCAAGTAAAATAAGTACTAGCACAAATTAGAATATAAATTTTAGTTCATCAAATTATCTTTTTTCTAAAACTAACTAGATGAAACATTATTCGGTTTCACCTTTGGTAGCTTGGTTCAAAGAATAAAAATTAAACACAAGTCTCTTGTATAATTTTCTAATTTCGATAAGATTTAAATCTATGCAAAGTTATTTAGTGTTTCCCATTCCTGTATGACTTGAATCTTGGTTAAGTTGACACATACACTCTTTGTGTGTGTAATGTATCCATGATATTTTATTTATTACATGGAAAATTAACATTTATTCATGTAATCATAAAAATGTGTTTCCGTAAAATGTGAAACACTAGTTCAACATGGCGTAAATGTTCATCCCAATTTTTCTAAAGATTAGGATGTCATCAAGGTAGATTAAAAAAATGACATAGTTAAAGGGCCTGATGATGTCATTTGACATATTAATGAATGAATTTTCTACATGAGTTAACCTAAAAGGCATATCCAACCACTCAATAAATACTTCATTTATTTTTAAGACTATATTCCTAATGTATATAGGTTCAACATGAATAAGATGATACCCAAAATTAAGATGAATTTTGGAAAATACTTATACACCATGGGTATAGAAAAAAATGATTTAATAGTTAGATGAGGATAATATTTCTTCACTTTAACTGATGATATGTGTGTGATTTGGTAAAGTGTCTTGGTTGTTTCAAGCACCACCCAAGTTCAAATCTCAGTATGGTATTAGAGGTCAATTGTGGCTAATCAATAGTATTATTAGGCCAATTTTGGATGATCATTGGTATTCTTATAATGGTTATGGCTGATCATTAGTATTATTGGGCCGATTATGGTCATTGATAGTATTCTTGAGCCAGTTATGGTCATTTATTGGTATTCATGAGCCGGTTGTGGATATTGTTGATAAATATGGTATTTGTGATAGATGATGGCTTGGGGATCTAGGCCCCCAATTATGTCCTAGACCAGTTGGAGCTTTGATCAAAAGTGAAGTACCTACCTATAAAAAATAGTTCTTCACTTTAATCTTAATAATCTTTTTTTAATCAATTCACAACCTCATGTACTATCCTTGTTTGGCATAAACATAATTAGACTTCTATAAGGTAATGATTTGGGCATGTTATACCCATTATCCATTGATTTCATGACTCTACCACTTAATCTATTCATTCTATAAAAATGATATTTTGTATAAAGAGGTTGA
Organism: Torreya grandis; assembly: GCA_037957365.1. Classification (NCBI taxonomy): domain Eukaryota; kingdom Viridiplantae; phylum Streptophyta; class Pinopsida; order Cupressales; family Taxaceae; genus Torreya; species Torreya grandis. Next base: position 1,203,190 of record JARHVA010002594.1, on the reverse strand, counting down.
GGTAGAGGTAGTTAAGGGATCAAATCAATAGTATTGTTTAGTGTACATAGATTTTATGATGTTAATCAGTCTTATTAGTGTTAATTATGTTGCTTAAATGTTAACCTATGTTTTCAATGGTTGGATTTTTAGGTTGGTAGATCGATCCTTTGGGATAGGTCAATTAATGACCATTGCATTCAGTGATGTTTTTGGTGGGGGATTGCATTGGTGAATGTAGGAGGATTTATCTCTCCACACATTTATGTAGACATTGAATGGGTATGAGGAAACTAGATGAAAGGAATGGAAAGTTAGGCAAAAGATGGGAAGAGTTGATGGGGTTAGGAAGATGGAAATAAAATGAAAAAAATAGTGGAGCTCGATTGATTTTTATGGTGTTCACACTGAATTTTGGACCAATAACAAGAAATTCTAATCAATTTGAGTAGTTTGTGCACAAAGTGCTTAATCATGCTTAGAGTTAATTAATTCAAGTTAGATCATAATTAATAATTCTATGGAAACTTGTTGAGTACTTGTTTTTAGAAATGAATATTGAATATCTATATCATTAGGTGACCTCATTTCTTGGGAAGACATCTTTAGGCCATAAATGACACAAATATTAGGATTCATGCTGTTAAGTTGTGGAGCTAAAAGCTTCACAGGTATGCAAATGTGTTGGTTGCTGAGTGTTACAGTAACTGACATCGGTCAAGCCAACCGACATCAGTCTTATCTTTAGCTACATAGTAACCGGCATCAGTTATGGTCGGTTGACATCGATCAAATAGAAACCGACATCGATCACCTGTGTGTTTCTAGAACTGGTCTAATTTTAGATAGACAATTAGTTTGCATGTAAAGATTAATTTTATTCTTGAGTCTGTGTTTCTAATTATTGTTTGGTTTGGGATCTATTTAAGAGACCCATGGGACTGTATTATATTAAAGGACTAAAGGATTAGATCCTTCAAGTGTAAGATCTAGAATGTCTGCAAGAGTGCAAGACTAGAAAGATCTACAGGCAAGCAAGGTCAGTTGATCTACAGGGTTTGCAAGATCAGGGAGATCTGTTGGTGGAGGGAATAATAACTTGGTATTGAGTTGATTGTTGGTTGTAATTGATTGAGAGAGAGAGAGAAATCTTGAGGGAGAATTACTGTATGCCCAAGAGGTGTGGAAAAAAGAGATTTTTTCATTGTATTTCCTTCTAGAAGAGTGTTAATACAGATTGTATTGTTTCTCATATCATATATTCTTTACTATTTTTGAATTCTAGTTACATATTACTTCTAGTTTAATTCCATGTTTAGTTGCTTATACAAAGGTAATCAATTGTACTCTTAGGAGAGGATCCTGATAGTTGGTATCAGAGATAGGATCACTAACAAGTGGTAGAGCAGGTTAGTGTTTGTTGATTACAGGTTCACTCACAGGAGTTTCTGTTTGAGTGGGAGTAAAGTAATGGCAGAAGAAAGTAGACTAAGAATGGAGAAATTCAATGGCAAGAATTATCAATTATGGAGGATGCAGATAGAAGATTATCTGTATCAAAAAGATTTATACTCACTATTGGGTGGTGTTTCAATGAAGCCCACAGATATGAAAGATGAAGAATAGAAAGTTCTTAATCGAAAGGCTTTGAGATCTATAAGGTTGAGCCTGGCATCATCTGTGATTTCTAACTTATCACAAGCAAAGACAATGATAGAGTTAATGAAATCTTTGGCAAATTTATATAAAAAACCCTCAGCTTTGAATAAAGTATTTCTTATGAAGCAATTATTTAATTTGCAAATGCAGGAAGGTGGATCAATATATAGTCATCTTAGTGATTTCCATGGTTTAGTAAACCAATTAAATTTAGTCAAAATAGTTTTTGATGATAAAATTAAGGCTCTCTTAATCTTATGCTCTTTACCTAAAAGTTAGAATAGTTTGGTAATGGCAGTTAGTAATACTGCATCTCCTTCAAATATCTTGAAAGTTGATGATGTTGTTAGTGTAATCTTGAATGAAAAAATTCATAGGAAAAGCATAAAAAAATATCAGGTAATGCTTTAAGTGTTGAAAGCAGGGAAAAGCAAAGAGAGAAGGTCGAGCAAGAAAAATCAAGGTCAAAGATAGGCAGTAGATCCAAATCTAGAAATGGAGGTATAACCTGCTTGAATTGTGGAAAGAAAGGGCATGTAAAGAAAGATTCTTGGTTGGTAGAATATCAACATGAAGGAAATAAAGAAGCAAATGATGCAGGTATTGTTACACAAGATGCTCTTATATGTTCCTTGGATAAAATAGAATCTTGGGTTTTAGATTCTGGTGCCTCTTTCCATGCAACCCCAAATAGAGAATTTTTTCATGATTATGTCCATGGAGACTTTGGAAAAGTTTATTTAGGGGATGGTGAGCCTTGTCAAATTGTTGGCAAAGAGAAAGTGTAGCTGAAATTGTAGATTGACAACATATAGGTGTTGAAGGATGTCATGCATGTTTCCATCCTGAAGAGGAGTCTAATTTTTGCAAAAAAGTTGGGTGATGAGGGTTGCACAGTAACTCTCACAGTAAAATCTTGGAAAGTTTTCAAAGGTGCACTTGTATTAGCAAGAGGTAAGAAAATAGGTACACTTTATCTATCTACTTGTATTACTGATTCTCCTTCTATTTTATTTACTTCAGATGTAGATGCAAAGATGTGGCTCTATAGACATGAGTGAGAAGGGAATGCATGTTCTTAAGTCAAATGTTAAGAACTAAAAAGCCTTGGTTTTCAAGGAGAAGGTGATGGACATTGATCATATCAAGAGGCTAAATAATTTTGAGTAGGGCAATGTTGATTTGGACAAGTTTATGATCCAAAATGAGCTCATTGGTAAAAATTATCACTCACAGGAAAACATAGACATTGAGGTCAGTCAAGCAGGAACAGACGTCGGTCTGGTGGAGATCAAAGTCAGTGATGTTGGGTAGGTGAAAACTAACGTCGGTCAGGTGAGAACTAACATCGATCAGGTTGGTCACATGGAATCGACATCAGTCGGGTGTAGACTGAGAGATGACTGGGATCGGTCACTGTTAGAATGAAATTTGGGCAGATAACAAGTTGTCAATGAGTCTCAAATGCCCATGAGGAGGTTTGAAAGGGTAAGTAAACCTCAAATTCATTATTCTCGTTCTTTATACTACTTGTTGCTCACTGATGGTGGAAAACTAAGAAGTTTTGAAGAGGCAATGCAGGTAAAATCCAAGAAATAGTGGGAGTATGGCATGAATGAGGAAATTGATTTCTTGGAAGAGAACCAAACATGGGATTTGATAGAGTTGCCAGTCAGAAAGAAAGCACTAAAAAATGAATGGATTTATAGGTTAAAAAAAGGAGAGAATGGACAGGTGAGGCAGAAGGCTAGGTTATATGGTCTTGAGCAAGCTGCAAGACAATGGTGTTTGAGGTTTGACAGGTTTATGACAAAGCATGGCTTTAGTCAATGTCAATGTGACCATTGTGTTTATTTTACCAGGTTGGATAATATTAGCTACATCATCCTGTTACTATATGTAGTGTATATGCTTGTTGTAGGGTCATACATGCAGGGAGTTACTGAGCTATAGGTAAAATTAGCTCAGACATTTGCCATGAAAGATTTAGGAGCAGCGAAGAAAATCTTTGGCATGAGTATTTCTAGAGACAAGAAAAATCATAGGTTGATTTTGTCTCAAGAGGATTATGTGAATAAGGTAATGGAGAGGTTCAATTTGCAGGATGTGAAATTGGTAAGCACACCTATGGTTGGATAGTTCAAGTTGAGCAAAGAACAATGTCCTAAATCACATGATGAGGTTGAGTACATGGTATATACTAGACCTGATATTGCCCAAGCAGTGGGAGTTGTCAGCAAGTTTATGGTTAATCCAAGAAAGAAGCATTGGAAAGCAATTCAGTGGATTCTCAGATATTTGAGAGGGACCAGTAGTAGGTATTTATGCTATGCAGGGTTAAACACTTCTCTACATAGGTATGTAGATTCGGATATGGCAGGTGACTTGGATGGCAGGAGAACCACCATAGGATATGTGTTTATTGTTGGTGGAATGATGATTAGCTGGATATCAAAGTTGCATAAGGTTGTTGTAGTCACAGAGGCTAGCAATGATAAGAACCCTGCAGATATGTTAACAAAGCCGGTAACAAAAGAGAAGTTGAATCTTCATTCAAATTGTATTGGTCTTCAAGATTGAACTTGAAGATGGAGATACAAGCCAAAAATAGATTAGAAGATGTATAGGTACAGGTACATGTGCAACTATTTATCTCCAAGTGGGAATTGTTAAGTTGTGGAGCTAAAAGCTTCACATGTATGCAAATGTGGAGGTTGCTGAGTGTTACAGTAACTGACGTCGATTAGCCCAACCGACATCTATCTTATCTTTAACTACATAGTAATCGGCATTGGTTATGGTTGGATGACATCAGTCAGACAGGAACCGACATCGATCACCTGTGTGTTTCTAGAACTGGTCTAATTTTAGACAGACAATTAGTTTGCATGTAAAGACTAATTTTAGTCTTAAGTCTGTATTTCTAATTATTGTTTGGTTTGGGATCTATTTAAGATACCCATGGGGCTATATTGTATTAAATGACTAAAAGATTAGATCCTTCAAGTGTAAGATATAGAAGGTCTACAAGAGTGCAAGACTAGGAAGATCTACAGGTAATTAAGGTCAGTTGATCTGCAGGGTTTGCAAGATCAGGGAGATCTACTGGTGGAGGGAACAACAACTCGGTATTGAGTTGATTGTTGGTTGTAATTGATTGAGAGAGAGAGAACTCTTGAGGGAGAATTACTGTACACCCAAGAGGTGTGGGAAGAAGAGATTTCTTCATTGTATTTCCTTCTAGAAGAGTGTTAATACAAATTATATTATTTCTCGTATCATATATTCTTTGTTGTTTTTGAATTCTAATTACATATTACTTCTGGTATAATTCCATGTTTAGTTGCTTATACAAAGGTAATCAATTGTACTCCAAGGAGGATCCTAACACATGCCTCCCATGCTTGATCAAAGCCCTCCATGCCTCTTAATTTCTCCTCTATCCCAAATATTAATGAGCATATTTATCAATTTTGATTTCATAATTGGATTAATCCTTAGCCACACATCTCAATATTGAGATGAATGATTTATGTTGATTCTAGTTATTTGCAAAAAATTATAAATAGAGAGGCCATGAACATCATTTCTAAGCTATTTTGGTGCAAATTTATTATGCTCAAATATCTTTAATTATTAATGTGTGCAAAGTTATAATGCATGATTGGTTCTAAAAGCTTCATGCAAACTAGTGTTACCATGCCAAATTGATTCCAAGCCAAAGCCAAAGGTGGCAAGGAGAGACAGAAGTAGCCAATCTTTCATTGATGAGGACTTCATGAGTACAAAGCCAAGCAAGCCACTACTACAAAGGTATTTGGAGCATCTAAGGAAGGTGAAAGAATTATTCTATTTTTTTTTACTTTTTAGTTGTGTTTGTCATTTATTTTTATTACTAAGCTCACCCTAGTAACTAGGCATGAAGGTGTTAGCTTAGTGTGTTCTTTATCAAAAAAACTATGCATTTTATTGCTAACACCATACTAATCTTCTCTTATTATTCAAATTCTTAGTTCACATAATGGCACGTCTAGTGGGACACTTAAATCTGGCTACCAATAAACTCCAACTAGGCTTTTGGCCAATTTCCACTTCAAATACACAATTTTTTCTAAAAACACTAAAACACATTAAAAAATTTGAAACTGACATATTCAAATGCCAATTTTGGCTAGATTATCCCTAAATGGGGCAATACGATTTATAGGCCAGCTAACTTTGATCAGATCATTTTAAGTCAAAATGCCAATTTTGCACCTAGGTGCTCTGGATTGATCTTTCTTATCAAATCCCTTACACAAGATGCATGCCTTTGTTATTTTTTATTGATAACATCCTAAATGGGAATACGGATCTAACACATCTAACATTGACTTTCAATTCTAATCTAGTCAAATTTTAGACCAATAACAAGGCATTATGATCAATTTGTGCACAAAGTGCTTAGTCATGCTTAAGAGCTAATTAAACCAAATTAGATCTTAATTAATAATTTCATAGAAAATTGTTGAATACTTGTTTTTAGAATAAATATTGAATATTTGCATCATCAAGTGACCTTATTTCTTGGGAAGACATCCCTAGGCCATAAATGCCACAAATATCAAGATTTATGCCTCATCAAAGCCCTCCATGCCTCTTAATTGCTCCTCTATCCCAAATATTGATGAGCCTATATATCAATTTTAATTATAAAAATTAGATTAATCCTTAGCCACGCATCTCAATCTTAAGTATTGAATGAATTTTAATTGTAAAAAATTAAATTAATTGTAGAAATAAATATTGAATATCTACATCATCAGGTGACCTCATTTTTTGGTAAGACATCCCTAGGCCATAAATGCCACAAAAATTAGGATTTATGCCTCATTAAATCCCTCCATGCCTCTTAATTTATCTTCTATCTCAAATATTGATGAGCCTATTTATAACTTTTAAATGTAAAAATTGGATTAATCTTTAGCCACACATCTCAATCTTGAGATGGATGGTTCAAGTTGATTCTAATCTATCTCAAAAATATATAAATAGAGAGGCCATGAACATCATTTCTAAGCTATTTTTGTGCAAATTTATTATGCTCAAATATCTTCAAAAGTCTTGATAATGTAAAATTATAATGCACAAATGATTCCAAAAGCCATTGCAATTAGTATTACCATGCCAAATTGATTCTAAGCCAAGCCAAGCCAAAGCCACAAGGTGCCAATGAGAAGAGGCGATAACCAAGCCTCCTTTGATGAAGACTTCATGAGCACAAGTTGAGCAAGACACTACAATAAGCATTTTGGAGCATCCAAGGAAGGTAAGTGTGTTTTATTCATTTTTGTTAACTAAGTTCTCCCTAGTGTCTAGGCCTAGAGATGTTATGCTAGTTAGTGTGTTTCTTTCATTTTTTTTTTAATTTTAGAACTAAAACAATACTAACCATCCTTTCTTGAGTCAAATTCCTAGTTCACAACTCCTAATAGGGGTGCCATGCTAGGCATTTTACAAAAAGGATGAGGTTTAGAGTGGAAGCTCAAGGCATCAGGCCAAAGTTTTTAATGAATTCAACAACTAGAAGTTTCCCTTTTTCTATAAATTTTCTTTCCATCCTCTAAGTCACCCAATCGAAACAAAAATAATAGCAGGTTTGAAATAATATTGATAATTCTAATATCAATAAACTTGTCTAAGTTGCCAAGTTTGATTAGCAATAATGCCAAGTGATAAATTTAAAGATTCCAAAGTTAATAATGAATTAGATGCACTGCATCCCAAGCACCATGTCATAAATTAGTTTTTTAATAAAATGAATACTCCCTAACAAACTAGGATATCAAATAAAGTTCATGCCAATTTTAAAACTTTAAGGACAATGCTAAATTTGTGCCCTCCTTACAACCAATCTTTAGATTTTTAAGGGAGTGTTAAAATCATAATATGTTACGGGAGGTCAAAATCAATATTCAAGCTAAGTTTTAAAACAAGATAAGTCATCCCTTTATTCATTATGCCAAACCTTAACAATGCCAAGATTAAGGTGGTAATGTTAAATCTTAAGTCAACATAAGTTATGTCATGTCCCATGCCACTAAGTTTCTAATTAAAATGATAATTTCATACCATGCTAAGGGAGGTTAATGACCAATCTATGATATAAAACCCCCTTTTTATAGATGAATCAAACTCATTAAGTTATTTTTAAGATGAGATGTAATAATTATTAATATAAAATTATGGGGATCAATTTGAGGTCCAACCATTCCAAAAAGGGGATTATTCAAAGATAAAATGTCATGGATTATGCCCAAGGTTTCAAAATAATTTAAAATGAGGAGATGTAGAAGTTTACACTAATAACACAAGGAGACTCAAACATAATTCCAATCATGAAAGTGACACTTGAGCACATGACATAATCAAGGATGATTAATGATCCCAAAACTCATTAAATCCAAATAAAGAAAAAAATAATGACATAAGCAAACAATCACAACATGACATGAAGACAAATAAAATGAGGTCATTGAGATCAAAAGACTAAAAATAAATTATGGATGTAGCTATCACCTTGATATTTTACCTATCAGTACCAACCTAATTGGTCATAGTATTTCCATATTTTCCTAGTGACCAAATTCCACCAATGATCCTAGCTCATTCAAACTATTCCTATAAAAACCAAAAAAAAATCAGCTATAGCTACTCCAAAAATATACATCAATAGTAACATTTGATATGAACAAAATAAAAAAATATATCATAGCTGAATATGTAGTTACATCTATTGAGTAATGCATCATAATCAATATCATAGTGCCTCAAAATAAAGTAATCAACTATACTAAGTAGTCACAATGCCATCAGCTAAAATAATACTAAAAGGTTAGCATACCAATAACATCACAGTGCTTCTCGAGGCAGGGTTGTAACAACCCATTCGACCTTATCTTTGATTGCTGACCTTCCTTCTCTATTAGGCTGACTTAGTTCTTTGTCCCTGATTTCTCTCTCTTCTTACTTAAAATTTAGTTCACATCATGAAATCCCCTATTAGAATCTTCTTGGACAACTTAAATCCATTTAGACACTATATGGGGTATTCTTTTCTCCCTTGCTTTACCTCTCAAGATAGCCCTCATTCTTGGAGTACTTCTTTCCCTCCTTCATCTATGGATTGTAAGATGGTTCAAATCACACCTCAAGATGAGGTAGGTGGATCCTATCTTTTTGGTACCTATTAAGATAATTCTCATCTTCAAGCATTTAAACATAATGTGGGAGAAATTAACATAAGTCTATCCAATAATCCCACTGGTAATCCACCTTCTAATAACCCACCCCCTAATACCAATTTGGGGAGTCATCCTACAAACACCAACCCACCAATTGATATGAATCAACTTCTTACACAATTCATACAACAAATGAACATAATGCAAACTTCTAACACTTTGAAAATGATGCAATTACAACATCCTTTTATTAATATGGATAATCAACCTTCGGTTCTAAATCCTCAAGCTAATCCACTTTTTATTCCTCCACCTCTTAGAGATGCCTTAGGAAATGTTATTCCTAAACCTATCATGAATAAAAAAATTATTCAAAATATCCAAAATGAGCCTTTATCTCCTTTCATTATGTCCATTGATATTTTTAATATATCTCCAACTATCAAGTATAATGGAACTAAAGACCCTGCATCATTTCTTAAAGCATTTAACAATATCTATAAAGAGTGGATCCAAACTAATACTTTCACCACATCTAAAATTCTAGTTAAAACCTTCAATAGAGATGTATTAGAATGGTACAACCAACTTTCCAAACATTCTATTTAAAAAATTTAGGATTTAGTCAATCCTCTAGTTAAAGATTTTCAACACAATGACCTTCCTGAAAACTAGCTTAGCCATTTCATTAATGTTAAGCAATCTCCCACTGAATCAGCTCATGATTTTATTTAATGATGGAAATCTCTAGCCCATAAGGTTGACTATAAAATGATCGATGATAATTTATTCAGACACTTTATAACTGATTTAACTCCTTTGATTCAATATAACGTTCATACTTTTTCTTCTCAAATGCTTAATGAATCTCTTGAACAAGCCAAACATCAAGACTTCCTCATGAAGCAATTTGAAACTAACACCCAATTCCTTAAAGGATATTTTCAAACTTATACTAATGCCATCACTAAAAATATTCCTCAAACCAAAACAAGAGTTTCCAAATCCAACAGTCCTCCATCTTCTCACATATCACTAACTGTGCAATAAATGAAATAATTCTTAGCACCCTCTAAACCCTTTACTTATACTAATAATCTCTTAAATGGTATAACCCTAATAATTTTTTTTGGTTCCACACTGACATTGGTCATTCATATGAAACTTGTAGAGGGATTAATAATTTTTTTGTCTCCTATATGCTAGGTGATTCCTTCAATCAAGAAGCCATGATCTAACTCTATCAAAAGAATACAACACCGCTTCTCAAAAATGACACGCCACCAAGGCTTCTTCTTCTAATAATAAAAAATGTTTTACCACATCTACTAATCAAAAAAATACCAAGGATGTTTGTTTTATTGATTTCAAATATGACCAATATTACAACAATTGTCAATATGTTAATGCAACTAAGGTTAACTATCAACACAAATTAGCTCACAAAGATCTTGTCACTAAACCTAAGAAACCATATTTGGAAGAATAACTTTTCAAAGATACTACAACCACTCAGTTAGATTTGTAATCCCATGAAGAACCACCTCCTTCTTTTCAAACCCATAACCACTTCCATTCCTTCAAAATACACCTTACCTTCTAAACTTCACACCGGTTCTTCTAAGCCTCATTGGAACTTTCTTGAAGAACTTAACTCCATGCCTTGTAAGATTCCTCTTATGGAGTTAGTTCGTACCTCTCCTTATAATCTCAAGTTATTCATACAATGACTACAATAAATTGAATATCCATCTTCCATAGATTAATAACCACCTTCTATTGATCCTAAACCTACCAATGTGCATACCATCAAATCCATTTTTCCTTATTCTAAACCATCCATTGAATTTATTGAAGAAGACATGATTAATGATGAAATTATTTTTTCACTAATGATCCACCCCTATTTATTAAAATAACCATTAATACTACCCTTATTTGTAAAGTTTTAGTTGATGAAGGGTGTGGTATTAATGTGACATCTTTGTGGATCATCCAACAACTTGGCTATAATAAGGATCATCTTAAGAAAATATGCCTCAAATGTCATGGATTTGATAAAACTAATCAAAAACCACTCTATTATATTTGGTTTTCCCTAATAATTGGACCTAAAACCATTCTAATTAAACTTATTGGCCTTTATTTTCCCCTATCTTATAACATACTCCAAGGTCACCCTTAGACTCATAGAATGAGGGTCATTGCCTCTTTTGATATCCAATACATCAAATTCATACATAATAATAAATGATATAAACATGAGGTTGATCCCAACCATTAGAGTATTCAACTTCCCAATCCTAAATCTCAATATCACATTCCTACCATTCTTACCATCAATAATACTCCCTTACTTGAATTCATCAACATTAATCTAGACTTATAGGTCACTCTTACTAACTTAGATGATGATGAACCTAATGAATTGTAACATAATTTCAACGCCACTAAGTTACCTCCCTACATCTCAAAGTGTATTCCTCCTTCTCTATTACCTCACGATCTTACTATTCCTCTCATCGATGAGATCATTGATTTTTCCCTTCCATGCAATGCTCGTGATATTTATTACCCAATAGATGCCTTCACATGCAATGACTATGGAGCAGCCAAATTATTCCAATATATATTAATCATGTCTCCATGAAAATTTAGTGATCTCATATTTTCCCATTCTAAAACTTCTCTTGAATCTCAAGATTTACCATTTCTCCAACCTATGATGATAATTATATCATGGCCCAAGCTCAATCCTTAGACTTCGACGTTCAACATTATCATACAAATTTATCAAAATAAATGATTTTAATCACAATGTTCCCACCATTGCCATGGATTTTGAATCATCTCCCAAAGTTCATGTACCTCCCATTAATTCTCTACATCTTGATACTCCTTAGGTAGTAGAATAAATACTACCTTTTGAACATTTGGACATTATTAAATCTTCTATACCACCTATAGATCCCATCATTTCAACAAATTCTTCCCCTATCAAATAAAATACCACTATAACAATCTCATCATCCAATCAACCTACCTCTTCTAATATTTAGATTACACTAGATGCCAAGGCCACAAATGTCCATCAAATGCATTCTAGTATGATTGCCATGGTAATCAAATTCTCAATCTTGAAGTAGATGTTGAGTATTATTTTCCTCTTCCCACTTTACTCAGTGATGAATCCATTCTTGAATTGCTTCATGCCTGAGAACCTCAACTTTCTCGACAACATCATGAACTTGGGAATTTAAAAAACAAAACCCCTTTTTCATCACCTTTATCACTAGCATCAACCCTAAAGTAAATCTAATTTAATCTTTACCTAATGCACCACACCATTTCCAAGATTGCAATAATATGCTTATAAAATAAATTACTCACATCGAATATGGTACTCCATCATTCCCTCGACCTATTATAGTTTCTCACAAAATCACACCTATTGAACATGATAACTTTAGCTTATTTTTTGATAAATATCACAAGATATTTGCCTAATATTATGAATACATGTTTAGTATTAACCCTAGCATTATGGTGCATAATATCATCACTTATCCTGATTACAAACCTTTATGCCAAAAGCAATAGAAATTTCCACCTTATACCATAAATAAATTATCAAACTTCTTGATGCTAAGTTTATCAAACCTGTGGGCTATTTTGAATGGGTTTCTAACATAGTCCTTGTTTAGAGAAAGGTCACCATGTTCATTCACATTTGCATTGATTTACGTAATTTTAATTTTTCTTGTCCCAAAGATAATTTACATCTACCTTCAATAGATGCCATTATCTATTCCACATTTGGTTATGAAATGTTGTCTCTTATGGATGGTTTCTCAAGATATAACCAAATTCACATTACCCCAAAGACCAACATAAGACAACTTTCACCATGGAATGGGGCACCTATTGCTATGTTAAAATGCCCTTCGGCCTCAAAAATGCCAATGATACTTATCAATGGGAAATACCTCATATCTTTCATGATCTTATTCAAAAAATTATATAAACCTATGTGGATGAGCTCATTGTTAAATATAAATGTCATAAAACTCATCTCTCTGATCTTTCCATCATCTTTGAGGGCCTTCTTAAATATAAAGTTAGACTAAATCCTTACAAATGTGTTTTCGGTGTCATATCTAGAAAATTATTAGGATTCTTAGTTTCCCTTCATGACATAGATGTTGACCCTACCAAAATTAATGCTATCATCAACATGCCCATCTCTCGATCCATTTTGAACAATTACACTTACCTCAGTAAACTTGAGGAAATTAGATGATTTATTCCCAAAATGGATACCATATCTATTCTATTAATTATCTTCCCAAAAAAGGTAATGCCTTAGAATGCACATATCCTTGTCAAAAATCATTTGATAATTTGAAAGAATCATTGCTTCACCCAGTTACTCTTTGTCCCACTTCAAACAATCAATTTTTGATCTTGTATACCTCTTCCACACCCATATCAGTTGGGGCAATGCTTTCCAAAAAATATGATACTAAAAGGGAATATTCCATCTCATATATCAGATGAGGCCTCATTGATTATGAAAACTCTACACAAAAATCAGAAGTGATTGCCTTGCCATATATTTTTCCAGTAAAAAACTTTGACATTATATAGCTTATCAAACCACTTATGCTATCATCCATTCTGATCCCCTTCATCACTTCTTCTATAAAGCCTTTCTTTTTGGAGATAGAATTGGCAAGTGGATGGTCCTTCTCATGGAATTTTATCTCTAAATTATTATGCAAAAAGCTATCAGAGGACAAATGATTGTTGATCAACTTTTTACAGCTCCTGTGTTAGCTACCGATGACCTTCAAAATAGTCTTCTTGATGATAATATTATATACGTTGAAGGTCTCAACCAAGCCATATCCATTAAAGATTACTTTCAAAATTTCATTACTGACCTAGAAGCAAGTAATCTCGATGAGTGTGTTATCCTCTATGATACTGCTAAACCAAAATTAGTTATCAAATAACTTCTTGAAATTAATGTCGATCTACATGAGGATAATTGGACCCTTCATTTTGATAGTGCTAAATACCTTCAATAAGTTGGGGTAGGTTGTATTTCTTGGATTATTTTATGATCCTAAAGTTATTTATTTAATGTTTTATAGTTTTCTTTGTTAAATAAGTTGGTTACTTGATAAAGTTGGTTTGTTCCCATAACCACCCATGAAGATTTTTAAGATTTCACCTTTCTTTGTAAAAATCATTCTAAAACTATACAATATTAAATTTTGTCAAATATTTTCTTTACAATGTAATTTCTTCATTGTTATTACTGTAATATGGGCCAACAGTGGTATCAGATCCTTGATTACTCAAGGAGGAATGAAGAGTACAGGAAAGGAAAGAAACAATTTGTTTTATACTTCTTAAATCTAATGTGTATAGAGCTTGACAAAAAATTGTACAATGCATTTAATAGAATAAATTCAACAAAGTGCAGCCAAAAAATATTCACCATAGATATTTTAAAAATCTCAAGTAAAATAGTGATGAATTATTGAAAACAACGAACTACGATTTGTAAAATAAAATAAAATTATGCTTTAAAAATGTAGAATAGAGATTTTATTGAAGCATTTAAATATAACCACTATTGTTTTTTTAAAGTGATTAAATCTCCAACAAACCCATTCCAACGATGTGTAATAAAGAATATTTAAAAAGAGAAATACATGGTTATGTATTTATTTTTTATTTTGTGATTATTCGTGACCCTTTGTATGGTGATGACCTAAAGAGAAGGAACCAGTAATGGAATCAATGATATATGGTTTAAATTGGGGTTTGAATATTCACCAATGCAAAATATGTAGCACATCCATTTTTTAAATCTAATATTTCCTGTTACTATGTTAGTGTGGGTCCTAATAAAAACGAAAAGCACTGAATTTACATCTAAATAAAAACATTTTTGGTGTAAAATTAATTTTGTCACATAGTAAAAAGAGGAATATATAAATTTATGTGACATCATGTTCTAGAGACTTGTGTAGATGAGTTGGTCTCAAGTCTTTAAAAAAGGTGATATAATTGAAAAAGGTTATTGATTCAATTCACATCTTGTAATATTTTGCATGCATTATTATTTCCAAATGTTGCATATACTTAAACATAAGTGAAAGTTCAAGACTTTATATTTTAATTGAGTACATAGAGGTTGATTAATTTTCTTTTTATAAAATTATAGAGATAACAAAGAGGTCACAAGTTTAAAACTTGTCACACTACATTTTGTTACATTTAACATTGAGAGCATTGTATTGTTATACTTTTTTTTTGACTAGTTATTCTTTTATGCAAAGATGGTCCTGTAACCAATCAAACTATAGGTTTTTAGATGTTATAGACACAAAATAATGGTTTATTTTGTGTTTTTAAACTTCCATATATTATTTTTATGAAAAGTGTATTCATTGATGTATAAAGGTGCATTATCGATGGAATTCGACACCTTCCAATTGATAATTTTCACAATACCACCTCATGATGTGTTATCAGCAAAAAATTGATCCATTACATGTCCTAAGATATTTTTTATTGAAACCATTTAAGTGACAATTAGAGGTTGGAGGATCCATTAGAGGTTGGAGTATAATTATCTTTTCCAGTTAGCTATTCGCTTAGAGTTTGGGTTCAATGCTTGAATGAATTTTTTTGGCTTGTGTTCTTTATTTCAATTCCATTTTTTGTCTTTTTATATTTGATATTGATGACATGGAGTAGATAGAGTTTTTTTTTTTTTTTCTCTCGATGTATGGATTCTCATCTCTTTCTTGATAGGGGAGAAGATATTACTTTTGTTGGTCTTCGATCAATCATCAGTAATAGTACAAGTTGATAGGGGTTGTTAAGACCAACAATGTTGAGTAAAGGTCATCAAAATTTATTGGGAATTAGGAACATGTTTCATATAGAGTATGGGTTTGTCACTTAGATGGATTTCTATGTGGGACCTTATGTGGGTCAATGTAGTTGGACATGCCTGATCACGTTCTACTATAGTACAATATGATGATCATCAAGGATGAATAGGACTTGATCATGTTCATCAATCATTTTTGACATAACTAGTAGGGGAGGGCTTCTTTATGGAGTGGCATAGGTTTTGGTTAGTGACAGAAATATAGTGCACCACTTGTAGTTATGACAAAGTTTTTTTGATAGTTTCAGAGTCATTTCTCTAGTTCATTCATCTGCTATACCCCTTTAGATCAAGGGGGAGTTTGTTGGATTATTTTATGATCCAAAAGTTATTTATTTAATGATTTAGAATTTACTTTGTTAAATAATTTAGGTACTTCAAAAATTTGGTTTGTTCCTATAACTACCCATGAAGCTTTTTAAGCTTTCACCTTTCTTTCTAAAAATCACTCAAAAACTATACAATATTATATTTTGTCAAATATTTTCTTTACAATGTAATTTATTCATTTTTCTTGTTGTAATGTAGGCCACTAGTATCCTCATGAAACCTCTTAATAAAATCATCCCTTTATCATTTTGCCTAATATTTGATATCATTAACAACATGATAGATTAAAAATATTTAATCTTATGGATGCGAGTAACCCTTGATTTAGATATCTAATATCTGCATGTTTTAGGTAATTTTCAGCTCATTTGCTGCCAAGTTAATGAAGATTACCAATGAAAAATCAAGAATATCATTTCTTATCATAAAATTGCAACTACTCTCACCAAAGATTTCATTTTTTCACCATTGAGCCTATCCCTTGAGATCAAAATTCTATTGCCAATTCCCTTACTTCTTTAGCATCTCTTTTTCATCCATACCAAGTTCTTATCGATACCACTTTTATTATCTAGATAAGAAAATATCCATCTTCTATTCAACCACATGTTTTTCTTATCTACCACATCGAGGCCATCACCATTCAATAAAGCATGTGGTAAAAATATATTATTCAATTCCTAAAACACCAAACTTATCCTCTAAACCTTGATTTCTATGAAAAGGCTTGTATTCACAAACAATCTTTTAATTATGTATTTTGATATAATATCCTATATTATCATAATGTTGAAGGTACCTTTCTCCACTATGTTATGAAGGATGAGGTTCTTCCTTTTATCGAACAAGAACATGGGGGAATTTGCGGTGATCACTTTAGTGGACATGCTATATCCCACAAATATTTACGTATGAGATAATTTTAGCCCATTCTCAAAAATGATGCCATAAAATTTGCTAAAAAGTGTAATCCTTTATAGATTCATGATGATCTAATACATTCACCTCCATCCAAGCTTCAAATCGTAGAGTCTCCTTGGATATTCTCCATGTGGGGATTAGATTTCATAGACAAATTACCTTGATCTCAAGATGGGCATGTCTTTATAATCACAATTATAGAATATTTTACCAAATGAATTAAGGCTATGCCCCTCATTAATGTCACTAGTACCACCATTTCCAAACTCATCCTAAATCAAATCATTTTCCACTTTGGTGTCCATCATACTATCATTTTAGATAATGTAATTTCAAAAACAAAGATGTCAAACAACTCTATGCTAATTTAAAATCCATCACAAATTCTCCACACCCTATCATCCACTATGTAATGGTCAAGATGAGGCCACAAAAAAAATTATTAATAAAATATTCCAAAATATAATTCATGAAACTCGCACGGATTAACATCTTCATCTCTATCCTACTGTTTGGGCCTATCACACTAGCATACACATTGCCACAAGGGCAATGCCATTCTCTCTAGTCTTTGGTTTTGAATCAGTCCTCCCACTATAAGTTGAGATTCCCTCTCTCTATATCTCTATTCATGGTATCATACTTGATGAAGATATACATGAAGCTCACCTTGATGCTCTTGCTCTCCTTGATGAACACTATATTTCTACTTTGTACATATTAGTTATTAGACTACACTTATGACAAATAAGGTAAATACGCCCAAATATAGTGGGGCCCTTATTTAGTTAAAGACATTCTTGGTCCAAGTACCTAATTCTTTCAAACCAATGAAGGCC
Organism: Torreya grandis; assembly: GCA_037957365.1. Taxonomy (NCBI): domain Eukaryota; kingdom Viridiplantae; phylum Streptophyta; class Pinopsida; order Cupressales; family Taxaceae; genus Torreya; species Torreya grandis. The sequence goes on along the minus strand of JARHVA010002594.1, from coordinate 1,185,266 downwards.
ATATTTTCAAACAACCCACAAATGCACAATTCTTCAAGAAGTTTTTTGCCTAAATCCTTCCCTTATTTTCATGATTTCTATATACTATCCTTGTAACACTTTTTTTAGGATAATTACATGGGTCTCACCCTTTGAATTAGTTCTCTCTTTTCATAAACCTTAGTCCTTCCTTTTGGGTCTTTTAGTTTCCCATTTTCCTCATGATTTGTATTGTAAAACTACGAATAGGATCTAGTCTTCCTCATGATTTTTCACATTTAACCTCTTTTATTTTTTCACTTTCCAAACTTACACTTTTTGGCACCACTTAGGTTTCTATTTTATGCATTACAATGTAAGACCATGGATAAGACCTGGCCTTCCTCATAAATACCATCTTTTTATTCTTTATTTACTTTCTACATGCTTTTGACACCCTCGTGAGTTTTTATTTTATGAGTTATAGTGTAAGACCATAGATAGGACATAGTTTTTCTCATAAAATTACCATCTTTTCATTTAGTATTTCTTATTTAGAATGTGTTTTGCAATGGCTATAAGTTTTTGATCTTTGTTCTTAGCTTTATCTTTTGCTTATTTTTGATAGATGAAATTTTCACAACAATATATGTTAACATGTTTTCCTTCATTTCCCTCATTCTTATGGTAAGGAATCACACTTTTATGTCATTGTATCCCTTTTTTCCCCTTCATCACTTTTTTTACAATTTAAAGTAAATAAAATTATTTCATGATTCACTCCTCTTGATTTCATTTCCTTTCACTCCACATTGGATAAACAAGGTGAAAGTCAAAATAGAACTTTTTTCACCTAGATTTATGAGACTCTTAGACACCATGCTCTCTAAGTTCTCTCTCTTAGAAATTAAGTCCCAAGTATTCAAATGAATGTCATATTTAGCACCCATATTTGGTTTTTAGAATCCATATAGAGGAGAATTAGAAAGTTACATCAATAAAATTAAAATCCAAATCATTTAAAATAAAAGGCAATGATATACAAAAGACAACATACAAATCTTAAAAGTCAAAATCATACCAAAATACATGATTCAAAGCACATCTCCTATCTCTAATAGAAGATCAAACTCCATAATTGGCCTCATAATAGCATTGAGGTCCATTGGGGTGTGGTAGGCTAGTAGATTAGAATAGGAGAATTCAAAAAAAATTATGGTGCTACCTAATTTCTCACGCAAGTATCCAATCTTTACAATAGACAGATGGCTCTGTCAGGGACCTGAGGAATAGGTAACACGTTTTGAGAAGGTAGGTCCATTTTAATTTTCATGTATACAAGATTTATAGGATGATATACATACTTCATTTGTTTACCTAGGACTTTCATGGCTAAGAGATGTTATCCAGAGTCCTTAAGGTAAAAAGTCATCTTTTTTTTACAAACCTAATTTGAGTGTCTTGACTTTGATAAAGAGTTCATCTACCTTGGTTTTTCCTTCATTCTACCCTCTACCCATTTCATTCCCCCCCTTTTATAGGCAAAGTGTGATTCTAAATATTTTTCCCTTATTTTATATTCCCTCTTATTTACATCTTACAAATATTCTAGCACTACTTTGTTTCATTTTTATCTATCCTTAGAAAAAAATAATTTGCTTGAGATCCTTTATACCATGGATCTACATTTTTAGCATCATTTTTTTTTCTTTTACCATTTATCATTGTTTTAGTACCTTTTTTGTGGACACCTAAGTCCATTTCTACTTTCATGTACTTTTTCCATTCTTGAGTGAGGTTGGCTTGTTACTTTTCACTCACCAATGTTGTTTTACCTTTTATGCACATTTTTCCATTGATGATTGATTAAGGATTGTTATTTCTCATTCATCAATGTTATTTTACCTTTTTTTCTTGCCCATATTTTTTTAAGGATTATTAATTCTTTTACATTGATGTTTGATTACCATTTTTGACATGTATCCTTAGTTTGACTTGGTGAGTTTGCATTTCTTCCTTAAGGTTTACTTGTTTAAGTTTTTTGGTCTTTAGTAGCCTTGGATTTTTAGTTACCTGATTTACTCTAAACTTTGAGTTGGTCAAACATAACACTTGTCACCCTAGCTTGTCAAATTTCTAAGTACATCCTATACACATAGCACAAGTTAGCTTGGATTTCTTGGATTTGTTTATTTTTTCTATTTAATTTTGTATCATTGGGTTTGTCAAAAGTAGTCTCTATGCCCTTCACAACCAAAACTAAAAACACAATAGAAAACCATTCAGTGATAAAGGTAAGTCAAGGTACACATTACATTTACTTTTTCATTTATTTTCCTTTTATTTATTTAATTTCAGTTAGTGTATGCTTTAAAATATTACAACCTTATTCTACTTTAATGTTGTGCATTGCTATGTTATTTTCTTGAAGTACTATCCCATATTGCACCTATGTGAAACATGATGATATTTAAGTGGGGAATATATCTACACAATATTTTTAAACTTTATCAATTATAGACTCGCTTTATCATCTAGAAACCTCTCGAGTCTCAATCTCTTTGAGTACATGCCCTAAGGGGTGTACTGGGAAAGGGGTGAGTACTCCATTGGTGTTTTATAGGATTGTTATCCCTTATTACCACTTGATATCAATCCAAATAGCTCCTAAAAAAATTATCCTAAGCTTTGCCTCCTATTTTCACCCTCTTCTAGCCTTTTACCACCTTCATTATCCCTTCCCTAACCTAAAACCCCTTCTTGACAGTTTACATGACATAGTCGGCCACATCGACCTTGTATCCTTATTGACAAAGCTTATTAAGGACTAGGTCAGCCCATGGCCGACCTAGTCTATGACTTAGTTTTCTTTTGTCAATTACAATACTAGGTCAACCAGGTCAACTTTTTTAGCTTAAACTTTTGGAAGGGTTTAGTGTTATATCCACCTATATAAACACATCTATTTCATCATTCTTAGAGAGACAACAAGAGTTAATTACTCATTTGTGCTTCTTTACAATATTCTCTTTCACCAATCTACTTGAGGAGTCTTAGCTTAGGGTTTTTACTAGGATAATAATCTTGTCTTATGAAGATTTATTTGATGCTTTGGCTTTTCTTAGTCATCTTTACATACCAAAATAACCACTTGGAAAACACCTTGACCAAGGGAGAGATTGAGACTCGATAGATTTGTCTTCAAAGATAAGTATTCCTAACTTTATTCCTCCTTTATAAGAGTATAAATATATGCATTTTTACTTTTCTTTCATGCATTAGGATTCCATATACATTAATGTGAGTATATATCTTCTATGTATGTTTAATTTTAATTTTTATCACCCTGACTTTGTGCCACAAGCTTTGGTGAGCACTAGATTATAATTTTACTTTACTTGTTATTAGTTTAGTGCATATGAAAACATATGACCTAATTAGGGATACTGCACAGTTTTACTTGATTGGAGGCTTTAGAACCCTCCCTAGTTAATTTATTATGGTAAGAGATCCCTTGGATAGGTTTAGTGGATCTGTCTTGGTCATGACCTCGATTATTTATTTTATCCCCAATTATAAGTGTAATTAGGATTTATCTTATCTGAGATATGATTAATTTATAGATCTATTGCATTTCCCATTGGATACAAAATTTATTTATAAAATCCTAATAGATCATCTAATTATAATGTTTTATTTAAATGGAGGCAAAGTAAAATTCTAAAACTTTCAAGAATATCCAAACATATACAACCACCTAGAATAAGGGGAGAGAATTGATAAGTGGTAGTGGATCAATATATTCAAGAGAGAGTCCATTTGAAGTACACAACTATGCTAGTGTATATTAATAAATATGATTAAGTGTAATTTTATGACAAGTGGCACTTGATTGTAGAATTTTGGTGAACCATATGATCCGAGTGAATATTTAAGTTGGAAAAAATCACTCAAAATTAGAGGTAATATCATTTGGATTGAAAGATTGAGTGACACTTAGTGAAGTGGATTAGAATAAGGGGAGTGCCTAGAAAGCATACATCTCATCCAAATGAAATTTGAACCTTATTGACATGTGGTAGCCATAAAAATAAATGAAAGAGAACCACATCATTTAATATGAGATTGGAACCAATCATGGGCATAAGCATCAATAGCACCCTTTGAATAAAGTCATCATCATATAGATGATAACTCTTTCATGTTTTTTCCCATGATTTTTTAGTTATTATGTCTTCGTGGAGAGCCATAAAAAATACAAAATTTAGACAAACAGTTTTGTAGGTTATCAATAATGTCTCTCAAATTTGGTACTTTCATTTTGGTATATTTATGTTTTAACTATTTAGGACTTAGTAGATGTAAATCTTAGGTTGATACAAGTTTGAGTATAGTAAATCAGGGTATAGATATGCAATAAATATAACCACTAATTTTTAACATAACTGACTTAGTTTGACCTTTCTAAAAATATAAGTAATTAATGTAAATAAGTACTTAATTGGAAAATGACTGAAACAAGAGATATAAAGGCTAAAAATTGATAGAGAGGCTGATATGAGTGTTATTGCCAAGATATAGATGTCAAAAACCTTCTTGGATAGTAGTGCCCTAATTGGATAGTAGTGCCATATGGCACCAGTGTCTTTATTTTGGCATCGGTGTCCTATGTGTATAACTATTTTGAGCTTCTAGGTGTACTTATGTCTAGGTCTGCCAATGTTGTTCTTATATGCATGAGTTTTGGATCTTTGTAGATGACCTATTTTGATTGATTTTATGTGCAAATCCTAAACCTCCATATTTTTAGGGCATACAGTTGGAATAGCTAGTAAAGTGTGTTGTTAGTGGGGTAGGATCGACATCCTCAACACCCCAATGTGATGAGAGTTTCCTATAGACAAATACTATGAAGAGGGATCAATCTTAATTTAGTTCTCTCCACCTAAGTATTGGTGCAAGTGCAAGTGAAACTAGTATGAATACATGATTGAATTCTTTGAATGTGCTTGAAACTAAAAACTTGAGTGATCTGAGATTAAGAATGTTGTAGATGGTTGTATGTAGAAGTAAGAAAGAATAAGGATTGATAACCTTGATTATGCATAATTTGTGTTGAGTTTGTTTGTATAATTTTCATCTAATTTATCTCTAGTGGATAAAGGGATAAAATTCATGTATATATATATATATATATATATATATATATATATATTGTTCTAGTGCTTGTGTAGGTATTAAAAGAGGTCTAGGTTAACCATAGGTGGTTGCTTATTTGAAAAGATATATGTTGGTAATAAAATGAGGGAAAAGGACAATAACACTAAAATTATGATGCTAGCACCATGGGGCACTATTGTACAAATTAGGGCACTAGTGTATAGGTGGTAGACACTAAGGCACTAAGGCCTAAGATGCTAAAATAAGGGTCTAAGATTACTTTATAGATGTTTAGGGATGCGGACATCCCACACAAAGGTTATATAAGTGTCTAAATAGGCCCTAAGATAGGTCTAGGTCTAATCTATGGATAATTGGTCTTAAGTAACATTCTTAACACTCAAGTGTCATTTTTAGATGATTGTATTTGCCCCATTTTATTCTAAAAATGTAGCAAAACAAAATGACTAGGATAAAGGAAAAATAAGTATATGACTTACCTAAGAGGTGAAGTTTGTGAACTTGGATCTGGTTATGTGAAACATGCTCCATTATGTATCCTACAAATGAAACATGCATAGATCAGTCCTTACTTAAAATATATCAAAATTAGATATAAAATTGAGTAAAGAGATAATATAGAGGAAAGGAATGAATAAACCTCAATGAATACATGAACTAATGCATAAAATTGGTGATAACCTATGCGTGTATGTGTATATAGTGATCAATTAATGAATATATGGGACTAAACTAATAAATTTCTCAATCCCCATGTGTGGGTGGCTCAATAACTCAATCCAGTTTTGACTCCATTTCTCACCCCTGCTTGGTGGATCATGACCTATGAATAACTTTGATTAGACTGATGGTGTGTCCAACCCTCTTGTGTAGGTGGATAAATAACTCAATTATAATATGAATACATCATTTCCTACCCATATGTAGTAGATGCATTTAAAAATAAAATTGTATGATGTAATTAGAAATGTGTAACTATAATTGAAATTATGTATGTCATCTTTATAGCCACTCAAGAATATTAGGTGGCTATAGGACATTAAAAAATGGTAACAATTTTAGATGGAGTAAGGTGTGAATCTAGTGTGTAACTTGGAACATGGTGTTTGATGTGTATAATATAGAGAATGACATGTATTTTATCATTCCATCTGATCAATTGATGTATAAGTGAGCATATGGAAATAATGTGTCATGCACATGCCCAAAAATATGATATCTGAGTATATGGATTATAGATTGAGTTATAATAATTTGTATATGACCATTTAAACTAAAATGGGAATGAGCATGATTCCTTCAATTTGAGCAAACTGGTATGAATTTGAGCTAAACTAAGCCAAAATTAGTAATCTATAATTGAACCTATGCAAACGTAGATTGTACATGTAATTTTTTGGCCAATCTAAAATTTTATAAAACTTAGGCTACTAGATAGTAGTCCCATATCTTGGACAATAGCACCATGTGGTGCTATTGTCCTAATTTTTATGCTATTGTCTAGGTGTTTTAATTTTTATGCAAGTAAAATTGGTCTATATGTCACTATTTACCAATATGTTTTCCTAAAACTAGTTTCTATATTATGTGTTTGTGTGATGAAAACTATAGTCTGAGTGCATTCAGATAGCTTGATCATTGTGAATACCCCTATGAATGCACCCTCTTTTGATGGTAGTTGTTGAACCTTTTCAAGAACTATCCTTAAAATAAAAATCTATGCAAAATGTGTGTTAACTATAACATATGCGATATCCTACATAATAAACCAATATGATGTGCATATATAACATCATAATGTAAGCTAATCTGAACATAAGTTTCCAATATGTGATGTATTTTAGACCTAGCATTCACAAGGTTGTGTGTGTGTGTGTGTGTGTGTGTGTATAAAATGAAAAATCCAAGTAATAACTGAGTAGATACATAAGGGGATGGGACATGATGTCCATCATGTCACCCATTTAGGAAGAGGAGATACATGAGGCATGTAAAGTAGGTTAAGGGGCCATAATATAAGGCACATGGGCACATGCCATGAAATTTGAGAAAGCAAGACATACAAGGACATGTTCAAAAGTCCACATACACAAAAAATAAGCAAATTGTCTTAGAGGCACATTGAAGGACATGTTCAAATGTCCACATACACAATTAAGAAGGCACACACAAAGACATGGGCACATGTACAAAGCATAAATATAATAAAAATAAGTGGCATAGAGCTATAAATAAATGACATGTTTAAATTACCTCAAATATAAGAAGCATAGAGAAAAAATAAGGTCTAAACTAGGAAATATAGAAATGAAAGTATGCATGAACATGTGGTAAAAATATATATAATAACTAATATGTACATAAATTGAGTCTAAAGTAGTGGTATTTGGAAAAAAAATTGAGTACATGTATGATGATCAATATCAAGATATAATGTTGCTAAATCTATGATGTAGAGTTTAGAAATATGTAACCTAGCAATCAAAACTATGTATAGGATGCCAACAAATGGACAAATGTATCAAATGAGAAACCCACGTATCTATGTATATGCTCCTAATTGGTAGATGGTGGAAAATATGGATCTTTGTAGTGGACCTGGGTCCTGTAAGTATTTATAAACACTCAACAATAACAAGTGAAGAAATGCATGTATGATAAAAACTAACTATACTAAGATAACTAGCATATGTAGTGTCTATAAAATGCAAGAGATGTAAACATGGAAATGCATACAATCTATAATTTATATTTTTGAGTAAATATTTGAATGTTTTTTATTTTGACATATTATATATATCTTTTATTTTTTGTATATAAAATATGTACAAGAAACATGAAAATGAAACTATATACAAGGAGCGAGAAATAAGGAAACTATGTACAAAAAGGGAAGAACATACTAACCGATGAGTCTAATGGGAGACTCACTATCAATGTGGAATATGTTAAATAAAGGAATAATAATCATGCGTGTTGTATGAAAAGGTAATTAAGGATCTAAAACCTACTATATTAAGTGATATATAGCTATCACTACCAATGAAGTGGTGTTAGGAATCCATGAAGATGACTAGGGTGTCTTGTGAACTGTAGGGTTCTTAAAGACCCATCTAGTAGAAGATGTTATAGCTAGCATTGGTACCCTATGATGAGAACCCTAAAAATTAAATAATAGTGATCTCAAAATAAAAGGGGTAGAGGGAGGACCTCTAAAATATGCAACATATCTATGACACATGGGTCTCTCTAATAAGTGTCTATGTGGGAGAGTATATGTACATGGTAACATTGTAGGAGTATACCTCACCTTCACTAGTAGCCCAATTGAATTTTTTGGCATATTGATGGAAAATGTGTTTAGAATTATAAATATTATTTGAAATCTAGTTAGTATTATAGTATGATACACAACAATGATATTGTGTAGGGGGTGTGCATCCTCTGTAGTAGTGTGATAGGATGGTTGTATTGGATGTTCCTATTATGTATGGTCAACACCGAAAGTTCCTCTTATCTCATTAGCTATATGTTTTGGAAATGGATCTAAAATTATTTGAAATGCCTTAGCTTTTATTTGTTGAACTTTAGGTGCCTCTGTGGGTGTGTCCACATCAATGATGTTGGCCTCTATCATATCATGTATCTTATGCTTCAAGCTAATACATATACTTTTAGTATGCCCTGTTGTCCTATGATAGTTTTATAAAGCATTGAAATTATATTTATTTGGAAGAAGTCATGTCATATCAGCCTCTTAAATGGGAGGGAGAGATATGATATTGCATTTTAGGAGTTGTTGTAAAACATGTGCTAACTATTCTGTAAGGTTTGTAAAAACTCTATGTGAAGGAGTTAATAAAACCAAGCAAAAAGGTGGATCTAAAGTTGAATTAACTGTGGCCTTTGGATCACTGTTATTTTTATTAGCCATTACTTTATATGGAGGCTTATTATAACTCTTAGTAGTTGATTTTAATCCACTTGTATATTTTAGAGAAGCTTGACTTTATTTATTTCACTGTGTGTCATAAATAGGTGAACATTGGAAACTTATTGAACAAGATATCTTCCTAAAATGTTGGTAGTAAACTCTATTTAAATGTATTAGATCTCTCTATCTTCCATGGGCTGCTCATCTTTGCCAATATAGTTTTATATCACAAGACATATTATGCAATAGCCTCATTGGATTTTTGCTTAAGTTATGCCACTTGAGAATATGAGATCATATCACTGATGTCAATTGAAAAGTGTGCTAAAACATATCTACCAATGGATTTAATTTGGTGATAGATTTATTTGGAATATCAAAGAACTATTGTAAGGCATAGTCCTTTATACTACATTGGAACAACTTAGTAAGGAGCCAATCATTCGGTACATAGTCCAAACATGAATTATGGAAAGATTATATATGGTGCTTTGGGTCACCCTTAACATCATAAAAATTAATCTTAGGTTCCATTAATCCAGATGGAAAATGAGTTGCTTCTATGTGATGTGCCAGAGGTGTATGCAAAAGAACATGAGAATCCAAGGTATGTGATGGCCTAATATCTCCCTATTCAATATGTAACACCTTAGCCTATAGAGAGTGAATATCATGCATAAGGGATCATACATATGGAGATGAATAACTATCAATATGAGGTGTAACTTCTACTGAAGGTTGTTGAGTTAAAATAGGTTGTTATCCTAGCTGAGTTACCCACCAAAGTAGGTGTAACAATATTATTATCTGGGGGAGTCAAATATTGACCATTATTTTATTTTTCAAGTTCTTCATGGATAATATTGATAAGGTCATATTGAATATATAAATTTTTGGAAATAAAATCTTGCAATAATCTCTTATTAGTTTCATCAAATCCATTGTTGAATTCTACCATTATAGGTTGGGGAGTAAGAAAACAAATAGTTATATATTTTAAACCTTTAAAGAAATGTAATCTATGAAAGGTTGTAATAATTAAATATTGAAAAAAATGTGATATTTTAGAACTAATATTTGAGCATAAAAAAAAGGATACAAACCCTAAGAGAATATAGGGTTAAGGTTTGAGTAGTATTCGAATTAAGTTGAGTTCACCAAATGTTTTAACCATTTAGTACTTAGTAGATGTA